>JAVLUX010000011.1:8122500-9322500 GCA_032164185.1 Moxostoma hubbsi | reverse complement strand
AACAAAGATGGTTAACCTAGTTCTTTTGTTAGTTAAATTGTTTATTCATAGGTATACATTTGCATACTTAACCCCCGTGGTACATTTTTTTATTTTAGAGTTTGGAATTATTTCGAAAATGTGCAGACTTTTAAATGCAAAATTATAATAATAATAATAATATTAATTTGTGTGACACTGCAATGCAATTCTGTTCTTTTATACAACTACTAACATAAGCTGACTCCACTGTGTCACTGTGAAAGGAATATTGAAATCTTCATACACTAACACAGGAGCAGAAGTAAGCTTTGCCATCTGCAGCTCAAAAGCTGATTGGCACTCTGATGACAGCAAAGCTCTAGACTCTCTCTTCGCCAAACTGCTTGACACAGGTTTACTAAATTATGAATTCTAGAAAAACCCTCAATTAACTTTCTGTAGTACATACAGAACCCAAAGAATGAGCGTAATTCCTTAACTTTACTGGGAATATTCCATTGTTTGACCACTTCAACTTTACCTGGATCAGTACCAAAACCTCGAGCTGTGATCTGATGACCTAAGAAAGTTACTTCTTGCTGCAAGAAATTACTCTTTTCAGCCTTAACTTTGAGACCTGTTTCCTTTAGTCTGTTAAAGACTACTTCTAGTCTCTGGAAGTGCTCAGGGAAAGTGGGCGAGTACATTAGTGTGTCATCAAAATAGCATGAAAAATCCATGGAAGCCTGCATAAGACATTGAAACACTGAAGGTCAATTGCAAACCCCAAAGGTCATCCAAGAATACTCAAATATCCCAAATGGAGTTGTAAATGCAGCCTATGCCCGTTTCACTCGTGGATAGAAACCTGATGATATCCACTAGCATAATCAATGGAAGAAATGAACTTTGCTCATTGTATTGCATCAAAGCTTTCATCTATCCTAGGCAGAGGAAATGCATCTCGCTTGGTTTTTGAGTTCAGCTGCCTGTAATCGACACAAAGCCTGAGACTGCCATCAGTTTTCCTAACTAGCACAATAGGTGAAGCATAAGCACTAGTGCATTCTTGGATCATTCCTTTCCTAAGGAGTTTGGTGACATGTTTTTGGATTTCTCTATACTGAGTGGGTGGGATAATGGTACATCATTTACCACTTGAATCTCATGTGCACTTTGTCGGTAAAACCAAAGTCTTCATTCTCGAGAGCAAAAACATCAGAGTACTTCATCAACAAATCACTCAGCTCTGCCTGATATACGTCTCACGGACCCCCTCAAGGACCCGCACTGCAATCTACCACTGCGCCACATTCCACATGTTGGCTAAAAACCCATGTGATGTATTCGCCACCTTTACCTCCCCCTTTCAGGCAGGTGTGGCCTCCGCAGGTTCTTTTCCCCCTGAAAGAATAGGAAACTGGTTAAGACCCCCTTCCCTCGATGCGTTTAAGGGCCCCGGCCATTCTTGCCCTATGCGAAGAAACATAGAGGGAAAAGAGGATTCCGATGACTTTTTTGGGGCATTGGGGAAGGGTATGCGAAGTCTGACACAGCTGGTCGCTTGTGCACGTAAATTACCTGCCCACTCCTGTGTCAGCACTACACGTACACGGCTCAGCGCATGGCGTGATTTAAATTGGCTGAGCCAAGCCACTGTTGTGGCTGGACCATTTCCAGCTCCTCAGAAAAATCGTGAATGAACTCGACGTATTTCCCCACTTTTATACCCGTATTTCCAGGGGCGGGGTATGCAAATACTGTCTGCCAACTTCTCATTGGCCTTTTTTCATAGATCAGAGGCATATTCGGCGCTCAAGAGAGACTGTCGCTTCTTCGACACAACGTCTCGTTCCCTCCATCAGGGAACAGAGGTTACATACATAACCTAGAAGTTTCTCAACCGATTGTGTTAGCTCTCCTATAGCTTTTCCTTGTTCTGCTATAATTTTTCAAACTTCTTCAAGAGTAACAGGGTTTTTCTCAGGTACACTGAGGAAAGTGTTTTTCTCAGGTGCTGACTAATTATGTGACACGAGATTTAAGATCTTCTAGAGACCTCATAAGAGTTTCATCTCGTACTTTAATTAGAGCTGACTGTGGTTTGTCTGAAACCTTTCTTCACCTCTACCATATTTCAAGACGAACATAAAAAAAAAAAAAATGAAAAAAAAAGACTGACCTATAGGCTCCCAACAGTTAGATACCACAGTTAGATACAAAATGTGGTCAAACTCCACACATGCAGTTCATATGCATCCTTCAGAAATGATCCATAACGAACACTCAATTTTAACATGACTCTTGTGAACACATATTTAATTCATTTAATTAATTTATAATAACTTTGTCAATTTTGTATTTACCCAAGAATTCTCAAACAATGAACAAAATTGTGAGCTATCTCGTGCAATACCGGTTCTCATTTTCTAACCAGCCCACATGCACAACACGAGGAGTGTCAGAAAGCGAGTGTCACAAAACTCCGGTCTTAAAGGGGCCTCATCCAATTTATGACTAGAGATATATTACATGAAATTTCTTTACTTGGCTACATATGTATAAATATTATATCAGTAATAAATAAATAAAAAATATATATAAATGGAAAATAAATTATGATCCCCTACACTATTGCTGCATTAAAATATTTCTGTGCCTTTTTTGCAACATGTCTACTAACAAAAGTCAAAAGAAATATTTAAATAGAAAAAAAACACTATAAGCACATTCTGAAAATGCCAAACAGCTCATTATTCTGGTGACAAAATATGACACCTTTGTTTCATGCAAATTTGCTTTACAAGCTGCTTTCCAGGAACAAATTATACCCGTAAATCTTGGAATGTGGTAAATCACTTTCTTGTGAGTAATTTGTGATTCCTTGCTTAAAGGCTAATTGCAAACCAATGATAACAAAGCAGGGACGTGGACTTCTTGTTGACCTTCCATATGCACCACAGAGACATATTTTCCATGAGTCATTTTCAAGTTTTCAGATTCTAGATAATGTCCTCATCTTGGTGATGAATGAGTGATCACTTAAAAGTAATAGTATTATTGTGCTCACCAAAACTGAGCACAGTACCCTGATGGTAGGTAACTCTTATACTCACAAAACAAACAAATAAATAAGAAAGAAAGAAAGAAAGAAAGAAAGAAAGTTTATCAGAAATCAACAGCTACTCTTTACATAATCATAATGCTGGCATATATGCTAACTATATGTGTCAGGTAAAGGATATAAGACAACAATAGACTTGTTCCTTTCATCAGCTCTAACAAGGCAACATCATTTGCAAAGAACCTGACAGATGCATCTCATCATCTGCACATAATCCCATGCATTCTCACTATGTGAGTAAAACAGATTACAATAAATTAGATCAAGTAGGCTTTTTTCTGTCCCAAGAGTATTTAAATAGCAACTTTGAAATTCAGTACATACACAGCTATTATACATTCTCAGTTGACCACATTACAATAGATGCATGATGAGATTAAAATTGCATTATTATTACAACCAGGTTAATTTAACAACACAATCTGGCCTGC
Organism: Moxostoma hubbsi; assembly: GCA_032164185.1. Classification (NCBI taxonomy): domain Eukaryota; kingdom Metazoa; phylum Chordata; class Actinopteri; order Cypriniformes; family Catostomidae; genus Moxostoma; species Moxostoma hubbsi. The sequence goes on along the minus strand of JAVLUX010000011.1, from coordinate 9,318,984 downwards.
ATGAATACTTTAAATAACACAGGATAAAAAAATATATATATTTAAAAAAAAAAAAAAATACGGGGACACCTCACTGAGACCGACAAGATGTTTAATGTGAAAAATGTCTAATATGTAAACCTTTTCCACTATGAATAATTTGCTTGCCAGTATATACTGTTTTAGAATCAGTGCTGGTCATACCCCATTTGCCACCCTAGACGAGACCAAAAGGCTGAGATATTGTTTGTATTAATGGAAAAGTTGAAAAGGACCTTGAAGTGAAATATACTCGGTGGCATGCAAAATCTCCCATATCCTTGGATGATCCATCACTTTAACCAACCACAAATTAATATGCAGTCCCATTGGTGGAACAGAAAAAAGCTTTTCCACCCGAGCTTCTGTGGTGGGCACTAATTCCCTTCTTGAGGCCTGGCCTCATCCTGCTCCTCATTCCCACTGGAGCAGGGTGGATTTGAGGGGTTACATATCATCTTGCTGCCACCCCACCTCAGGAGATTCAGTAGCAGTGGGTTTGACCGGAGCTGCTATGCTAAAATTTATCATTCTCAAAGGGGAAGCCTTGGGCTTCTAAACAACCCTTATAGAGGATCCCATTACCAGACTACTGTTTATTTTGGCACTCATTTTGACACTGTAAGGGATCTTGGAGTTGTCAAGAACAGTATGGCTCCATTTTTCATGAGGGTGCTGCTATTCTATATAAGCAATTAATTGATGGATGGAACTCAGCACCAAACCAAGAAAACTCTTGGCTTATAATTCATAGATAATTAGACAAATCCCTCCATGACTGTATCATCTCTAAAGCAATAAATTACAGTACATATTATGTAGCACAGAAATACTATAGTCCAGATTTATATAAAGACAGGGGTTTATAAATAATTACAAAATAATAAATAGACCCACAAATGGTTCACAGGTCTGTTCTGACAGGGTCGCAGATTGAAAACAATGCTAAGTGCAAATAAAATGCAACTAACAATTTAATCGTGCATAGTTAAGTTAGCAAAGTAAAAAGACTTTTAAAATATATAGACTATAAACTGGCTTTTTAACTTTTAAAAGGGAAGATAAAGCACTTCCCAGGCAGAAGTGCAGAACATCTGGTTGCATGACTTTCCCTCATTATCGAAAACGCCTCTGGTTTCACATGTAACCTCGGTTCCCATGAGATGAATGGAACGAGACATTGCGAGAATTGCTATGGGGAATCCTTCCCGACGACTTAGTTGAAGCACTTGTACAATAACACCAATCCTGAGATTGGCAATGGTGTTTGAGCCCCACCTTTTCAGGCACGATGTTGGCCTATATAAGCAGGTGCGTGGACACCATTTCTTCAAAATTATCTGACAAGAGCGCATCCCTCAAACCTCGGACCTCTGAAATAGTAGTGCGGCTAGGTTTTACAATGTCTTGTTTCCTTCTCAGGGAAGCAAGGATACATGTGTAATTTAGAGATGTTCCCTTTCAATTCAGCTCACTCGACATTGCGAGAAACGCTATGGGGAACAGAGTCCCTTCACCCCGCACTACATGATATCATACCCCCTGAAGTATAATACAAAATAATAGAAAGTCACAGGCCTACAGGATGGTGACTTATTAATGACATGTCTTCAAGTGTATGAATTAATGAATAACCCCACATGGTGAAAACCAGATGGAAGATAACCTCAGCCTGGGAATCTATATGAACCATATGAATACACACATTCTTAATTTAACCCCTTCACAACCAAAGGCTGGGAAAGTAAATGTATTCCTATTGGAAGTGCTTGTGACTTCCAAGGGGGGTAATTTCAACAGCAGCCTATTTACAGGTGGCTATACCAAAATATACTGTACATATATCAGGGTCCCGGAGGGCGTAAATAGAAACTTAGGCACATAGCTTTTTGTTGTATCCGCTCACAATTTCTATAGCAAGGAAATAGCTTTAATAAGGGAATTATGATTAATTCACTTATTGGAGTAATGTTATTCTCATGGCTTATTGAAAATAATATACACATATTTAGGTATAGCTTTGAAGCGAAATCATGAGATTATTTATCAAAATATTCTATTCTATTCTAAACATAAAACTAATACATACTACATGAAACAGGTTGGTGAGTAGTGACAGAATTAAATGTAAGTAAATGATCAATACAGAGAAAATGAGTTTGCTGACAATGCCTTAAGAACCATTTATCCTTCTTTGAGTCTAAATCGATTTGCAATCAGATTACCCAAAGTATTTTAGTACTACACCGGCACTTTGAGCAAAAGTCGTGGAGATGCACTTGCATGTTGTTGCGTTTCCTTGTATTGCGTTCTTTGTGTTGCTTGGTTCTTTGGCGGTTGTAGAAAGTTAATTCCGTCTATGTTTTGGACTCTGTTATGATAGTGGATATCTAGCTTCTGGAAGGAGGACTTGAGACTCCTGTTGGGTGTGTGAACCGTAGAGCAGAGAGTGAGAGGCTTCCTCGGGACTTTTGGTGTCCCGAGTTTTGCTTGGACTGTACATTGCACGGAAGATCTGGAAGCAGCAAGAGACGCTTCCAAATAGAGCATTGCAAGAGCGAGGTTCAGCAGAAGAGGAAGATCAAGAGAAGAAGCAGAAGAAAGTTCTTCCTTGGGTAAGAAAGTTGTGAATTGAATTGAAATTGTCCGCACCCCAAAGGTTCCGTGAGCCAATCAGAAGTAACTTTCCAGAGTCACATGGTCGACTGAGCTTTCCTTTTCAAAAGTTGATTTATGATCCTTTGTGGAGGATTCTTACAAACTCCCGCTCAAAAAAATGCATGTATAATCATGAACTTTTATATCTTGAAAACAGTAAAAGAGACATGACATTCGTTGTCATCAACATTCTCTACGTAAACAAGCACGCATTTACATACTAAATATGCCATTCTTTTATGAATATAATATGTGTATGTAACAAAACACAAAAATTCCTGGTTACAAATCATACTGGTTAATTCATTAGTTTTACAACATGGATAATACATTACACGTTATGATTGTAAACCTGATTGTCGGTGTATAATATCCAGTTGAACCTTGAAGTTACCATTCAAGATTAAAGATTATAATCATCAATTTGTTAAATAGAAGTGATTATAAATCACTACACATATTTTAAAAAGGTACATCAGGCTATAATCATTAAAGTGATCATTGCCCATCGAGTCCTTTTCAAAATTATCTAGCAAGGCTAAATATGGTGTATATTCTGTGGGAGTTTAGAGAGAATGTCCTTGGAATGTGCTAAGGGGGAGAAACTGATGTCAATTTCAGGCCTTGGGACAGTCTTCACAAGTCTCCGTTTCCTGATATGGGCGTGGATTTATGCATTTAAGTGTTACTTGGTGTTACTTGGCCATTTGGTCTTACCGAAGGTCAGCTCTGTCATTACAAACCCTAATTTGAAATTAAACAGGCATGGGAGAGACAGTATCCTTCAGCAATTTAGGTGCCAAAGATTTGTTTTTATGGCTTTCTAATGGCTCGGTGGGGGATCTCTCTGATCTATGGAATGTGATGTTGTGTTCATTTGATGGCTGTGTTTGTGGATAATCCTACAGAGGTTTAGGTAACTCGCTCCCTTGAGGAACTGAAAAATAGAGCATGTCTGTTCATGGATGATCCAGACTCTCGGGTGTGGTATGCCAACATAGTTGCTACATAAGCATCGATGGGTTGAGATCCGCATCCAGCCGCTCATGGAGGAACGCGAGTACTCAGCTATGGAGCAATTTGCTGAGTCTTCACCACGTGAAGAGCACTAATTTGTAAACACATGCCACATACCGCACAGCACTGTAGCTTGCAGAATAGCAGTCCCTTCAGAAGGGCATGCCATTTATGTAAGCTACCACTGTCATGTTGTCCGATTGAATCCGAATGTGGTGATTCATTACATCAGAATACAAAGAAGGAAGGAAATTCTAAAGAAATGGTGTTCGCGGTGCGCAAACTCTTATATAGGCCAACTGCGCGCCTAAAGGGGCGGGGCTCAAACACCATGGTCAATCTCAAAATTGCCATTATTGTACAAGGGCTTCAACTAAGTCGTTGGAAGGATTCCACATTAAGATTGTCGCAATGTCGAGTGAACTGAATTGAAAGGGAGCAAGAAAAAAACTACACATGGGAAGAACAAAATAAGATTCGGACCACAAATAGTTGTGTATGTGTGTGCGGTATAAGTAAAATTAAGAAAATTACCTAAATAAAATGGTTCGCATTTCTCCAGGAGTATATATAAAAATAGTTTTTACCATGAATAGAACTCAGCCTACATGTAAAATTGCTCATTCGTTCACTATTCTTTAAAATTATTGCCACACAATGCACCATATAAGGAAAAAGGAGCAATCGATCAAAATGTGCATAAGTAAATCCTGGATGATTACATTTTTTTCTGTGAGATGGTTAATAATGCACAGCAGCCACAAAAAACATAAAATATTTGTATCTTGCTCAGTGTGTGCTCTAAGCAGCACCTATTTTACATGCAATAATCATTTAATTTAAAAATTTGGGAATTTTGGAATTTTAAATCATCTATTCAAAATCCTCTTGGCTCAAAAATCTAAAGGGGACCGTGCACGCCTGAATGGACATGATGTCTCTGATTATAGCTATTATATACTGTATATAATACATTACATATATTTCCAGTTTTTTCATACAGTATTTTAAAATGAAAATTTATGCTGTAAATATTGTTTCAAAAAAAATTCAGCATTTGACATGTAAAATCTGTGTCCTGAAGTAAAACTCATTGTGGGGCACTGAGAGTATATAAAAAACAATTCTGCTTCTGCTTAGCCACTATAACAAACCACCACAATTTATTTTGTTTTCAATACGTTGGCTGTGCTCTCTCAGCCTCCCTACAACACAAGCAGCTGCCAGCTCATCTCGACAATTACAGACAGAGGACCGGAAACAATTGTCCTTGTCTGAGAACTCACTAAAGTCTTAATGTTGAGATTTGCCTATCTGAAGACTTTAAAAAAAAAAAAAAATAGCAAGAAGTTATATTCGAAATCCAGGCTTTACTGTATTGTTGTTTTTGTTTTCCTTTTTGGAAGGCTTTTTATTTATGTATTTTTCTGTTTGTGTTTTGTTTATTTAGATGAGGTCACCAGCTAGAGATATTTTCTTTAAAAAAAATCCTGTAGTTTAGCTGGTCATCGTCATGAGTTTGATTTTCAGCTGTGAGTCGCAATGGATAAAAAAGACTGTCAAATGTATAAATTTAAATGCAAATGTGCTACTACTAAATCCTGCAGCCTGCTTAGTTTATACAAATAATGTATCAATAAACCATGGTGAAATACAGCCTTCTTTCCTCAAATAAAAGGTGGCCTTAGTCTAGACAGTTACATTAAAAAAAAATCCAAATCGCCTTTGCCAAGTATTGTAATCTAGACTGTCTAAATCAAAAGTCATATCATTACCATTATCTAAATGAGCTCCACTGTTATACACAATACAAGATATGCAAAATAGACTATATAAATTTTTGTTTTTTTTGCTATGCAGGACAAGTTATAATTAGGAGGTAAATTGAATGTTTGGATGGAATATTTGTTGCCATATTTAGCAACCAAAATAGTGGAACATTTTGTGAAATTTTTTTTAGAAAATGTTCTGAAAGTGCTGTTTAGATGTTTTATGGTGATTAGATAAACAGCTGGTGCCATGAAGATTAAATATTCCCTTACAAACAGTTTAAGATAAGCATTTTATTGCAACAATTCTATCTCATTCTGACAGTTGCTTTAAAAGGAAAAGAACATTAGAAACAGAATTTCAAAGCCATGCTAACATCTCTGTTAATAAGCCAGTTTAGAGTGTACATTTATTTTCACTGTGACCTAACAGTTCTGACCTATGGGAGTGAGGTGGTCTAGTTAGTATATTGAAGCATATCCCAGATATTCCTCATTGCATGATGTATGAGGGAGACAACAAAATTATATACAGCTTGATGCAGTGCACTTTTTTTTCTTTTTCTTTTCTTTTTTTTGTCACACCCCCATTGAAACGGTCTATGCACCAAAATCTGGTTGTTTATTAGTATTGTTGCCAAGTTTTGGCACTTAATAATGCAAATAGTATTGATTTAAAAAAGCATAATTTACATTTACTAATTTAGCAGAAACTTTTGTGACTTCTAAATTAGATGTTTACCAACAATATCAGGGAAGTCATGTTTAAAGTTTTACAGAAAAACTGCTGATAAACTGTGATAAAAAAAAAAAACAAACAAATATGCATAACACACAATATAAACTACATTCCATATTAAAGTTGTAATCCCAGAATGTTTGCAGTAAAGCACCAAAAGTTTGTATAATCTTGTAGTGTTGTCAATAGTATCAGACCATTGGTATCAAGTTGATTCTAAATACTGAAAAATATATTTAGCTGGTCAAAATCAGATGCAGTAAGTACCAAATATTTAGGTATGTAAGATGTGCTAGGAATATACAAGCATAGTCACAAGCCAGGACATTTCCAAAACTCTTTTATTAAGAAACAATGCCATGATGAACCTAGCAAACTTTGGCAAATCTAGAAACAATTTTTCTCATAAATAACATATTTTTGCCTATTTACAGCATGCTTCCAACTTCTGATCTTTGAGCGTATTTTCGGATGAGACAAAAAGACATAATATTTAAAGATTTACTATGTAAATGACACCCCACATATGTTACTTTAAAAAAAAATTAGATTTAAATTAAATTAAATTAAAATTATTATTACATTCCAATATTTCATTAAAGGATGGCCTCATACATATCCACAGAGGGCTGGGCTAAGCCCCAAATATCCACTGAACCCAGAACCGCCTTTAGATTGTGCCACATAACCAAGCCCTTCACTATCAAACATGATTTGAGAACTCGGACCCCCTCTAAGGGGGACTCTTCAAAAATTGCGAGTCACAGGCTTGATGGATTGAATCAAACTAGAGTCGATACTCAACATAGCTCATTTTAGGGATGAATGTACCAACAATCCCTTGGCCAGCTGATGCCCAGTGTGATTTAGTGCAACATGAGGAGCAATGCTTGCATGTGTGATTTCTGAGGCCAAATGGGCTGTTTTATTTCAGGTGTGCGATGATTTATACTCTCCTCTGCTACAGTTTAACTCAAGGGGCTACATTCTAAACCCTACAATAAATCACTTTTTGTTTTTCACTAGTCTACCTCTCACCCTTTATTTATATTGGACATTAGTCTACTCCATAAGTTTTTGTTTTTTTGTCACAGTGAGTTTGTTTTTCTTTGGGAAATGTTTAATGTGTATGATGCAACACTCTCTCATAAGGAAATGTCACTCTAGCAACATATAAAAGCTGGTGTGTGGTGAGCTTACAGGCACACTATGGCTGCACTGCATTAACATCATCCAGGTGGAAACTGCAGTATCATCCATGTGGACACTGCAGTCACATCATCCAGGTGGATGCTGCACACTGGTGGTGGTTGAGGAGAAAGCCCTGTTCATTATGTTAAGCACTTTGAGTGTAGTGTCAAAAAAGCACTATATAACTGTATCATTCATACATTCATACATTCACTCTTGTACCATATTCAAGTGACATTCAAACTTCACTCTGGTGTCTTATTCGAATGTGATTTTACTCAAGGCTAAACTTTTAGGGTTAAAATAAAAAAATTGTAATTGTTTACTCATCCTCATTTTATTCAAAACCTCAAACATTTCTGTATTCCATAAAACACAAAACATTAAATTTTTCTCCAGAATGTCCGAGCAGTTATTGTCCATGTAATGAAAGTGGAAACTGGAACGCATTCACAAACTGTGCATATAAACACACACACACACGTATTTTCATATAAAATCTGCAAGAAGACGCCATTATTCATGAATAAGTTCACAGTAAACTACATTTTAAATTTGACAACATTTTTAACAAAGTGAAACCGTACGTAACCAAAAATTACATACTCCTAGTGTCACTTATGAACATGGAATAGACATGAAATGAATAAAGAAATGATGCATATACACAGATACATTTATTATACAGTCTTGTGCAAAATCTTAAGCACTGTAGATGTTTTACAAAAGTATAATTCTTTGTATAATAAAAAACATTGTTATTTTATATCATCTGCTTGTGATTGTCAATAAGAAATGTTAGATTTCAACATTCCTTTAGAGAACAGAATAGAATAGAATAAAAGAACAAGGAGTCCTGCAACAGATGGTGTGATGTGCAATTCACGTCACAGTGCTGGTAGCTCTTATAAGGTGCCGGTATGGTGTCCAACTTGCAAAACGATTGGGTGAAGCGGCAAAGAGGGAATACCGCCACCGATATCTTCCCACTTTGAGCCTTTTGGATGACACGCATAGCCAGAACGAGTGGATGATGAGACACAGATAAATGCTCCTGCACAAACATCGTTCCAAACACGCCTTCAGTTCATCTAACGTGGCATCTTTTTTTACACATATGCAACTGTACATGTGCTGTGGTGTCATTTAGAATATTGTGGGGAAACACAAAAGCACATGGGAAGACAAAACCAAACTCTAGTCTGGAGTCCTAACAGTACCACCCTCAGGTGCTCCCAAGGAAGAGGAGCCCGGCCCCCAGTAGTACTCATCGATGAGGGATCGGTCATGGACAAGGACCCAGCATCTCTCCTCCATGCCATACCCCAGTCAACAAGATACTGGAACCCCATCCCCGGGGCCTTGTGTCAAGCGGCCTCCTAACAGTAAAGACAGGGGAACCATCGACAAAACGAGGGGAGGGATGGGGGGAATCAGAGTTGGGGTTCAAGGAACAACAAGAGAAAGTAATAATACAGGAAACATGAAACACAGGGTGGACTTTACAGAGGGAGAATGGGAGCCTGAGTCATACTGCTACCAGACTGAGAACGTTGGTAATGGGGAATGGCCCCATGGACAGAGGAGCCAAATTGCGGGCTAATCCCCTCAGTGGAAGATCCTTTGTGTAGAGCCTTAACCTTTGATCACACACATACCCAGGAGTCTGAATCCATCAACAGTCCGTGGTGATTCTGACTGGCCCTTGTGCCGGCAGGAGCGCCTCCCTGGCCCTCCTCCAAGTGCGACGACATTGCCGAATAAATGTGTGGGCTGAAGGGACCACGGCGTCAAGCTCCTGCTAGTTAAACAAAGGAGGCTGATAACTAAGGCAAAAATAAAAGGGGGAGAGGATAGTCAACAAAACAGGAAGGGAATTGAGGGCATACTTAGCCCAGGACAGCAGTTGAAACTGAGAGGAGGGTTGTAAGTGGCCAGGCAATGGAGCATCCTCTCAAGGTCCTGGTTCATTCGCTTAGAGTGCCCATTGGTTTAAGGATGGAACCCTAATGGCAGACTGGCCAAGGCACCAATCTATCAACAGAATTCCCTCCAGAACGTTGGTAATGCGCTCCTTTGAGTGTTTTGAACGCAAGAACGTAAGGAATGTCTGTGTTGTGGGTTGTGTTCTTCACTGTGTAAACTGTGTGTTGCTCATACAGCTGAAATTTCACTTACTGCCCTCTGGAGTAAACAGGTGGTACTACAAGTTTGCATTTCTCAGGACTCCTCCTTATTATGGTCCGGGGGAAGTGTGATTAATGGCGTTAATTTTATTAACCCGTTATTTTTTTGTAAAATTAATCGCACTGAATTATCGCGTTAAATTGGCAGCCGTAATATATATATATATATATATATATATATATATATATATATATATATACACTACCAGTCAAAAGTTTTGAAACACTCATTATATATACTTTATTATATATATATATATATATATATATATATATATATATATATATATATATATATATATATATATATATATCAGGGTTTCCGTTGTCCGGTAATTACCGGACATTGGCCGGGAAAAAAATGAAATGTCCGACTAAATTAAATCTCTCCGGTCAAATTGTCCGATTAAAATTGCCTAATAATCCCGCCCCCCTAACACAATCTGAATGTGAGAATAAGCCTAAAATGTATCCAGAGTGGACCAAGCTCGCCAAGATAGCCTGTGTAATCCCGGTCTCGAGTGTTCCTGCAGAGAGGGGGTTCTCACTGCAGAATCGGATCAAGACGAAGCAGCGAAGTCGCCTTACGGAGAACAAGGTTACGTGGCTTATGCGCATTGCAAGTTGTGGAGAGACACTGGGAAGTTTTGATTTTAAGTCGGCAGCTGCACAATTCAGCACTGCAAAACGGCGTAAAAAGTAGCCTAAAATGACGCGAGACAATGTTATAGGCCTAGTCATTTGTTTGTTCCAGTTCATTTGACAAGGAGTCATTTCACGGTGGCCAATTTAAATGTTACCAGCTAAATGAGACATACTGAGAGTGTATAATTAAGTTCGCTTGAGTAAAAACAATAGGCTACTATTCAGATATTTTATGTGGGGAAGAGGGATTGGTTTGTTAAACAATGAATGTGAAACGCCAATCGGACGTTCATGTTTTTTTTCCGTCTATTTGAAAGTTAGGCTAATAAACATGTTGCATTCTATACGGCCTGATTATGTCATTTTTTAAGTTACATAGCCTGCCTCCAGTTTTCCTCAACTTGACTAATTAAGAGGCGATATTTGACCGGCATATCATTAAAATGTCCGTAAAACGAAACCTCTGCCGGTCACTTTGACCGGCACCATTTTTTTCTAGCGGAAACTCTGATATATATATATTCCTTTTTTAGAATAATAGAAAGTCATCAAAACTATGGAATAACATAAATGGAACTATGGGAATTATGTTGTGACTAAACAAAATTCAACAAAACTGTGTTATATTTTAGCATCTTCAAATTAGTCACCCTTTGCCTAGAATTTGCAGACATGCACTCTTGATATTTTCTCAACCAACTTCTTGAGGTATCACCCTAGGATGCATTTTAAACAGTATTGAAGGGTTCCCATCTATGTTGAGCACTAATTGGCTGCTTTTCTTAATTCTTTGGTCCAAGTCATCAATTTCAAAACCTTTTTTTTTTTTTTTTTTTATTAAATTTTAGTTTTTATAATGAAATAAATTAATATGGTGGCCTTCAGATCAAAAGGTTTTTAAGATGATGAGAAACATTTCAGTGAAGTGTTTCAAAACATTTGATCGGTAGTGTGTGTGTGTGTATATATAATCCTTGTGGTTTACAAGGACATTTTTTAGGTTAAAACTGGTAATTACAAAGGTATTATGCTATAAATGTGGTTTATGAGGACATTTCTAACGTCCCCATAATTCAAATCGCTTAAAAACATACTAAACAATGTTTGAAAATGTTAAAATGCAGAAAGTTTTTTGTGAGTGTTAGGTTTAGGGGTAGGGGGACATAATCTATAGTTCATACAGTATAACAATTATTATGTCTATAGAGAGCCCTCATAAGGATATCTGCACCGACATGTGTGTGTGTGTGTGTGTGTGTGTGTGCGCGTGTGTGTGTGCGTGTGGGTGTGTGTGTGTGTGTGTCTGTTAAGATCCTGTGTCTGCATTACTAATGAGAGATCATTATAACATTATCTATTTAGGTCATTATTAGACAGAAAATTATGTGTGATTTACAGCTCAACAAGACTATATTTGCCCAGCCTTTTCAAAAATTCAAACAACTGGAGTAGATAAAAAGTTTCCTCTTGCAGGATGTCACACCAAGGTTGGTACTGAATGGTGAACATGATCATTCCATTAGGGACACATTTAATCATAATTGCATACAACCAAACTAGTTACCAAAGGGATATTACTCTACTGAGAGCAGCAGCTATTGCCATTACTAGCCTCTTCCTTAAGAATTCTGCTGTGGCTCCTACAATTTGAATAATAGTCCTGATGGGATTTCAAGCAGTGCTATTTGGCATGTAATAATTACAGTCTGTCTTTAGAAGACATGTATTCGGCAGGTCAATTCCCAAGTATATAACCATCTGATGATGGTAAATGACGGTATGATTTGAATTTGTCATGGAAGACAAAAAAAAAAAGTTGAGACAGTATGAAAAATGCTAATAAAAACAAAAAGTAGTGATTTCTAAATTATATTCACACTTTGCTATATTGAAAGCACCACAACTACACATAATATGATGTTTTACCTTGTGAATTTTATTGTTTTTTTTTTTGAAAATGCACATTAAGTTTAAATCAGATGTTTGCAACACGCTTCAAAAAGTTGAGACAGGGGCAATTTAAGACTAATAACAATTTGATGAGTTGAAATAACAAGGCAAAGTGAAACAGGAGATGTGAAACAGGTCAGGCAATTGTGTCATAGTACTGTATACTGTATAAGGAGCCTCCAAAAACAGCCTAGTCCTTCAAGAGAAAGGATCGTTCAAGATTTGTCAATTTACCAACAGCTGCCTCAGCAAATAATCCAGCACTTTTAGAACAATGTTCCCCAAAGACTAATTGGAAGGATTTTGGGCATTTCTAAATTGCATATTATAGTTAAAAGATTCAAGGAAATCTGGTAAAAATTTGGTGCGTAAAGGGCAAGATGAAAACCACTTCTCTGATCCCTCAGACATCACTGTCTTAAAAAACATCATTCATCTGTAACGTATATCATGAACATGGGCTTGGGATTACTTTAGTAAACCTTTGTTTGACAGCACCATTCACCGCTGCATCCACAGATGCAAGTTAAGACTTTACTGGGCTGCCGACTTCTCTGGGCTTGGACTCATCTTAGATGGAAAGTAGAACAGTGGAACTGTGTTTTTTGGTCCAAAGAGTCCACATGTCAAATAGTTTTTTGAAAAACACAGCAATTGTGTTCTCCGGGCCAAAAAGGAAAAGGACCATCCAAGCTGTTATTAGTATCAGGTCCAAAAGCCAGTGTCTGTATGGGCCAGGAGTGTGTCAGTGCCCATGGCATGAGTAACTCCATGAATGAAGACAGATTTGTAACATTTTGGAACAACATATACTGCCATTCAGTACTGTAGTTTCTAGGGTGCTAGATTGGCCTGCCCACAGTCCAGACCTGTCTCCAATTGAGAATGTGTGGCGCATTACAGTATGAAGCACATTAGATGTCAACGAAGTTCCCGTACAATTGTGCAGCTTAAGACCTACATAACGAATGAATGGGGGAAAATTCTACTTTCAATATTTAACAAACTTGTGTCTTCAGTTCCCAAATGCTTAATAGGTATATTAGAAGAAATGGTGATGTTTCACAGTGGTAGACACTCGACTGTCCCAACATTTTTGGAATGTGATGCAATCATCTGATTTGAAATGACTGTACATTGTTTTAAAAATAATGAAATTCACATGGTAAAACATCATATAATGTGTAGTTGTAGAGCTTTCAGTATAGCAAAGGGTGAATATAATTTACAAATCACGCATTTATGTTTTTATTAGCATTTTTCATACTGTCACAACTTTTTTGGAATTGGGGTTGTACTATAAAGTACTACAATACAAATTTTATGGTTTGTTAATGATCAAATATTTCAGCAATGCCCTTTTCTCTATTCTTCCTTTAGCTGACACTTTGGCAACTCACAGTACATGTTCAAGACAGGGACAGCCAAGGAAGTCTATAATACTGGGAGAAAGCAAAACCTTAGCATTCCCACTCATCTCAATGGCAGCCACTCAGCTAGTGCATAAGCTTGTCTTTTTTAGGTTTACAAAACAATTTGGTAAACAAATGAAAAAAAGTTATTGTGTATCACCTGAGGTGCTAAATATTCTGTGAATGAACAAATGTTCAAAGAAAAGTTGCTCTACGGGTCCAAATGCTTTCATTCCTGTAGGTACTAACCACAGAGGGCATTTATCATGTGATCTACTGAGAGAAAGTCAATCTACTGAGAGAAAGAGATAGTATTTTATTAAGGAAACTCAAACATGACCCAAATACATAAAACCCACTTAATGACACCTTATGGTAGCGCTTGAGGAACATTATGTCAACATTGTTAATGTGTAAGTCTCCTGAATTAATGCAAGTGCATTACCGGTCTGTGTATTCATTGCCCAGCATTACAGTGGAGTATTGGGGAGATGCTTTTCTGTTCAAAACTGAAGCAAAGATGTATAGAACAACTGTTTTTCAGATAGTGCCTTGTTCACCTCAGGCACTAACAACAAAAATGTGGAGGATGCATCTTTTTACAGGACTTATACTGTGCTTTAGCTAAAAATGTGATCAAGTCTATTTCCTGGTGTGGTATTCTGCTCAGGGTTTTGGTTGGTGCCAAGGACACAAGAAAATGTGTTTTCATTATTGCAGAGCATCAGCAACTGATTATTCAGCCTTGTTGCTGCTCTATTGAATTAGCAGCTCTAGGGTCACCTGTAATCTCACTCATTACACCCCTTGCCCCTCTGGGGTGTCCACTGCCATACTGATCACATTTGAGGGCTTTTATGGGTGAATATCAACCTGCCTTGAACCAGTGTTATTATAGTTAATGAAAACTAAAATAAAAACTAACAAAAAACATTTTTGATAACTAAAATAAAAATGAAAACTGAAATTATTTTAAAAAAACTAAAACTAAACTAAAATACTTGTTCTTAACTCCAAAACTAAGTAAAATTAAAATGATCTCAGATTAATTTCAGTTTTAGTTTATTTTTTGTTTTGGGCAAAGTAGGACACTTTTGGAAATTTTACATTTCTTGGCACTTTTAATTATGATTCAAAAACACATAATCTGACATTATACTTTTGAAGAATGCTTAGGATGTCTTCTACCTTAGAAAAGGTAGAAAATTCCTTAGAAAATTTCTACCTAAATACTGAGAAGTAGAACCTTTGAAGACCCTCTTTTGATCAAATGATGATAAAAAAAAATTAATCTCTAGAAAATATCTACAAAGTATATAAAAATCGTTTTTATATGTTGTAACAATTTTATTTCATGAATCATTTTGGAACATTTACAAACATTTCACCTAAAATTTTCTTTAAAATTGCTTTTTTCCACTGGTGGTCATGAAATGAGCTCTGCCACACAACCCAATGGTAAAATCATCCATTTAAAACCTCAAAAAGGTAAAAAACAAAATGTCTTATTATTTACTCAACTTCATGCCACCCCAAATGTGTTTGACTTTCTGTCTTCTGCTAAACACAAGCACATATATTATAGAAATATCTCAGCTCTGTAGGTCCATACAATATATGTCAAAAGCTCTAAAAAGCACATAAAGGTAACAAAGAAATCCTTAAGTGATTTAATTCATGTCTTCTGAAGAAAACAGTTTTGGGTGAGAACAGACCAAAATGTAACTCCTTTTTCTCTATAAATCCTGCAAATGCAGTCGACAGTAAAGATCGTCAATGAGACTGCTGATGTCATGATTTACACCAAAAAAGGATGCAACCTTTGCAAAACTATCCATCTAAATGTTTACTTTCCACAGATTAGTTAAGAAAGGATTTATAATCATCTAAGGAAATTCATATGGATACAATGGGGATCAAGTTTAAATGTCCTGTCACTTCACCCATATTCACCCTATGCTATAAAATTTGCAACATTTACAATTCAAATATCCAAATTGGCGATCTTTTCCTGTCGACTTACAAGATTTATAGTGAAAAAGGAGTTACATTTTGGTCTGTCCTCAGTACAGTTTTGTGCAATACACAGTTTAGTCTATTTATATTCATCCAACACATCCAACCTCTTCTACCATACATTCCCTTGCATCTGTATATAACAGATTTGTATTTATGCGTGTGTATGTATATATATATTGTCTTATTGTGTATTTCTGTATATATTTATATTTTCTATTCACTTTTTATTTGTATTACATTTTTTTTATTATTATCTCTGTCTTGTTGTAGTATTTTTTGTGCACTGGCACAGCCTTTGATGATCCGGCCCATGTGAGCGCAGCGTAGTTCTAGCGGGAAGACTAGCAGCTGTACATCATCACACTATTAGCTGGGTAATTCCTAGCCAATCGCAGGTAAGCCATTGCTTTATAAGTCTGCTCACAATCTATCACATTGCTGTTTCAGTGCGCTAACACGGCAACCTCGACCACCCCACCACCACCAGTTGAGCCCCGTCCCGCACGGGGGTAGGCTCCTTGCCCCTGCCTCCTATCTCCGGCAGGATATGATGGTTCCGAGTACAACTCCCTCGGACCGACAGACGGGGCCTACGCCAAAGAGAGACATTACTTTTCTGTTCTACATTCATCAAATAAATGGTATCTTAAACCTCACTCAAGCCTGCGTGTCTTCCCGATAGAAATTATTTTAATCACAATGATTTATTCAGCTTTATAGAAAATTAGCTGTAATGTCTATAACATCACAAAAACACAAATAACCAACACTCCTGGATACATAATAAAATAGTTGATGAAAAAATAACTTTATAGCTTGGTATTAGGGCTGGGAGATTTGTCCTAAAAATATTATATCTCGATATTTTTCAGCAAATTGATGATATTCGATACATATCTTGATAACAATGTATTTGCTCTAAAATGGCTCAAAAGATTTTTTCCCCCAGAGGAACCATCCAAACTAAATAGTCAAGTAGATTCAATATTTTAAAGACATTAAATTAAAATATAATAATTAGTTTTTCATTAAATAAAAACAAGGGAGAATGAAATTCAATCAGTTTCATTGAAATGCACTTCATATTTATATTACATTTACAATGATACATAGTAGCTTAATAAAAAGCATTAGTTACCTTCAACTGTTTTTTACTAATACATTTTGGTTAGTGAAAAATGTGTAAATAGCTACTTCACTGACTTATTTCTGAAACCCCAGTTGAACATTGTATAATACTAAATTATTACTGTGGTACACGTCAGGTTAATTATTATAATCTAACGCTGAATTATCATTATTATTCTGATTATTAGATTTGCATTATAAAAAAGTAATATGTTTCTGTCCTGTTTACTTCACCTCCACCTGGGGCTTTTATTTTGACACCGAAAGTGCTGTCGTATTTACTTCAAATTCACAAGAATCTTTTAATGTAACACAGAAAAGGCAATGTGTATTTAACAGTTTATAATGTTCTGCATTTCCTGAAATTCTGTAATCTCATTTTCTGTTATACAGTGCTGCGTTTGTAGATTTGTATAATAACTTGTAGCGGTTACTATTGTTTGGAATGCTTGAACTTTCATTACTTTGATTTCACAATGCACGTGAACTGACCTGAGATCGTCGCCACACACATGCACATGGATCAGCACGTTCTCGTGATGTTCTGAATCACACACAGACCGTGTTTATCTATCTTTAAATAACAGATTTTGTGGATTAATAATCACATATGACCAGCAATTTTTATGTTATTTTGATTAATTGTGCAGCCCTGAAGGATCGTGAAATTAGTCTACTCGTGTGCTCTTTATGAAACTTAATGGCCAAATGAAAGCACATTAAAATCATCACGATATTCACAATAAGATAATTTGATATCAGGAAAATTATCTCTGTTTTATCATTAATATTAAATATCTAATCTAGCCCTACTTGGTATTATTTAAAATTTCACAACTTTTTAGTTTTAGTTTTGTTTGTATGTTTATTAGCAGCTACTAGTTACAAATCAAAAAGGGAAATGGAAAATGCACACAGCAGTCATGCAGGGGTCTCAAGAGGTTAAGCACATTTGAGAGAGCCTACTTCTCAAACAATTAAATGTCACAAATGGCCCTAAAAATAGGCTTCTTACTGAAGCAAAATCAAAAGTAATTTTAGAATATTTTTTTTCTTGAGGTGAAATATGAGTTGGACATGTTCTTAACAAGTTTTGTGAGATTCAACCTAATTCTCAATCGGGTCTAAGAAAAACGTAGTGAAAGTTAGTATAACACTTTCTACAGTATAGCAAAATATCTAAGTGTAACACTGTATATAAATTTCTCTGTGTATAATGAAAAGAATGGCTTACTTTATCATTTTATACCTGATTAATCAGTTTCAGTTGAATAATTGAACCATTAAAATGAATGCCCAGCAGTGTGAACCTTTCTCCTCCCTACAGGTTTGAAAGGGGTTATAACTTATTCCTCCATATGTTGTTCTTTTTCACCACATTGCTTAATTGAGGCGGAATATGAGAACCTCAAGCCTGGGAAATGGTAAATGGCAGTTCCTTCATTTATTTTGGTTATGAGATCTAATTCATACATACACTTCAGTCGCAGTGCCTTATTTTCCTGTGCTATTGAAGGGCAAACAGAGAGAGACTCAACTGTGCTGGATTTGAAGGCAGAGACACTTTATCATGGTGATGTTTAAGGCCATTTGGGGTGCTATTCCTGTAGTCACATTCCATTTCACATAAGAAATCAGGTCAGACAGTTTCATAAACCATTTATGCTTGCTGGGGAAAAAGCTACATTATAAATAAAGGTAATTTTTTTATTTGCATTTAACTTAAGAGAATTACACCTAATATCATAATACATTTTATAGTTATTAGATATTGTGAGTATACATAATAGCCTTATTAATGGAATAAATTGAGGTTAATACAAGCCTAACATCATGAAAGTTGCTTTTGCTGTTGGTGTTGTTGTAAAAGTACGGTTTTATATATAGCTTTAGCTGCACTATGGTCTTTGAATATCATACCAGAATGACAAAATTACAGTAAAAATGATGACGATTTACAAGAGGAGCAATATTAAATATAATATTAGAGCAGGGGACGGCAACCTATATGCTTGCCACCATTGGCACACGGAGTGGTAATCACTGGCATGCCAGCAACGGCGAGAAGGAAGTAGCCAGTTTTATTTATATAAATTTCACACCTGCATTCAAATCTACATCTTGATGTAATCCTTCCTCATGACCAGGCAACATTTTTTTATGAGCTGAATGGGAGGCTAAACAAAAAATTCAAACGTGACGAGACTGCAGTATACCCAACAGACTCATGCAGCGCGTGCAAGACATTCATGCGTCACGAGCTGGCAGCGCTTCACTTTCAGTTAATTGCGTGAGTCAACTCGCCCACTTTGCTTCGGTCAAGCTGTGTGGATGACAGCCTGCATTCTCTGTTTCTTTTTGCTTTTAGAACAACAGGTCATGTTCTGTGCACAAGGCGTTGAGGACATACTTATTAATATTATGCCCAATCCCAAGTCTCTTCTCTAAACTTAACCAATCAGTAGAGTGTGTAAACATGATAGGAAGCTGTTGTGTGTGAAAGAAGTAAGTAATTGTCGTGTATTAGATGGAAACAATGCCCAGCGACATCACTGGCTGTAGTGAAAGTCATTGGAATTCAAACGAGTGTAGTGGCACAATATCAGATGAATTAGCCAAATTTAGAAAAGTCGTAGGAATCCTGATGAGTGTGTTGCAAAAACAACACTATTAATCCTTGAGATTTCCAACCCAGCATTCAGGTTCACCCTGCTTAAACCATAGTCACTCAAAATCACATTAAATGATTAAAAGAGAAAACATATTCTCACATCGTGGGGTTCAAAAATCGGGAGTCTATTTAAAATATTAATTAAACCTGGAAAACATGTTTTAGGATATTGCTGGTGCCATTCAAAAGGGCTAGATATTTGATCGGCTTGTGATGCACAAATGGCTTGCACATGCAGTGTGAGTCTCATCACCCTTTAATAGTGCTTAGTCTCCCATTCAGTTGATGAAACTCATGAGGAAGGATTACATCAAGATGTAGACTGAAATGCTGGTGCAAAAAACTTAATATAAATAAAATATCCTGCTCCACCACAGATTCCACACAATTTCCTGATCGGTGATCAGGGATTGCAAGAACTGTCTCTTGCCCGATTGGGCCAGTGCTGCATTATAACATTAGTGCAAGTAGACAACAAGCGAGAGAGCACAAAACTTACACTGAGCGAACAAAGTATTCTAACCGACGAACAAGAGTGATTCAATTTAGCTCGCAAAGATGCGCAAACTCATAATATATTGGATGTCCCAAGGCACTGTCACGAGAGTGCATAAAAGCATGCAGACATCAAGCATGGTCTCCAAGCACTCTCCTCACTCTTTTCCAATTGTCTTAGCAGCAGCTATTACCAATGTGTACAAAATAGCAGGAACAACCCCACTTGGTGGATCGGCTGTGAAACGGGCCGAATGGGTTGCGATTAGCTGAAATGAGCCACCGCGTTATGCAGAACGGACCACAAAACGGTGCCACGATATGCAGAAAAGGACAGCAAACTTGATGTGCCAACGCAGTTGCGGGCCGGTCCAAGGGCCAGCGACTGAGTGCCCATTGCACACGGCGCCCCAGTGAAGCGGACACCATTGAACCTGGGCTGGCGCCTGGCTTACTGATTCGCTTAGGCAGGTTTGTGCCACGGCTGGGCGTGCGGAAGTGGGGGAATGAGTAAACTGCTCTTTTATTGAAAATGTGGGTACCACAGCCTGTTGGGCTTGCAGAAAAACAAAAGTCAAATGAAACCAAGGATTCTCCACCTGACACTCTGGTGGGGGAGGGAGTGGTCTGCTTACCAGCTCCCGTAGTGCAGTTTCCCGAGTCCCAGGGCTGCCCTTCTCAGTTGCGCTTTGAAGCCTTCTTGGGGTTCTTGTTGTCCGGCTGTGAGGTGGTGTCGGGGCCCCTTGGGTAGCTCCACGCCGAGGCCGGCCCGAGGGGTGTTACCACAACAGGGGACGCCCGGGGCAACGAGCAGATGGAGTGCGGGGTCTGTAGCTCCGCCGGGGCAGGATGTGTTGTAATGGCTCCATCTGCTTCCTTACCATCCTTAACGTCTCTGACGGTGTTGCCAAACAGCCCAACCTGGGAGATGGCAACAAACCTTTTCAGCCTCTTGCGACTCGACCAGGTTGAGCCAAAGGTTGTGTTCCTGGACCATCAGGGTAGACATCGCTTGCCCGAGAGCCCATACCATGACCTTCGTCGCCCGGAGAGTGAAGTCGGTCGCCGAGCGCAGCTCCTGCATTATTCCCAGGTCAGGACTACCCTTGTGTTCTCTAAGTGCCTTGGCTTGGTGTAACTGCAGGAGCGCCATGGCATACAAGGCAGAAGTGGCATGTACATATATATATATATATATATATATATATATATATATATTAGGGCTGTCGATTTAACGTGTTAATTTAGTGCGATTAATTTGACTAAAAATAACGCGTTAAAAAAATTAACGCCATTAATCGCAATGCTCCCGGACCGTAATATGGAAGATTCCTGAGAAATGCAAGCTTGTAGTACCACCTGTTTACACCAGAAGGCAGTAAGTGACACTTCAGCAGTTTATACAGTGAAGAAAAACACCCTTGAGCAGCAGAACAACACAGACATACGTTACGTTCTTGCGTTTAAAACACTTGATGGAGCGCAAATCCAAACTAAGGGATCTCAATATGTTCTAAGAATTAAACTATATTTAACTTGACCTAAACATTTTATGTTTATGACGCAATGCATCCAAGAAGCTACACAAGCATGTCTGACGCAGGTGTTATAATATGTTGTATTGTACATTGTATTCTAAAGCCACTTTTTGTATTGTCTTATTAATGATGAACTCTTCTGCCAAACGAATGTAATGCATTTTAATTATCTGAAAATTGTGTATATATATATATATATATATATATAATTTTTTTATATTTCAAGACTATGTGTCACTATTTAATTATTATATATTGAATTATTGTTATATGAGGGGCTTTCTCAGCAAATATTTGTATATGTGGTTATTCACGATTAATTAATCGGGACACCATGTAATTAATTCGATTAAAAATTGTAATCGATTGACAGCCCTAATATATATATATATATAGAGAGAGAGAGAGAGCTTCCTACAGCTGTAGGAATTCGACAGCTGAGCAGAGCTTCCTATATATATATATATATATATATATATATATATATAGGAAGCTCTGCTCAGCTGTCGAAGTGCAGGAGGGAGGGAGGAGGGATTCAGCTCTGTGAATGCGTCCCCTCTGCTACGAAGAAGAAGTCTGAGTGTGTTTGCAAGCGGCACTCCTTTTATACCCGTATGTCCGGGGAGTGGCATGCAAATTCCACACAACTTTGAGTGAGTGACAGATTGGGAACATATGTTTATAACATTCAGGCAATAAACAAATCTTTATCTCAGTGACTAAATCGTTGATCCTATGTGTGAAAACACTACGCATGGCCAAAAGTTGAATGAAAGCATGACTAAACGGTTGATTGAAAACCCATAATCTACTCCACAAAACCTTTCGCTGAAATATTCTTTTGTAAATGGCAGGATGATTAATATGATGTATTTATGAAATTAGCCATTAACCAGTAAAATAAAAAATGGAACTCCATGTCAAAAAGTTTACCGATTCCTGCACTAGAGGACTTATAGACAGAGGTGGACAGTAACTTGAGTACTGTACTTAAGTACACTTTTTGAGTATCTGTACTTTACTTGAGTATTATTTTTTCTGGAAACTTGTGACAGAATCATATTGAGGTATGTAAACTTTTAATTTCTTGTGAAAGCTTGAAATGATCTGTGCTTTAGAGCTAAAGTTTCAGTATGAAGTATGGTCGGTTAAATAATTTTTTATTGATTTGCCCACCAAGTTGCCATAGCCTTGTGGATACACCGTTAACGCATAGGTAAGGTTTGACAATTACAGTCAAATGTAAATGAGCTTAAGAGTTAAAAAGTTAAACTTTTATATTAAAAAAAAGTGCTACCTTGCATAATTACTATAGTTATGTGTAGAGCTGCATGATTAAATCATAAAAAGATCACGATCTCGATTCAAACACCCACACAATCTCTTTCTTAAATGATATCGATTCACCTGTCTATTAAACCTTTGAAAAAAATCATCTCGGAACATTCAAATCTGCATTGGTGCTGCCACTGATCCAGAGAGAGAAGTTATCATGTATAGGTAAGAAACAGCTTCATAAACCATCTTTTCTAGTCCTGGACCAAAGAGCATGGTCATGTCTGTATTTACAGCAATTTCACTGTCCGCTTGATTCAAATGTGGATGAATGTATACACACAGATGTGAGCACACTGCCAGAGCTGTGTGAGAACACTACCATGCTGCTTTCATGGGGTGGGTAGGAGTGTATTATTAATACAATTAAGATGATTATGGTCTTTTTTGTCAATTTAGTTGTTTCATTTCTATAGGTTTTGTCACATTCTAAAAGCTCTTTATTCCACAGATACTACAAGCCAGTCACACAGTGTATTCAGTAGGTTGCTTCAGATGCATAAGGTATTGTACGTATTACATACAACAATGCAACAATAATAAAACAATGCGTTGACATGAAAAATTTAATTAAATTTTTTACTTAAGGACAAATCTGTCTTTACAACTTTCACTTGTAATGGAGTAATATTTGACCAGTAATATCTGTACTTTCACTCAAGTAGTGGAGTTGTGTACTTTGTCCACCTCTGCTTATAGAATATAATTTTGACCCAAACACACAGCTTCACTGCTTGGCCCCCTATTAAGAAATACCAGGAGAAACCACAATTAACAACATATTCCACAGTTCATGTAGCATAGAAATTCAGCTTGATCTGGTAAGAAACAGAAAATAAAATTATATTTTTAATAATAGTTGTATAATAATTATATTATTAACAACAATAATAATATTATATTATTATTAAATATCTTGTCTATTCCAAGTGTCTTGTCTATTCCGAACATGAAGTCACTATGTCTCAATGTGTCCTCTGTATATGCATTAAACAATATTTTCACTTAAGTGACTAATATTTTAGTGCAATTAGGTAATTTCTGCTCGTGTGCCTAACAATGTTGCCTTGGCTCTTGAGAAAACTCATACGTTACACAATATTTTGTACTTATTAACTATTTTATCATGTGTCCCTAGATAATATCTACATAAACCTATTTCCAGCATACAACCGGCCTCCATGGCACCTACCAAACTCAATTCCTTACAACAAGACTTAGTTCAAGAAGACTTGAAGTAAACAAATCCCGTCTAGCTGCTCCCCTCAAACACTTTACTCAGGAAAATAGCTTGCAAAAATACATGCTGATCTCAATAGAAACAATTAACATTATAAAGAAAACATTTTCTGTAAGACTAAAATAAATGTTTGATCCAATATATATATATATATATATATATATATATATATATATATATATATATATATATATATATATATATATACAATGTTTCTATTATAACATGTATGATCACTGAACACTTTCCCTCTACAATTCATAAAACACAATTTCATAGTATATGTTGACTCATGTGAAACGCTTATATTTAGATTGCAGACTGCCATTTGCATGTGTTGGTCTATTTCATAGAATGTGACTTTATAATTTATAGTTACAAATGTTGTACCTCTTCAAGTATCTGAAGAACACATCAATATGTTTTTCCTTTTTGAATATATGTGGATCTCTAACTCATAAAATTTTACATTTCTATTACTGTTGTGTTTAACTTCTAGTGTGCATTGTTTTTTATAGCTCTGAAGCTAGTACCAAGAAAACATTTTAATAACTACATTAACAGCTCGACTTGGTACCAGTTTTATATTTTTTGTACATGAATACTGCATATAACTATATATTTGGGTGAATAACATGCCAAACACATCCCTTGAAATAAATATTATTTATTTTCTAAATAAATTCTTATTCAAAAAGAAAATGAGAAAGAAAGAAAGATTTCGTTAAGTCCTAAACTGTTGACCACTTCAATGTCTTTAATTGTAGAATTACAATTTTTGTCATTTAGCTCTTAAAAGTCAGTGTTTGGGATTGACAGCCATATTTACTTACAAGTGTGAGTCTTGAAACACCTCATTCATACAACAGCTTACAGTAGCAGTTTGAATTCTGTCTATATGAACAAAGTACCGAAGTCACAACTGTATTCTTACAGTTGTAACCGACAGTGACTAAAACAGGCAACCTCCATAACAGCGGCATGTCTTATCACAGTTGCCTCCAAGTTATTAAATAAATGAGTCCAATCGAGGCACGAGTTCATCCATAAGATCATAATTAATCAACAGCAGATTTGAATGCTTTTTAACCACTTTCAGAGCGTAGCTTTTGTGTCGTGCGGCTCGCACACGTGAGCAGCAGGTAGAAGACGGTGGCTGAATTTTCGGATGACACACAGTTAATTTCTCCATCTTCGTCAGTTAACGAAACCACACATGAAACACATGAGACAAATGCATGTACAGTGCAGCATGTCTCTCACTGTACATGATGTTACTAACAACTAGTTGTCCAGTACGGTTCAATTCACACAACACAGGTTTCCCAAAAATGCGGCTGTGAGACCTGAAAATTTGCAGCTGTTAGTTCAGTTATAGAATGTGTTTGTCACGCTCATAAATAACCGAACTGTGTGTGAACGTAACCATATTAACCACTAAAAACAGGTGTGACAACCGTATTATGCTGCTGTGTGAATGTGGCCCAAATGTGTTTGAAGGCATGCATACCAGTTGTAATAGTAATAAAAAAATGTACAAAATTAGATAAGTCTTCCCCTCCCTGCTCGCGGTCGGCGGTCATCACGACCCCGCTGTGTTTAGCGGCTGGTAGGGGTCTCCCCCCGCCCCTGGCAGTGGCCTTGACCACTCCAGGTGGTCGGCTAGGAGCTCCTTCTCCATTCGTGGTCAGTGGCTGTCCGTCCACTCTCACCCGTGGTCAGTGGCTGTCCGTCCACTCTCAGGTAGTCGGGCTCCTCCGTCCCCCGGCACATGGTCGCGGCTGCTCCATTGAGGTTAATGGTAGTGGCGAGGACTCTACTATGGCACATCGCTCGTCCTTCAAGGGTTTTGGCACCAGTGTAAAGGGATTAAAGGCAAAGGAGGAGGCGAGAACCGGCTTGACGATATAAATAATAGTTTCATATAAAACTAAACCAAAAAGACAAACACACACACACGTCTCGGACAGCTGTCCGTAAATATCTCTCTGTGTCCCACTGCAGTCTCCAGTTGCCCTTTATCCCTCTCTGAGGCTCGATTAGCCTGATTAGGGGCCGGGTGTGTAGAACCATGACCTGGCCCCGCCCTCCACCCTCCACAAATTCATTTAAATATGTTTGACAGACTTTTCTGCTCAGGCCTTTCTTTACAACACCAGGCTGTTTGATCACAGACCCCTGCAGAGTGGCTCCTTGGAAATTCTTTATTGGTTTTCCCAGGTGCCATTTTGATGCTGGGGTAAACATCTGTTCTTTGTGCATGCCACTGCATTGCAGTCATAAAGTGCAACCTTAGCACCGGTGAATAATAACCACTGACATCCAAGACTTGCCCCTGGTGAACTGTGCCTTCACTGTGCCAAACATATCAATGAGAAAGCCATAAGAAGCATCCAGCCTCACTGCACCCCAGGAGGTAAATTCATACTGTGTGGCTTGGCACTGTCATAGAATAGGGGAAGACTTTATGTTCTTAATCTTTTATTATGCTCCTGCTTTAGCCTTGAAAAATCCAGACATGCATTCTCATACAATACGAGCCTTTCCTTGTTAGATTTGTGAGTCAATCATGTTACAATGCAGAAAAAGAAAAAGAAAACTTACAAAAAAATGCCATCTTCTGCAAAAAAGGTCTAGTCTCAATGGTTAAAGAAATAGTTCACCTTAGATGGTTAAGAGGTTATTTATACTTAGTATTATAGTATTATTTATTTTGTATCGTAAGGCTTAAGAAGACTTATATCTTAATGTAGCTCACAAGTCATTTATAGACAACTTTCATGACCCTGTATCATGTTTGTGTGTCATTTTAAAGCTTAAAAGTCTCGCTGTAAATGCATGGAGTTCTATAAATAAATTATTTTATTGAACTTCTGCATTGTAAATGAGAAAAAGAAAATGCAAGAGGGCTTGTGTGGCTCAACCTGTATGTATGATCTGTCTTTCTTACAGTGGAAGCCTCAGACACTACAATTGGGCACATATACCATGCTCAGATGTGTGAAATTGTCCCATAATTTCATCATCAAGGGAGAATTAAGCTATATAAAATCCTAGAAGCTGAGAAGGGGGAAAACTTCTTTGTCAATGCCAAATGCAAACAACATTGTGGTAAAGATTGTCTTTTGGATGATGTGATCATCTATTGCTTGAAAAGAATGCCTTATTATGAAACATGAGTTTGCTTGGATTTCCCAAAGCGCACAATTAAGTCCAAACCATACTGTGAGTGTATTAAACTGATTTTATGAATTTGGAATTTTTTGTAGCTCATTGTACATATCAGTTTCCTGGTGAAATATACAAGGTGCAGGGACTAACCACCAGTCTGATTGGGCAGTTGTCCAGGGGCCTCTAAACCCAAAGGGCCCGAGCTCTAAATCAATTATTGATTTATTTTGAGATATCTATTATAAATCCACGTAAATGTCAGCCTTATGTGAAATACCATTTGTTCGGCCGAAAGAGTTCTGGATGACAGCAGTGCGAGCACAGGCACTCGAGTGCGCGCTCAGGCAATCTGCATCTCACAGGTGCAGCACATTTATTTAAAAGAGTAATGAGAACAGCGTCTGCTTTATAAAACACTTCCACTTCCAGTTTAAATTCATATGTAAGGAAGGTCCACCTATCGGCCCAAGGACGGAATCCAATAGCATGGCTGAAGGTCTACTGCGTGTTCTGTCTTATCATGCGCATTACATAATACTTTGACTGTTTGATTTGAGTTCCATGTTTTATTAATCTTATCATTTATTGTTTTATTTATTTCATATGACTCTATATATGAAAAACCTTGCTTATGTATCTATGCTTTGAATTTAAGTTTTGGATTTTATAATTTTTAGTATTTCCATCTTCTAGACTGTATTTGTTATTTCAATGTTATTTGGGTCCTGTGCCGGCCGGACGCAGGTCCTTTAACTACAAACTCATCAGTTTCAGATAATTAGTACGTTTTAAACTAAGTCCCTATAGGTTCTTGGTTTTACCAGTTTAGTCTTATTTGGCTAAGTTATATGATAGATTCTCGACTCATCGTTTAGCCCCAGTCAATTAAGTTCTGTTTAACAGATTCTCTGTCCTACTCTTAGTATTCCCGTTTAATTCTACTTGGCTAAGTCCTTATATAGGTTCTATATACATTAATGTATGGGATCGTCTGACTACAGAGAACCATGGACAATATATCACATTTCCTTAAATACCCAAACCATAAACAAAGGGAATTTTGGGAGTGGTTAGGTTTGGAAGTCCTGGGGACATACCTCATTAACATACAGGCAGGGATGGGGACAGAACTCCAGAATTATACAGCATTTGGCAAAGACCTTATAACTTTGTTACCATTTGTTTTACCAACATGGGAAAGGGACCAATATACCAGTCACACTGAGACGTTTTAAATTATACCAAACATGCCTAGTTACATTACTTGTTTTGATGGTTTTCTTTGTTACATTTTCACATGTACATTTTGTGTGTGTGCTTTGTGGGGGAGACAAGGAGGGGGGCAGATGAGTGAGTTTTAGGAGAATAGGCCTAAATTGGCCTGAGGTGAGATAGAGGTCAGATGTGAGATTTGTTTTTGATGGTCCTTGCTCAATAGGATGCTTTGACTCAGGTGGAGATTCTCATCTGTGTAAGAGTTTTATGACGTTGGTTCTTGCAGAGTTCTTTGATTTTTATGACATCTTGATTTCAGCCTTACAGATATAAGTGACAGAATTTATGCAACAGTATGGATGGCTTTAAAATGTTTAAGTCCTGCATGCATTTAATGTTTAATGATAAAGCAAAAGATGTCTAACCCTAGCTATGTGCACGGTAACCTTTTTTAATGTTTGGTTAACCGTGAGAGTTCACAAAAGCTTTTTCTGTTATTTGTCAGGACTTTGGAATAAAGAACGTTTATTGCCATGGATACATCAAACACAATCTCAGATAGCCTGAGCCTGAGCCTAAATAGCACAATAGGTCTACGTAACTAAATAGCACAATAGATCTACATAACTAAATTGCACAATAGGTCTACATAAATCTACAAATAATAAAATCACATTAAAGTGCAATTGAACAAAAATAATTTCTGTCACTGCCTGCAAAATAGTTGGCCTTTCTTAATCGATGGAAAATGTGTCTGCCACTTTCCATGAGGCAGCGAACGCCAAGGATTATAGCACTTCTTCAGGATGCTTTGATTTTTAAACGATTCATCATTTTACTTGTGTAATTATTGTCTGCACACCAGAGCAAAAGGGGGGGAAACACTCACCTTTCATCAAGCACTGAAACTTTGCAGGTGAAAAACTATTTGGAATCATGTGTAACAGTGAAATTAAGTCCTCTTTGCAACCCGAACTTCATCAGAATGTTGATTTGTGACACCAGCACTGAAAAAGCTTGTTTCAGTGCAACAAATGGTGAAACAGAACACAGGTGTCTTGAGATGCATTAATATATATTGAAATTCTTTTTAAGTAAACAGTTTCCAAAGAAATGGAACGGTCCTGCACAACGAATTGTAAAATGGAACGCAGGTGTCTTGATAAAAAAAGTGAGTTGTGGCACAATGTTCAAAGATGTATGTCCAGTTTACATGGCCTCAACAGCCCGTAATTCACCCTATAGCCTATTTGAAAACTGATCCGAAATTGGCACAAAACCTGTAGGTTTGTCGGGTACCATCAGACTCAGATTGGGTTTAAGACCTCTAAACATGTTCGGAAAAATCGAACAGTGATTTTGGTATTTGAATATCATGCACATCCCTATTAATAACGCATGGTTTTGGATCGGTTCATAAATAAAAAGTGCATATAATTGGCCATGTAAGACATTGCTCCAAACTTTTCTTCAGTCAACATGAGAAAAACAATCAAATCTAGGAAGCGTCTTGTAGCATAAAGGTGAACATAGTCACGGGACACGTCATGGGGGGGGGGGGTGTACCGGCCCATGGGTCTCTAAATTCTTAATCTGTCCTTGATGAGGTAGCACAACAACAATGACTTTTATTCACTTTCAAACTAATAATAAAAGTAAAACAACTAAACACTTTTCGCTCTTTTCCTTCAACAGTGTTACATCAAATAATTACTACTATAATGCATGACATTAAAGATGTACATTTTAATGTTTTTATTAGGGATGTAACAATACCATTTTTTTAAAACATTTTTGAGAATGAGTATCATACTCATAATAATCTTTTCTTTACAATACACTACTTATTTGCTAAACACAGATGCCAATATCTGTTTTTTTTTGTTTTATTTCTCTTAATTCCATGTAAAAAATGTATTTCAATTTTATCATTAAATTGTGTCTAAATAAATTAATTAATTAAAACTTGAATCAAATGTAAATAGAACTACTAATTTTCAACAAAATTATTTTTATTATATTAATAATACTTTAATTGCATTATTTTTGTCAAATAAAGAGCTGCATAATAGATCATCAAAGATGTGAGATATTGCTTAAATATAATAGAATTACTGTTGACTTATTGTAATTATTAGTAGTAGTAGTAACATTACTGTGAATCTTACATAACTATACAGTGGTGATATATTGCTGTCAATTTATTTTCCTTTTGAATTGAGCTTTAATTTTGATGGAAGCATTTATTTCAGAGTTAAGCCCTTTCTGTTTCTGTGTGTTTTGATGGTAGCTTCTCACTTCTGGAAAAACAGTCTGCCCAATATGATTATTAAACTGCAAAAAGCTGCTATTTAATTAAATATATATGCAGCCAAGTGGAGAAATGTAACTCTTATCATAACTTGGATGTGGCCCCTTTAAGAACCAGAGTTTTGTGACACCTGCTTTCTGGCACTCTCTCTTGTGTTGCACGTGTATGCTGCTTAGAGGCGTGAGAACATACGTTGTGAAAGAGAGCCCTCAAGTTTTGTTCATCAGTTGATAATTCTTTGGGTAAATATAAAATTCGCCACAAATTGTTGTTAAATTGCATTAAATATGTATTCAAAAGAGTCATAATTTAAAACTGATTTTTTGTTATGGATAATTTTTTGAAGGATGCATATGGATTGCATGTGTGGAGAAGGGTCGCAATCTCTGTTTACAGGGTGGCAACATTCTCACCCTGCACCGAAGTGAAGCAGATGGCGTTGAACTGGGGCAGGTGCCTGGCAAACTAAATCATGTAGGGGCACTAAGGGGATGATCGTTTATGACTTCCTGGAGATGGGGCCTTGCGGTGAGGGGGGGGGGGGGGGGGAGCAGGCAACTGCGCTGAGGGAAACCTCTAAGCACTCATCTTGCTCTGCATACCCGGCATAAGGTGGGTTAGCAACTGAAGAGGAGGACCTCTTGGTTCAGCCCCGAGTTTCGTCACAACCGGCTGCTCGCGGAGCTCTGGCTGCACGTTCTCGGTGTCTGGTCGCTGTGACAACAGCGGTCGTGAACACTGATTATGTGACCCAAGGAGTGAGGAAACCGAAACAAAGAATTTACCTCCCAGCCCTCCAACGGGGGATGGAGTGTTTGAATACCAGCTCCGTAGTGGACGTCTCGCTCCGTGGGTCGTTCCTACTCAGAGGCGCTTAGGAGCCTTCTGGGTCCTCGTGCAGGCTCATGAGATGGGGGGGCGGGGGGGCATCAGCTTCCTGCATAAGGCTCTACGCTGGGGCCAAGAACTTTTGCCCAAGTTAAGAAATAGAAGAGTTTTACCTCCTATAAATTAAATGTGTAATGCTTATATGGAACAACTTGTTTACTACGCTTTTATGAATCGCTCATCTCAATAAAAGAGATTGTTGTGCATGTAATTTTCATGATGATATATTAATTTTAAAACTACATTAAATATTTTAACTTTTAAAAATGTATTTATCACACCACAGAGTAGGATATTAGGTGCAGGAGATTGAATATTTGCTGCTATATGAGTTGAATTCAGAAAACCTAAACTTTTAACCCTGGAAGTCTTCAACGTCATTAATTTAAAGATTCTGCTCGACTAGGCACCAAGAAGTCTAGTGGAGGCCTGCGTTTGGACAATAATATGGTCAAAGAGACCGAATCAGCATGATTTTAAAAAAAGAGGACATTAGTCAGAGGCCCCTATACCCATGGGATGGTTACATGGGGCAGACTCAGAATGACCTTCTGAACTTCCACACAGAGCTAAAGCAGGCTTTCTTTGAAAGGTTTCCTTGTTAAAACCCCTTGTGTTCGCACGATCCTAATATGAAGACATCTCATATTAATCCATGGATATTACACACAAAGTCACTGTACTTCACTGAGTTAACCCTCTAAAATATACATAATGCATTTGGACACAAAATGTACACAATACCTAGCCTTGCAACATAATTCTGAAAATTATTTTACCTGAGATTACTTTTATAACTGACAAATTAATAATTATGCCTGATGTACCATTTCAAATATGTGTAGTGATTTGTAATCCCTTATAACTGACAAATTGATTATTATAATCTTTAATCTTGTGTTATTCATGTAATTTTTTACTAAGAATGGCAACTATTCAGGATAAAACATCTTATGTTTACTATTGTTGAAATTCTTTCTGCATTTCAGGAATGTTTATGTTAATTACCTTTTGATATATTTAGTTGTATCCAAGATATAACAGTTCATGATCAAACATGCATGAAGTTTGTAAGAATCCTCATTCGCAGCCTCCGTGCCATGTAGAGTTCAAGGAAACTCGGGACCCGAAGTCCCGAGGAAACCTCTCATTCTCTGCTCTACGGTTCATACACATGTAATGGGGGTTGCGAGTCCTCCTTGCAGAAGGCCTCGCTTCAAATCCCACCTCATCATCCATCGACAACAGATATTCCGATCTAATAGAGGTCCAAGACATCGACGGAACAAACTTTCTACAAAGAGACAAAGAACCAAGCCATATCAAGGAAATGCAACACAATGGAACACAATGACATGCAAGTACATCTCCAGACTTTTGATCAAAGTGCTGGTGTATTAGTTAAATACTTTGGGTAATCCAATTGCAGATTGATTTAGACTCAAAGAAGGATAAATGGTTCTTAAGGCATTGTCTACAGACTCCATAAAGTAAATTTTCTATGTATTGATCATTTATTTCACATTGTATCACTTTACTCACCAACCTGTTTCATGTTGTATGTGTTAGATTAGTTTATGTTTAGAATAGCAATAGATTTTGTCTGTATCCAAACATAATTTGACTGTGGTATAAATTTGATAAATAATCTCATCCCTGTTTTTAAAAGATTTTGCTTCAAAGCTATACCTAAATAAGTGTGATATTGTTTACAACAAGCCATGAGAATAATATTACTTCAATAAGTGAATTAATCATAATTCCCTTAGTAAAGCTAATTCCTTACAATAGGAATTGTGAGTGGATACAACTTAGACGTTGTATTACGATTTTAATGGTGGAAAATTTTATTCAGACAAATAATCTAATTATTTGTTTTATCATTCTTATAATGGTTGTCGAATGTGACTAATTCCATTATACATTTCTTTACATAATAATGAAGTAGAATATGGACAGTTTAATTTAATTCCTTGCTCACATACTGTTCCTACAACAGCACAATTGAAATGAACTAGTGAATGCCAATTGTTGATTAAAAATGCTGAAAAACTTACTGGGACTATAGTTACAGCATTAAAAATGTACACTTGTGCACATGAGAAAGAGAGAGCACTCAAGCCATTTGTTTATGTATAGACTAAGTGACTGAAAAAAGGATGTGATATTTAATCAGCACTATCAAACAGAAATGTTTTCCCCTTGACATCTTTTATTGCAATAGATGGCTTTACAATTGGCAATAGCATATCTTTTAATTTCTCTCTGAGCTGAGCTGTGTAGTAATGCCAAGACATGTCACATCTCCCCAAGAGAACATTGAGTGTCAAACAGACTGGCACCAAATCTCTCAGATTTTGCCATATCTATCAAATTGTATTTCCTCTAAAAACTGCTTCACTCAAAACAGTTCCTGTTATAAAACTAGTGAGCCATCAAGTTGTCCAGACCAGTCGCAATCATCAAGATGACAACAGCAAAACTGCCATCTCTCTCCTGCAGCTGCTGAATGACAAGAAATGTCCTCCTTATTTTTGTTTAAAAATATCTAAAAATCCTTTAAACACCCGCAGTGCATGCTATCTCCCTGAGGTTGCCATCACCTGAGTATTAAAATTTCATGAACTACAGGTGGAAGGGTAAGCAGACTGACAGAATAGGTTATGGGAGAACCTATTCTGTCAGTCTGCTTACCCTTCCACCTGTTCCACATTAACACTGTCTATATAAGTTCCCAGTTTCCACACATTCATTGCGAAGTCTTGTTTGCTTGGTCTACAATTTTGAGTGTTATTTCTATCATTGATTACCCTGTGTTTGACTCCTACCTGTTCTCCATATTCCCCAGCTTTTCTGTATATGTTTGGATTTACTGCCTGTTTATTGGATTTCCTCTTTGCCGATCGTATTTGCATTGTTTGCTTTTCTGGACTGCCTACCTGTGTACCGATCCATTTGTTTTGTTACTTTGTTTTTACTATTTATTTGTTTTAATAAACTGCATATGGATCTTAACACCACTACCCCAGCGTCTAGAAGACTTTGCCCATCTTAAATCCAGCAGTTTATCTACAATTACACTAGCTTGTTTCAGTTTTTTGCTTAACAGTCATCAACAGCATCTGTGCAAGCTTACAGCCATCACGGAAGAGCTCTTCAAATCAATGCAACCCAACCCATGAAGGGGGTTTCCACTCACAATCCCGCTTGCAGTTCAACACCCTCTATGGCTGTTGTAAATCCTCATCTCTCACTTCCAGAGAAGTTTGACGGATAACCCAGTAAGTGTCAAGGATTTCTCTTACATTGTGAAATCTTTCTATCTCAATTATCTCATATGTATCCCAACTATGAAGCGTGTGTTGCCTTCATTATTTCACTGCTGTCAGGCAAATCTTTAGACTGGGTTACGGCAGTTTATAGTTGAGAAAACATCTTAAAGGGTGCTTTGTCTCACTTCCTAGCTCGCTTGTGGGAAGTTTTTGATCACACCGACAGAGACCCTGGAGAACTTCTGTTATGTCTAAAGCAGAATAAAAAGTCAGCCACTGAATTTGCTTTATCGTTCCGCTCTCTAGCAGCACAAACCATGTGGGTGGAGGATACATTAAAACTGTTGTTCCATAAAGGATTAAACCATGACCTTCAAACGGAACTAGCATGTCATGATGAGGGGAGAGCTCTGGATGATTTAATTAAACTCGCCATTTGCCTGGACAACCTGATCAGAGCATGTCATCTTACCAACTCTCTGCAATCACCTTCTCCAGACATCACTGCATCCAGTCTTCACGAGCCCATGCAAGTATGTCATTCCTCCCTCGCCAGACAGATAAGCAATGCTAAAAATCCTAGCAGGGATACCAACCCAGACTCGAGCTAAATAACTCTGGATCTGTATTAACTTATTTTGTATTTTTGTATAATTCCCTTATACGTAATTTGCAATCTACATCACCTGAAGCTGTTTGGAAAGTTTGGAGTGCATCTGGACTGTGAGCAGTGTTTACATCCTCTCCTCTATCAGACATTCGAGCTGAAGAGGTCTTCTTGCAAATCATCATTATAGTTTCAGATTATGTCATGTTACATTACATCCTGTTGTTTACTGGTGATTACATCTTGCACTTCCTTGTGAAAGCAATGGATCAATTGTGAGTGCTGCTACCTTGTGGACCCACTAATGAGTACAAATAATTTCAGGTCCATGCATTGCGTGTTCAGACTATGCCTAGTTAAAAAATTTGGGCTGCAATCAGTGCTCGAGAACTCTGCTGATGACGAAATTTGTGTCACATGTCTTGTAAGCATATGCCTACTGTTTGCTTCTAATCGAAGTATACTTTGGGCTACATGCCGGCATGGAGGAAGAACATAAGCTCACTCATTTCCCTTTTCCTCTGAAACAGAGCTTTATGAATTTGAGTGTGCCTAAGCTAAGATGTTCTTATACTGTATGCTTCTTGCTGTGTTAAAGGTGATGTATTTTTTTAATGTTCAAATACTTTCTTCTAGACCAACTTAATATGTAAAGACAACTTCAAGAAAGCCGTTCAAGGTTAAATCCTCTGAAAAGTGTAAATACTAAGGCTGTTTGGTGCTATCAAAACATTTTTCTGGTTGCTGGAACCAAAGAGGCCTATAACTGGCCCATATGAAACTTCACCCCTTGGTTTTAAGAATCCTAACCAACCCAACGTGGCAACATTAGCTCAATCCAAAGTTTTTGGTTTTGTTTGAGGGAAGCTGTTTGCCATTAGTTTTGCAATTCCATTTGGTATGCTAATGGTGCAGAAATTAAGACATCACCATTAATGAACATTATCATTTTATAATGCATCTATTTATAAATGCAGCAAATTGAGGCATTTAAGCCTTAAGTTGTTACTTTTACTTTTCAAAGCAGAGCTGATGTTGATTTTTTTGTGGGCAGAGCACTAACACTCTGACAGTCAAACATCACTAGAGCATAGAGTACAACTGAGAATAAGTTAATCTGCTCACTTAATTCTGCAGCTTCAGATGAGGTAGAAATATTTTTTCTTTGATAACCCAAGGGTTCCACTCTCTCTCCAGTAACCCGAGCATCTGGTCACACAGATCAGTGATCAAAGAAATGCATTCGCTCAATGAATTCAGCAGGTCCAGTCAACAACAAGCACATAGCTGAATCCTACTGTGCAGGTTACTGAAAATGGAAATGCATCTACAATTCCAGGCATCATCCTCACAAGCAGATGGAATATTTATATTTATTTGGGCATCAGTACTTTCAGAGCTGAAGTAAAAACAAAATTAAAAAATTAAAAAGGTAAAAAAAAGTAAAGAAAAGAAAAGAAAAGAAAAAGGAAATTAAAATTCACAAATGAGATCTCATTAATATCTCAGATTCTCCAAGACAGCAACAAGATTAAAAGGAAATCCTATGCAGAATGTTAGCAATAAATGTTCCTCTGTTTTTCAATGCAGAACTCAAGGAGAGAAACTATGTAAAATATAACAAATTACTCCACATCCTTTGAGTGTATGCCAGTGATTAAAAGCTTTAGGATATTGGGATGATGTCAGAGTTAAGTGCTGCATGAATATTTAAGACACCACTGTCTAATTACACATGATTCCTGTAATTAAGAAGTTCAGGACAAAGGCTTGAGCAGTTACTCCATTTCCTAAATGGTAGCTGTCAGTTCGGCAGTAAAGCTCTCAAAAATTCTACTTTTGTTTCCCCATTCACCCAGCATATTGATTTTTTAATGCCAGCCAATTTTGCAGTCGAGCAGCATAACAAGGTTAACGAGGCAGACATAAGGAGACTTGATGGTTGAAAAGTCTTGGTGTTTGATGTATATGCATTGTGTTACAAAGTACTACATTGTTCCCAAAAAAAATTAAGTTCCCACAGAAAAAAATGACCCTCTTGCATGTTTTCACATTTTGTTCCTGTTAAATCTTTAAATGTTAATAAATATATTTTTTTCTCCATTATATTACACATTTAATGCTAAACTATGTAACTTTTTTTTTGTTAAAATAATAACAAAACGTAATTAATGAGAGATTGCAACAAAAAAATCCATCTTCCAAACCATGTCTTTACCCAAATACACTTTGATAAACCTATAATAATGATTTATATTTTAGAGCTGTCAGGACAGATTCGCAGGAAATGACGTACTTTCATCTGTGCGTGTTGACGTCATATCCGTACTCAGAGAAAATAAGCTCCGGCTACTGTAGCGCATGTATGGTGTGGGCTTAGCTGAAGCTGAAAGTTTGTCTCCCAAGACACCACCCAGGTTTTCAACATATTGACCTGTTATTAGCACGGTCTGCCCATTGATAGGAGGTGGTGGCCATTCCTGCTACTGACTGCCAGGAGTCTGTGGCTGTTCCCGCTGCCAACCGCTTAGAGGCGAAGGCCATTCTTGCTGCCGACCGCCAGGAGGCGAAGGCCATTCTAACTGCCAACTGCCAGGAGGCCGCGGCTTTAACCACTGCAGTGCTTCTTACCGCCTAGAAGAGGAGGAAAAGGAGAAGGGTCCTTACTCTTTAGGCTCTGCCAGTGCTCTCAGCCATGTAGGTCATTCCCCATCTCTACCAGTGCTCACAGCCATGGAGGACATTCCCATAGTCTCTGCCAGAGCTCACAGCCACAGAGGTTGTTCCCCTGCTACCAGCACCCACAGCCATGAAGACCATTTCTCTGGTTGATTCCACTCCCGTCCTGTTGCCATCTGTCCTCACTCCTGTACTGGAGGTATCAGCCCTTGCTACTGTCCTAGAGGCACCTGGTCCAGCTTATTCCCTTAAGCTATGTATTGGGTTAATCATGCCTAGGCAAGCCATCAAACCTCAAAGCCTTGTCAAGCAGTCAAGTCAGATAAAGCCACCATGCCAAGTCAAGCTGACAAACCATGCCAAGCCATCACACCAAGCCAAACCATCATGCCTAATCAAGCTGCCAAGTCAAGCTTTCAAACCAAGACAAGCCATCATACCAAGCCAAACCATCATGCCTAATCAAGCCACCATGCCATGTCAAGCCATCACACCAAGCCAAACCATCAGGTCAAACCGCCCTACAAAGTCAATTCATCTCATCAGTTCAAACTGTCAAGTCAAGCAGCCCATTCAAATCTAGAAGCCACTTCAAGCCAAACCTTCATACCTAGTCAAGCCACCTGGTCCAGTCAAGTTGTCTAACCGGATCTAACTGTCATGCCTAGTCAGGTATGCTCACCTAGTCAGGCCTGCTCGCCCAGCCAAGTCACCAAGCCCAGCCAATTCACCTGGTCAAGTCTAGCCACCAATCTAAGCCCAGTCAAGCTAAACCTAGACAAGTCGCCAAGCCCAGTTTATGCACTCCACCCTGGCCAGCTGTGCCAGTGCCACCCTAGCTTGTCCTGTTGGACCTCTCCTGGTCTGTTCTGCCCTGGTCTGTCCTTATGGCTCTGCCCTGGTCTGTTCTGCCATCTCTGCCCTGGACTGTACGTTTTGCATTGACTTCTTGTCTGAACTTGTGTTTTTCTTGTCTGTTTTACCCCACCCCACCCTTCCCTAGATTTTGACTTTTGTCTTGTTTAGTGTCTGTGTTGGTCTTGTTTTGTCCTGGGTTGCCTGAAAGTCTTCCCTTGTTTTTTTTTTGCGCAACTACCTTCAGTGTTTTGGGTCCTTCCTTACAAAATGTGACATCAACAACACTTCCAGCTTTATCCACTGTGGGCAGTGATTCAAATTTCGGTAAGCACATATCGATTTTCTGCACAATTGTTGACATACTGTTGCCAAATTCACAGTGTAATCACTGTGGCCAATCAAGGCATTGTCCTGCCCACAGTGAAAATTTGTACCAAAAATACAAATTTGCTTCAACATAGGCTCATTGCATAATACTTGGACCAAGACCTGTAACATTTTTATGCATTCCACAACTCTAACTTTCTTTTTATTTTTTCAACCAATTTTTATACTAGTGTTTCATGTCTGTGCTGTGGGTCATTGTCCAGCTGGAAAATATATCTTTTCACTAAACATAGATCTCTAGACAACTAAAACACGTTCTCCTCAAGGATTTGCCTGATTTTTTGCCATGTTCATGCTGTCCTTGATACTTGCAGTTCCTCCATATGAAAAGTAATCGCAGCACAAGATACTGTCATGACCAAGACTGATCTCACAGTGAATTATAAAACAGTATGTTGGCTTTTCTTGAGCTAAATCAGAAACTTTTTAGCCAGAGACAAACCGCTAATTTTAAATTTAGTGGAAGAAGTTGGAATGCCCAAGGGTCAACGGATGTAAAAAATCTATTCTCACCTTACTGGTAAAATAGCCAAACACCTTTTAGATACAGACATCACCTGTCAGTCAATTCA
Source organism: Moxostoma hubbsi (assembly GCA_032164185.1). NCBI lineage: Eukaryota > Metazoa > Chordata > Actinopteri > Cypriniformes > Catostomidae > Moxostoma > Moxostoma hubbsi. The sequence goes on along the minus strand of JAVLUX010000011.1, from coordinate 9,279,013 downwards.
AGAACATGCATCAGCATTAGCTGAACCAGCCATAAAAATATATAATTTTTTTTAGCATGATCTGAGCTAAAGAAGCACAATTTATGATACCAATGTTGTCAGATTTTAATTCTGATTGTAAATGTGTTCTTTGTCCGTAATCTTGACCAACCGTTTTGGAGTTTTCAGTCTTTTGCCAATCAAGTATTTTTTCAAGTATACAGTATATTTACATAGAAAATAGCTGCCCAGCCTGCCTAGGAGCATTCTGACTGACTTGCCTGGAAAAGGGAATTTGTCTAAAACCAGAATTCGAAGCACTGCCTGCAGTGGCTGAAGTAAATTAAAATTAATGATACCGGTCCTTCTACAGTATCAATAATGCCAAATGCAGACTCAAATCATTACCCACATGCTACATTGTTGTTGGCTGCCTTCCAACACTCTTGCGTGTGTGCGTTCATGTAAGAAGAGTGCTCATGACTACATATAAATGGTCAAAATGCCTGTTATCAGTGTTGCTCTATCCAGATGAAGTACAGTAAGTACTGTACAAAATTCAGATATATAAACCTGAAAACAAAAAGTAATATATATATATATATATATATATATATATATATATATATATATATATATACAGAGAGAGAGAGACGAGTTCAAGGAATTTGTAAACTTTAAGAGCCAGAACATTTGCATTTTTTACAAAACACTTCTTTAAAAACGATGCCATTAACCTTACAAACTTTGGTAAATCTAGCAAAAAAAAAATCTCATTACCACCTATTTTAGCCTATAAACAGCCTGCTATCTTCTACACTTAAACCTAAAACGTTTGAAAAATCATTAATAGGCTATTAAACTGTCACTGTGCATAATGTGCATCAAACTTTGGAATTTTCCTACCATACGAGCAATTCAAGCTTGAAGTACATCTGTTTTTACAAGCCAAGGGAATAAGTGGCAGAGCACCTCAATAAACCTCACAAGCAGCATGGCCACAGAATGAGAACTGCTCACTTAGGAGGAAGCACAACAGAATTCTTGAATCTTCAGATGTGATTTTCAAAGTTTCCACTGCTTTTAACTTGACACAGTGTCCTAAAATGTGGCGTTTTTGATGCTGAATACAGGTGAGACGCTCTAAACTCTTCTGTCTGTGGCACATACAAGAACATAGAGTGAATAGTGAAAAATAGTGCAGATGGATGCAAGAATGCATACAGTTAGAACTGGACAAATTCAATGCAAAACAGATTGCTGTTATCTGTTGGCTTGTTCAATGATATGAGAATAAAACAAAAAATATAATGAGCTCTTATGCCTAATTTTGTTAATAATGCTTTATTCATCTGCCACAATAATTATATTTATTTTAACCTGAATTTCAATCCATATTAAAAACTAATCACAAGTCCTACATACAGTATATATATATTTTTATTTTTTCTCCCCTTTTCTCCAGAATTTGGTATGCCTATTTCCCAGTGCGCTCTAGGTCCTCATGGTGGCGTAAGGTGGCGGAGGACGAATCTCTGCCTCCATTAATGTAATGCTTGTGGGGAGAGAGAAAATCAAAAACCCAAGAAGACAGCATTACATGAATGACAGGAACTCGAGGAAAAATAACACAAGCACTATAGCCATTTGTAGTAACATACAGACCAGAACTGACAAAGGACAACAGAACATATACTGTATACACACACAGACTAACAAGGATGATGGCACACATATGTGAAACAATCATGGAAGGAATCAGGAAATAGGAACACAGACAAGACAAGGCCAAATCCAAGCTTCAAACTCAAAGTTATCGAACATGTCAACATAAAAGTCTTTGCAAACATAAGGATGATGGCAATGACCATGTGACATTAATAATATGAATTATCTTTATTTGAGGGCCTTTCTCAGCAAATAAAGGAGTATGCCATTAAATAATCTGCACATCATGTAATTAATTAGATTAACATTTATATTCGTTTAAGGCATGCAACTTCTGATCTTCGAATCTGTGGCTGAAAAAAAAAGTTAGTGGGAAATTAGAGATTTCATTTCAGTAATAATAAAAAAATGCTATATAAATGAAACCCCCACAGATTTAAATCTTTAAACTTTTATTATAAAGTGTATTATATTTCTATTATATTCCCTCATCTCACTTAACACTTGTATGATTCTTTTGTGGAATTGAAATGCAAAGGGTGATTATCAAAATGTCAAAGCTACTCTTTTCCATACCCCACTTGTCACAGGGCCTGGAGCAATGTTCCAGGGTGTCCCCCCTGAAGACGGCCCTGACCACAAGGACCAACACATTTTACCCTGTTGTTTCATGTTTTCATTTTCTTTTGGCCATGAGTTATCTCGCCTAGGGCATCAATTGAGTCAGGATTGCTTCTGGTGAACCCACATTGGTGCATTATGCCCTGCTATGAATGATGTTACAGATCTCTCCTATAATGGTCCACAAGCTGCCATGAATGTAATTTTTTTGAGTGTGTCCTTGCTTCTTGAGATTGAATAGCTAAATCTCTATCTACCTGCCAACCGCCATCACAAAGGGTTTCATTCCACAGGATGGTTGGCTGGCTCAAGCCTCGTGGTTTGATAAGCCATCATGAGCTGGCAATGGTTTCCATCAGAAAGACAGTGTGTCCAACCCACATCAAGACCCTCTTTAGCCCTTATTCTCTGCTTCAGTGTCCATTCCATAAATCTGAGAGAATAAATGCTCCAAGGGATATCAAATCTCCAGAATTTATATTGCAAGTTCAAAAGTCCAGTTCTACTCAAACATCTCTCACATAATTCTGGCACAATAATTAGATGATTAACTTATGAATTTAATTTATTACAGTAGAATTAACGATATGAATGTGTAATCAAGACTGTTTCAGAACAGAATTGCATATTAATTACATGTTGTTTATTACATTTAATCAATAATTATGCAATTACAATGTAACATGAAGAGTGTTATGTAAAATGTAGTAGATGATTTAACTAAACATCTTATTTTCAAAGATAAGGGATTCAAAATTATTGATCTTTTGTTTGTAAACATCTTTTCAATAATCTCCTGATTATTTTAGTGTTGTAATGCACCCAGAGCCGCTGAGCTCAGCATGAGCCATATGGCAAAAATAGGCTCAGTGCCGAAACTATCCACTCACGGGCAGAGCTGCAGGAGGTGAAGCTGGTGGAGGTGCAGGAGGCAGAGTTGGTGAAGCCACAGGAGGCAAGAGCTCAGGAGAGGGAGCCATGGAAGACTAAGAGGGTGGAGCTGTGGAAGACTCAGAAGGTGTGCTCAGACCCGCAAGGGGGGGCACGGCCTGGGTGTGATAGGCCAATGAAATGGCGTCCACCACCCAGTGGGAAAGCTTCTGTTTGGAGACAGCATTCCCTTTCCACTGTCCACCAAAGCAGACAAAGATCTGCTCAGAACATCTAAAGCTCTGTGTACGGTCCAAGTAGGTATGCAAAGCACGTACTGGACACAGCAAAGAAGGGGCTGGGTCTGCCTCCTCCCGGGGCAGCACTTGCAGGTTCACTACCTGGTCTCTAAAGGGTGTGGTAGGAACCTTGGGCACGTAGCCCAGTCGCAGTCTTAGGATCACATTTGTGTCTGCCAGACCGAACTCCAGGCAAGTGTCACTGACAGAGAACGCTTGCAGGTCCCCGACCCTCTTGATGTAGGAGAGCGCGATCAGCAGGGACGTCTTTAGAGAGAGGGCCCTGAGTCCAACTGATTCTAGTGGCTCAAAGAGGGGTCTCTGAAGGCCCGCGAGGACCACCGAGAGATCCCAGGAGGGGAACAGGCTTGGACGGGAAGGATTTAACCTACGGGCGCCTCTTAGGAACCTAATGATTAAGTCGTGCTTACCCAAATACTGCCGTCTACTGCATCGTGGTGGGCCGCAATAGCAGCAACATACACCTTCATGGTGGAAGGGGACAGCCTCTCCTGCAGAAATAAGAGCACTGACCTAACTGCGCACCTCTGTGGGTCTTCAGCCTGAGAAGATCACCAATTTGTGAACAAGCACCACTTCAGGGCGTAAAGTTGCCTAGTAGAGGGGCTCTGGCTTGATTGATCGTGTCTACGATGGCAGGTGATAGACCACCTAGATCTTCAGAGTGTGCCCCGTCCCTGAGAAAGAAGGTCTTTCCTCAGGGGAATTTGCCAGGGAGAGGCTGTCGCGAGGAGTACGAGGTCCGAGAACCAGGCCCAGGTGGGCCAGTAAGGAGCTAATAGGGTGACTTGTTCCTCGTCCTCCTTGACCTTGCACAGCACCTGTGCAAGAAGGCTCACTGGGGGAAATGCGTACTTGCACAGCCCTGAGGACTATCTGTGTGCCAGTGTGTCTGCCCCGAGGGGAGCCTCTGTTTGGGCATACCAGAGAGGGCAGTGGGAGGTCTCTCTGGAGGCAAACTGGTCTACCTGGGCCTTGCCGCATCGTTCCCAAATCAGCTGGACCGACTGGGGGTGAAGCCTCCACTCTCCACCGGGCAAGCGTTGTCGTGACAGCGCGTCCGCTACCACATTGAGGTTACTGGGGATGTGAGTGGTGTGCAGCGACTTGAGACTGTGCACGCTCGTTGGTGAGACGTGCTGACATTGAGACTGAGTCTAACTCCATGCTGAGAAAAGAGATGCTCTAAACCGGGGCGAGCTTGCTCTTTTCCCAGTTGACCTGAAGCCCCAAATGGCTGAGGTGTCACCTGGTCTCTGTGAGCGCATAGTAACTCTCGGGAGTGGGCCAGAATGAGCCAGTCATCAAGGTAATTGAGTATGCGAATGCCGGCTTCTCGGAGTGGGGCAAGGGCTGCCTCTATGACTTTCATGAAGACATGAGGGGACAGAGACATGTCGAAGGGGAGGACTTTGTACTGATACGCCTGGCCATCGAACGAAAACCAAAGGAAGGGTCGTGTCGAGGCAGAATTGAGACGTGGAAGTACGCATCCTTCAGGTCTACCGCTGCGAACCAATCTAGATGCCGGACGCAAGTTAAGATGTGTTTTTGCGTGAGCATTTTGAATGGGAGTTTGTGTAAAGCCCGGTTGAAAACTCGCAAGTCCAAGATCGGTCGTAAGCCACCGCCTTTCTTGGGTACGATGACGTAAGGGCTGTAGAAACCCTTCATTTCGGTTGGAGGGACAGGCTCTATCGCATCTTTGAGTAAGAGAGTAGTGATTACCGCGCGCAGGAGGAGGTCCGGTAGAGGTGTCCTTTGGACTCGTCAAAACCGGCCGTCTGGGGAACAGTCATGGGGCTGAGGGCGGAGGCTCCACGTCCAGCATGGCAGGACTGTTGAGGTGTGGCGGCAGAGTGCTGTGAGAATGGCATTTGCAGGCCAGGTGACCCAGAGACAAAGGAAATAGCTCTTTTACTGAGAACGCGAGTACCGCAGCCCACGTCATTCAACAAAAGATTCTCCTCCTGGCCCTCCACCAGGGGATGGAGTGGTCTGCTTAACAGCTCTGGAGCTAATGTCTTGGTCCCAGGGTTGATCGTCCCAAGAGCGCCTGGGAGCCTTCCGGGTGCTCGAGGGGGTCCGTGAGACGGGGGGCGTCTACTTCCTGTGGGGTACTCGACGCATGAGCTGAGAGCTGGGCCCGGGTTGACGCGGAGCAGGGCGTTTCTTCGCCGCAGGAGGGCGCCCTCGGCGAGCAGATGGGGCATGGCCCATGGCAGCAGGTTTGCGGCGGGGCAGGATCTGCGAGATGGCCTCCGTCTGCTTCTTCACTGTGGAGAACTGCTGGGCAAAGTCCTCGACGGTGTCGCCGAAGAGGCCGAACTGGGAAACAGGGGTGTTGAGGAATCGTACTTTGTCGGTCTCACGCATCTCGACCATGTTCAGCCACAGATGATGTTCATGGACCACGAGTGTGGCCATCGCCTGCCCGAGTGACTGCGCTGTGACCTTCGTGGCTCTGAGGGCGAGGTCGGTCGCTGATTCCTGCAGCACATCGGGATCAGGGCTACCCCCGTGCAGATCTAGAGACCTCTAGTGTCGCTTCTTCGACACAATGTCGAAGTGAGCGACAGACGGGGAATCACAGCACTAGTAGCCTATTAGAATATAATTAGGACATTGGCCTTTTAAAAAGGTATCATCTGAATCGCAATTGAGTCAATGTATTGTAGTTTTTTAATTTTGACATTGACAGTAAAAATAAGTAATTCCTGAATTGCAAAGGTGTTTCAAATATTGTAAACTTATTTAGGGATACAATTACCTCTCCCATGAACCGAAACAAATCAATTACAATGGAGATAAAGGTTTTTGACAACTCTGCGCTCTCTGGCCACAGGTAAAATGCTACTATGTAGTGCAGAGTAATTATCATCTGTCAGCAGAATCATATATTAAACTGTAAATGCATTCTCCAGACTGCATATCATCTGTCAATTCATAGCTCACACTTTTCTGTGGATGCACTCTCACTTTCTCACTAGAGAAATAATGCAGCATTCATGGTCATTGCTGGGCTAGCTGGTGGGACACAGGATGAAGACATGTTTGTCAACCTAAATGAATTCCACAGGATCAATGCAAAAGTTGTTATTGATTGGCATATAAGGTCCTTGAAATAGTTGTCATGTAGCCTGTCTCCACTCATGATTCTCGTATCCTAACTAAGGCATACGTGACTATATTCCATCTAGCTATGTGTATTAAATAGAAACCTGATATTATTTCTAAATGAAAAAAAAAAGTAAAATAAAAGTATCTTGGTCATATTGTATATTACTGCATAAAGTGCAAGAATCACAACATTATAATTTATGTACTACTTGAGTCACTAAACAGAATCACACAAAAAATGTAACAATAATAATAATAATGACTTTGGGCAAACGGGTTTCCAAAACACTCTCCCTGTCTTCCCCAACACAGAATGAGTTGAGTCAATTTTGCTGTGTCAGGACTCAGACTGGTCAGGATTCTTGAACAAACAGAGCAATGCTTTGGTAACATAAAATGTTTTTTGTTGTTATTTTTAATCTTTTTTTATTATAATTTTTTTCATGGAAATTTACCTACAAATTCTTTACATTTAATTGGATTAGAGAAAGAATTGTAACATTTAAAAGAACACATTCACTTCAGCTTTAATTAAACAGGTCAGAACTGATTAAACAAAGTGTAGAAAGCAGTACTGTGTGTCCAGTTGTCAAATAAATGTCACTTTGACAGACCAAGGTGGAAAGTCAATATTATCAAGAGGTCAGATGAGTAATATATAAATAAACCCGGCTAAGCAATTCAAGTGTTTAACAACAGTGGCTTTAGTATCATGTGACTAGATAGTAATATTTGTTTCCTGTCCATCAACAGCCCAGTAAAAATCTATCCTATGAAACCTCTAAGAAAATAATCAATGACATGGATTTGGGTCAGAATTGTAAATGTCCATCTTTCTCCAGTGGGGTGAATCTGTGTCACTCCAGTAATAGGATGTTGGCAGCTTACACAGGCTGCTGCTTTATCATGATAAGTTGCAAGTTTCCATCTAAACTTTGCAACAGACTTTAATAAGATTACAGCTGCCTACTTCGACAAATGATTTGCTGATGACTCAGTTTTAGTCATACTATACTGTCTGGCATGATGCCCAGATTCTCAATCAGAGAGGCATTGTTTCTTAATACTGTACGTACAGTAGCATAGTTGATATTTGCATTGACACTATTAATAATTTGGCTCTGCCTCAACCATATTGTTTATTAAACAGATAACACAGATGATTCAAGAATCACAATTAAGAAGAGTTTTGAATATTAGACTACAAAGACCACAAAACCTGAATAAATGATACTCATCATACTTCCTGTAATATGGAAAGATGGATGGACGGACAGATAGACATATAGATAGGACATGTCATTTAATATATGAGAGCGGGGGACTGCAAGATAGAATCTATCAATCTGAGTGGCACAGGCCAGCCTACTGGTCCACAGCAGCTTTCATTAGCTGTTTAGTTGAGGCTAATGGCAAAAAAGAGGTCCCATTAGAAACATCTAAATGTTCGAGTTTTCCTTCTACCATCAATTCCTTTGATTGTTTAAACTACTTATTTATTTAAGACATGTCTCTGTAAAATGTTTTTTGGTTTGTCTATCAAATTATACAATGTGATTTAGATCAGATCAAAAGTTATGACGGGTTCATGCAGAAATTCAGATAATTCAAAAAGGATTCACAAGCTTTTTCTCACTGTGTACATCTGCACAGTGTACAGAGATCATAATTGAATTATAATACTGATTAATATTATGTACTGTATAATAGGGCTGTCATTTAAACATTAATCTAGTGCAATTAATTATATACAAAATAACATGTTGAAAAAGTTATGTAAATTCCATAATAAAAATACAGATTCTCCTACCATATGAGCAATTCAAGCTTGAAGTACATCTGTTTTTATAAGCCACATCAATAGGTGATCAGAAAACCTCAATAAACCCCACAAGCAGTACAGCCATAGACAGAAACACTCACATAGGAGGCAGCACAAAAGATGGGCAAAGCACACCAGAATAAAGGAGTCTTGAGATGCAATTTCCAATTTGAAGTTCACTTAACACAGCGTCCAAAAATGTTGCATTTATTATGCTAAATACCAGTGAAAGGCTTCAAATATGTCCATCTGAGGCACACACATATACAGAACATAGCGCGACAATCAAAAATAATGAAGACGGAAGACAAGAATGCATACAGTGAGCACTGGATTAATTGTAGAACTCAATGCAAAACATATTGCTGTCAACTGTAGTCTTGTTCAATGAAATGAAAATAAAACAAACAATATTGTGTTCTTAAGCCACATTTGTATTGTATAATCAGTGCTTTATTTATCTGCCACAATAATGCAATTTATTTCAAACTGAATTTCAGTCCATATAATATTTTTATATATTACATTTAAATATTAAATATTTTAATTACAATGATCATTTAAATGAATTATCTTTATTTGGGGTCCTTTCTCAGCAAATGATGTATGCGATTAATTTGATTAAATAATCAGCATTTCATTAAATTAATTTGATTACAATTTTTAATCGATTGACAGCCCTAATATACAATAATGGGGCCAGTGTGAATATTGGCAATGTTTTACTTACTGTCTATTCCTGAATGCCATTGATGAGTATTGTGTTCTTTGTATGTACGCTGTCTTGTATGAAGTGTCAGCAACAAGTGGCTACAACCCAATCAAGAATATTTTAGTGGCAACACAAAAAATTATAAAACTACTGATTAAATTTAAAGTCAACATTAGATAAAAATTGACCCTGTTTAGTCACATCCAGAGGGACATGCTCATATCCAGAGGGACTAAAAAAATCCTTCTGTTTAGTCTTGAATAGTGACTCAATAGTAATACAATATTATTATAGCCACAAATGACCTCAGAGAAAAAATCTCCAAAGTATCTCACATCATGCTTATTGTTCAGTCTCACAAGACTACAATAAATTCAAGTGATGGATCGGTGATGCTTAGCCATACACTTTCACTTTTGGCTTCAGTTTCAAACTGCCTTAAACCATTTGTTGTTTCTATGTGTAAAACCATCAAGCCATTGTCTTTTTCTGGCACAGCTCATCCCTCTTTGATTTAAATTAAACTGACTTGCAGATAAAAAAAAAACAACTGATATTGAGGACTGCAAACAAGTACTGGATTTTTAGCTAATGGAAAATTTGAAAATGAGTATTAGCTAATGCCAATTACATCCTTTTGAGAGCCTGAAATCATTTAAACTACGAGGCAAGAACAAAATTGTGGAGACAGAACACAACAGGGAAATAAGTAATAGGTTAATATTAGTACCCACTTTATTTTTATTTGTTTCTATTCAGTGAAAGGGTTCTGATGTAAAAAGGAACTTATAATCAATTTTGCTGTGTTCCACTAATGGAGGTTATTGAGAAAGTGCTGTCTGGTTTTTACTCTTTGTTCCATTTTCACATGACATGGTTTACTGTGGTGCCTACCTGTGCCAGACAATGAGCAGATCTGTGCAGGCGAGTGGGTGCTCTAGGCTATCATATTCTGGTTTATGCACCAAACACTTGGCTGAAGCACAATAAGGGAGGAGAGATATGATTTTGCTAAGGAGCAGCTGATGAAAGGCCCTGCAGCCCAAAGCAGTACACAGACCTGTCCAGGCCCATGAACAAAAGACATGCTTTCAAGCACATTTTTTAAAGTGCGCCCACGATGGGGACAGAGCAGCCGCATAAAGAGTTTGGATACATGGTGAAATGAATAAATCCTTTATGAAACACAGGATGGGGTGTACAAGCTGTGACAAACTCTAAACATGTTTTCTGAGAAATGTCCACCGGTGACCAATTCATTCAATATTTTTCACAAAGCCAACAAATTTTCGTTCATATGTCTTTTGATATCTAATAGCTCTTCCAACACCAAAATACCAAGCATCTTTAATGGGATGGTTTGTCTAAAAATCATAATGCTCTCGCCCTTATGTTGTTCCAAACCTATATGATTGATTTTCTTTTGCAGAACACAAATGAAGATGTTAGGCATAATTTTAGGGACTGACAGCCTTACTCACCATTCGCTTTCATTGTATAGAAAAAGGTGCAATGAAAGTGAATGGTGACTGAGGTTAAAATTCTGCCTAAAATCTTTTGAACAAATAAAGTAATACAGGTTTAGATTTAAAAATTTTGGGTGAACTTCCTTTAAAAAACAATACATGATTGCATTTTTTGATAATTTATGTTCTACATAAGGGTTAAAACTAGGGCTGTTGATTTAATGTGTTAATTAATTGCGATTCATTTGACAAAAAAATAACGTGTTAAAAAAAATTCACGCAATTAATCGCACCATAATAAGGATGATTCCTGAGAAATGCAAGCTTGTAGTAACACCTGTTTACTACAGAGGGCAGTAAGTGAAATTTCAGCTGTATGAGCAACACACAGTTTATATAGTGAAGAGAACACTTCAGTAGGCAGAGCAACGCAAAAATACTTTACATTCTTGCGTTCAAAACACTAGAAGGAGCACATGTGCGATCAAAGGGATCTCAAGATGTGTTTAAAGATTGAGTATTAAACTATATTTAACTTTACACAGTGACCTAAACATTTTATGTTTATGATGCAACGCACCCGAGACACTACACAATCATGTCTGACGCAGGTGTAAATTGACGGACCTTAAACAAGCCCTCATAATAAATATCCAACTGATTGACAAATTCACTTGTGAAATGGATTGCTGTGAACTGTATGCCAATGATTGACTTATGATTATTAATATGGTAGTAAACAATATATTGTATTCTAAAGCCGCTTTTTGTATTGGCTTATCAATGATTAACTCTTCTGCTAAAAGAATGTAATGCATTTTAATTATCTGATTATTTTTTATTTTATATATATACATTTTTTTAAAAAAAATTTCAAAATATTTAAAGATAACTATTTATAATTATATATTAATATAAATATGTAGAATCATTATATGTTGAATTATTGTTATATGAGGGGCTTTCTCAGCAAATATTTGTATATGCGATTAATTAATCGGGACACCATGTAATTAATTCGATGAAAAATTTTAATCGATTGACAGCCCTAGTTAAAACACATAAACATGTTAAATACAGAACATCCAAAGCGCTAACAAGAAATAATAAAAATAATAATAAAAAATAAATAAATAAACACATCCTGTAGCTGCTACAGAAGAGGTCCACAATGACCCTGCATGCTATAAATCGGTCTGATCATAAACATTTCACCTTTATTTTTATGACTGACACATTGCAAATCTCATTGGTTGAAAGCATTCAGCTAAATCAGAACTGTATATTCTGTATTAACTGTATTATCATTCATGCTGTGCTGATATTGAATTTCAGAGTTTTCCATGCTTGTCTATTATTGTGGTATTAACTGTTTAAGAATAAGCTGCAAAGCAGTCTAGATTTTATGCCAATAGTGAAATGTCTGGCTCTGTGAGACTAAATTGCAACTAACTGCTCACATTTGTCTCAAAATGCAGATTATTATTATTTTATTTTTTTTGTCACTTAGGAGTGTCATTTTGGGTGAAGAACATTAACAGTTTATTAACATTTGAAAAATATCTCGTCACTGTGGCTGCACAATGTTGAATGATGAGTTTTGTGTAATCTATAGCACAATAACTGTACAATAGTGCAACAAGAAATGTAAATGTTTTTGTAGAGTTCTATGTAAATAGCCATGGTTATAAAAGAATCCCAGGGTTCAGCATAATTGTTCGCCAAGCACCCAGTTGACATAAATTTGTATGACGAACTACTTGCTCCTCTCTTCCATGAAACCTGTAGATCCTTTGATTCCACAATAAAAGCTTCTGTCTGCATAAAATAGCTTCACTCTGGATGTCTACTCTTTCACAGCACTGACAAGAACATACACCTTTTGAATGCTTTATACGAGCTGTTTGTTTATCTGAAATTAGTCATTGCTGTTGATTTATCTGAGAATGACAATAAATCAAGTCTTTGGTCACTAACTAAAACAAGTACTATGGTGTTTTTATTATTATTATTATTTGCCCATGGTAATACAGAGATATTAATTGAAGTGCCTTGGAATGCAATGTACTGTAAATATCATGATACATTAATTCCTTCTGCTTACATCACAGTACCCTGGTAGTGACACAGTACTTTTTAGTAAGGGCTGTATTGAAGACACATACTGATTACCTGCCTAAACGTACAGTACATTAGAGTTTCTGGAATAAGCATAACAGGCTCTTATGATGATTAAGAGCTAAAGTCTGCATTGAGACCAAGGACATCAATCAGATGAGCAGAATTCTCTCAAAGATGAGGCACATCAACTCTCGTCACAGCACATTTTACAATGACTAACCACCATAGACATTGAAGGAGACAAATCCCCCCCAAAATTAAGATTAGTGGTTGACGATGCACATTTTTCAATGATCAATTCTTGACTGTGGTTTCATTCTTATCTAACACAGCATGGAATTGTTTGGTACAAGTTTCTTGAAGAATTTTGCTTCACTGAAATATTCACAGGCTACACACATACATGGTTTTTCCATTAATTAGCTAATTACATGAGTCACTTGTTGTTTCTTTGTGTTTCTTACTCTTTCTATTGCTCATAGTCACACAGAAAAACACAAACATGAATGCATGCATAATGAAAGAAAGATTCACGTCGGTTTCCTGTTGTTGTCATGGCAACTGTGTCATTTTTTGCACGGTTTAAGTGACAGACCTCAGGACTTGGAGATGCAGACCTGCACAGGGATGGTGCAACCTCACGGATGATGTCATTGCTGAAATACTGCACACCACCCTTTCCCACAGGAAAGAGAACTTTGAGAATGATGTGGAGGAGGGGAATTACTCCGTCTGAGGAGACTTAAAGGGTTACTTTACCCAAAAATGAAAGTATCTTTCTTTCCTCTGCAGAACAAAAATTAAGATTTTTAGAAGTATTTATCAGCACTGTAGTTCCATACAACTGAAGTGAATTGGTGCCAAAATGTTGAAGCTCCAAAATCAACATAAGGGCAACATAAAAGTACTCCAGACGACTCAGGTGTTTATATCCATATCTTCTTAAGCATATGATAGGTGTGGGTGAAAAACAGATCAATATTTAAGTAGCAGCAGGGGTGGAAAGAGTACTTAAAATCGATACACAAGTAGAAGTACTGTTACTTCCCAAAATATTTAGTGTGAGTAGAGTAAAAATAGCTAATTTAAAAGTACACGTGAGTAGTGAGTATTGAGTACAGAGTTGCAAAACCTTTATCCCATTATAATGAAAACTGTATGCTAAATTTTAAAATACATCACTTATCTATGATAAACGCTACATGAATCTGATTCCAAAAAAATAAAAGGGAGACATGATAACAGAGATTAAAAGATTAAAAAGTTATTTTCAATACACTGATCACCATTTTTAATCGTAATGTATGAAACAATTATATTAAAATCAGTTTATGTGTAGGGTCTAAATTACCCTTAACACTGACAGAGCTTTATTGTTGTGCATAAAACATGTTCATATAATGCAAGGAATGCCAAAAAAAGGCTAAATAAGCAGGATCACTTGGCACGTCATGTCCTGCACAATAGAGGAGGTAGAGTAGGCATGGGAAAAGTTGTTTGGTACAGGGGCTACATCACAAAAGGAATAATTCACCCAAAAATGAAAATTCTCTCATCATTTACTCACCCTCATGCCATCCTGGATGTGTCTGACTTTATTTCTTCTGCAGAACACAAATTAAGATTTTTAGAAGAATATCTCTTTTGGTCCATACAATGAAAGTGAATCAGTGGTAAAATATTGAAACTGCACAAATCACATAAATCAGCATAAAAGTAGTCTAATCCATGTGCCTCCAGTGGTTTAGTCCATGTCTTCAGAAGTGATATGATAGATGTGGTGAGAAACAGATCAATATTTAATTCCATTTTTACTATTAATTTTCCTCTCAGCTCAGTCAATCTTCATGCACATCGCCACCTACTGGGCAGAGTGAAGAATTTCTAGCAAAAAATATTTTTTTAATATTGACTTTTTGATTATTGACTATTGATTTGTTTCTCATATCAATTCTGAAGTCATGGATTAAACCACTGGAGTTGTATGCATTAATTTTATGCTGCTTTTATGTGCTTTTTGAAGCTCACATGACACAATCATGAAATTGGCCTTTTTCACTGTGAAAAGCCCTTTCAGATGCTGCTGTGATATTCAGCTGAAAACTGTGCTTGAGGCATTCTCCACAGTTGGTGCCAGATCTACAGCTGCCGTTCAAGTTTTCCGTGTGATTTGATTTCACGGGAGTCACAAGACTCTCCCTAGCCAGTCATGTTGAAAGATAAAAATTAAATCAGGATAGGGAAGTAGCGAACACAGACGGTGGGAAAATAGCACAGTAAAAGTACAGTTACAGCACTTAAAATGTACTCAAGTAAAAGAAAAATATAAACATTTTAAACTTGAAAAAGTACAATTCTTGGGAAAAAGTAGTTAATTACAGTAATGTGAGTATTTGTAATTTACACCCTGCTGCGGTGTAAAGTGTGACTTAAATATTGATCTTTTTCTCACCCACACCTATCATATTGTGTCTGACGATATGGATTTAACAAGTCATATGGATTACTTTTATGGTCTCTTTATGTGGATTTTGGAGCTTCAAATTTTTGGCACCCATTCACTTGCATTATGAGGACCTACAGAGCTGAAAAACACTTCTAAAAATCTTAATTTTTGTTCTGCAGAAGAAATAAAGTCTTTCTTCTGCATCTGGGATGCCAAGAGATGAGTAAATCATGAGATTTTTCATTTTTGGTTGAACTATCCCTTTAACTTCCTGACAGAAAGATCTCAAATCAGTGTTAATACTAAATGATAAAAAATTTAAACTAAATGAAAATTTGTTAATTTAAATAAATATAAAAACTATCATAATTGAATAAACTGGTTAGGCCTATGATTTTGTTCCATTTCCATTTCTGTATTTGGCAGATGCTTTTATCCAAAGCTACTTACAGTGCAATTATTACAGGGACAATCCCCCCGGAGAACCTGGAGTTAAGTGCCTTGCTCAAGGACACAATGGTGGTGGCTTAGGGCTGGCGATAAAACTTTATCGATATATATCACGATAAAGAAAATCCACGATAAGCTTTTGAGGAATTTTCTATATTTACTGCGTGTCGTTAAAACACAAGCAGTTCAGTTTTCTCAGGCTGTTTCCACCGGGGCTGACGAAATCTGCTAAAAAGCGCTCACAGCGCTAGGAAAGAGCTTGCTCCACACCGCTGTCAATCCTACGATCTACCTTGCGAGCATGATGCTCGGCTTTCATAGGAATGAATTGAAAATGCTCTCAGCTTCGCTCACAACGCGCCAGTGGTAACGTAGGGTCAGACTGGATGAACTTGCTTGATTGTTTCCATCCGCACTGCAAGACTTCATGACAACGGTTGCGCCCTCTCATCATCTCTAGTGAAGAGCGAAACGTCTCGGTTACGTATGTAACCTCCGTTACCTCATGGAGGGAACGAGACATCGTGTCGAAGAAGCGACACTAGGGGTTCTCTCTTGAGAGCCGAATATGCCTCTGATCTATGAAAAAAGGCCAATGAGAAGTTGGTGAACAGTATTTGCATACCACGCCCACGGACATACGGGTATAAAGGTGAGGAAATACTACACGTTCATTCAGGATTTTTCTGAGGAGCCGGGAGTGTCCGGCCACCTCAGCGGCTCGGCTCAGCGACGTGGCCGGGAGGACACGACGTCTCGTTCCCTCCATCAGGGAACGGAGGTTACATATGTAACAGAGACATTTCGCTCTTCACTAGCAGTTTATGTACGTTACCGCAGTGGTGCTGTATGACCTGACCGGGACATGTTTGTCTCGAACTAACGAGAGAAACTTCCGCAGGGCAAAAAAGACACTCAACAACTCCAGGCAGTTGATGTGACAATGCAGTGGGGCCCCTTTCTAATGGCATGCTACTGCATGCCCATTGCACACGGCGCCCCAACCCGATCTGGAGGCGTCAGTCGTGACCAAGACGCATCCGGGACACATGCTGTAAGGGTACTCCTGCCCATAGAAAACAGAGGTCTGTCCAGGGTTTGAGTGTTTGGCGGCAGGCAGGGGTGATCGTCACACGGTGCGTGCCGCGGCGCCATGCTCGTCTCGGGACTCGAGTCTGAAGCCAGTGCTGAAGCAGTCTCATATGCATCAATCCCAATGGTGCGACCGCCGCGAGGCACCTCAGGGACAGGCTCTATCGTGTCTTTGAGTAAAAGAGTGGAGATTTCCACGCGCAGGGACTGGGCATGTTCGGCGTGTACTGCGGAAAAGCGGACGCCCATGAAGGGGGGGGCCTGGCAAACTGAATTGCGTAACCGAGTCGAATGGTCCGGACCAGCCAGCGAGACGGGTTGGGAAGTGAGAGCGATGCATCCAACCTCTGCGCTAGGGGCACCAAAGGGACAATTATTTTTGACGTACCCAGCGGGGCTTCGCAGCGGGCGGAGCAGGTAGGGCAGCGTCTGTAGGTGATGACACGTCCCGAGGCTTTGTTGCTGAGAAAAGACTCTTACTCTTGCACTTACTTACTCTTGCACTTACCTTGCTCCGCACACCTGGCAACTTGGGTATCTGAATCTAAAGAAATATACAAAATATTTCATTTTAATGTAAAAATATTCCAACAGATACCGGACTTCTGTCACTATGCTTCAGAACAAACAGATTATCATTTAACATTCATTTTCAATTGATAAACGGAAAAAGACGGTAAAATTGGTAAAAGATCCCGCAGACCCCAGTGCTTTGGCCGTCTCTGTACCCCTTGTGCAGTTTTTTAGAGACTATTTTGACTGTTTAGAATTTATTATTTCTTCTTTTCTTCCGTCAACTTTGAAATAAAAAAAAGAAAGTGCAATGAGTAAATGTATATCGTGATAAATATCGATATCGAACAATATGCTAAAGATTATCATGATGTTGGCCATATCACCCATCCCTATGGAGGCTGTGGGGATCGAACCAGTGACCTTCTGATTAACAGTTATGTGCTTTAGCCCACTACACCACCACCACTGTAATTAACTACTTTTTCCCAGGAATTGTACTTTTTGAAGTAGTTATTTGGCTTATTCATTATTGTGCAGATGACACACTAGAGACAGATGGAATGCTAGTAAGTAGGAAATATTAGTGGACTTTAGTTGAAAACAAGAGGAGCTACAACCATCTTAAGATCAACAGTGGAGAATTGGAGATGGAGAGCAATAAGTACCTTGTTCACATCTCCTCTCCTCCGCACAATTCAGGCAGTCAGATCATGAGTGCACATTAACAGTTCTGTTACAAAATGTATCAAGGATGTTTAGGATGGCCCCAATCATCAAAACATCCTGTCATGTGGTGTGTCCACCTGGTATGGAAATACAAGTACATGAAATGCAGAGAGTCATGCCATTGGAGGAATGTTCCACAAGGAGTGCACATCCCAACTTAAAGGATATCTACATCATGCACACTAGGAGAAAAGCTAGAATTATAAAAGACCCCAGTCACCCAGACAATGGTCTCATATCACTACCTTGGAGAGGAAACACTCCCACAGCCTGAGGGCCAGCTTGGAGAAACTTAAAAAGGAATTACCTTAAGCCATACTGATGTGAAATGTTGATGCCAGGGGCCTACATACTTCTCACTAACCTCAGCTTAGAGTAACAAACTTTCTATATTTTTCAGTTTATTGCCATTTCTACCACTGTACACTTAAAAGTTGCAGAAAAGTTGAATTGCCATTGTATTGATGACTTTGAGATCTTTTCAGTAGCTGTAGCATTGTTCTTTTCTCATCCACACACAAGCACTGGAGTCTAGAGAGCTACTCATGTCCTAGTATATGCATTGGTTAAAGGAAGACAAAATGAAATCCTCTCGCTACAAATACAAATCTTCATTATTTTTTTTAATAAGGCTAGAATTTTAGGATTTATATAGGTTCAGCACATCTTGTAAAATGGCTACATTATTTTCTGAAGTTGAAGGCAAAATATTAGTTTATTACTTTATCAGTTTTTTAATATTTATATTTCATACTACAAGAATACTGTTTCCATAGCTTTCTTACTATTTACTGCACGTATAGAGTTTTCTCCATTGTATTTTAAAGTACATGGGCACCCCCTATTGGACATCTCTGAAAAAAATGTGAGAGAGTGAGTGAGTGAGTGTGTGAGTGAGTGAGTGAGTGAGTGAGTGAGTGAGTGAGTGAGTGAGTGAGTGAGTGAGTGAGAAAGTCATGTAGCATGTGAGCAAATTGAAAGTCTATATCAAGCCATCTTTCGGTATATAAATACTTCCTGCACACATTCAAAACTAGCTCTGAGTATGTCAGTAAACCTCTAATTACACTACAGCCATGAATAGATAGCTCCTAAGATGCATTCAATCACCAACTTTGTAAAATCATGCTACATTTTTGTAACTTCAATATCAGCGGGTAAAAGCTTGATATGAAATATTATTTACATGGTCAAATATCAGAATTGCTCACTTTGGTTTTAGTCACTGGATTTCAGGATATGCAAAAATGCAAATAGATCAGCCTTTAATGAAATTCTGAAGGTCATGGCGGAGAGATGGCAGAGAAATGCCAGAGAACTGGGTCCCTGATGATTAAGATCCCCATTCTTCCCCAGGTGAGTTAGTCTCATGAGACATTTCATCATAATGATGCTTTCGAGGCTTCTCGTCCGCAGCCATTGACAAAAAGAATTCTGAAGTGACTCAAGACTTGAAAGACTGCATTTATTTATTTCAGGGACATGTTTATTACCAAAGTCTTGAATACTGCAGGCGTTCAGATTTCCTCATTGTCCTCTAATGGGTCTCTTCTCAAAGATTTACTGACAAACAATTCTTACCAAGGCATGTATATGTTTTGCCCTAAACTACACTATTTACGAATGCTGTAGCTTCAGAAAGTCAAGAAAAACACCAACAAAATTGTGTTTTTAGCAAATCTTGAAAACAATGAGCATATCCATTGAAATAATGGGAATTTCTTAATGTAAATCATTAGAATGTAGGCGGTTTACATTTGCCAAGCAACAAAGCAACTTGCAGCATTGATAGAATGTTTGGTCACAGGTGTGCGTTCATCAAGCATTTTATAATGCCTTTGAACACAATCCAATCAGAATAAAGAGTTGGAATTATCCATTTTATAATCATTCTAAATAATCTACAATTTGAGGATTAATTGGTTCAACGCAGGTTATATGAATAAAGAAATTAAAATGTTAGTTCACCCAAAAATGAAAATTCTCTCATTATTTACTCACCCTCAAGCCATCTAAAATGTGTATGCCTTTCTTTTGTCTGCAGAACACAATTTTTTTGATTTGTAGTACAATGTCTCTGTAGGTCCATTCAATGCAAGAGAATGGTGGCTAAAATGTACCAAAATGTAATTCCTTTTTCACTGTATATCTTGACAGCAGTCTCCTAAGCTAGGAACAAAAATCGTCCCTGGAGAAAATTTGTTGATGGGGGATATGAAGTTGCCAACTGGATTGGCAACTGGGAAGTTTTTCTCTGTCCCCTTCTGCATATCACAGCACTGTTTCAGCTTTTTGTGCACCACTTAGGCATATCACGGCACTGTTTTGTTGCCAACCCAGCAAGAAAAGTCTCGGTTCTCTCGATGGCCAGTCTGCCTCTGTCCTTATCGATCATGATTTCAAGCTCGATTACACTTCTAGAGACTGCAATGGCAAGACCTACAATGAAAAAGGAGTTTTATTTTGGTCTGTTCTCACCCAAAATCAACTGGATTGCTTGAGAAGACATTGATTAAACCACTGGAGTCTTATGGATTACCTTTATGCTGACTATCTATCTTCTTTTTGGAGCTTTAAAGGCCTGGCCACTATTAATTTTCACCTCTGCTTATAGCTCAGGGCAACACATTGTGTCAGTGTAAACCAGAGGCATGGTGAGCTTTCTGTGATCAGAAACACCAGGAATGTCTAATTAGAACCAAAATGATAAATATTTAAACTGAGAACATGACAACTGATGGGTCTGTTTTATTCTCATGAAAAACATGAGAGTTTGAAGCTAAATTGAACATGCTCTGGTTTCCTCCATAGAAATTAAAAGCAATATCTGAGTTTATGCATAGAATAAACAGGTCATTTTTAAAGCAATGACAGGCCATATAAGCATACAGTCTGCATTAGAAATTAGCTAGGGTTTTGGGAATAAAGTGAAAGTGACAAAAATGGCTCAGATATCTAAAATGTGGAGGCATTTTTTATTAGTATTGAAATTGAAGCATTTGATATACAGTAAATGGATGACATGCATTGCCTTCATACAAGTAAAAATGTCCAAGAAAATCAATTATAGTGATAAATATTGCATTTTAGGGTAATTTACTTTCTGACACTGCACAGAATCATACAAACACCATGGACAGGCAACTTCATGCAAGTTAACTTGCTGATTGACTGCAGAATTATTATCATTATGCACCTCCCATAACATTACCCTTTCTGATTAAGTCAAAGTTGATGGAGAAATATCAATCACCCCAAAACAAACACCATTAGTAAGCAGTGTTATGGAAAGCAAACACAATGATGTCTGTGTGTAGGGCTATATCTGTCTGCCCATGTAATTACTGCTCATAATTTCTGTATGATAACTCCCTCAATCCTGAGAATAAGGACTTGAGATTGCTTACCGTTATTTGTTCCTCTCTAGTGATCTACTTTTAAATTTACTAATTTTGACACTTTACAACAAGGATGTTTACTGTCAGTTAACAATAGCTAACGCATAGTTAACAATAAATGAACTAACAAATAACAATAGTTTTAAACCTTTTACTTTTGACATTAAGTTCCAAATATTATATGCAATACATAAATTAATAACACAAATAACATACATTTGTATATGTTAACATCAGTAAATGCTTTATGAAGTAAAATTTAACAATATGCAGTAAATTAGTCAAGATTAATAAATGCTGTAAAATGTATTGTTTAATGATACATAATGTTAGTTAATTCACTGAACCTTATTATAGTGTTTCTATAGATCATTAATTTTTTCTAAGTTAGAAAGAAAAATATTAAATTATTTATAATGTCCACTACCATTGCTTGAACCTGCGAGAAAACATATACAAATAAGCCACCATGTTACTGTCGACTTATATGGGCTGATTTATTTACTAAAACATCCCTAGATTTGATCTCTATTGATTGATGTAGCATTTTACACTGACGATTACGAAACCAGCTCCCCCAGGACATTCAATTACATGTTTATGTGTGTCATATTGATTTTTTTAAATACTAAATCAATTACTAATTTTACATGACTGACATCTTTGAATTTCAGCAAATCTGCTTCTATTTGCAATTGGTGGTGATGAAGTTGTCTGTACAGTGGGTCTCTATACAGAACAGACTGCAAACTCTAAAAATATATAGTACATTTCAAAAAGCCTTGTGATCCCCCATATTAATAAATATTCCTGGTAAACATATACTGTAAAATAAGTGCAGTCTTTCTATTTGACCTTTTTAATATATTTTTCTTTCTGTTTCTTTTCAGTCGAATTAATGTGATACTGAGAAATACCAATAATAAAATAAAATAAGTCAATACCTTAGTCTGCAGGATCCTAACAAAGATTAATGCCCTTAATTTAGGTATACACGGAGGTCCCATACTTATTATCATAACAGAAAATTCTACTGCACTCTTATTACAGCCTGCACCACCAGTTTGTTTTCACCTAAAATCCTAGGTATCAAAATAATCCAAACATCTACCAAACCACAGCTGAATCAGAGCATATGGTTTGAAGATACGTCAACACAAGCATTGCCATTTAAATAAACCTTAGAGATCAAACAAGCACACACAAGACGAGAGCCAGATTAAGATGCTGGAGACATCAAAGTCTACATGAAAGACTGCCTAATTATTTATCATCATGTTACAACAAGGGGAAGACAGATGCACACAGAGCTGTTCTATCAGTCGGGTGATTATCACTCCCGATGGAATACACCGTTGTCATAGGCACATCTGACAACCATTGTTTAACTGCAAGATGCAATTAAGACCACCACAGAGTGCTCAGACTGTCATGCACTGAAAAATCCACCACCTAGGCCTAACTGTTTTTATGCATCACCACTCACAATGAGACAGGCCCATATATATATATATATATATATATATATATATATATATCATTATTATTATTATTTAAAAAGCAATATAATTTTCTGGAAAACATAACAGTACTTCTTTTATCAAATGCAATAAAAGAGTTTAAAAAATGCTAAATTCAAACTGCACATTGAGATGGTAAGGAATGGAACTTACTTTAAATGGAAGGATTTTGTGGCTGTGTGTTTTGTTTAAGAATATTCTGAAACACTCACGGCAAACAGTGACAAGCTGTCAGTTTCTGCTAATGGGCTGTTGCAGTTAGTTACAAAAAAGCAGATACAACATTCATATTCGGCCAAAGTTTAAGTTAAATAATTGTCAGGCTCTGAAGTGAACTTCTGGATCTCATGGGGCATTATGTCCTTCCCAGACTCACAAACTGAAACTTCACTTTACCATAGTGTTATAGACAACGGAATTGATACTCATACAGTATATTCACTTTCTTGAAAACACAATTTAAGGGTATATTTAAATGCAGCTTAAAAATGCCATATTTAAATATGTTTCAATTAAAGAATTATTATATTATATTAATCAAAAAGCTTTAATGAGTCTAGTTATATTTAGGCTGAATTATCCGCAGACTGGTAAATGTCGCAGACTTTTCCAGCTATTATCAAACCATAATTTCAAGTCAAATCTTATTCAACAGTTTTATTAAATTATGGAACTAGTCATTCATTAAAGTAATTAAGGTGCATATATTCAGCCAATCTTACTTCCAATGAACATTTACTTATCTACTGTGGTTTTGTTTAATTAATCACTCATCTGTTAACTCAGCTCTTTCAGCCTCAAAAGCACGTTGCATTTGTATTTGTGTATTGAAAGCCTTTATTTTTGTTTTATCTTTAATAATTTCACTCTTATTAAATATAAATCGAAGTAGGCACACACAAGGAGAGCAGTATAGGGAAAAAAGAAACTCAGCTGGCTGAACATCCCGGCAGAAGCATATATAGCAGCAATAAGCAAGCAACATGGCAGAAAAGTATCTGAAAAAGACCAAACCAGAATTAAATCTGACACATTCTCACAAAGTTCAAGTTCAGTAAGATCATCAAGATCTATATCCTCAAAATCTTCAGTTGGTTTTGCTGCAGCATATTCAAGAGCTAAGGCAAAGGCTGCACTACCACGAGCCACATTTGCAGAGAGAGAATTTGCAATTAAGTGGACAAACCCAGAGTAGAGGATAACTTTGAAGCACTGAATCTTGAAAAAGAGGCTTCAGATGCTAACGCAGAGGCAGATATATTAGAAGTAGAAGCCAAGTTTGAGGCAGAGGAGCTTTACGGCAGAAAAAGCGCTCTTCATCAGCACAAAGCACAGAGGAGCGTATATGCTAGTATATCATGGATCAAGCCACATACAGTATGTCATTGAGCAGACTGACTTAGCTATCGATTCATCTCATGACTATAAATTCAAACCAGATCAAGCCACAGATCTGAACCAAGTTACCTCTCAAACTGTTCAGAATATAGTGGAGGTAGATGGCAGCCAGTGCACTGTACTTGATGCTCTTCATCATAAAGAAAGCCAGAAACACAAAAAGCAAAATTCCCTAAAAACATGAAAAAGGAGTCAACAGATAGACCAATCAGCAATAAATGGCAGCAAAAGCCCAAGTTCAGTGGTGTAGCATGCTTTTCAAGAAGTTAGACAGCTTTCCCAGGATTTCAAGCGAAGACAGCCATAAACTAAGAGAGCTCGGAGATCAGCCAAGGAAGATGGCTGCCTAATGACACTAATCTAGGCATCAGGCCAATAATTAAAAAAACTGCTTTAAAGCTTACAAGAAAAATTGATTCATAGAAGAATTTGGTGTCTCTTACCCTCCCTTTTCCTTCTTTACCCAGTTCATCTTCCATCATGCAAAAACACATAACAACCCCAGCTTTGCTTTTCCAGCAGTGGCCATCCACAGTATGAAGGACTCCCTCCAAAACGCAGAAATTCAGAACACCAGTGTCAGTACACAAATCTGAAGTCTCCCACGACACATCTCAAAACAAAGCACCCAGCAAAGCTGATTCAGCTAAACACTGTCCCATTGACAATAAGCCCCATACTTTAAGAAAATGTTGAGGCATCAGATTAAGGACTATTGAGGAGTGAAAAGCTTATCTGAAAGAGCTTCAAGTGCTGCCCATCATCTCACATCATGCTTGTGACTGAAAAGTAATTCTGAAGTGTGAAGAGTGCAACAGTGACAGTCACAACTCCGCTCAGCATCCTGGTCCAACCTCATGGGCACCCAAAACATCAAATCCTCCTTCACAGCATGGCAGGGAGGATGCAGGAGAAAATCCAATAACACAAAATGTGAGCTCTCTGTGCACTGAAGTTTGTGGAAGTGGTCTTTCGATGAAATGTTGCTCAAAGATCTATCTTGTCAAAGTGTTTTCTGAGGGGCATCCAGAGAAAGCAGTTAGGATGTATGCTATGATTGATGATTAGAGCAACAGATCTCTAGCCATGTCAGAGTTCTTTGACTCATTTGACATCAAAAGCAAAGCATTACCTTATAGCTTAAAGACATATGGTGAAGTGACTGGGTGTTTGGGGAGAATTGAAGTGGCAAATGGTGGAATTAGCCAAATGCTCCCAACATTAATTGAATGTAATGCAATTCCTAACAACCAAGCGGAAATTCCTATGCCAGAAGCTGCTTTCCATCAACCTCACCTCAAGTGCATTGCATCTGAAATCCCAGCTCTGGACCCTGAAGCCCACATCCTCCTGCTGCTTGGACGAGATATACTGAGAGTTCATAAAGTGAGAAAGCAAATTAATGGCCCTCACAACACCCCCTATGCCCAAAAACTAGACCTTGGATGAGTACTGGTTGATGAAGTATGCCTAGGAGATATGCACAAGCCCACTGTTTCCAGTCTTAAGACAAACATCTTAAAAGACCCTCACTGTTCAGTCCTTCTGTAAGTCATGTTCACCTTAAAGAAAATATCACCAGCAATTCAAAAGCACAGCATAGTCCTTGTGTCTTTGAAACCCACTGTAATGACAGTTTGAAAGAAGACAATGTTGGCAACACTGTTTTCAAAAGAACAGAAAATGACAATAAGACAAAACTCTCCATTGAAGACAGTCTTTTTAAAGACTATGGATAGAGAAGTTTTCCAGGATAATGCCAACAGTTGTGTGGCAACTCTTCCCTTCAGGTCTCCATGGCCAGTTCTTCCAAACAATAGAGAACAAGCTTTAAGCTGTCTCTAGTCCCTGCAACGTAGCCAAGTGTTGAAGCCAGATATGATAGAACAGTTTGTAATATTCATGAAGAAAATATTTGATAGTGATCAAGCTGAACCTGCAGCTCCACTCCCCAAAGGAAAGGAGTGCTGGTACTATTTGGAATTTACCATCCCAAAAAGCCTGACCAGATCAGAGTCATATTTGACACCAGTGCACAATATGAAGGTCTCTCTCTGAATGATGTACTCCTCAAAGGGCCAGACCTAATTAACAAATGTTTCACTGTTTTGTTGTGAGGGAAGATCATCTAGATAACTTACATTTTCTCTGGCACCATAATAACGATCTTAGCAAAGACGTTGTAGAGAACAGAATGAAAGTCCACATTTTCGGCAACAGCCCTTCCCCAGCAGTAGCAATCTGTGGCCTGAGTCGAGCAGCAGAGCTGGGAGCACAGCAACATAGTTCAGACACCAAAAGCTTTCAAAAGCAATCGACTTGTTAAAGAGAACACGGGCATCCCACTCTGAATCAAACCTGTGGCTGCATAAGATTGGTGTAAAAGTACTCCAAGCATTCCTACTTGAAGATCATGCAAGATACATCAAAGATCTAGATCTCAACTGAACAGCCATGCCTATACAGCCTAGCCTTGGCCTGATGTAAGAAATTGCAAATTACATATTCACTGTATCAGTCAAAGACAAACCATTCACACGCTATGGCATCCTTTCCATAATCAATTGTCTCTTCAATCCTCTTTATCTTGTGGCTCCTGTCACCATACAGGGAAGGTTTCTATTCTGAGAGTTGTCCATTGAAGGAGCAGACTGGGATGCACCACTTCCACAAGAGAAATATAATGAGTGGGAATCATAGAGAGACTCAATAAAGGACCTGCAACACCTTCACATGCCTCGACCTTAAACAGCCAAATCTCTTTCAAAAGCTAAACACAAAGAAATCTGTGTTTTCTCAGATGCTTAAACTAAAGCCATAAGTGCTGTAGCATACCTCAAGACAACAGATGGAGATGGTGAAATCAGCATCTGCTTCATCTTAGAAAAAGAAAAACTGATACATACAACACATTCAATACATTCGAGCACAATCCTGCTGACCTACCCTCCAGGTTAATTCAAGCTTCTCATCTCATGAAGTCCAACTGGCTCACAGGTCCAGCGTTCCTACGCAAGTCAAACGAAAGTGACTTAATTATGACAGACAGTATGGTGTATTTCCTTAAACACATGATGTATTTTCTTTAATAAGCTAGACATGATGTATTTTCTTTAATAAGTTAGATGTATGATATATATCTTTAAGGCATGATGTGTTGCAGGTGAGCGGGCAAGACCAGCTCACCATCATGATATATTGTGACAGAGGGTAAAAGGTATGTTAGAAGTAAGGGATGTTTATCCCTTATGCAAGTGATTTAAAGTAACATGTCCTTTGCATGCACCATGACATAAGCTTATTCTATGGCTATAAGTCACCCACCTAACAGGGAACGTTCCAACAACTTTGGCTAACATTATTTAAAGGTTTGGGGGGAAAAAAATTATATAAAACGTTAATGGAACATCCTTATAACGTTATTAACCTTAAAAAACGTTCTACTAATGTTAAGAAAACTGGACATTTTCATGTTCCCACAACCAAATACTAACGTTAGGAAAACGTTCTTAGAACATAAAATTGTTAGCTGGGCAACCATTAAGTGAAAAACAAGTCAAAAGCACATTCTTTCTGTTCATTATTTTTAAAAAGGAGTTAGGTACGCTTTTTCCACCAATAATTAAAAAGTTGGGTATCTAAGAAATAATGGTGGAAAGGTGAAGAGGTGATGTGAAGTCATTAGTTAGAGATAACGTATGAGACAAAAAGGGTATAAAACTGAGAGCTGTGCAGAAGGTAATCAGAGTGGACAGCTGACCATTCTCAAGTTTGTTGGTGATTCAATAAACTTTAACTTTGGCATCTGGAACCCTGGACTCTGAGAGTTTTTGCATCTTAGAGAGATTCTTCAAAGATTTTCCACAACAACAGCTTTGCACTTGTAGACCCAAACTCAGATTCAGAAATCAGGCCTCAAGTGACAACCTGCACTACACTAATTAAGGACAAACAACTTACCTCTGACTGATTTTAGAGATTCTTGTCTTGTGAAATCCCTACAAAAGCAGTTGCATTACTCATCCATGTAACTCACTCCTTTAAGTCCACCAGCAAATCTGACACATGTAGTGGTTGGCATCAAAGCTCAGAACACCGCACTGAAAGTGAACTGTTAAAGGCAAAAAAGTTGATAATCAGTGCAGTACAGAGGTAAACATTTCACAAGGATATTGAAACACTTTCTAAAGGTGAAAACATAAGCAGGAAAGTTCCACTCTCAAACCTGAATCCATTCTTAGATGAGGATGGAGGCAGATTGGAAATGGCGAACTTGAGCTGTCCAGAAAATAATCCAATAATTTTACCTGGGAAACATCACATTCTATATTACTCATACGTCACCATCATGAACGTGTGGAGCACCAAAACATTCACAGAGGGAGCCATCCGTGCTCCACTAGTGTGAAGTAGACGCTAAGACTGCGAATGTGTATGACCTTTGTTTGCTCGTTGGGGACACTCGTAGAATTAACAATGTTGGTGCTGGTTGTGACAGCTGTTTTTGTGTTTTCACTCAGCTGAAGACTGATTGTTTTTGGTAGCGGTGACTGTTATAGCCTATTTAAAATAATAATTAACTGAAAATGTTACCCATCTTTTCATTTATTAATACACTACTGGTTGTTGGAAGTGTATTGTACTGTAGAAAAAAGTACATTTTTATGATGCATGAAAATAATTGTAAAAGTTAATTTGTTTTACTCATTTTGATTTTCAATACTTTAAAAACATTTTAACTGTAAAATTGCGTCATCCATAACTGCATAACAAATTTCTTTGTACTTTGTTTCACAATACACTGCATAAAACTTAATTTATAAAAACATTGTATTCTAGAAACCTGTTTAATCCAATAATAATTACTAATACAAACTATTTAAATTATGCTTTGGCGTGTCATTTATATAAGACAACTAAAGACTGCTTTACGCAACTTATTAGTATGTGGTTTCATACAAACAAATAAAAAGCATTAAAACATTTATTTTAAATATACAAAAATGAGAAAGAAACCTGTGGTAATAGTTAATAAATTTTTCATTTTAAAACAACATTTAATAGCCTGCATATTTTATGACACACTGGCTGATAAATTACCAAAATCACCAGAAGTATTAGACAAGAACAAACAAAATAATGAGGGTGAGATGGATAACAAAGAGGTATATAAATATACATATAACTAATATTTTGTAATTATGTGCTGCTATTAAGTCATCCCAAACACATTATATAATGTTGAATATATTAATGTATACTAAAATAAATATATGCTTCACATCTGAGTATAATAAATAACTAATGTTGAAAAGCTTCCCTTGACGTCATCATGGCGAAAATACTGTGGTTGGTTGGAAAAATAGGGTTCAAAACGGTATAACTATGAATGCAAACTTTAATACAGTGAAAAATCACTCTATTAGCTTAACATAAATAGATATAAATTAATAAAATTCCAACATTATTTTGAATGTCCATGTATTAAAATAAAATATTTGATGCTATGAGTGTACCTTCATTTACTATTACTATTATTTTGAATGGCAATGGAAAATGAAGCAATATGATAACAATTTTACCAAGTCACAAAAAGTAGTCCGAATTTACCTGAAGAAATTTCCCCTTTGCTGACAATTTATGCTTCGCAGAGCTAATGTGCATGTAACCCTTATTTTGTGACTCTGCGTCGGTGAACACAGTCTCCGTAGGAGTGAATTACATAAACTAAACACGGGTTACAACGGTGTAATCCAAATTATTTTCTTTATTAGAAGCACCTGCCAAACAGCAGTAACAGCAGCACCTGTGCACTCGGTGCACACCCAAAAAAAGAGAGCCTTGTGCACAAGCGCCCAACCTTTTTATTCCCATGGGGGAAAATGTACCCCGAATTAAAATGATACTGAACAAATAACTTTCATAAACAAATACTCACTGTGAGGCAAATACAACAAGGTAAAACATTTTTAACTCTTTGAGTATTGTTACTACTCTGTGTGAAAACACCACAGTACAAATTAATTATAAATTACTAAATTAATTACTAAATTTAGATATGAGATTAATAATGAATTAGCCAATTTTAGATTACAGTCTTCCTCTTCATATTACTTCTGTAAGCAGTAATATGTGTGCATTATCCAATTATCAGAGTCAAATAATCTGGAACAACAATTATTGAAGATTTTAAGCATCACATTCTTTTAAACACAACACTGTATAACTAACTCCATTATGAGCATATACTGTTCCAGTGTACAAGTACACAGAAGAATCAATAGGCATTAACAAACAAAGTCTTTGAACCTTTCAGGTGTCCTCACTGTGCGGCCACTACGGGTAAACTGAGACGAATCTACTGATGTGGAAAAGGACATACCAGGGCAGAGCAACGTGCTAGGATGTAGACGTGGCATTGGCCCAGTCTCAGGCTGAGACAGAGAAACAGTTAGTCTGGTTAGTGTTAAACTTTCAAAATCTGGCATTTTTGAAAGTTTTAGCCCAGAGTCCGGCTTTCCATGAAGACCGCATAGACATGTGCATCAACATTGATGGCATTCCACTGTTTAAATCATGAAGTATGCAGATGTGGCCAATCCTGTGCAGTTTCCATGCTTTTGCACCCTTCATTGTGGCACTCTATTGTGGACAAGCAAAACCCAGCCCAGTTCAAGATTACCTGTCTGATTTTCTTCAGCAGTTGAAGCAATTTAAGCAAGAAGGCATGGTCCATGGAGAGAAAACACTTCAAGTGACTGTAAAAGCCTTCATTTGTGATGCACCAGCCCGATCATTCCTGAAGTGTATAAAGAATCATAATAGCTACTTTGCTTGTGAGTGCTGTACAGTTAGAGGCACCTATGTGGGACGAGCTGTTCTCTGTGCTACAGCACCAGGAGTTGTTGCAAGGTCTGAAGCAGAATTCAGTAGACTTGCCCACAATGACCACCAAATTGAAATATCCCCACTGATCCTAGCTGGAATTCCATGCATTCAGCCATTTGCATTGGACTACATGCACTTGGTTTGTTTGGGTGTAGTTAGGAGAATTCTTCACTACATGAAGGGAGGACCAGCATATGCAGACTGTCTTTTCAGCAAAGGAGTGAGATTTCAGATAAACTGAAGGCACTGAATGGAGAACTGCCTAGTGAGTTTGCTTGGCAGCCTAAAAGTTTACTGGAATTGGACAGGTGGAAAACTACAGAACTCATTTATACTGGAACAGTGGTTCTGAGAGGAGTGATTTACATGCTGTATACAATCACTTTCTTTCCTTGATGGTTGATGGTGTCAATCCTGTTGAATTCTGATGATGCAGAGCATGAGGAACACGTGGAATGTCAGAGAGCTACTCATGTATTATGCGAGGAAGTGTGAGGAAATATATGAAAGCATTCACTAACTCACTTACCAGATAATGTGGAGCACTTCAGATGTTCACTGAATGATGTTTCATGCTTTCCATTTGAGAACTACCTGCCTGAGTTGCAACTGCAATAAAAAAATTCACTATGCATACTTATTTGTTCTGGTTCTTGTACAGGTCTCATGATGTGGGTCAGGGCAGTCTGGGCAAAGCCAAATGGAGAAGAGGAGGGACTCATCCTGGAGGTTTGGGTGAATGGCAACATGGTTTGCTGGCCAACAGGGGCTAATGTAATCAAAGCAGTCGAAGAGATGCGACTGCAGTCCCACACTCTGATCCAGAGCTCCCGCTCTCCACCCCAGAGATCCCATTCTCCGCACCAGAGGTCCCTCACTCCACACCAGAGCTCCCGCTCTTCAAGCCAGAGATTCTGCTTTCCGCACGACAGCATTCCACACCAGTAGTCCCACACTCTGTGCCAGAGATCCCGCTCTTCAAGCCAGAGATCCCACACTTCGCGCCACAGCCCTCCACACCAGCGGGCAATTGATGTTGAAAAGACATCAATTTGACATCAAACATTGACGTCAAAAATTAGGTCAAATATGCAAATCAAACTGATGTCAAAACTTGACATCCACACACTGATCTCCTATTTTAGACCAAAATAATGACACAAAAGTAATAAAATTTTATACAAGTTTTATTCATCAAGCTTCAAATTCAAAAATACAAGTGTAAACTACCTCTGTGAAGTTGGCACCCCATATAATTAATATGAAAAAAAATAAAAAATTTAAAAATGCAGCTTTGTGCTGTGGATGGATTATGTAGATAAATCCTATTCTGAATCTGAACACCGATCAATCGCTGTCCGGCCTTTTTGGCGTCCCATATCCCCCATATCTGTCAGGAGCAGACCAGAGATAGTTCTTCATGTGTTTTTTTATATCACCCTCTGACAATGGTGGCTTTGACTGCTGTACAGCACCTGAATGAAGATGGAGCATCTTATCACATTATAAAGTACAGCATAAATTATAAGATTTTCAGCAACCATCACTCTAACTAACATAGCAATACACAAAGTAATTAAAACTCTCTAAACAAGCTTGGATAACCACCTAGATCAGTGATCCTCCAATTTCTTCCCAAGTGAGCTGCACTAGCAGGATATCAACAGGCGAGCTGCCAAAAAAAAACAAAAAAAAAAAAAAACATATATGCCTTGTAAAATATGCAATGCAATTAGCCACTGCCATTCTAATAATAAAAAAACTGTTAACTACAGTAGGCTACTGACAGATCTGTGTACAGAGGCGACTTGGTCCGTGTAATGCTTATCAATTCAATCATCTATTTGAAAAATTAAAAATAGAAAACTGAAAATTGACAATATTTTGAAAATGTTATTTTGGTCACCAAATAAATACAGTAGATAATTAAGATTTTGGAGTTTGGTCAGTGTATCTTTTGGTCATTTGATTTTCCTTTTAGAATCGGGTATTAAAAAACAAAAAAGTGGCTATTTGATTTTTGTTTTAAAATACAAACATTTTAATTAAAATACAAAGTGTTTCTCTTTTTCAGTGTCAAAAAAGGGATGATAATTTGAGTTTAATTTTCTATTTCGGATAACAAAAAATAAAATTACTTTAAAACAGAAATGAAAAAAGGCCCGTTTGTTCATATTCCGAGACCGGATGTGGTCATTTACGTGACAAGAGCGCCAATGAGGACAGAGCTGTGTAGAAAAAAATAAAAAAGTACGTGCTGTGTAATTGAGCGTGATCATAGAGTGTGATACATGGACATTGAGCAATACTTTTGTTTTCACCAACGCTAGGCTACTATAGGCTACGCGAGTACACAACAGCTTCGGGAATGTATAGCATAGCAGGGTTGAATAGGATATTTTTATGTATTGCCGTTGTGCATCTGAGGTGGCTAAAAAGCTTGCCGTGCAATGAGTAACACTGACCTAGACAGACACTACATCCTCTAATCATACTAGAAAATTATCTAGTATTACATAAATACCTATTATAACTTGGAGGAGCCGTGTTTTGCCAAAGGCTTTCTTTGGCCACCCATGTTCATCATGGCCATCAACCTGTTTGGAAGAACTCTGCCAATAGAAAAGAGACAACCAAGTGAAATCACTAACCAATATTTGTTTCGATAAATGAAAAAACAAATAATGGTGTAACCATGGCGACGCGATAAATGAACAAAAAAATGGGAATAAAGAACTGTCTCATATCTTCTGCGTACATCGTGTGATTTACATCAGAATTGATTCGTATGTTTGGCCTTGAGGGGTGATCACATTAATGTATCTACTGTGCGTCATGGTCGTAGCGCCACCAACTGGCAGCTTGTAAATCCATTTACATTTAAACAAATCGCTTCAAAATATTTGATGCATTGTTGTTCTAAAGCCGCCAGGAGGAAATGGGCTCACTGTGCTTGAGCCCGTTGATTGCTGCTTGCAGCTATATTTTTTATTTGTTTTGGTATAAAATATGTTCTGTCTGATACATTGTTGTTATCCAACATAACATTTTGCATCTAGTATTATGTTAACATTAATGAATGAGTATCTTCCACTGTAGGAAGTGCTTAGACAGGGAGAGATGCAAATTATTCTACAAGTCCCACAATATTCCACTATGGTTTGTGAAATTTCAACATTAGTTACCATCAAATTAGAATCCCTAAAGGTCTGGGCTACTCTGTCTCCTGGATTTATCACATTTCAAACCTGTCTAGATATAACATCTGACAACCCTTCAGGATATTTAACATCATTGTAATCCATTATTTTTGTGTTCAATCTGCATCACTCCTTTTGCAGACTGCTGAACATGAAACTTCTCCATCGCGTAATGACCTCCTCTGGGAACAGGGCATCTGTCTGTGATGCCTGGCTGTTTGCTCTTATGGGAATTTGACATTCTATGTGTTAACACTGCTCTGACAACCTATAATGCACTGTCCGGGGGATGTTGTTGTTGGGGTTTCTGATTTAATTATACATTTTACATTTAGGTTATATACTGTACGTTAACACATGCACATGTAACATGTATTACATTCCAAATTAGGTTTAAGAAATAATGAATAATTTTTCACACATTTGTTAATCTTGGTTTATGTTAATTTATACATACAATATTGTTCATTGTTGTTCATGTTAGTTCTTAATGATGCTACATTGCAAATTTTTTATATTAAACTGTATTAGTGTATGTAGAAATTGACATATACCATGATTAAAAACTGTGTAAAAATAGTGTTCATTCTTCATGTTAACTAACTGTGTAATGTTAATGTATACACAAGACACAGTCTTATTGTAATGAGTTACTGATACATTTAATACAAAATTAATCAAACAATACTTCCATGGATAGACTACCTAAATACCTAGTAAATATTACCATGCACTTTCTCATCTACTCCTAAACAAACTTTTCTTCTCTTTGTGCTCTTCCTCTGGTGCTTGTTGTCTTCATTCGTGATTGAAATCTCAGTACAAATTGAAGGATTTATTTATTTTTTGCTTATAAATCACTCCATGTTATATGCTATAATTTACTATCATTATCTAGGCTTAATTGAACCTTTTCTTCATTCAAACAGTGCATTTGTGAGATGCGTTGTTTCTTACAACACTACCACCATGATATTTAATACAGAAAAATTAGCTGTATTTTTTTATCTTCTTTAAACCTCATGATTGGGTAGCTCAATCTACAAGATTCAGATGAAGAGATAACATTACCTGCAATCTTGTTCCATCAAATCCACTCTTCATCCAGATAAGAGGTCCATATTCCAAAATTGCATGGTGGACAGTAAATTAGACAAAAATTAAATCCTTATTTACAAACCTTCATGTCCTTCCAAACACTTATTTTTCTTCTTCTGTGGAACACAAAAGAAGATTTTTTAAATAATGTTGAAATTTCAGATTTCCAACAGGAGCAGTTGAGCAAGTTTAGAGCCTAAATAAACACATAAAAGTATCATAAAAGTAGTCCATGAGACTCGTGCATCATATTCTAAGTCTTCTGTAGGCATACGATCACTTTGAATCCAAAGAGGTTTGATGTAATTGACATGTCTGCATATTTGGTTTGGGCTCTGTTTACATAGTAGAATAATGTTAATATTATATATTAAAATGTGAACATACATGCATTTGAAATGAGTGAATAATAAAAATAGTTATGCCTTAAAATATAGTTGCACTACAAAAATGAAAATTCCCATAAAAGTTGTCCATGCGTACATCATAATTCAAGTGTTATTTAAGGTAAGATGTACTCAGTAATTATTTTCCTCATTTAAAAAAATTTAATTCTTAAGAAATTAATAGTACTATTGACACATATGTATGAAATCATGTCCACTCATGTGAGATGAAGAGTTCAGTCATATCAGTAACCTTATAAAGCGCTTTTATTCAACATGGAGCATGGGCGCCTCATGGGAGCAGCTGTCGCTTGAGGTAAGCACGTCAGCCCAGATGCCATCACAGATGTGGATGGGTGTCTTTCTTCAGCGGAACACAAATTAAGAAGATAGAGCTCTGTCAGGTCCTTATCATGCAAGTGTTTTTTTGGGGGGGTTCGCTATATGATACACATAATTTACACACAGAGTCATATAAGGAAATGAAACAACAACATGGTGCCAATCTCAGTGAAATTTATCTTTGGGAGATAAACTCTTTATTTTCTTTTTTGATTTGTTTTAATTTGTTTGCATTTTTATTAGGTGCTACAAGTTACAAATCAAAAAGGGAACAGAAAAAAATGCACAAAGTAAGTCTTGTGGCATGGAACGACACAAGGGTGAGTAAATAATGGCAGACTTTTTATTTTTTTTGTGTGAATTATTCTTTTAAAACGGTCTTCTTTCCATGGAAGAGTTCCAATTAATTTAGTCCTCCGTCTCTCACATCAGTCATGGCAAAGGCTAATGACTAAAACTTTGATACAACGGTCAAATGCATCACAGTTGATTAAAGGCAAATCCAAGCAAGTAAAAGGCATCATTAGTCTCAAGGCTCTTTTGAAAGTTGCTGTCAGATATCCTTTAAAAGTGTCTGTCTGGAAATATTTAAATGAATAATGTTCCATAATGAACAACTAATGACCCAACACTGACCTTTGATAGATTATCAACAAGGCATCATACTTAAATGAATAGCTTTTTTTTCCATTAAAATGCTAACTTCACTTTGTGTTAATAGTTAATGCAGTAATTAGATCTTAGCGTAAGAGGGTTACAGCTCGCAGGACTTGTGCTTGACCTGATTCTGTGGGTAATTAGCAGTTTCTATGAACATTGTTTAAGGGGGTTGTTGAACAGGGTTGTACTCACAGGGCTATACGCTGTAGCTCATCTCTTAAGTTCTCACAACAATGCAGAACAGCATTATTAATATGCAAATGAGAGGGTCCCCTCCAGGCCTAATAAAAGGAAGCAGCGAGCTCCTATGATTAGATTTCATCCTCCCTATTTTGGGAGAGCCATCGGAGGCATGATCAGAGTCTTAAGAACAACAATTAAATGAATAGATGAAATATTCAATTTAAAGTGAAGGACAATATTCTTACATTTTTAATCTTGAGATAAAATTCAGACAGAATTGTCTTGAGACACTAAATTGTGCTGTGGATATTTGTTGATGCATCATCATTTTAGGTAAGCCATTTAGTGTTTGCCCAATCCACAATTTATGGAGAAAAAAATGCTTTGCCTTCCAATCTCATTTATTTAAGAGCTAGTATATTAAGAGGACCTAAAAGTAGGCAGTTTACAAAGGTGAAACAAGCCCGAGAAGGTACTTTTATTTAGCTAGTAATGAAAAACATGCATTGCCTTAAAGGGATCATTCAACCAATAGTTAAAACTCAGTGTCTTCATTTGGTGATGTTGCTCCAAACCTGCTGAGTTTCTTTATTCCATGGAACACAAAATGAGATGTTAGGCAATATGTGTATGGAAAAAATATGCAATGAAAGTGAATGGTGACTAAGATAGAGGTCTGTATTGCCGTGGAACTCCCGCAGGACCCGATTAGATTTCTTGAGGCACGGGATTACATTTCAGAGTTGATCGCGGGAGCGGTGGTACTTCCATGAGATGTGGACAGGAGTGGGAGTGGGCAGGTAGTCAACAGGGCTTTAGAAGAATGGCAGACCAAACCATACACACAAACACATCATTAAAGAATGTGAAATATCAGACTAGAAAATTGTCAATTTAGTGTTAAGAAACCAACTTCAGGCAAGTTAAATTGGTGTCATTTTCACACATCGTCTGATAATAGCAATAATAGAAAAACAACATTTTTGTGTTCACTTGTCTATTTGTATGGCTTTTGCTCTATGTGGGAAAACAAATGCGTGATTGCGGGTCGGGAAGAAAATCACTGCGGGCAGAGAGCGGGTGAACATGGAATAACATTCAGTGGGAGCACTCTGGTGCGGGATAGAAACTTGCGGGAGAGTGATGGAAAAAAAACTGTTCCGTGCACACCTCTAGACTACGGCTAACATTCTTTCTAACATCTCTTTGGTGTTCTATAGAAGAAAGACACCCATACGAACAACATTATTTCAGTGAGTAAATGATGACTGAATTTTCATTTTTGTGTGCTCAATCCCTTTAGCCTAGCTCTGCATCTGACCTAATATGAGAAATCTCATCTAGCAGAAACTCTAAGGTGTTTCATTGTGGTTCCATGTGTCAAAATTGTATGAGCTTTACTGGCCTACTTTTGTGAAATTTATGCTCCAGTGAGAAGTGGTCAGTGGCAGTAACAACTTAGCAAGACTATACAGGCCTTCGCATCTAACATCCACATGACTCAAGCCCATGTGTGACAATCCCCCCGTCTAAGCACGGATTCACTTTTTCCCTTCTGATAATTCATCTTGGCCACTATCCGTTAATGAGGCTCACACTGTGGTTCTACACCTGCAATCCACTGCAGAATCAGTCTGCAGGACTGGTGGACTAAAGTAGTCTTCGGTGCTATGGACAGAGATTAAATCATCAGCATAAAACTTCTGTCTTGCCAAAGAAAACAAAGCATTATGCTAAGTAAGAGCACAACAGTCTGGTTCCTGTAATAAATTATCCTATTATTATTATTATTATTATTTAATTATTTTTCCATAGGGGAATATTAAAACCATTAAAGATGTCATGACATGCTTTTTTTTTAATTATTTTAATATGTTCCTCGAGGTTCACTTATAATTTAAATAAGGTCATATTTAAACATGACTATTTTCCACCCTCATTCTGACCCTGTGTCAGAAATGCTCAGTTTTTATGCTGTTTTTCCTTTAAGACTTGACAGTAAACACCTACTGTTATGATTGGCTCTCTGCTCTTGACTGACCTGCTCTCTCAATGCCATCTCACTGCTCACCATTACTGGGCTGGGCTACGGAAGTTCTAAGGTAAAGTAGGCATTGATGTATTGTTGTGGGGCGGTCACAAGCACAATGTGACATCACAGGAAGTACAGAACGAGTCATTTTGGGAGCTTGTTTTTTTTTTTTTTTTTGCCGTGTGGAGGAAGTTTTGAGTTCTAAAACTTACAGTATGTTTTTATAGTACAATGATCTCTTAAAGTATACTGTATGTCAAAAAATCAAGGAAAACTTTATTCCTAATGTCATGAGATCTGAGGTTGTTATTTGATGGTATAGTTGTCTGTTGGAGCCATTAGTCTGCATTATTTCCATCAATCAGATAATTGCAGCAAACAGAACTTGCCAAAAGAACCCATTGATTCATCGAGTCTCCCAACACTTTTAAACTAGTTTTATTTAACTGAATATTTTATGATGACCATGATTCAGAGGTTGCATTTTACCTCTAACATTACATTTTAGGAGTTTGGGGGTAGAGGTAATAAAATATGCATTCCTTTTTACTGCATTACATCACTCAATTATGTCCTTTACAGCTAAAATACAAATTTTTCTAACATGCTTAATTGCTTATAGAATATTGCTTTCTGTTACATAAACATATGGCTGCAATATTGCAAAGATTATTTGTTGTTGTTTTTTTTAAATATGTGCCTAACACTCAAACACTCAGTTGAGTGAATATTAAGAGCAGTGCTAGAGATCCATACAGTCATGGTGTGATAGTATCAGGGAAAATGTCATGTGCCTTATTATCTGCATTCTACCTGCAGATATATGCGAAATAGTGGCTGACCTCTATGCTATCCTGCAGCTCAGACTTAGTCAGAAATCATTACTCAAAGGCAGCGTGATCACTCATAAAAATACACTTACAAATACAGAAGCAAAGGGAAAAAGCATGCTTTTCTAGAATGCTCAAATACTGAATGCAAATGAGAAGGAAGAAAATTTTGTTTTATAATCTTATTCTTAAAAGTTCACAGGTCTTGGGAGTCATAATGGTGAAATGGGAGCATAAACGCACATAGAACTATAAAAAGTGCCCCAAGGGAGATGTTTGAGAGACATTCTGAGGTTGAAATGAAAAGCAGACCTGAGAAACAAAGTGTTGCTGCCGCTGAACTAAAACCACAAATGTGCCCCAAGATTCTCTTAAAATCAGACTAATATCTGTTCGCACGGTTCTCAGCACTTACTTTTGCTGTTAAGGTTATTTTAAAATACAAATGCACAGTAATAAAAAGGCTCTCACAAATATCAAGACAATTTCATGTTGGTAAAGGAAGCATCAGAAACTAAAATAACCTCAGACATGTACAAATTCAAGGTTTATGCATTGCATCGATTTCCCATTTTCAAAGTGAATATGGAATATTAATTGGGGTGTTTCTTTCAAACTTACTAACTACTTGTCTATTCAAAACTAAACTAAACAGGCAATCTGTAAAGGAGTTAACGGGCAACGAGAACCGGCTTGACAATATAAATAATAGTTTAATGTAAAACGGAAACCAAAAGACACAAACACACATAGGACAGGCAGCTGCCTGTAAACATTCTCTCTCTCTCTTGCTCTCTCTCACCACCACTGTCCGCAGTCAGCCTTTATCCCTCTCGGAGGCTTGATTATCCTGATAAGGGACTGGGTGTGTAAAATCACGCCCCAGTCCTGCCTCTGCCCTGTCACATTCCTCCTTCGTTCTCTCAGGCTGGGGAGCCCCCAGCATAACGTACAGGTTTCTTCTCAGGCTAATAATTGCACAGCCTCAATAATGGGAAGCAGGCACCTTATACAAACTGTAAATCCTAATGTAGTCGTTACTGGAAAAATCAAGTCGTCTTAATTAAACATTACTTGAAATGTCACGTTTTAGACTCATAACTCAAATAGCTAAGTTCCTTGAATTTATCTTTTCTTAGAAATCCACAGACTTTAGATTTTAAAAAATGGGGGATATGGGGAATACCCACAATTCCTTGATCTTGATTTTTTTTAATTGTTTCCTTGGTCAAAGAGAACATATGGAGGCAATTAAATAGTTAATTATATATGAAAACCAAGTTAATTACTTAATTATAAATTTTTAAAACATTAATTCAATTGAGGGAACAATGAGTTTACTCAATCAACTGAGCAGAGTCAACTTAGGGTTTTAAGTGCACAAAAAGTAAAAGCAGATCAAATTGTGTTTTTAAAAATAAATCTGTGTAATATGATTTTCTCATTTGCTTTACTTTCTGAAATATCAGATTTGATTGCTTATTATTTGCACACAAACAATAACATTATCGAAAGCAGTGTTTCAAATGCTTATACAGCAAATTGCATCAGAATTATTATTTAAATTATTGCAGCGGAAAGGGCCTATCCATATTATATTGCTGTTATACAACTTCTAGTCCTTCCTATGTTTCCTCATTGTGAAATCCCTTGCCTTCCTCTTTGAAGTATTCATTAATATAAAATGACTGCTTTTCAGAAAACAGTTTCTTTGAAGATCTCCTTTTCAAAAAATAAGACAACAACTTTACTTATAAAAAGGCAACACAAAGTCTATCAAAAACCAAAAAGGTGGGAAAGATAAAAGGCAACTCTGCACACCTGCCGAGTTGTAC
This sequence comes from Moxostoma hubbsi, assembly GCA_032164185.1. Lineage (NCBI taxonomy): Eukaryota > Metazoa > Chordata > Actinopteri > Cypriniformes > Catostomidae > Moxostoma > Moxostoma hubbsi. The sequence goes on along the minus strand of JAVLUX010000011.1, from coordinate 9,237,314 downwards.
TTTTCTGCTCACAAAGAAAGAAAGTATCATCATTTTGAATGTAATATTTTTGACCACAGTAATATACTGAAAGTTGCTCATCTTTAAAATATGCTCAAACAATTTCAGATTTTGAATAATAGCTGCTTGTTGATCATAGATAATTTGACTCATGAGGGATGATTTATTAATGTGTAATTAATATCAAAGCTTTCATAATTTCCTGTATACGGATCCCACTTGGAGTTCCTCTGGAAAATGGATTAAGTGGATGTCTAAAGAAATGCATAGTTGGACTGAGTGAACTAAGTTGCTTCCTGTCTCTGACCTTTACATTTAGTTTAGCTGCTCAATAATAGTCCCTGCTGAGGTGTTCTGTCTAAACTTCCCATCAAATCCCTGTGCTATGAGCAATGAACCTTCATCAGAAGCTTAATTAGGTATGTACTCTATGTCCCATTTCTATGAAAAAAGAGCTGGGTGAAAGTTTTACAGTACATGGTCTGTCATACAATGTTCTAGAAAGCAGCAACACACTGGTAGTCAGATACTTTTTACAGACCATTATTATCCTCATATTTCTGTAGACAAATGCAAGATGTCATTTTAAAGTTTCAAATGAAATGTCTTATTGAAGTTGTAGCATTACACTGGATGAACATCTAACATAAAATAACATGTAATGCTATTTCACAGAGGTAACATAATTCCAAAACATGTAAAATTAGTGATATATGGGTGATTAGCTAGCAATCAGATTTTTAGATGGAGCCAGTTTGCATGGCGAGCCATCGGTTATCTGGTGTTTCTTTTTTGTCTGATCTTGTCTTTGTTTATGTTCTTTTTTGTACAAACTTCATCGGCTTTGTTGGTTTATGATCGCCAAACGCTTCTTGAAATTAAAACTTGTGTGGAAGAGCGGCTCAAGTTTGTGCTGAGTGGACCAGGTGTTAACCACCTTCCCGTTATGTCTTCATGTTCAACATACCTCTGCCAGCTGCCTTGCGTCCCTCGTCGGAGGAAGCATCGTAGAAAACGTGGTAAGAAAGGTGGAATTTCAGCTAGAGTGAAGTCCTGCCTGATGTCCCCCTGGGTCTTTCATCCTCGCTCTTTACTCTCAAAACTTGAGCCAAGCAGTCATTGTTTAATCTCCTGGTGCTCTCCTGAACCTCCATATCAGTGGACCACACCTGTTGTTCCAGACTCCATCGTTGAGAACCCACAGCACTGGTCTCCACGATTGTCACCAGGTGTTCTTTGGATAACGCGAGATCGCTTCTACATAAGAATTTAATTGTCAATAACTTTTTTATTGCATAAGACTTGGATTTTTTATTCTTGACAGAAACATTGGTGAATCATCGGATCTAAGCCCCTTCTCCGAACTTGTTCCCCCAGACAGTAATTGTTTCAGTACTCCTCAAATGACAGGACAGGGTAGAGTTCTTGCATCCGTTTTTAAGAACAGTTTTAACTGTCGGAAATTACTTGATGTTTTTTCCAGCTTCGAACTACAATTGTTTCAAATCTAATTGTCTAACCCTAGTGTATGCAATGATATACCGGCCTCCTAAATTTAATAAGGAGTTTATCCAGCAGTTTGCAGACTTTCTGGGTGGAATTGTATAAAAATGTTATAGAATCTTATTACTTGGGGACTTTAATATTGTTGCTCATCCAACCCTCTGGCAAAAGATTTTTTAAATCTAATTGACGGTTTTAATTTATTGCAACATGTTCAAGGGCCTACACATGAAATTGGTCATACCTTAAACCTTGTTCTATCTTGTGGTCTGTCTGCTTGTGATATTGAAATGTGTGATATAACTTTTTCTGACCATAAGTTGGTATTTTTTGGTATTCCCTTTATTCACAGAAAAGAGAAAGTGTCTCTGCTCACCTCATTCGTACTTTAAATTCTCTAGCTATTGAGTGCTTCGAAAATGTATTTATTAGTGGTCCTATTACCTCTACTCTTAAATGTCCCCCACCTCACCTGGATGTGGAGGCTCTGCTCAAATTGTTTAATTCTTCTTGTTCTTCTATTTTGAACTCTGTTGCTCATTTAAGTGTTAAAAATGATAAACATAAGTCGGAGCCTTGGCTAAATGAGGTCACTCGTGGCATTAGACAGGTTTGCAGAAGAGCTGAGTGAAAATGGAAGAAATCAACTCCAGGTATCATACGACATTTTAAGAGAGTCATTGAATATTTATCAGGATTTGGTGAAAGAGGCTAGGAAACAATATTCTTCTGATTTGATTACCAAAAACTAATCACAAGCCTAGAGTTTTATTTAGTTCTATTAATCAATCTGACTAATATTTCATGCACCAACGAGTCTTTTGATACCTGTGAAAATTTTCTTAATTTTTGGGAAAATAATGTTTATATTTGATCACATATTGTGCATTTTACTTATGACCTACCAGCCCTTTTAATATGTCCTGCTGTTTTTAATCAATTTGAAGCAACTTTCTGGTTGAAATTGTAGGCCAAATGAAGCCTACTAATTGTCTCTATGATGTGATACCATCTAGGCTTTTCAAACAGGGTTTTTGACATTAATGGGCCTAGTATCCTGGCTACAATTAATAGTCTTGAAACATGATCAGCGCCACTGTATCTTAAACATGCTGTAGTGCAGCCATGGATCAAACGATTTTAGCAAACTTTAGACCGATTTCTAAATTGCCATTTCTTTCTAAGGTCCTAGAGGTCCAATTCGTTCTTAGCTAATTGCAGAGTTTCTTGGACTGAAATGCTGTTTTTGAGGCTTTCCAGTCAGGATTTAATGCTCACCATAGTACAGAATCAGCTTTGTTAAAAGTACTTAACATCTTTTTATTAATCGATTCAGGACACTCTGTAATCCTTATGCTTTTAGACCTTAGTGCAATGTTTCATACTATAGATCATAGGATCCTTATCTCCTGCCTTGTGGAGGTGGTGGGTATTCAGGTTACTGCTCTTAAATGGTTCGTGTTTTTTTGTCAAATAGAAGTTTTTCGGTCAATATTGGTCAGGTTTTTTCTTCTTCAGCCACTCATACCAGCGGAGTTCCACAAGGTACTTGGCCCTAACTTGATTTTGCTATATATGCTGCCCTTAGGGTCTATTTTTAATAAGCATGGTATTTATTTTCACTGCTTTGCAGCTGACACGCAAATCTATATGCCCCTGAGAAAAAAGGATAAGGATGCTCTAGATTCACATTTGAATTGTTTAAATGGCATTAAAGCATGGATGTCTGTAAAAAAAAAAAAAAATAAATAAAAAAAAAAAAATATATATATATATATATATATATATATATATATATATATATATATATATATATATAAATGAAAATAAAAATGGAGATTGTTTGGTTTGGGGGATCTGATGTCCCTGACTTTTTGAAACTAGGTAAACTGGCCCCTTTTTGTAAAAAATTGGTGGAGGAAAAACCTAGGTGTTCTGTTTGACAACTCTCTGAAATTTAACAAACAGATTAACTCCGTTGTCAAATCAAGTTTTTTTATTTATGATTATTGGCAAAGGTGAAGCCTTTTCTTTCTTTTAGTGATTTTCAGAAGGCCATTCATGCCTTTGTCTCAGTAAGGCTAGATTACTGTAACTCTTTATATGTTGGTGTTAGCCAATCATCATCTCAGCTGCAATTAGTCCAGAATGCTGCTGCTAGGCTTCTGATGGGCACTCGTAAGCGAGGGCATATTTCCCCTATTTTAGCTTCTTTGTGTTGGCTGCCAGTCCGATACAGAATCGATTTTAAGATTCTTATATTTGTATTTAAATCTCTGAATGGGTTTGCACCCTCTTATTTGTTAGAACTCCTGCACATGCATAAGCCTTCAAGGTCTCTTACATCTTCTGACGAGATGGTCTGACTGTTCCCAGGTCTAGGCTGAAGCTAAGGGGTGCTGTACATTTTAGTTTTTCTTTTCTGTTAACATTTGATTTTCCTTTGTATGGAGTCTGTGCGGTTTACTTTATTTGTTTATTTGTCTTTCTCTTGGGGTTTAATATTATTTACTTTTAATATTGTACAGCACATTGGTCAATGGTCTGTTGTTTTAATAGTGCTTTATAAATAAAAAACTAAACTTTTTAACTCTTTGTTAATGGGATAATGATTTTTCTTATAATTAGGCTGACACATTTCAAACTGTAGAAACCATTAAAACACCCTTTGGCCAGGGTTACTATAAATAACATATACCTGCAACTACTGACATGCACACTAGAAAACTGAACCACTAATTAATATATTCAGAGAATATTTTGCATATTTTTGCAGCCAGCAGCACATAAGAAGCGTATGTGGAAACATCATGACTGCCATCCAGTGGTACAATGCAGGTCTTATCAGTACCATTAAGGTTTGACAGAAGTGTCTTTGTTCATTTGCGGTACCAGTAAAGCAGAACATTAAGGTTGTTCCCATCATTACCTTACCTAATAATCACGATGCACCAAGTGATCCCTATTCCAACAGATTCAAACTTAGCAAAAGCCAGTCAAGGAAACAATGATGTCTATTTTGGATTATGTCTTAGTGTTAGGTGTCTGAAATGCATCAAAATGATTTATTTTTTTTTGCTATTTACAAGTTTTTCCTGAGTTTCGGAGTATTATAGACCATTTTAAGACCACCTGGTAGGTGAACAAAAGACTATTTTTCAGTTTAAAAAGTGACGTCTTTTGGTTCCTTTATTTATTTGATTATTTTCTCCCCTTTTCTCCCCAATTTGAAATGCGCTCTAGGTCCTTGTTTTGGTGTAGTGACTCGATCCGCGTGGCGGAGGACAAATCTCATTTGCCTCTATGTCTAAGACGTCAGTCTACACATTTATCACATGGGTTGTTGAGTGCATTACCGCAGAAACAAGTGTGGATGTGTTTGGAAGCTTCATACTATTCTCCGTGGCATCCACACACAACTCACCACATGCCCCACCAACAGCGAACCACTTTATAGCAACCACGAGGAGGTTACCCCATGTGACTCTACCCTCCCTAGCAACAGGGCAATTTGGTTGCTTAGGAGAGCTGGCTGGAGCCACTCAGCACACCCTGGATTCGAACTTGTGACTCAAGGTGTGGTAGCCAGCATCTTTACTCTCTGAGCTACCCAGGCCCCCTACATTTTTTATTCCTTGAACATTTCCTACTAGTTGACAAACTCATTCAAATGAACAGTGTGGGGCACTTCATTCATGGTGACTTTAAAGTGATTGACGTTATTAACGCTAACAGGATTGACATAAAATGTCATTATTAAAATGTGGACCATGTTGTTCGGTGACAGGATGTTCTCTGGATGCCTGGAACTTACCAAAATTAAGGTTTTAGATCTCCGAAAAAGCAACCGCAGATGGATGCATGAACTGCTGCAATGAAGAGAGATGGCTGCATACCTGCAGTACTGTAGCATATATCTTATCCCTGGTAGGTGAACAAAATGTTTGCAAACTAATTTTATGTTTGATAGGTAGAGCACTAATACTGACTACAGACTGCTCCCATTATTATTACGAAATTTGGCAGATGATTTCAAAACTTTAAGGGTATTCAGACTTCTCTTCAAAAGAGCCAAACTCTCTTTTTCAGTTGACCCAAAAGTGAACGGTGTGAAAAAGAACCCAGTTATGGTTGCATTAATATTGTCGCTGGAGTTTCAGGTGAACTCGGATGTCTTTTGTCCTCTTTCAGGGATGTTATCGATTTGAATATTAACTTAGTGTACTTGTATTATTACTAATACGACTACAATAATTAGAATTTAAACAAGTGTATGAGAAATAGTGCTCAGTGCATTGCTAGGCAGTTAATTTATTTATTTAAATAAACAGTACACTGCAAAAAAAAAAAAAAAAAAAAAAATCATGCTGTTATGGGATTTTCTTCCCTTAATATTGTTCCAAACCCATATTCATTTTCACCATCCACTTGTAAATTAAAGTGAATGGGGAATGAGGCTATGATTCTCTTGTGTCATACATCTCCATTGTGTTTTACAGAAGAAAGAATGTCATTCAGGTTTGAAACAATAAGCACGTGAATACACTAGCGGCCAAACGTTTGGAAAATTTACAGATTTTGCTCTTATAGAAAGAAATTGGTACTTTCATTTACCAAAGTGGCATTCAACTGATCACAATTTATAGCAAGTAAAAGGTAATGCGAAAAAATACTATTACAATTTGAAAGATTTTTTCAGAACTTCTTAAACTACTTCCGAGTTCTCATCAAAAAATCCTCCATGTGTAGCAATGACAGCTTTGCAGACCATTGACATTCTAGCCATCAGTTTAACCAGATACTCAGGTGGAGGTCTTTTAGGGCACTTCTTACTCACCTTACAGTCTAGATGATCCCAAAACTCAATGGGATTAAGATCCATAACACTCTTTTCCAATTATCTGTTGTCCGATGTCTGTGTTTCTTTACCCATTCTAACCATTTATTTTTATTTTTCTGTTTCAAAAGTGGCTTTTTCTTTGCAATTCTTCCCATAAGGCCTGCACCCCCGAGTCTTCTCTTTACTGTTGTACATGAAACTGGTGTTGAGTCCATATAATTCAATGAAGCTGTCAGCTGAGGACATGTGAGGCATCTATTTCTCAAACTAGAGACTAGAGATGTACTTATCCTCTTGTTTAGTTGTACATCTGGCCTTCCATATCTCTTTCTACCCTTGTTAGAGCCAGTTGTCCTTTGTCTTTGAAGACTATAATGTACACCATTACATGAAATCTTTTTTTGGGCAATTTGAAGCTTTGTGTAACCATCATTCCTCAAAACGATGATTGACTGAGGAGTTTCTAGAGAAAGGGGTTTCTTTTTTTGCCATTTTGGACCAATATTGACCTTAAGACATGCCAGTCTATTGCATACTGTGGCAACTCAACACAATATTAAGCTTCATTTAACAAATCAAATAGCTTTCAGCTGTGTTTTGATATAAATGGCAAGTGATTTTCTAGTATCAAATTAGCAATTTAGCATGATTACTCAAGGATAAGGTGTTGGAGTGATGGCTGCTGGAAATGGGCCTGTCTAGATTTTATCAAAAAATGACTTTTTTAAAATAGTGATGGTGCTGTTTTTTTTTTTTACATCAGTAATGTCCTGACTATACTTTGTGATCAGTTGAATGCCAATTTGGTGAATTAAATGACCAATTTCCTTCCGAAACAGCAAAATCTGCAAACGATTCCAAACTTTTGCTCAGTTATAAAAAAATGACAGAATTTAAATTTTTAGGTGAACTATACCATAAAATCACAGGCTGCAGTTCTAATCCTGCAGTTTATAATCATACTGGGCCACAAAGCATTTTCAATTTAATTCAGATTAATTGTGCAGCCCTACGCATTATAAAACATTCAGCAAAGAACACGTATGCAAAGGAGGATTTTTTTTTTTATTTGGCAACAAGTTTTTCTTCTAAAAGAAAACATCAATACAAATTGCAGTCTAGGTCTGGTGATGTATGTATAAAGGAGCAGTTGCAAAGAACTTGTGAACATTTAGCTCCTCAACAATTTAGCGAGCTAAACAAACACAAAATACAATTTAAATCTGAGAATGCTAGGATTATTATTTTCTTTGTTGGCACATTTTCACACAGAATACATATTTCTCATAAAGACAGTGGTGGAACTACAACTAATGTAAAACTAATTGTAAGTAATGTTCAACAAAAATATTTTAATAAAACACTAAAGCATGAAGGAAATCAGTTTTACAGCATTTAGTAACATGCACACCTGAGGACTGTACGTTTGAACCACCAGGTGGCACTACTAGTCTATGCTGCCTCACTCAGTCCTCATTACCATATGTGCTTTTCAACAAGTTTTCAAAGCTGAACACCACAGTACTACAACATGGAATACCTTGATCTAAGATTACTTGCTTTCTATGCCATAATGGAGTAAACAGGTGTTAATAAATGTATTAGATAATACAAATAAAAAAATAACTAACAAGAAATACTGAAAAGGTGTGCAATAAAAAAAGGTAACTAACGCTTACTAAAGAAGATTTCTACAATTATGGAGAAATAAAGTTAGTGTTGGGTGTATGATGTCCACCTCCATTTTTCAAAGTCCTTAAGTGCCACAGTCTTCTTTAACCAGTGGTCATAGTCCGTAAAAAAAAGTATGAATAACATTCAATCTGGGTCTTGTTTTTGAGTGAGTTAGGGAATGAAAGATTGTGATAAAGGCTTACCTTGGCCAGTACAAAACCCTAATAATCAAGTCTTGATTATAACAAAGAAAAAGGCGCTGACAGTTTCCACAGAGCTGCAAGCTGATTTGGCATGTAAATGTCCATGTGTAGTTCAAAGTAAACAGCATCGCTCTTTGAAGCTCTTCTTATTTTTCTTGTTCTTTCCCTTCCCATTTTTGTCCTTATTTTCTGACATCTTTTTAGCCCGAACTTCCCTCATTAGATCAAAAAATACCTTTGGAGAAATAAAGCGTTAGTTATTCCTCAGAATGAGCAAGGTTTTTATGGTTTATGGTTAACTAAAATTCTGAAAAACTAGTAATGGAAAGATTTTACGTTAACGAATGTAAGTTTGCAAAACAACAAAAAATAAAATGCGACTTGCAATATTAACAACAACCAAGTGCAATTAAAGAGAAAAACACTTTTTCTTCCTTTTTTCTTATATATGACTCCTTTTAATTAGAACCTCCCTAATTACATAAGTATTTCTCTATGATGACCGGGAGGGGACTTGTTCGGTTCACTTGGTTTTGTCGTGACCACGACCTATTAACTCATGGGAACGTGATAAGTCGTGGCCTCGAGAACTTATGTTGAGTGAACGACATCAGTCACTTTAACCATATGCTACAGCAGTCGGCATGAGATGGAGATTAGGACTGTCATATAAAGATATAGTGCAGTCTCTGGCATTAAGACATGGGTACGTTATAAGTGAAAGACACCTGAAGCGCATTCTTAAGTTTAATGGGCTTTGCCGTCGGAAATTTGCTGGAATATTTCTTGAATGAAATATTCGGATTCATCATTGACCAGTTGAATGGTCCCGGATGCCTACACGGATACCGCACTGCGGTTAAGTTCATTTTATATTTGACATTTGCGACAATACTCATTAAACTCTCCATGCAAATCACATTTTCAAGCCAAACCAACTTAGACATGCATGAATGTGTTTTCTCTGCCTAGCACAAAGCTGAATTTATTTATTTTTTATATAAATTTATTAGCTCTATAAATCAATTAAACAATGTAACCATTTGATATTATGAAATCACAACAATTATAAAATGTTCTTAGAAATATTCCTTTCATGACACAAGGCTTTATTTGTGGAATTTACATTCTATATGTTTTCAAATATATAGTGTAAATGTTTGTAATAATCTAATTCCATTAAACTCAATGGTCGTTTGAGCTATAGACATGAAACCAACTGTAAAACACAATATTATTGATGATATCGTTGCCACGACTTATCACGTTCACACGAGTTAATATGTACATATATACATTAATATATATGTTATATGTTATGTTAATATACATTCCCACAAATTAATATCTCATGGCCACAGCATATTATCACGTTCCCATGAGTTAATATGTCAAGGTCATGACAAAACTAAATGAACCAAACAGGTCCCCTCCCGGTCACCGTATTTCTCAGTACAAAAAGTAAACAATAAAAATGGCAGTTTGCAAAAGAAAATTAAAATACAACTATAATGTGACCTAGGGCTGCAAGATTTGGACAAAAAGTCATATTGCGATTATTTTGAAAAATATTGTGATTGCGATTTGAACTGCGATTATGATGGTAATTTTTTCCACATGTTCAACTGCAAAAAGGCTACTGGGGTTTCACACTTGAGCCTTTTTAAAAGAACCAAACTGAGACCTTTATTCAGTTCAACCACAAACAAATAAATATATAAACAGTGAAAAAGTCTTTTTCATATCCAAATGTTACCGTCCAACGTGTACCTGTTTTTGTCCATTTTGTGACAGGACCTCAGCTCAACATAATCGTCATCATTAGTTTTTTAAATACAGTCAACTTGAATATTAGGGATGCTCCAATCAGGATTTTAACATCTGACACCGATCTCCAATTTTCATCTCATCTCATTTTCATTTCCCTGTTGGTAAAACCATAGTTGTTGCCTAGTTTTTGCTGTCAAAAATAATGTTGGTTGATTGAATAATTCAGTATACACAAAATATAAATGTTATTCTTTGTTCTAGGCCTTAAAACTAGTAGGCTTATACAGACTATTCTTTACTGCATATAAGATAGTCCTAAAGAATGAGGCTTAATGTCAATCTGAAGATGAACTGATAACCAATTGGTGTAATTAAATTTAAAGTGAAAATGTTGGTTAGTTTGTCACCATTTCATTTAATTATTTTTATTCGTTATTTTATTATATTTAATTTAGCAATGCATTATATTATAGTAACAAAATATTTGATATAGGTTTATTATATGTATGTTCCTTCCTTTTCATTTTGTTGATGTTGGTAATATTAGTTCTGTTTTCACTTGTTTCCGTGGGAAGTGTAATAAGGGCGGGGTTGTGAGGTAAGCAAATGACAGGAGAATGAAGAGCGCATGTTTCTGGACTCTACAGGTGTTACTGTTAATGCTTTTTGCTCAACAATCATTTAATAAAAATGTTTGAATTATACCCCATCTTTTATTCTGCGTTATTATTATGATACCTGTGCCTTGCGGAGACTGAGATGCTGCCACCGCAGATAATAATAAAAAACGCTTCACGCAGGACCGCCAGTTTAGTGTAAATAAAGCGTTTAGCGCACGTAAGCAAACGGAACCGAACTCTGTTACTCTAAGCATGAGAGGGAGTTGTGGAGCACAAAACTGCTCTGAAAACACTTAACTTAATATAGACTGAACAGAGCAGCGCAATAAACTTTAAAGGGAGCAGACTATCTATTTAATTAAATCACAGCCCTTCCAGTTTAATAATCGCAAAAGGTCATATCGCGGTTTCGATTTCATTTCGATTAATTGTGCAGCCCTAATGACACCTACAATATCAACAACAACTAAAGAGAATTAAATAAAATATTTGTTTTCGTATTTTCAAGTCAGCTCATTTTGACACTGTTTTGATGCCATACTCCAACAGAAACTACATTACACTTAAGATAATTCCTAATTTTAAGATGCTATATTTAGTAAACTGTCAAAACCATCCCTATTCTGTGTCCTCTGTATTTATCATTCTGAAATATTGACTGGATCTACTTGACGCAATGCTTAAAAAAAAACAAAAAAAAAAAAACAAAAGGAAAAAAGTAATACTAAAATTATAATTCTCAAAAGATAAGAATGAAATCAAAATAAACTAATTCAAATGAAAATGGAAATAAAAACAAGTGCAAAACTATAATAACTCTAGCTATGCTGGTTCATCCTCTGAAGATCTATTAACCATCTGTTTTCATAGAACGCACAGACACCCGCTTTACCTTGTCTACGTTGGCCCGTGTCTTGGCAGAAGTCTCTACATACTGCACGCTCCACTCCTCAGCTTTTCCCCTGGCCTCGTCCACTGAAACCTGCCTCCGATCCTCAAGGTCTGACTTATTTCCAACCACTAGTAGTGGAATCTTATCATCCTCTGCTTTAACCCGCAGGATCTGCTCCCTTTAAACACACACATACAGTTTAACATGTAATGTTGATCCAAATTTCCGACTATACCAGGTCACAATGGAAGAATCCAGGAAAGTGGAATATTGCTGACCTGAACTCTGCTGTGGCTGTAAAAGACTCGTGCTCAGTTATGGAGAACACCAACAGGAAACCCTCTCCGCTGCGAAAATAATTGTCTCGAATGGCCGCATAGTCTTCCTGCCCAGCTGTGTCCAAAATGTCAATCTGAACTTCTTCTCCATCCAACACCACTTTTTTCCTGTAGCTGTCTGCCTTTGTGGGCTCATAATCTTCAACAAACTGAGGGCCAGAGAATAGACTGAATATTACTAGTGAATAAACTGGGACAATGCACAGAACTACCATGAATAAGATTAGCTTGAAGGCTAGCTAAAACATTTTTCTTTTATCCCCATTTAACATTTTATTACACAGGATACTAGATAGAAGAGCAGGAACAAGGAAATGCTGGACTTACTAGCCATTAGGCCTTGAACAAAAGCAATTCAATGTAGAGATTGTACTCTTGTATAAAAGAACAAACCTTCTACATTGTCAATATGTTTTGTTTAAGTTTTTCGTAGGCAGATTTTGTAAAGTAAATGCTGGCTTACCTCATCATACATAAACTGAAGTGTAAGAGCAGACTTTCCTACACCTCCGCTGCCCACCATAATGACCTTGTGCAGGGCCAAAGAGCTCTGACTCTTATTCTTATTGGCTGCCATATCTGAATGCCTTCCTTACGTACACCAGAAAATGCCCACACACACAAGCTGGCACCACCTATATACACACACACAAAGACAGGGAGAGAGAGACAGATTTTGTGGTTAAGCTGAACCATCAACTAAAACACATATTTGCATTTGAACTTTCATATGGACCACAGTTAAAAAAATATACAATAAGAATCTAATTTATTATGGCAAAGCAAAAGATGTTAGGCAGAAAGAATGAAAGGGTAAGTGGCTGACAGCCTCAGTCACCAATCACAATGAAAGTGAATGGTGACTGAGGCTTTGGATCGACACGAGGGTGAGTAAATTCAGAGAGAATTTTCCATTTTCACACTTAGCAATTATCATATCTTCTCTGAATGCAAGACCATTATAGAACAATGTAAAAAGTATTAAGTATTATGGAATCATTCAGAATTATGGAATTGCCATCTGATCTCATCCATCTAAAATCACTGTTTCATGATATTGTTACAATATTTGCAAACTGAACTATGTATAAATGTATTTGATTATCTATGTGGCTGTATTGTATAGGCTGTAATGATGCGTCTCTTGTGGTCATGTGTTATTAGTATATCTTGTGATAATTGTTATAATTTTTAGCATATCTATTAAGGCCTTCAAGATTTTCCCTTGAATACATAATATGCTTTTTAGAGCTAGCTACATGTAACCTGTTCTTGACCTGTTTATATGTGTACTATAAAGTTTTGATGGAGTATAAATTGTTCATATAGATGTACTGGTATTTTGACAATGTATTTAATTGGAAATCTGCTTTTTATGAATGCCAGAATTGTCTATCTCTTGATATGTATTTTTCCTCTATGCATATACAGTATGTATGCATGTATATATCTTAAAATGTGTGTATGCAAGAAAACCCTGTATAAAAGTCCATCACATGTCTGACATATTTTGAGCATTTGTGTACTTGAGTATGTATCAACTAAGCGTTATGTTAAATGCTTTAATCTGACCAAGAAATGGAATCATGTGTGTTTTTCTTACTTGACACTTATGACAATGTAAATCGAAAACATTTTGTTCTTGCACAGAGCATTTTGTTTTTTATGCAAGTACATGAACGCAGATGCATCTTGCTTTGAAAGCTCGATTTCATACGTCGTTGTGTTGTTAAATGTCGAGGATTGCTATGCAGTTGCTTACTGGCTATAGACAAAAGAGCCCAACCTCAAGTCTCTATGATATTCTGGTCATTAGATATGGCTTGGACCACTCCTTCAGCACAAGCAGTTTTTTTTTTTTTTTTGACTGTTTCAATTGCAAGGCGAAAACATTTACGCTGATAACCTCTCCTCACAAGCCAAATGATTTGAAATATCACTCATGTCCACAGTACAAACGATGGAATGATGGGCCAATTTTTAATACTTGGGGCCAGAGGTTTGTTCAAATTCCTAACCCTAAGTATTAGCAATAGCAATACTGATGCATCCCCATTACATGTTATTTTAGCATGTACATCATGATTCATTTAGTTTTAAAAAGCACAGCTGATTCAGAATTATACTTCATTAAATCAGGATTTCAAACAGCTGGCCTCATTCTGCATCTTGTTATGATTCATAAAGTTATCTGTCCATGTAATAAGACCACAGAGAAAGGTTCCATACAGTAATTTTTCAGTAAAGGAAAGGAGAACATGACCCACTGCTTCCAGCTATTGTTCCTGGTGGTCCCACAAAAATTTAATCTCAGTAGGAAACTGGGGCACCACGCAGGAAGTCTGCTAAGAATCTGCTAACAAAGACTTTTAGGATGCTTATTAAGATGCTTAAGAGTCGTGTCAGTAAAGATAACCAATTGCTCATACAATTATTGTGATTCTCTCAAAGAAAGATCTGATATCATCCATCTGAAATCACTGTTCCATGTTATTCGCTACAATATTTGAAAATGATACTACGATGTACGTATTCATGTATTTGATTTCTATGTCTCTTAGAAAATCTAAATCAAAAGAAAAATCACACTAAGTGGCTTAAAGTTGAATTCCAAACAGAACTGTAAAAATCACAACTGTTTCACAAAATCAGTCAAATAGATGGTCCCACCAAAATTCACAACATTGTATGAGTCAATGTTTTCATGTTTGACTGGTCGGGATGCTCAAACAAACACAGATTTGATAGCGACAAAGAGCTATATATAAAATATATATTAAGCTGTAATAGCAGACAGTATTTTAACATTGAAAAATTATTGTCTGGCCTCAAATAGCTGTCCTTTCCAGGAATGCTAGGGAAACAACAGCCCCATGGCAAAAGGTGCCAAAACAACAATGGTAAGGCAGTGCAACCCAGTGGAATACATCCACACGTAATCTCTGTTACAGAGAAAGCCAGTTAAACAGGGTTAATCAAGGGAGGAGCACCCTAAAACAATGACAGATCCAACCTACATGTTTCATAAGTATGGCCGGATAGCGACCAACATTTGAAATATTGATGACGACCCGCCTGCTCCTCCTCAGGCTGCTTTAATTCATCAGGAGTCCCTGAATGTGTTCCACATTCTAATCCACTCATACAGTATGTCACAAGCCCCTTTGAGAAGGCCCTGTGGAGCTGCTGAGCCACTAGCAGTGACGAATATTCTTCAGCTGTGTCACCCAAGAGTGGAGAACAGTGCAGAGAGATCAACAGAGCAATCTATGTTGATTGTGAGCCTATTATTGCTGCATTCCCACACAGCTGTTTAATGGGTGCTAGTTTAGCAGAGGGTCACTGACTTCATGCATGAGAGAGGGTGATGCCCTCTGCTTGAGTGGAGTGGCATGCTGACTTATTCAGTCTCACCCTCTCTGATTGCAGGACCGCTGGGTACAATCACAGCACACATCAGGAGCTTAGTGGAGTAGGTGACGTTCACTGGAACAGGGCCAGCATTAAGTTCCCTTCATTAATACGGAGAAGCATACAGAGGATATGTCTAATAGGTGCCTTTTATCAATTTTGAAAATCAGATAAGGCAAATTACAACAGAAAAATGATTGAGATTCAGAAGTAGTGTTTGCTATCTAATATAATAAGTGTTCACACTTGATTGCATTACCTCTGGTAGGGATTCAAGTTTAGTGATAAATACAATTTTCCCTATATAGTGGCAATTATTTTGTTGGTGATATAAAACTTAGCAACACTGTGAATATTGCTATGATTTAATGTACTTTTTTATTTGGATTATTTTCATTGATTTTTGCAAAAGACTGTGGATCATTCTACTAGTTTTGTGATTCCCCTTGTCTCACAACTTGTGAGGATGCGAGAGCATAGACAGACGTAGTTTTAATAGTGTTTTAGATTTGAAGTTCACTAAGTCATTAAGTTTAAAAATTATGAAAAATATGCCTTGTGTTTTAGTATTTGCAAAAATGTTGAACCTACTTGACAACACTGAGCACATTTACATGCACAGCACAGCCTGATCTCATGAAATGTATTTGAGCACTGCAATATTTTTGTAAAATTGAACTTACATGCTTCACGATAATCTGCAGTTTCCAAGTGAAATATTCAGTGAGGGGCACCGAAAACAAGCGAAATGAGGTTGTAATCAGACAATGTTTTTGAGGTGAATTTTATATGAAAGTTTTAATGAATAAAACGTACCTCCCTAACCTTAAGAACTTGACTCTAAACTTAACCAACTGTCCTAAAATAAAACTGAAAGTTTAACAAATCCTTACCCTTAACCAGCACCTAATCATACCAGTTCAGAGTAGATTTTAGAGACTGTTCTGAGTGAAAATCCCAGGAGATCAGCAGTTACAGAAATACTCAAACCAGCCCATCTGGCACCAACAATCATGCCACAGTCCAAATCACTGAGATCACATTTTCCCCCATTCAGATGGTTGATGTGAACATTAACTGAAGCTCTTGACCCATATCTGCATAAATGTATGCATCTGTACAATTGTGGTGAGAAGAATAGCATCTCAGAATGCTATTCTGAGATGAGGGTTGGCGCTGTTTTGGCAGCATGAGGGGGTCCTACAAAACATTAAGCAGGTGGTTTTAATTTTGTGGCCGATCAGTGTATATTTAAGCAATATCACACTCGTGATATGAGTGCGATATGGACCTACATCAGCACTGCTGCCATTTGGCCACAGGCCGAGTGCAGTAGGTAATCACAGCAGTGCTGATTTAGGGCCATATAGCACAATTGCGAGTGTGATATTGTTTAAAACAACAGTTCAATGTACAAGTACATTTTTAAAAATGAGGATAAACTGAGTACATTTGTGCATGGAACTACTTTCTTACGTGACGGATCAGAATCTGCCATTGCTGGTTCAAATCAATTGATGTGTTCAAGCCTCTCAAAAACATTACTTCAGAACTAGTAGCATCACAGCTTGGGCTATTTCTAACATGTTATTGGAGAAACAAGGATGTGTGTGTGCACGTGTGTTTGAGTGAGTGAATGAGTGAGTGAGTGTATGCGATCACATGTTGATGATGCTGTAGTCTGTTAGTCAGCTTTCTGAAGATAATGTCACTTTTGGCAAAATGCATCCTATTTTCTCTGTGGAAAAATAGCTGTCCAAGCGGGGTATTCCTCCCTATTTCACTGTACTATATATATATATATATAGTACAGTGAAATAGGGAGGAATACCCCACTTGGTATATATAGGCCCTCTGACACATGCTGTGCAAGAGGAAATTTCTGTCCTCCAGGAAACCAGATGACCTTTTCACCAAGCTGGCTTGTTTAGAACTTCCTGCCCAGTTTGATGGGAAAAACAGGGGGATAACTGGGTCAAACATTCCTTCTGCCCTGCCACATCATATGCTAACTACCCTGCATACGTTCTCTGTGTATTCTCATTCCCTCGAGACTAATGCCAACAAAGGGAAAGCAAAATAAGCACTCTTCTACACCATGAACCCTAAAAGGAATGTTCACTGGGGGAAAGATTTCAATGGGAAAAACAATGTGTGCTAGTCCAGACAGGTTATATGCACAGATTCTGCAGGAAAGACCTGGTGAGGAAGGTGTAAACAAACATTAAGCTTTATTGAATACACAAAAATGTGTAAGGTACACAGTGGATAGTACCTTACCTGATACATTTTTTTTAGTACCACCTCGGTCAAGGTTCCAAGCGAGCCAAGCCAATACTAAATGTGACATCAAAATCCTGCAGATCACTGATCGGTCAAGGACAATCATCACTACCAGCGTCACTGGATTTCCGACACGCGACCTCAACCCTGTAGTTTTAAAGTTAGCAACAGCGACAACAGTATCATTTGTTCAAGCGACTTTCAAATTGTGAAAAAAGAAATGGCTGTACGCAAAACCACGCCATGGTCAATAAACGAGTTGCAGACGTTCCACTTGTTAGCGATGAGCAAAATGAAAATGTCTCTCAGGAAGTGTCTCATCTGTTGGCCGCACACTGCTACCACCGGATCTACCAACAGTGTAGGGAAAAGTAAAAAAAAAAAAAAAAAAAACTTCGCGACAACAGAACCATCAAGGAAAAGTGGAAGTGGTTCGACCAAATGGACGCTATCTAAACCGGCGAGCAATGGGAGGGAGAGTGCCCTGGACTGGCGTTGATTCACAATGGAGGATGGTATGTTTTGTTATGTTAAGTCTATACTCTATACTCTCTATAAAGCTTCACTTTATTTAGTTGACCAGCTACTGGAAAGCTTGCTTCTAAAACATGCAAGCTAATTTAATGGTTACAATTGTGAAAAAATCACCATGTAACAACTGCTTTATGCAGCACAATGAGCTCATAGCTAACAGCTAGCAGTTGTTTTATTGTTTTGGTCAGTTTGTGTTGTGTTTAAGATGATGTCACGGCAGTAGAGGCGGCGCAACTATGACGATCAGCCAATAATCTCAACCATGTTGAGATGGCACTAAACTGCAGTGGAAATGCAAGCTCTGAAACGTAAAGTGAGTAGAGGTGAGGCGAGTCGAACCGTAACGTGCAGTGGAGTGGAAAAGTGCCAATTAACTCCTAAACCTTCCAAACCCATATGATATCTTTCTTCTGTGAACACAAAAGAAAAAGTTAAGCAGAATGTTATCCTCATATGCCATTCACTTTCATTATGTGCAAAAAAGATGAATGGTAATTGAAACTTCAGAATGTAATTAATCAGTTTGGAAAAACAAGAGGGTGGGTAAATGAAAGAATTTTCATATTTGGGTGAACTATCCCTCTTTTTGTCGAAAATATTAATTCTAGATACTTTCATGTAAAAAAAAAAAAAATCCAAAAAACAAACAAAAAAGACAGCACTTTCTGGTTAGAGCAAGTAGCAGCATGCCTCTAAATAAAACAGGTTCTACACCAAAAATTAGTTGAAGAGAAACAATGATATCAACTGATATGAACCATTGCTCTTAAATTTATTCATAGGGACTTTCATGCCAAATCACATATGCACATAAGGTACACTTTATCATCATTTTCTAAATTAATTCAAATATTTTTTAAAGGCATTTTAGAAATCATCTATTGTTACTTCAGGAAATCCACGGTGGCTTCCAAGGCTTGCAGACAGTTTGACGCTGATTCAAAGAATGTTAGGTACAGATTTAAAAAACATAAGATTAAAAATACGGTAGGCCAGGTTTTCAGATTTATGAATAAACTTCAAAAATGTGACTTGCTTTTTCAGTCTGTGCAGGAAAATGGAAAGAATCTGTCCTCTGAGGAGACTGTTTCTCCTTCACAATCAAGGTGACCATCTCTGTTGAATACTAACTATTCGGAGCTGGGACACAGAGGCTTCATTGAGATATTAAAATGGCATGGTGCTGAACTGGGACCCAATAGCTTGTCACCCAGATTGGGCATGGAGTGATGTTAAGCTCTCTTCAGATGCAATCTCTTTACAAATGCGAATACAAATAATTATAATAAAATAATGTTTATAGTATGTATATAGATTAGTGTAGGTCAGGATGTATATAAATAGATCATGTCATGGCTTTTCATAATAAATAATGCCTGATGAGCCATCAAAAAAAGCAGCTATAATTAAAACAAGTAAATAAATAATAACATATTACTTCAAGCAGAAAGAATGTAGGTAGAAATTAAACTTTTATACATTTTCTAATTTTCTTCATATCAAATATTAACCAAATTGCTGCTACTCCCCAAGTCTGTGGGAAAGGTAGACTTAATTTCAACAGCATTGCTTATCAAAAACACTCTGCAGTGCAATAAAATGTCTCAAGTGTCTCTATATTTGATTTAGAGGGAGGAAAAATAATCTATGTTGAGTTTATAAGTAGACTTATACTATCAGTTAAAATAAATTGCCTAATGTTGATTATAATGGTAATTACGGAAATATCAGTAAACAGTGAAAAAAAAAAAAATTATCCCAGACCATTGTATATGAACAAAACAGTCACTAAAACTAGTTTAGAGAGGTCACTAGAAGACCCCATGTTCACCTGGTATTGTGATTTTGGGTGATCTGATCACACGTGGTCAGCGCTAAATACAGGTCTAAATGGCGTCTAAAATGTTTTGTGAATGGATCACAAAAACCACATTCAAATATGTTAAAATAACATATTGCTGTCTTTTTCGCATTTGAGGTGTAAACACTAATCCATCATGAATGCGTTCCAGACAGCAGTGAAGCACCACCCCCTCCTCTATCAATCAACCACTGCAATAAAATATGAGTGTAAACTTTGCTGGCCACGAGCAGTTTTAAAAAGGAAAAGCGTCCGATCGGAAAAATCTAAAAAAGCAGATACGTACACAAACATGAAAACTTCACGGATCTTCAGAGTGTTTAATATCAACACAGATAAGAAGCATGAACATCTGAAGCTTCTTTTATACAGGTAATCACTAAAATCCTGGAAAACCCTGCTTGAAAATTTGTGTTTGTGCTTAAATAAAATTTCAGATGCATCTGGGAGAAACTGCTCCCCGTTATTTAGTTGACTTATGACTTTTTTTGCAGTTGCACTGTCATGTATGTCGTCATTAAACAGAGATCCTCCTCCTGAAATTCGAACACAATTGGTCACAGGAGACGCATTTAAGCAACCAGGTGTAAACCATTGTGCCCTTAAATCATATGATCGAGCATAACATGGCATCCAACGAAGACTCCCTCTCTGTGAGCAACATGAAGAGAGCTATACTGAACAAACTTTCAGACAGATACACTTCAGAGTAAACCACCTGCTGGAGTGCAATGCATTAGATCCTAGATTTCGGGCTCTGCCTCATCTAGAGAAAGACCAGTGCGAGGATGTATTCCACAGACTGAAGGAGAAAGATATGCTGTTGTTGCAGAAACAGGTATTGTATTTATTTTCTTCTCTCTTTCTCTCTATTCCTCCAAATCTGATTATTATGGCATATTTTTCTAAATGTGTTCAAGTGTTAACCCTCGCAAGAGTAATGATACAAATTATAACAAATGAAATTAAAATCTTGCCTTTCTAACAATGTGAAACCCTTGTCACTGTTGTACTTAGATTTTACTCTGCTATTGCTCTGTGCAGGATGAGGGCAAAGAACGTGCCCTGCCCCCCTCCCCCCTCCCTCCCTGACTGATCTGCACAGCACATCAGTCAGATTGATGCAGAAATGAACAAGTACAGAGCTGAAACTTGATCCATAGCTGTCCACTCAAGTGGTGGAAAGAGAATGCTAGGCAGTACCCACTGCTCTCCAGTCTAGCAAAAGCATACCTCTCCACACCAGCCACCTCTGTCACTCGTGAAAGGGTTTTTTCATCAGCAGGGGACATTGTGAATGTACAGCGATCTCAGCTTCTCCAGAAAAATGTGGATATGCAGATATTTCTTTAAAAAAAAAAAAAAAACATTCAAGCTTGGAAAGAGCACAGGCAAAGCCTTAGTTTATTTATATGAAGAGATTGCTTTTATTTGTATTATTCATTTATTTGATTTGAGATTTTTTTTAAATTTTCAATTTATTAAAAGTTATTTGACATAAAAGATATTTCAATTTCACAGTCCTCCTCTCTCTATCGAAGTATGCTTGACACCATGTACAACTGAATAGGTGAAGAGAGGACGTCAGCTGAGGAAGTGAAGTAGACGTTTTCCGGTTGTCCTTTTGCATCATAGTAGTGAGTCGAAGAAGTCAGTTACAGCGAGACTTAGACAACACGCACAAACAACATGGACAACTTCATAGCCACATGCATTACATTCTTTACACGCTGATTTTGGTGAAGAATCAGATGTGATTATGCGTTAACGCATCTATGTGACATTTAGAAAAGATGATTTATTACATTTACATTAAATTTATTCATTTGGCAGACGCTTTTATCCAAAATTATTTTTAATACATCATAAGGGCATCTTAAGGAGAAAGTTGTATGAAAAGTGCTGAATTACAAATTTTCACTAGCATCAGAATAGTAGAATCCAAGACAGATTAGAGAGCAACAAGAAATATATATATATATATTATTATTATTATTTTTATGAGTGCATGGTTAAGTGCTCATGGAAAAGATGAGCACTTTTTGGCCGTTTTTTGACAGAGAGTGAGTCTGCTTCAAGGATGGAGTTGGGAAGGTCATTCCACCAACATGGTCCAGTGAAACCAAAAGTCCGGGAAAGTGTTTTGGTGCGTCTTTGTGTTGGTACAACAAGGCGCCACTCATTAGCCGACCGCAGGCTTCTGGTGGAAACGAAGCTCTGCCTGTTTTGTATGCCAGCATCAGAGCCTTGAACTTAATACATGCATCAACTGTCAGCCAGTGAAGAGAGACAAGGAGTGGTGTAACTCTCTTTGGTTCATTAAAGACCAGACATGCTGCAGCATTCTGGATCATTTGCACGGGCCTAATTGTGCATGCAGGGAGGCCTGCAATGACAGTGTTACAGTAGTCCAGACTAGTTATGACAAGTGACTGAACAAAAAGTTGTATGGCATGTTCATAAAGGAAGGGTCTAATTTTCCTGATATTGTAGTGTAAATCTACATGATCATGCCGTCTTAGAGATGTGGTCTTTGAAATTGAATTGGTTATCGATGGTTACCTTTAGATTTCTGACTGTTTTGGAAGGCGTTACTGTAGCTGAACCCAGCTGCACAGTGATGTTGTGTTCAACAGCAGGGTTGGCTGGAAAGATGAGGAGCTCAGTCTTCACTGGGTTAAATTGCAGGTGGTGTGCCTTCATCCAGGCCAAGATGTCTGCCAAACAGGCCAAAACTCAAGCGGTCTCTGTGGTGTCGTTGGGCAGCAAAGACAAGTAGATCTGAGTGTCACCGGTGTAGGAGTGGTAAGAGAAACCATGTGCCTGAATGATGAGTCCAAGTGATGTTTTTTATATTGAGAAGAGAAGTGGCCCAAGCAGTGAGCCCTGAGGTACCCCAGTAAGAAGCTGATGTGACTTGGACACCTCAAATGTCCAGGCTACATTGAAGGACCTTCCTGGGAGATAGGAATTAAATCAGTCAAGCACAGTTCCTGTGATTTCCAGAGAAGAGAGGGTGGAGAGTAGGATCTGATGGTTGACTGTGTCAAAGGCTGCAGAAAGGTCCAATAGAATCAGGACGGATGAACATGATCCAGCTCTGACCTCTCTCAGCAACTCAGTAAAAGACAGCAGGGCAGTCTCGGTGGAGTGTCCAGTTTTTAAGCCTGATAGGCAGAGATCTGATTGAAAACTGCCCTTTTAAGAGTTTTCACCATGAATGGGATGAGAGAGACTGGTCTGTAGTGTTCTACTTGTGTGGGGTTAAATACAGGTTTTTTAAGCAGTGGGGTTACTCAAGCCTGCTTAAATACCTGTGACTAGAGATGCGTTAAGGCGGGTGCACACTGTACGATTTATAATAGTCATTTACGATTGTTGCTTGTCAGAATGTACGATATGAACGCATTGATATCGCCATGGCGCACTATGCGACATTATGTCAAACTGCACGATATAGATCGTAGCCGAATGTGGTCCCAATCGTCCCAATCAGTAAACGTGACTCACGTTTATGGGAGTGTTGCGGAATAGAAACGAAACAGCGAAAATTGCCCACCACAGAGGAGCATTTTTCTCTCTCTCTGAAAGTCAGGACATCAGCATTTCCATTGCACCAATACCACTTCATCACGAGCATAGGCTAACATTTACAAGAAGGATGGATTTTGTCAAATAGGCCAATAAAAAGACAGCTTGATCACAAATACAGAAAATTACAGATGTTGAGAATAAACGTGAGTGCGGGAGGTAGCCTAATAATGAGTTTCCACAAGCAAATATTAATTGTGGAATTAAAAAGACTTGTGGCACGAAAAATTACAAACTTCTCCATTCACATTGGAGGAAACAAAAAAAGGTGGGTTATAGTACGTCTTTCTCCTCTTTTAGATTAGTAACCTATAGGCCATGCAAATTTTTGAAAATTCATAAAGGCTGATAATATATCTTGCTAGCAAATTCCCTATGGATGATGCACAAAAATTACATAGATTTCTATGTATCCAACTGTACTCGCTGATTTGGATTAAAACGTCCCATAAATACTTACCCGTATAAATTTTTAAATCATTCTATTTTATTTTATTTATTTATAAATAAAATCGGAGGTGTGAATCTTAACTAAAGACGTTTACAGATGTTTAAAGTAAATTTATCAAAAGTAAAATAGTAATTATAATAACATTTTAAAGAGAATGCATGATAAATATAAAGAAAAATAACGAGAAAATGCTATCATTTATTTTCGTTTTGTAAGCTATTTACTTAATTCAGAGAATAATGCTTTCATACAGTATTCCTGCCGTGTTACAATTTTCTCCAAGTATTTTCTGCTTATTTATTTATTCAAACATTTTATATAAAATGAAAAGAAGAAAATACTTTGAAAGTGCTTGAGTAGAGTGATAACTGGGCACAAATACTGCGATGGTGCCAATACGAGGGGAGGTTTCTTTCAGGTGCGAGAGATGAGAAGAATATCTCATCCTGTCGTAATAGCAGTCACACTGTACAGCTACGATGCTAAATTTTAGACACTGCAAGCACTTTCTCAGAGGCTGAAGATCATCGCAAAGGCTATTAATCGGCCGTCTGTGAACATGTCACACTGAACATTGTAAGATTGCCGATTTTGCCTGGTGACGAGAGAAATCCTTTAGGATTCCCAAAATTTGTGACCAAAATCGTACAGTGTGCACCCATCTTTAATTATGTGCGTGAGAGCAGGTAAGATGCACATAGAGAGGACTTGGAGATTATTGCTTTAATTTGACTAAAATCAGACATTTAAACACGCGCGCGCGCGCGCGCGCACGCACACACAAACACACACACACACACACACACACAAAATAGACCTTATTCATGCTAGCACCATCTTGGATACACAGCCTCCATCACACACTCAAGTGGCGAGCAGGACAAGAAGAAGAATTCCATGTTGAAGCATTTAGGAGGACAAAGTCAAAACCTAGATAAAGAAAACAAATCTCAAAACGAACTGTTGGCCCCACATACCCCACTACGACCCTTTACAATCCAGATTATGTAACAATAATGAATTATATATTTAACGCCGTCTGTGTGACATTAAGAACATCAGATTATTATCCCAGTATAATACTGAGAAAAGAAATTTGTATAAACTTCACTTATTAACTACAGATCAAGCATATAAAGATACCGTGTTGAAGTGTGAAGCAAATCAGTACCTCTTTCCTATGACTGAGGAAGTATGCAGTATGTACTATAAAGTCAGTATGAGCCTGTAATAAAAAGGAGAACTTGCCATTTATCCAATGTTTTTTGTTTTGTTTTTTGAGTCAGCAGGTCACAAGTCTTGGCTAAAGAGAAATAAATCTAGAGGAATTCATAAATTAGGCTTGATGTATTTTTTTTCTTTAGAAAGTACCCCGAATCAGCTCAGACTGCAATAACTAAAGGAGATTTTTCAGGGGGAAAAAAAGACAAAAAAGGGGGGGGGGGGGGGGGGGCTGCTTGGAATAAAAAGAAAAATGAATCAGTTATCTTGTGTATAATGCCTTGAGTGATTCTTTTCTCTAAAATTGTGTTTAATGAAAAATAATAATACGCTGACATGGTCAACAACATAAAATGTACCAGATGTCATGATGAATGGGAATGTTTGCGCTCAACATTCCAGAATTTGATTTAATCCTGTTACATTTTAAATTGAATCCTATAATAAGTTGTTGAGAGACAGAGAACTTCACTGTTAAAGCTATATATTTTATAGAGGAACACTGAAGAACTGTCTGACCAGGTGACAAACAAATGTTGAGCATGTATAATTTTCCTACAGCACTTCTGAAAATCTAATCGACACTGAAATGCTTCTAACAGGAGTAAATAGAGACGGCAGAACTAGCGGAGTTGAGGCAACATCAGACCTACAAATTCATCGAAAAGAACACATTTTGAAAGGAACTATGTACAGCAAACAATTTAAATAGCTGACAGATGTAGACAGGTTATTTATTGTGTTGACCCCAGGCAGGTTTGCTTGTTTTTACAACAAACTAAGAAATCAGAGTAAAAGCCTTATAAAATACAAATAGAAACCTGTTGCACAGGCCTCACTGAACTAATGAGATATTGCTATTTCAATGTGTGTCAATGCACCAAAAGAGCATATAATTAGATTCTAAAACACTTTAACTGACACATTGCAATATCCGAGCTAAAACAAGCTAATATTAAGGTATTTAACAGTTCAAAATCATGAACTGTTAAATAATGAAGTTTTATAGGTAGTCATGAATAGGCTTATATATTAGAGATATTTCTACAATATCTGTAATAGAAAAAAAATGCTACTTTGTTACTAGGCCAGGACTTTACCCCTCCCTTATTGAAAGGTGATGAGGGGGAGTGAGTATAACAAGCCTTATACAGGGAGTGAGTTTACATCCAATAAGTGTATGAATTCTTAGTAAAAACTTACATTTATGACAAAAAAATAAATAAATTGTGACCATTCAGTTTGAATATGAGATGAAACCAGGCAGGTATCACCCAAAGTAGCTAAGCTGACATTACAGATTCTGCTCAAGATAGCCCACATGCTGGCCTGATTTCAAGGTTAATATGTGCTGGATGAAATGACACCACAATTCATAATTTCACAACAGTTAAACGACAGACAGGTTTACCATTCACCTACTGCCATCTTTACAACCATATTAATTGTGGGGGAAAAAAACGACTATGCTTTCTCAAAAGGAAATTTTAGCATTTAAAAGCTGGATAATATTGCGTAAACAAAAACATAAGTGGACGAGTAAACAAAATAACTACAATTTCGACAATTATAAGAAATAACTGATGCCTTCATGCCCTCTGTTTTCACCAGTATGATTGACAAAATATTCATGTAAAAATAGGAAGTGCAGGCATTGAACATGCTAGAGGACGAGAAACAAAACAATGCACATACAAACAACTGATTAAAGAATCTTTGATTCACTCTCGACACATTAACACTGTAGCATATCTACAGTACATTGAGGCTTTCAATCAATCTATCGAGCACAACATCCGAAACAACGCCCGTCTCTCGTGAGTCGAACTAACTGACAGACAAAGTAGCACCCTTTTACACCCTCTCTATACTGATGAATGATCATCACTTCTTTAAGTCAACAGTAAACGAACAACAAATGAATAGCCAAAAACGGTAAATTAAGAACACATATTACCCGTCGGTGACTTTGTCCTCCACTGTCTTTTGATGCTATCTTGTAAGCATTAATCGCCTGTTCCGAGTGTTACACCCACTACTTTTTCTGGCACTGTCGTGCCTGCCATAAACCACACCTTCAGGACATGCAAATTAAAAGGATATGATGTCATAAAACTAGACTCCGCCCACCGAGCGTGCGACATGTGGGGGAAAAAAATAACGGAATACGATGTTATAAACAACATTCCGTTTACTCGCTTATACGAGCGAGTTTGAAGCCAGTCATAAGTTAAACTTACAAATGTAATGTGAGATGTAATTAGTCAATGTCAGGATATTAATGGAAATGTGCAAACTGTGATCTTCATGCGATTCTTCTTACCTCGCTAATAGAGGAGCTACAAAGAAACTGCTTAAAAAAGCTGTATGATATGAGGTCTTGGTTACCTATTGTTTTATTTTTAATATATTTATTATTGTTGCTGTTATTCATTTAATAAACTGCTGTTGGAAAGACGATGCTAGTCACAACTGACTGAAATTTAATAATTTGTTATTTTAAATTTTAAATTAAAGTCAGATGGTAGCTATGCATATTGTCTTACATAATTATATTTGTGCATCATACAATACATCCACTACTTTAAATGACAAAGCCTCTCCCTGATCAACAACTTACTATATAGTGGGGCTATTTAGGGTTATTTATATTAACTGAGGAATCAAATAACTTAACGCCCCATGTTTTATTGTTGTAGATTTTTGTTCTTTAGTGTGTGACAGATTCATAGAGGTGTACGTTAAAGGCAAAGTTCACCTAAAATGGAAATTATCTCATCCTTTACTCACCCTCATGCCATTCCTGATGTGAATGGCTCTCTTTCTTCTGTAGAACACAAATGCAGATTTTTAGAAGAATATATCAAGTGAATGGGGGCCAGAACTTTGAATCTTCAAAAACTCACATACAACCAGCATAAAATAATTAATAGGCTCCAGTGATTAAATCCCTATTTCTTCAGAAGTGATGTGATTGGTGTGGGTGAAAAACAGATACATATTTGTGTCCTTTTTTACTATAAATCTCCACTTTAACTTCCACATTCTTCTTCTTTTGTTTTTTTCCGATTCACATTATTTGTGCTTATCGCCACCTACTGGTCAGGGCTGGTTAAAGGCGGAGATTTATAGTAAGAAAAGGACTTAAATATCTGTTTCTCACCCACACCTATCATATTGCTTCAGAAGATATATATTTAATCAGTAATCTGATTAATTAAAATACTATCTTTATGTGCTTTTTGGTGCTTCAAAGTTCTGCTCACTATTCACTTGCATTGTCTGGACTTATTGAGCTGAGATATTCTCCTAAAATCTTTATTTGTGATATGCAAAAGAAAGAAAGAAAGAAAGAAAGAAAAATCTGGGATGGCATGAGGGTGGGTAAATGATGAACTATCACTTTAACGTACTTTCTCCGTTATAATTATTATTATAACAGTACTCTGAAAAACAAAGGCTATATATACATGTAACTTTACAACAAAAGTACTATAGCGCAACCAGTGTAGGCCTAATGGCATTGTAGCCTACTTAGTGAATGATTACAATTTGAATTGACCATGTTATTTACATGGTACTTCAATGTAGGCCTACTTCTAAGAATACCAGTCAGTACCACTTAAAGAAAATTTAAAAAAAAACTCATACTTTTGGACTTTTCCTTGTTAGCGATTTTTGACATCTTCAAATAAGCCTCTGCTTAAAAAAAAAAAAAAAAAAAAAAAAAAAATGTTGTGCATTGTGCAATAAATAATGGAGTTCTGCTCCGCGAGTTTTGATATTAAAAAAAAAGAAAAAAGAAAAAAAAGTGGGAGTGTGTTATGCTCATGATACAGTAAGAGTCTCATGAAAATAGAGGGAGATTCCTCGCCCCTCCCTTTCAAGTACTGGAAGCGATACTTTGATAGCGTCGGTTATCTTTCGCACGAGGATCAAGGTAAGTAAGAAATTCACCGATTTGATTGGTAAGGGATTTTAGTGCCACTCACTAACATCGTAATCTAAGCGTTTATGTTAAAGACAGCCAAAGGAGGCATCAAAATGGCACGATCGTTTGTGCTACTTTCGAGGTCCTCTACCCACAAATTGTTGCAGAAAGTATTGCAGCAGTTCCTTCCAGTGGTCATGTGAAGCGTTCACGACTTAAAAACAAAAAACAATAGTTGCTTAGTTAACAAATATGCCCATAACAAATGCGTTAGATGCTTTGTATCTGAATAACGGGCGATTATAGGCACTGGGCATCAAGAATGATCATACGATTTAATAAAATAAACATGGACATAAGCGTGGATTTTCGGCAAATGGTGTGGTGATCAAAATATGTTTAAAAAAGGCTAAGTATGACCCTTTGAAGCGAAGCACCCGCTAAACGTCACTTAATAAATTGTAAGGGGCCGTACACAGCGAGCATGTTTTTGTGTCTGTCGTCCGCGCTGTTTTTTATTTTATTTTTTTATTTGACCGTTGTGCGTCTCGCTTTGGAGCGACGCATTTTTTAAACTAAAAATAACTTTTAAAGGAATGTTCCGTGTTCAATACAAGTTAAGCTCATTCGACAGCATTTGTGGCATAATATAGATTACCACATAAATAATTTTGTTTTGCCCCTCCTTGTATTTAAAAAAAAAAAAAGCAAAAATCTGGGTTACAGTGAGGCACTTACAATGGAAGTTAATGGGGGCTATTTTTATTGTTTAAATATTCACTGTTTCAAAACTATAGCCACAAGACATAAATAATATATGTTATTTTAGTGTGATAAAACACTAACCTGTTCTATGTAAAGTTATAATTTTTACAACTTTGTAGCCATGACAGTGTAATATCAACATACCATATATGACTTTAAAAAATTACAATTTAAACAAACATTACAGCTCAAATAATACACGAGTTTAAAAAGATAAATTAATGTAAGTACTTTTATAAATTATAAGCTTATGCATTTAAACCCTCCAAAAATTGGCCCAATTCACTTCCATCATAAGTGCCTCACTGAAACCTTTTATTCTTTCTTTCTTTTTTAAGGAAAGGAGGGACGAGTCAAAATAATTTTTTGTGGTAATCAACATTTTGCAGCAAGTGCTGTCGATTGAGTGTAGCTTGTATTGAACAAGGCAAACTCCTTTAAATACAGTATGCTCTATCAGAGACAGGGACTTTGGCTCTATTCATGGTGCTGTGTCTAACTTCTTTAGCACATCAATGCGTTCAGTGTGAACGACCCCTAAATGAATGGCTGCATAATCCTATTTAAATTTTTCAGATTTGCTTAAAAAGTACAAAATAATAATCTGAAGTATTACAGATGTCATGTTATTATCAAACATATGATAATCAAATTTGAGGAATAACATTATTTAAACTCAGGAAAACTGAATCATAATTTAAGACTTTTTTTGTCAGCATTAATAATATAATAATGTTCCACTTTAAGTAATTCTCATGCCTTCTTACTTTAATACTGTGCCAAGTGTTAACATTTCTGAAATGTTCTAGAACTAAATACCTTCTATACTGTAACTATACTGTTGCATGTTGACATTACACTTAATTTGGATCCTGTTGAAACCGTGAGCCACAACATTAAAACCACCTGCCTAATATTGTGTAGGTTCCCTTTTGTGCCACCAAAACAGCCCCAACCCACATTTCAGAATGCTATTCTTCACAACACAATTGTACAGAGCACCATTCTGTGTGAAAATCCCAGGAGATCAGCAATTACAGTAATACTTAAACCAGCCCATCTGGCACCAACAGTCATCCATGTGATTATCTAATCAGCCAAACGAGTGGCAGCAGTGCATAAAATCATGCAGATAAGTGTCAGAAGCTTCAGTTAATGTTCACATCAACCATCAGAATGGGGAAAATTTTTGATCTCAGTGACGGGGACCGTTGTTGGTGCCAGATGGGCTGGTTTGAGTATTTCTGTAACTGCTGATCTCCTGGGGTTTTCACACACAACAGTCTCTAGAATTTACTCATAATGGTGGCAATAACAAAAATCATCCAGTGTGGGGCAGTTCTGTGGATGGAAAGGCCTTGTTGATGAGAGAGGTCAACGGAGAATGTCCAGACTGGTTTGAACTGACAAAGTCTACAGTAACTCAGATAACCACTCTGTACAATTGTGGTGAGAAGAATAGCATCTCAGAATGCTACTCTGAGTTGCAAGTTAGCGCTGTTTTGTCGGCACGAGGGGGACCTACACAATATTAGGCTGGTGGTTTTAATTTAGTTGCTGAGCGTGTATATATGCGGTGCCCAAAACTGCAGTGTTGCTTACTAGTGTTTTCTGGTCGCATATTTGCTTAACATTTACCTAATGTTTTACCAAATGCCATAATTAAAATTCCTTTATTTGAACTATACTTGTTCTACTCTTTCTGTGCTATTCAAGGTTAAACCATAAGACTCTCAGAGTCCAAGCATGAGCCAGGGGAGTGGTGCTTGTTTGTGGATTCCAGTGTCTCAGTACAGCCCTGCACCATGTGATCGATTCAAGCATGCTTCTTGTGCCCACAGAGGACATGTGTACTTACTAGGTGGCAGAGATAAATGCTCACTGAGAGATTTCTGGAAATATAATGTGGGTAAGTCTTTGTTGCTGATTGCTCTTTCTGAGATTGCTTGTTACCGCAGTATCCTGTATGTTAGTGTATTGCTGATTCAATCAACATTGCCTGCAGCATTGATTGATGTGGTGGTCTGCCATGGCTTATTAAGTGATTTTGTTTTTTCAGTGTGTAATGAGTGGGTCAAGCTTCCATGTAGTAATAGTGAAGAGGCACCTGAAGAACTGGAGGAACATACCATGGTAGCATATCAGGTAACTACATATGCATTTCCTGAAGGAAATACTGATGCTAGCAAAGTAGCAAAAGAATAGTCATAGTTATACATAAGCTGAGGTTTTAGGCTTTGTTTCTGCATAAATGAAATGCTGCATCAGCATTTTTTGTTGCCAAGACACTCAGCATGTATCAGTAACACTTAAGGTTCTATTTGTTAACATTAGTTAAAGCATTAGGCAATGTATAAATATATTTATTTTTACTATGTTTTTAATTGTAGTTAATGTTAGTTAATAAACATACAATTGTTCATTGTTAGTTAATGTGTTTATTAATAGTGCATTAACTAATGTTAACAAATACAACTTTTGATTTTTAATATGTAGTAGTAAATGTTGAAATTAACATTAACAAAGACTGATAAATGCTATAAAAGTATTATTCATTGTTATTTCATGTTATTGTGAAGTGTTAACCATGTGTCTAGTTTTCAGTCTGCAGCATACAAGAATCAGCGTGTTACTTCTTTTCTGTGTACAAAAAATGTGTGACCTGCAAATTCATATTCGAATTGTATACAAGACCTCTCAGATTATTTTACTAATTATTTGCTGATATTCAAATGGTTTATAATATCTAAGGATTTTATATTTTCTCAGGGATTTATCTATGTCTTTGGAGGAATGCAAGATTCGGCATATTCTGACCCAAAAATGCCTCTTTGGGTGTTTGATACAGGTAATTTTCTATTCAATGCATTTAGATACAGTAGTTCCCTTCCATAGGAACTCGAGCTGTGTATTCACACTCTGAGTGTGAAGCCCTTGTACAATTACTCCAATTTTTTGGCTGGTGGCACTTAAGCAATGCCTCTAGGGAGCTACGTCACAGGCTTCATAAAAGCACTCGCTTTGGTGCTATCGAGTCAGATTTTCTGTTCTTCAGTGGACGATCTTGTGTGGCCTGTTTTACCTACAACTCACGTCGAAGTCAGGATCATTAATATTCTCCCTTTTGAGTGGCAACACAGGATTGTATGTAATTTTGCTGCATGTACACCTCTTAAATGTTATATATTTTTTCAGTTAAAGAGCACTGGATTAACTGGGAAACAGGGAGTGAAACTGTACAGGTAATCAGAACCTACAGAAACCTAAATTCCTACAAGTGAAACACTTCTAAGGCTTTTATAATAGTGGACTGTTTTTTTGTAGGAAGTGACACCAGCAAACAGAAAGGGGCACAGTGCAGTCACCTTTGGATCATCTATGTATGTCTTTGGTGGATACACTGATATAAGAGGATCAACAAAGGAATTCTGGAAATATGATTTTGGTGAGGGCTATCACATGATATAAAAGATCTTTGGTATGTTAGTGTCTACTGAGAACATAAATGTAAAGATGTATCTGTTTTTAATATTGAATAAAGCAAAGCACGTGTTATGAAGGGTTATAAAGTTATCTGTAATGACGTTTATTCTTGTTCAGTAAAATCCACCACAGGGATCGTAATGCTCCCACAGTTAACATACGGCCATATCACTTTCTAAAACAAGGTTATTTTCTGCATGTTAGATTCCAGGGTGTGGTCGCTAATAAGCAATGTTCAAGGTGGTCCTGGTCCCAGACATGGTCACTCAGCAATGACACACCAGGATTGCATGTACCTCTATGGTGGCCTGCAAGGCTTGAGAGAACAGAAGGACCTGTGGAGATGGAGTTCTGCTAGTCAAAACTGGAGCTGCATCAAGTGCCAGTGAGTGTCACTTCTTTCTTTCTTTCTTTAAAGTATTCACCGATTAGCCACAACATGAGTGAGTGTCTATTTTAATATCTATCTATCTATCTATCTATCTATCTATCTATCTATCTGTCTATCTATCGTCCATTTATCTATCCATCCATCCATCCATCTATTGCATTTTCTGATTCACTCTTTTTTAGATTGACATTTTTATTGATTTGTAGATATAACAAAGAAAATGGAACATATTATATTAATATGTGTGTGTGTTTGTGTGTGTGTGTGTGTGTGTGTATACACTGAATCAATATTTAGCCCCCACTAATCCACCTCCCCATTCACCAATCCCACCCTGACCCTCAATGAATATCCCTGTAGTCACATATATACACACACAAAAAAAATAACAACCAAAAAATAATATAATAATCCTACACATTAAAACTATACTTCTCTCTCCACCGCCCCTCCATGAGAGTCCCCCCAAATTGCCAAATAACTGCCATCAAATTAACTGCCAATTTCCCATCAAACAAATCACAAATCCCCAGCCTTCTACATGACACCTTCTCGGAAGCTGCCACCCTTCCCATCTCTGCACATCAGTCCCGAAATGAGGGCTGTCCAGCTAACTTCCATCCCCTTAAAATATCTGTCTGCCTATCATAACACTGGTCAGAACCCAATTTTACGTGTTTATCCCCCTTTTCTTGTTCATTCTAATACATTTCTTTATACTGTACTGTGCAGTTCAGGTCCATCAAAGTTGGTTGGCCACTCTGCTGTGCCATATAAAGATAGCATGCTCATCTTTGGTGGAGGAGAAACCCAGGGTACCCCTCAGAGCAGCTTATGGAGTTTCAACCTGAAAACAAATACCTGGAAGAAGCTGCCATTGTTGCATGAATCCACCTCCCCATGCCGGATCTATCACTGCAGCATTGGCCTAGGACTCAGTTTCCAGCCCACAGAACCAAACAGCATCCCCTGCAAGGAAATACCCAACTCTCACAACATCACTAACAAGCTGAGACCCTTTAAGAACAAGTGCTTACCATCCCACTCCACGTTACAAGACAACTGTATTGAGCTCCAGACTCTCCGAGCGGATGATAGGACGTTTTTACCAGATTTTAGTTTTACACAAAAAGAAGCAAAGCCTAAAGGGAGCTGTCTCACCTTTGAGAACCAGGAGGCTGTTAGTGAGAAGTGGAAAAGTGGTGACATGGCAGAGGAAACCGACGACACCATGTTTCTCCATATGCCCGACTTGCTTTTAGTCCTGGGGGGTAAACCTTTACAAGGACAGCATGTTATTTCAGTGTGGCATATGACAGTGGCATGAATCTGAAAGAATAGGGCTTTTGTTTTTTCAAAGCATCATACTTTCTCTGTGAGAAATGTAAGGGCGTTCACAACAATACCCACATCCTGTGGCAGAATGGTTACATTAAAATTGAATTCAGCTTTGTGCAATCTATGTACAGTGTCTGTAATGAAACCATATTTTTATAACATAAATAAAAAATAAATAAAACTCATACAGGAAATTACATTTTTAATTGAAATTACATATTTCACAATTAACTTTTTCCAGTGAGGCTTCTGTTTTTTATAGGATTTGTATATAGCCTCTGTAAGAGCAGTACTTCAAAAATCCTCATTATTTTACTGTGTATCAAAGTCTACTATTAATTAAGTTTATTACAGGTGAGAAGTACATGTTTGTTTTTTGTTTTATTTTTATTTATTAATTTGTTTAAGGACATTTCACAATATACTGTATATTGCAAGATTTCAACCGTTGTCTCTTGGCAACAGTTACTGCCCTGGAAAACACTGTATTCACAATTGAACATTCAAAAATAATAATTCATATTATTAACCTACACTACATATACAAGACACTGAAATAAATAAATGAACATTCTAAATAATAGTACCCCATATGCACACAGCATGACATGTTTTCTTTCAGCTATTTTTAACACCTAATTAAAATAATTTTAAAGTACTACACTCTCTAATATTTCTCGGCAGGGTATGCCAATATTCTATTGTTTTACCTGAAAAGACTGATCTACCAAATCGTGTTTATATTTAATGTAAAAGTCACCTCTATAAAAGGACCTAGTCAACATTGTTGCAATAGTGATGTGATTCCAATTGTTTAAGAGGTTGTGGGGCAAAACCATGTAAAATCTTATATAATAACATTTTCATACATGGTAGAAAAAATGTGAGAGAGAATTTTGTTAGGTAAGATTTCAGTGGAAAAAATATGTGCACATAAATCACTGTACTTTTTATCAAAAAAGAACCAGACATTACAGTCATTATGAAGGGTGCCATATGTGGTATTAATCTGTTTACAGATGGTAGTGAACTGAATTAATTTGGGAATTAATTACAAGAATATGTCAATTATTTAGATACAGTAGGCATTAGGACAAACAGCATATTCATCTTCACATATCAGCATGACAGCTATATCAGTAATAAATAGTATGTAAATTAATGTAGCAAATAAATTATTCATTCATATATATATATATATATATATATATATATATATATATATATATACACACACACACACACTATACACACTGTGTTACCCATCACATTTCATTATATATTATGGGAATAGTTGTTTCTTCTTATTTGTAACATCACTTATCTACTTTGAGATGTGCTGTGTTATATTTGATGTAGTTTAGTTAATGTTTATAGCGTTTTTTTTAATTTCACATGTGTTACCCTGATGGTGTTGTTTGTGAGTGACACTAAGCACCGTCGTTGCATGTTTATTGGTCATTGCTCTTGGAAACTCCACTACTGATGAACTTCATGTCATCATGTGCCTTTCTGTAAATATGGTGAGTAACAAAACATTATAAATTGATTAAAATAATACAATTATAAAAGGCATCAAATTAACATCCCGTAAAGTAAAGAAGTGTGGTTGCCGTATTTTTTACAGTGAATTTCTGATCAGTGATCCAAATCACTGAGATCACAAAACAAAAAACATCCAGTGATCTGCAGTTCTGTGGACGGAAACGCCTCGTTCTTTTGTTTTTTATGATCAAATGTTGACAGAAATGCCTTGTTGACGAGCAGGACCATAGCTAGTGGGTGAAAGGTGGTAATGATTCACAACAAATTTTAATTAATTTATTTTTATTTACGTTTAATTAATAATTTTAATTGGTAAGGGGCCCAGAGCAATATCTATTCATGGGGCCCAGAATTCCTTGCTACGGCCCTGTTGATGAGAGAGGTCAACAAAAAATCGCCAGATTAGTTCGAACAGACAAAGTCTACAATAACTCACATGACCGCTCTGTACAATTGTGGTGAGAAGACACCATAGCATAGCATAACATAGGGTTGGCGCTGTTTTGGCGGCATCTGGCGGACCTACACAATATTAGGCAGGTGGTTTTAATGTTGTGGCTGCTCGGCGTATATTGTAAAGTAAGTAAGTAAGAAAGAAATGGCACCTATAGAAAGTAATGTGTACTTATTTCTGTGAAGCGATAGATGGCGCCATGACATTGAAGAAAAAATAAGGTTGTCATTGCTATCCTACCGGTGGCAAGCTCTGTTTTGCAAACAAAGCGAGACAAACGTGTCTCGAGCCTTGCAAAGCATATAGATCTATGTATTATTTCATAAATATTAAACGAACAATAGAGATAGTTTGGTTTGAAAAAAAAAAACTTTTTGGTGTGTAACCTGACGAGAACGGTTGAGTTTGTAGTTGCACACATTATAGTCAGATTATGAGCAAACGTTTGAACTGTTTGACAGAAACAACATTTAATTGCGTAACCAAAACCATTTGACACTGACAATCAATATGAAACACGATGCCACAGTTTTTAAATAGTGCTTCAATTGCAGTCTTGTATTCATTCATTTATTAAGAAAAATAAAAAGAGTTACCTTAGATTAAATCTAGAGTTGTACAAATGGAAAAATAAAAAAATAAAATAAAAAAAAATTGTTAAATGGTTTGTTAGGTTTCAAAAAACGATCCAGTGTTCATGTTGACTGACTGTATTCTGTTCGTTCTGGACTGATGCGGGTCCATGACCGTAACCTGTTTTAACGCTTAATCTCGCGTCCAGTTGGTTGAACGTCCCACGTGGTTTCAAGTATAAAAAAGTTTCAGCGTCGTGATTACACGAGAGAAAAGACCAAAGGACAACATCCTTACTGAGGCTGCAGAAATACGCAGGGACAAACATCATTTTACCTGATATTTGATGGGAAGATAAATTGCAACATTTAAGTATAGACAACTTCAATTTTGTCATCAAACAAGAAAGAATTCTTTGACAACACTTTAAAGGAATACCTGACTTGTCTTCTTATTTTTTTGTTTCTTTTGTAGAAAGTTACAAAGTATTGGTAACTCGTTTAATTTATTTTGATTCTTTACATAGCCTACACGTCAGCTATAATTTGTCAGTAATCTGACAACCGCCGTCACTGAACATTTAAGAATTCTCGAAATTACATCTCATTATTTCTCCATGTGTTTACCGGGCGATACAAAACACGTTTTTGTGAACGTCTCACAAAATGACTGAGAGCATGATGATGAATGGACATCTGTCAAAGGAGGTTGTTGGAAGTATAATCTTTTCCTGTTTATAGATCAAATTGGTCAAAACTCGGTAGGAATACATGAACTGATTTGATTGGCTGTTGTATGGACACGCTATTTATGAAAATGAGCATTTACATCTGCACTGTAATCTATTTAATGGCTTGCATACTCTCAGTTCAGTGTGCTGTGGGAGCTGAGCCGGTGTCTCAGTGCGTCTCGTGTGGACTCGGGCATCCGGATGAGTCGGCACGAATGGACACAGACTTACTGGAAGCAGTCAAAAGGCACATATTAAACCGACTGCAGATGAGAGAGAGACCGAATATCACTCATCCCATTCCCAAAGCTGCCATGGTTACGGCACTACGCAAACTTCACGCTGGCAAAGTGAGTGAGGACGGGAGGGTTGAAATTCCCAATTTAGATGGACATGCCTATAACGACATGCAAGAAGAAACGTCGGAAATAATCAGTTTCGCCGAGTCAGGTTTGTTAAAAACTGCTTAAAAGTTTAACGACTGTACTTTTAAATGACGTGCATCCTTGATCTTATGTGTATGTTTAATTGGAGCAATTCAAATAACATCACCATCTCTTCACATGTAATTAAATATGCTGACAGAAAATAATCACTAAGTTTTTCAGATTATGACCTATGACCTGTGTGTTAGGGCAATTAAAATCCAAGACGTCCATACAGCATCACTAACACAGCAAACAAAGTATTTTAGATAATACATTAATAAGAGGGCAAGAAAGTCTTAATGCCCTTTTTCTTTATTAACCAGCAATACAACTATAACAAGTTTTTTTCTTCTTAATGCCCTCTGTATAAGTAGCATATGTTTCTTTGAAGTACAATACAGTAACATATATACCCATTTGTGCATTAGGCACTATGATGAAGTCCTGGATCTCATATCCTGCATTATTGGAACTTGCAAAATATGCATCTTATCTTGTGTAGAAAACCAAAGGAACAATTTTGTACATTATCTTTTCTCTTTATTTATCGACCATTGTCCAGAGTCTGGACATAGAGTCTGTCATTTGCGGTGTATTTGAGTTTGGAAATACAACAACCCTTATCTATCTATATATGGATGTATAGCGGATATGCGCCAATAAAAATTTTTGATATACATTTTTATTATTATTATTCTTTCCCAATAACTCCTATGCATACATTAGGGATGGAGCATAAATATCAACCTTCTTTATCTTTCAGTCTTGCATACTGTGCAGCACAATTAGCTTGTACATTTTCTGAACCTCTTGCTCCAATAAGAATGATCTGAACACACTCATGACAGCATAACAAAAGGAAGAGAATTATTGAGAGAGTACTGTGCATTCTTTCTAAACCCAATATGTCAACTTTGGGAACAAAAACAACAATAGAAAACAAAAGAAATCACTCGGAATAATGCATTAGACATTTGAGTCATTGTGGGTGACAGAGTCTGGGGTGAGGGATTGTCTTCATTCTGTATCCTACTCTGAAAATGCGTTTAAAATATCAAAGCTTCATCAGGCCTCTAAAAAGTGTTCCCCAATATTCATGACACCTTTGAACCACAGAGCAGCATTGCATCATTCAGTTCCTGCTCTCCAAACCCTCATCTGCCTTAAGGCCAGCTGGCACTAACCCCTTAAGTAGAGACTGCGAGCCAGGGCATGGCATTAGGACAACCCCAGATGTTTTTTGCTTAGTGGTACATACTGTATTGCTGAGCAAAATGTGGAATTGTGAAGTACAGTCAGATGCAATTTGCAAATCAGTGCAGCTGCAGGCAGTTATGTTGCCTCACATGTTGCTCACTCCGTGTTATGTGGTACGATCATAAGCCAGAAGGTGGCTCTTATCTTGCTCCATGCTTTAGGAGAGCAATAAGGAGAGGGCTGCCAAGGTACAGGAGAGGACGGCTGCCAATTTTAGGTCTCTATTGATACTGTCCTATGGGCCATTTCAGAAGTATTTGGTGTCCCGTAGCCACAGGAGCGGAGCGGTAGATGATCGCTTCTCATTTGTCAGCATAGCCATTCAGACTCGCTGAACTTTTCAGGACCATTTCAGTGCAGGGTATTAAGACTTCGTTATTATACACTATTCAGTGTGGCACAGTGTCCACGAGGTCAAAGAGCCAAATTGATCTCTTTAGAAATTCTTTGTTTTTTGACATTTGATCCAAGGAAGGAAATTAGAGCCTATAGTGTTAACTGATTGGCAGGCAGTCAAAATCTAATCAGGCAGCATGCCATGGTCTTGATCTTATTGATCTTCGACAAGCAGTTCACATTAAGCATTTAAAGCACGAGAGCAACCTTCAGTGAACTAGCGAAAAAAACCTGATACCTATCTTCTCAACACTGATGTTTTGGATAGAACTTTGGATGAGGGGTGATAGTAGTTATCTTGTGAGAGTATTTATTAATGAATCTTTATCAGGCTTCCTATAAAGCTAAATGGGCAATTTAATCTCCATCTGTGGTCCATCAAAAAAGAGACTGTGGATGAGCCTGTGGATGAGTTATGTCCTAGGTAGTGGGTTATGTGGTCACAACACAGAAAGAAAAGTGATCAATGTCTTTCCCTATGTGAATAAATTCACTTCAAGTAAGAGCTGTTGAGACAGGCTCTGGAACATTTGTGCACATGACCATGCAAGAATATTTGTGTCCAGGGGGCATATAAAGGCAGTTAACAAGGTAAAAATAGTTCAGTTCAGCAAATGGTTCCCTATCATCATAGTACATACTTGTTCACACCTGACACATCTCCAGGGCTTGATTGTCTGTCACTGATGAACTCTGACTATGAGTGTGCACCATGGGATAGGAAAGGGCTGGGCTCTTTACAAAACAAGTCTTGACTTCCCTGCTGAAAAGACCAGCATTGCTTGTCACCAGCATATGTTGTGTTTTAGATGCCGGTCAACCAGAATAGGATGTTAAGCTAACCAGCTTCACCCAAAAAATTATCTGGTCAACCAGCTTCACCAGCTAGGGACTGCTGGTGAACAGTATAGTTGATCCACCCGCACTAACCAGCATAAAAGGATTCATACTGGTCTTAGCTGTAAGGCTAAGTGCATGAAGCATGATTTTCAAATGAAGATGTGGCAAGCTGTTTTATGTGGCAAGCTGTTGACATTGGACCAACCTAATCTGCTGGCAAACATGGTAATTTTACCATTTAAGAATGGGTCAGGCAGCTCTGGAATTCAAATGATGATTACAGAGAATATGATTCATTTGCAACTTTCTGCATCAAGTGAATTTCTCTAATTATCTGGGTGGTCAAAGGAACCTTCAGAAGGAAATTACAATAAATAATTAAAGCTCTGCATCTTGGACTTAACAAATCACTACACATATGTGTTTGGAAGTGTCATGTAAATGGCCTTTATGTTACATCATCATGTCTTTCGTTTGAAGGCCACACGCTCAATGTTAGGCTGTGCCACAGCAATCTCCTAATGCCTCTCACAGTGCATTGTGTTGTCAGTCTCTGAGGCTCCAGGAGCTCAGGGTTTTCACAGCACTCTCTGTGAACTCAGTGAACCCCCTGGGGCAAAACCCACATCCTCCGTCCCCCCGCCCCCACCTCAAAACACGAGGCCAACTGGACTTAGGCCCAGAACTCTAATGTGGCACCTAGTGTATCTGGACAAGTTGGGTGTTTTTATGTCAGTGAACATTGCTAATTAGAGGTTTTGAGCTGCCATGTTATAATCAGAGAAAATAACAACATGTAATCCATTATATACCTCAGGCATAAACAATCTGAATGCACTGTTTTTTGTAAGTAGTATTTTGCATTCTTGCGCAAGTTTGCAGATGTCTATGAGTCACATCATAGAACCAGTATTTGTGCAATCATTTTTTCTTTGTCCCCTACAGATGATGTGACTCCATCGAAGTCCAGCCTCTACTTTCTGATCTCCAACGAGGGGAATCAGAACCTCTACGTGTTACGGGCAAACTTGTGGCTCTACTTCAAGCTGTTGCCAGGTGCTCAGGAGAAAGGACTGCGGCGGAAAGTTACGGTGAGAGTGCACTACTTTGAGCCTGGTGGGCAGAGTGTTCACTGGCCCATGCTGGAAAAACGTGTGGAGTTGAAACGCAGTGGCTGGCACACCTTTCCGCTGTCCGAGGCAGTAAGGGAAATGTTGGGGAAAGGGGGTCGGCGACAGGACCTGGACATCCACTGTGAGGGCTGTGAGGCCGCCAACATCCTGCCCATCCTGGTGGACCCGAGCGACCCCTCACACCGACCCTTCCTAGTGGTCCGTGCCCAGCAGGCAGATGGTAAGCACCGTATTCGTAAGCGAGGCTTGGAGTGTGATGGTAGCAATGGCGGTTTGTGCTGTAGACAGCAGTTTTACATAGACTTCCGACTCATTGGCTGGAACGACTGGATCATCGCACCGGCGGGGTACTATGGGAACTACTGTGAGGGTAGTTGCCCAGCTTATATGGCAGGTGTTCCAGGCTCTGCCTCCTCATTTCACACTGCAGTGGTGAACCAGTACCGCATGAGAGGCATGAGTCCTGGATCTGTTAACTCCTGTTGCATACCCACCAAACTCAGCACCATGTCCATGCTCTACTTTGACGATGAGTACAACATTGTCAAACGTGATGTGCCTAACATGATTGTGGAGGAGTGTGGCTGTGCCTGAGACGTCTGCTGGCTTCGAAGTTTCATGTTAGGACAAGTTACAAGAGCATTTATGGTCATATTTATGGTCTTTTTATACCACATGCATATAGATTGTGTTATTATTTGTGCACTCACAAAATACAATCACACACATGTGCGTGTGTGTGCGTCAAGCAATAGATCATAATATATATGACAGGTCAGTACCTTCTAATGAACAAAAAGACTTGGAGAAAATAAGGGAAAGGCAACACCAAATGGTTTATCTCTAGTTTGCCATTTCTAGATTTAAAAAAATGGAGAGGGACATTTACATCATTACTAGAGACAAACTAGTGTCACCCATTAACATAAGTACTTAGAAACTGTTCAAGCGGTTGTACAAGCACTGACATTTCAATGTACCTCCAACTTCAGAACACCAGCACTTCAACAGCTTTTTCAAGACTATATGACAAATCATTCCAGCTGAGGTGAAGATTTCATAATCAGTGCATGTCATCATCCCAGTCCCAGAGGCATTCCAAGAGCAATGACTCCAGTTGTCTGTGGCATTATTAAATATCAGTCGTGAGGCTTTTACTCAAACTGCAAGAACCTCTGGACAAAATTGGAACTCAAACCACTTTCAAAACCTGTTTTGAATTCCAAACTTCACAGCTTCCTTCATCTGGACACTTCAGTGGCTGACTAATGCTTGCAGCACTCTGCGTTCGGTGAAGCGGCTGCCATTCTGTCCAGCTGGTTTACACGAGTACAGCACTTGCGAAAACTCTCAAAATGCACAATGTAAAGCACTTGCATAATGCAAAGCCTTCAAAAAGGTACATAGAGGTGGACCTACCCTTGCTCAAATTCCTTTTAATATAAAGTGCCGCATTAACTATGCAATGTATAGTAATCCTGAGTCATGTCAAACAAACTGAATTCTTTTTTTCTACTTGTCTTTAACTCTGTATCAATACTTGAAATGTGATCTTTCGCTTGCTTTCCAAAGCGGATGATTGTTAAGATGTTTGCACTGAAAAGTTGCTGGATTAGTTAAAAAATAAAAACTGCCATTGAAAATTTTATTTTTTTAGTAATAAACTGAATATCGTGAAAATATATTGTACCTAAATAGTGTACCAAAGAGGCCAATATTTTAGCTATTA
This sequence comes from Moxostoma hubbsi, assembly GCA_032164185.1. Classification (NCBI taxonomy): domain Eukaryota; kingdom Metazoa; phylum Chordata; class Actinopteri; order Cypriniformes; family Catostomidae; genus Moxostoma; species Moxostoma hubbsi. The sequence goes on along the minus strand of JAVLUX010000011.1, from coordinate 9,193,129 downwards.
TAATATGGTGGCAAAGCCATTCCAATATGTGTAAAATAATTATTGATCTTTCTCAAGAGGCCTAACAATCAGGGTACAAAATTATGGATTCCATGTGTAGCTCTGTCTCATTTTTTCTACCATGTACAGCAACACATTGTCTTCCTTGTCTTTAATTTTTCAGTCTTCTATTTAATAAGAGTTATTTCTTTGCTGTTGTTACAAAGTCATTTAGTTACACAGATGTTACAGATTATGTAAAATAAAAATATTATTTCTTAAATATTTTGTAACTTCAAAATAAATTCTTACTTTGCATTATACTTTGAAATGTTAAGCAGCTGATTTTAACTTAATATCAAACCACAACACAAACAGGTTCAGGAGAAAACATGCCTTAACATTGCATTGACACACTAGGTTGATCAACAATTTGGGATATCATTAGAATATAATAATACGTTTTATATGCACTGGGAAACACCTATCATACAAATGTAATGATCGAGTTCTATGGATTCTATATTTGTAATTTTTAGTGCATTCTTAGCTCAGAGGCAAGAGGGCTTTCACTCCACAACATGTAGCCACAGAGACTGATTACATCAGAGTGAGTCGCCTGGAAGCCCTATCAACATGCACTGCCTTTTCTGAGCCCTAGAGCATAGATGCAAAACACACTTCACTAAAATTCCATAAGCAAACACAACGAGCCTGCACACCTATCAACAGTCAGGGCGTTTCAGCCAAATCCTAGTGCAAGGGTGCAAAACAACATGTGCTTTCCAAAACATACCACAAGTCGCAAGGACATCAGTCAGAGAATTACCTGAACATGTCTTGCATCTGTCAAAAGAGGGAGATAAAGTGGTGTGAAAAATGACATGTTTGTAGAAGTCATCTGAAAATGACAGCACAAGAATTATGAGTCAATATGGATACATGAATATTATTATTACAAAAATATTATTTTATTACCTTAGTAACAGTATGTATGTATATAGATGTATATTTATATATACACACACACACATACATACATATATATGTGTGTGTGTGTGTGTGTGTGTGGGTGTTTGAGAGTGTTTATGAGTGGGGGAAAAAACAAGAGATGCATTCAGTGAGAAAGTGCAATGTGTAGAGTGTTACAGGCTTAGCTGTCTCGTCATGTAGTGGAGTGTTAACGGTGCCGAAATGACTGCTGGAATGTTAATGACACTATAGCTACGCTGCAGGAAAATTTGTGAAGCCACACACACACACACACACACACACACACGCACACACAAACACACACACACACATACTAAAACACCTCAAACCATTCACATGACAAAAAACATACAATACAATCTGTTAACACCATCTGGTTAACAGGTGTCAAAAGATTTATGGTGACTAATTTGAATGTAATCATTTGAATGATAAATAGGCATATAACATACAGAGCATAGCTTTTAATTAATATGGCCATTATTATAAAGTAAAGATGCTTGGGATTTCTTATAGGAGAAAGCTATAGATGAAAAATTTAAAGATTAGTTAAAAAAAAAAATTCCCCCCAAGGAACACAAATGGTGATTAGGCGGAATGTAAGGGAATTACAGCTTCAGTCACCATTTATTTTCATTGTATGGAATAAGATGCTTTGAAAGTGCACAGTGACTGCTGATAATATTCTGCCTTACATCTTATTTTTTTTGTTTCACAGAAAAAAAGAAATATATTCAGGTTTGGAACAACATGAGGGTACATTTTTAATTTTGGGTGAACATTTTGGGTATCTCAAAAAGTCAATTATTTATTTATTTATTTTCTGTGAGTTTATTTTATTTATTTACTGAAAATATGATAAAAATAGGCCTTGTCTTTAAAGGCACAAAAAACAAATATTGTAAATTGTGTCTACCGGTGCATGTGGGCTGGAGAGAAGAAAAAAATCTTTACATCCCCTTTCAACATACATGTTGAAATTTTTACCCTTGTGTTGATCTGCACAGGGCTTGTTGTGCACTCTTACAGGGGGATTAAATACTAGAGTAAAGGGGAACATGAAAGCATTGAGCAGTGCTCCAATGAACAGAAAGTTAATTAATACAATGCTTTTTTGCATCCGTACACCTACCTGCTACTGTTGACAAACAAACCTAAAAAGACTGCAAACCTTAAGGAAGTATTGAGTAAAAAACAAACATCTAAAATAGATAATTTAGAAAAAAAAGATCAGTACAGCAGTTGAACAATCAACATAAGTGGTCAGTTTTCTTTTATAAAGGAATATTTCACCCAAAAATGAAAATTCGGTTTCAAACCTGAATGACCTACTTACTTATTTATAGCGGGACAAATTTTCACACTATATGGGTTAAGTTGTCACTGTAGAACTTGTTACTAAACCAGTGGCATACATTTCATGTGAACACTGGAGGTGATGTGGAACATGTACCCAACACCACAAGCAAAACCAAATCTATACCTCTCTTTAAATCTATGCCTGCATTATAAAAGCCTATTACAGGCTTTTCAGCAAAATGTATAAATTAAAACAATTATAAGCACAAAGTAATGTATGAAACTGCAAAAAAAATAATTTGTAACATTCAATAATATCAAAACATTGTTTTGGCCAACAAATATTGTAATTGATATAATTAATTTAAACATGTGACAGCTTGCCCTGTTAAAAAAAAAAGTGACAATATGCCTGTGGCACGGTGGAGGGCGGGACTGGCGCGTGATTACGCACGCCCGGTCCCGTATTAGGCTAATTAAGCCGTCAAGAGGGATAAAGGCCACTCGCAGACGGCGATCGAGAGAGAGAGCTCAATTACGGACGTCCATTATCTTATGTGTTTGTCTTTTGAGTTCTCCATTAAACCTTTAAGTTATATGTTAAGCCGGTTTCTCGCCTCTTCCTTGCCCATGAATTTGATCTGTGTTACATTGGTGCCGAAAGCCCGGGAAGGAAGAGGGATACGCCGTAGCGGAGTTCTCGCCACTTCTCAGTGGAGCAGCCGCGGCCATCTGCCGGGGGACGGAGGAGCCCAGCCACCTGGACGCGGAGGAACAGCCGCCGACCGCGAGGGGAGGAGGGGCTCCTGGCCGACCGCCTGGAGCGGGTAGGGCCGCTGCCAGGGGCGGGGGAGTCCCCTACTAGCCGCTGGAACGCGGCGGGGTTGGAGACTGCCGACCGCGTGCGGGGAGGGGCTCGCCGCCGACCGCCTGGAGCGGGAGAACCGCTGCCAGGGGCGGGGGGAGGCCCCTTCGACACCCCGGGAACGCGGCGGGGCGTTCCGTCCGCCAGGGGCTGAGGACTGCCTCCGATCTGCCTGGAGAGGCGCGGCTGTCGTCCTGTAGAGGGTGGAGAAGTGGCTGAGGAACGAGCTATGGCGTATCAGAGAACCGGCGAGTACGTTTTTTTTTTTTCCTTTAATCTCTCTCTCCTCTCTCTCTTGCTACCGCTCTGCGTTGGCCTTTTCCCTCTTTTTTAAATTCTGGTGTTCGTGGGAGGGGAGGTACCGCCCAGTGCAGGAACCTCCCCCCCCTATTTTTAATTGTTGTTTTTTTTGTTTCCCTCCCCTTGCCCCTCCCTCTTTTTTAAATTATGGTGTTTGTGGGAGGGGAGGTACTGCCCAGTGCAGGAACCCTCCCCCCCATTTTTAATTGTTTTTTTGTTTCCCTCCCCTTGCCCCCTCCCTCGTCCAGGTTGATGGGGATGACCTGCCGGCAGACCGCGCGGGAGGCGCGCCCCCCCCCGCCTCCCCCCAGGGGATGTACGTCAGGCCGGGGGTCCCCAGCCTGAAAGAACGGGGGAGGAATGTGGCACGGTGGAGGGCGGGACCGGTGCGTGATTACGCACGCCCGGTCCCGTATTAGGCTAATTAAGCCGTCAAGAGGGATAAAGGCCACTCGCAGACGGCGATCGAGAGAGAGAGAGCTCAGTTACGGACGTCCGTTATCTTATGTGTTTGTCTTTTGAGTTCTCCATTAAACCTTTAAGTTATATGTTAAGCCGGTTTCTCGCCTCTTCCTTGCCCATGAATTTGATCTGTGTTACAATGCCCAACCTGACTGAAAAATACCTTTGTCCCAAGAACACATTTAAAGCCGACCCTTGCCTTGATGTATGACAGTGTGATTTTTTATGTTTATGCAGTAAAAATTATATATATATATATATATAAGCAGGAAAAATGGGCAAGCGCAAGGGTCTGAGCAACTTTGACAAGGGCCAAATTGTGATGGCTTAACATTAGAGCATCTCCAAAACGGCAGGTATTGTGGGGTGTTCCCAGTATGAGTCAATGTAGAATCAATTAGAATCTACCAAAAGTGGACAAAGGAAGGACAACCCGTGAACCGGCGACAGGGTCATGGGTGCCCAAGACTCATTGATGCGTGTGGGGAGTGAAGGCTATCCCGTCTGGTCTGATCCCACAGAAGATCTACTGTAGCACAAATTGCTGAAAAACTTAATGCTGGCCATGATAGAAAGGTGTCAGAACACACAGTGCATGTCCCCATTCTATGTCCTCAGCTGACAGCTTCATTGAAGTCTACCCGCTGAACACCAGTTTCATGTACAACAGTAAAGTGAAGACTCAGGGGGGCAGGCCTTATGGGAAGAATTGCAAAGAAAAAGCCACTTTTGAAACAGAAAAAAAGAAAAGGTTAGAGTGAGCAAAGAAATACAGACATAGGACAACAGATAATTGGAAAAGAGTGTTATGGATCTTAACCCCATTGAACATTTGTGGGATCAGCTAGACTGTAAGGTGTGTGAAAAGTGCCTGACAAGTGCTACAGAAAGTGTGGGGTGAAATGTCACCTGAGTATCTGGACAAACTGACAGATAGAATGCCAAGGATCTGCAAAGCTGGCATTGCTGTACATGAGGGATTTTTGATGAGAACTCTTTGAAGTAGTTTAAGAAGTTCTGAAAAATGTTCATGTTATTAATGTCCTGAATATATATTGTGATCAGTTGAATGCCACTTTGGTGAATAAAAGTACCAATTCCTTTCCATAAGAGCAAAACCTGTACATTATTCCAAACTTGTGCCCGCCAATATATATATATATATATTTATATATATATGTGTGTGTGTGTGTGTGTGTGTGTGTTTTTTTTGTTGTTTTTTTTATGTAAAACATGGTTTACAGCTAAAATCAGGAAGCTCTGTCAGGCCAAAAGGATGCTTACAAAAGTGGGGATAAAATATTGTACAATCAGGCCATAAACACTCTGACAAAAGGGATTAGAGTGGCTTAAAGAAGCTACTCTGAGAAGCTGAAAAACAAGTTTTCAGCTAATGACCCTGCATCAGTGAGGAGAGGCCTGAAAGACATTACTATCTACAAGACACCACCCCCCAATACTGTAGGGAATCGGCAACTGGCTGACGACCTGAATGTGTTTTACTGTAGATTTGAAAAGCCCAGACTCACATCCCACACCCACTCTGAACTGATCTGATCCTGCAACCTCCCTTGGTTGCCCTCCATTCAAGTACTGTACACTTTTAGAGTGAGGGCTGGGAAAATCACCCTGGACCCTACTAGCCCAGCCCACTACCGTTTTGAACTGTTGCCTTCTGGCCGGCACTACAGAGCACTGAGCACCAGAACCATCAGGCAATCCATCTCATGAACAGTAAAAAATATCTGTATCTGTATATAACAGACTTGTATTTTGTACATACGTTCACACACACACACACACACACACACACACACACACACACACACACACACACACACACACACACACATATACATTCTAAATATACTTCTATTTTTTATTAGCTTTTATTTTTATTCTATTTTTTATTTTATTTTTATTCTCTTTTTTATTTTCTCTTGTTGTATTGTTTGTGCACTGGAAGCTTCTGTTACCAAGACATATTCCTTGTATGTGTAAGCATACTTGGCAATAAAGCTGATTCTGATTCTGATATATATACAGTAAATACATCAAACCATTCCATAGCGATGTGTGCAGTGTGGCAGGGTGCTTTATCCTGCTGAAAGAGGCCACTGCCATTAGGGAATATTGTTGCCATGAAGGGGTGTACATGATCTGCTAAAATATTTAGGTAGGTGGTACGTGTCAAAGTAACATCCACATGAATACCAGGACCTAAGTTTTCCCATCAGAACATTGCCCAGAGCTTCACACTGCTTCCGCCGGCCTGCCTTCTTCTCATGGTACATCCTGCTGCCATCACTTCCCCAGGTAATTGACACACACACCTGTTTATCCACATAATATAAAAGATAAAGTGATTCCTCAGACAAGATCACCTTCTTCCATTGCTCCATTGTGCAGATCTGACGCTCACGTGCCCATTATAGGCACTTTAGGCAGTGTACAGGGGTCAGCATGAGCACTCTGAGTGGTCTGCAGCTATGCAACCCCATACGCAGCAAGCTGAGAAGCACTGTGTGTTCTGACACCTTTCTGTTATGGCCAGCATTAACTTTTTCAGCAATTTGTGCTACAGTAGCTCTTCTGTGGGATTAGACCAGAAGGGCTAAATATCCCCAGGTGCATCAATGACACTTGGGCACCCATGACCCTGTCGCCGGTTGACCGGTTTTGCTTGGACCACTTTTGGTAGGTACTAACCACTGCATACACAAGGAACACCCCACAAGACCTGCCGTTTTGGAGATGCTCTGACCCAGTCATTTAGTCATCACAATTTGACCCATGTCAGAGTCGCTATGATCCATACACTTGCCCATTTGTCCTGCTTCCAACACATGAAATTCAAGAACATTCACTAGCAGTATAATATATCCCTTCCCTTGACATGTGCCATTGTAATGAGATAATAAATGTTATTCACTTCACCTGTCAGTGGTTTTAATGTTGTGGCTGACTAATTAAAATATATACACGTATATATATATATATATATATATATATATATACTGTTATGTTTGTGTGTCACGTCCAAAGGATGGACTTGCATGCCCATTTTACTTCACAGTAAAAACAGCTGAAATGTTTGTTACTCCCATATCCACCCCAACCACCCCCTCTGCTTCCCCTCTCCACAGTGACCCCTGACTCCTGAGTACTAGAGTACATTCAAGACCACAAAGCATCCATTTGTGTTGTGGTTCTACCTAGTACTGGCTGGGGTATCAGGGATCAACAAGGTCACCTCTATGGGGAACATAGGAGAGAGTCCCCACTGTGAATGAGTTGATTGCACACTGCATGGCCTGAAAAGGGCAACAGACTTGGTCTGAACAGACTTGCTGAACAGACCCCTCAAACTTGTCACCCCTTACCCTGCTCTGTCTGGCATTCAAGGCCCATTAAATATCACAATGTTGATGTTGGCCTTGGTTTGGCAATCAGCTCAACTGGCGTATTCTGAAGGATGAGATTGTTTTAACCTTTGAAGAACAGGAAAGAGAGAAAGAAAGAAGACTTGTGCTGGTGAGTAATGTTCCATGCATGTCACAGTTAAAAGTAGAGCCAAGAGCAAACAGCTGGTCTTTTGTTCAGCAAGGCAGAGTTTCTGCTCACATTCATGTGACGTGGTGCATGCAAGGGCTGGACAATGATGCCTAGAAGTGAAACTGCAATGGCGCTCCACTCTTCAAGTTCACTCTTCAAGTTCAAAGCCATGCGACTCTCTGATCTTACAACATTAGGAAAATATGGGGGAAAATAAGGGTATATTTGGAAGCAGCAGAGCTGCGGATCTGTAAGCACATTGTGTTTGTGAGTAGGGGAATTCCATTGAAGGGGATTTCAGGTGTGGTTGTACATTCATCTCAGGCCACTTTAAAGCCAGCCATCATGCCTGTGTGGCTGATCACGGATGACTGGGGGCTCATTATTTTGCAGGTGCTTCATTGTTTTCCATTGTACAGCCTGTGGGTTTTTTATGAGTTTACCACAACAGAGATGCTGAGTGTGGGTGTCTCAAGATGCTGCCTTGTCTCCATCACAGATAGAAGAAAGAAGACCTTTGTGAGGAAAAACTGATGTCGGAAGCGAAGTGTAAGAGAGAAGGGCAGTGGAATGAGTAGCAGAATGTCACTCTTGTGTGACACACCTCTTGGTTAAAAGGTAGCCCGAAACAATGACACAAAGAGAAAGGCAGGCTGATCAGATGAAAATATGGATGTTGACCAAGTCAGTATGAAATATATAGAAAGAGAAGGTTCTAAATGGTAGAAGATAATAGGAATATGGTTATTATATCACTCAAATTTGGCTTACCCACATAATCTACTGTGATACATATTTCTTTCTTAGCTGGATGATGTCCTCACTGGAGTGTCTCAGCCCCTCGGCAGAGCCTCGTTAATAAAGGCCTCAGCTATGAATTATATATGAAACGTTGACTGACCTGAACTGAATGAAAATCCCTGAATCTTTTCCCCCAATGGACCATAGTCATGCAGGATAGATGTCAGGTTTAATGTTTATTGACGAAAAATAGGCCACTAGAGATGGACGTACAGTCATAGTCTTAGGTCATGTCTAATTTTCACAATTAATGTTTTGTCAGCTAGAACGTTTTTGGAAAGATGTTGATAGAACTATCGACTGGAAGGTAACATACACAATGGTACTACCTAATGAACAGACTGTACTTCTATCCCTCACAGTCTTGTTTTTCTCTATCTCAAATTAAACATGGCACATATCCTAAGGAACAAAGCTGGCAGCAGTGTTTGATTAATAAAAAAAAAAAAGTCATCTGTATTTGGCTCTCTTGGAAATGCAAACAGACATACGTGTGAACACAATTCATGTTTTAAATGTGTTACATTTAAATAATATTATTTTAGAAATGCGTAACCTAAATAATCTAATTATAATATCATCGAAAGTCAGTACCTATAATCTGATTTTAAGAATTTTAAATAAAACCACACACAGCGCGGGGTTCTCCCATCGCCTTGGCTCTAGATACCATCTTATGTTTTTCAACTGTCAAAGGCTGCTCTATGCGAGATTGGAACTTTGCCCGTAATCTACCACCAGACAAGTGAACACAACAAAAGTCTCTGTTTTAATATGGATCCCACTGTGTGATTAATTTCCTCTAAATACTTTGACTGATGACATTTCAGGTACATACTGAACATTCCAGAGGACTGTGCCAGAACCACACCACAGGTAACCATTTAAGGGGCGAAGAGAAACAAGAATGCTGTGAAGATCACATAATAGCACATCACAGAAGAACACAAAGCAGTTCAGATAAAACAGGCAGGCTTTACAAAATCATAGTCCATTAAAATCTATTGAGGTATCCTGTAGATCATGTCCTAAAGGAATATTTCACCTGAACGTGATAATTATTTACTCACTTGTTGTTCCAAACACATACTTTCTTTCATCCACAGAACACAAAAGGAGATATTAGGAAGCTAGTCTCAGTCACTATTCACTTTTATTGCAAATTGTTTTTTCCATACATTAAAAGTGAAGTGACTAACTTTCTGCCTAAAAGTTCCATTAGTGTCAGGGTCCTAAAAGGCAGAGGTCCTGTATTTGGCCTGTCTAATTTCATTCATTAATCATTTATCCATCTAACATATGCTTTTATCAAAGTGACTTCAGTTTATACTATTCAAGTTATACATTTTATCAGGCTGTGCATTCCTTGGGTATTCAACCCAGGCTCTTTATGTTGCTTGTGCTATACTCTACCTGTTGAGCTATAGGTGACTCATTAGCTATGATATAGATTGATTTCTTACCACTCTACAGCAACCAAAGCCTAACAACTGCCAAAGATCAATCCCACCTGGCATTTACAAAACACATGTGAATGTTTAATGCTGTTTTTTTTTTTCAATTCCGCATTAATGAGATGAGCATTTGCCCAAAGAAGGTGGCATGGGGCGTGGATTGTTCAAGAAAGCCAGACTGAGGTAATGGCAACAGATTCCACACATCTTACCTAATTCCTCGCAGCACTGAATAATCCCTCAGTTATCTCAGACACATCCTGATGTTGACCAAATGCATATTAGCCGATGTGAGGGCCAGCAGTCAGGCGGACGAGTACTAGGAAAGAGCCAAGATAAGTTTGGGAATAAGGCAGCTGTTTTTTTTTTTTTTTTTTGTGCATGCTAAAAGAGCCAATGAAAAACATATGTGGTCCCGTCTCGGGTCTGGGCTCAGGCTTTGAAAGTAGTAGGCCTTTGCCGTATTATTGGTAATGACACATAGAAACTAAAATAAAATATATGTAGGATAACCTCTAGAATGGTAGAAGCATGTCTAATTCTATAAATAGCAACTATAATAACTTCATACACTCATTGCTTTTGGGTAAATAGTGATGAACAACATTTATATTTAAAGCATTTTACAGACGTCCTTATCCAGAGGGAAAATAAATACTGTATAAGGTCATCTGTTCTTTAGCTTTTTACTAGTAGTCAGCTGATATGGGTTGTTCAATAAGTGATGCTGATATGGATATCTAGAGAGAGGGGTGCCCGATGGCCAATATAATGCAGATAAAGCACATATTTTTATCCAGCCTGACCAAAAAAACGAATTTATATGTTGGGGTGCGGGTTAATTGGCCAAGCGGCCATGGTTATCTGACTATGCCAGTACTCTGACAATCAGCCTGGTCCATCACTACTTCTAGATATATCATTTAGTTTATGACTTTCTATTGTAAAAATATGCCTCAGTCAAGTAATGGCTCTATGTTTTGTTCTCTGGAACCAATCATTTAGACCTTGATCGCAAGCTTCTCTGACTGAGTGAGTCAGACACACAGAGAAGGGTGGAGGACTCTTCTCAACAAATGTTCAGCTGTCTGGTTGTAAACATGAAGACTCTGGCAACAACAACGGAGATAAGGGAAGGAATGGAGCTTTCCACAAAGTCCCATGACTTACTATTGGATTTACTCATCCTAGCACCAGGAGACAACAGAAAGCATCTGTGAGGATCTCTGGCCACAAACTGATCATAGCGACGAGGCTTCCATGTTGGATGTGTGCCTTCATGACTGCTTATATGGATGGTTATATCACAGTAGCCCTGAATATGAAATTTGTGGTGTTCATGCATCAAATGCATGCATGTGATTTAGCCGTAGTAAACAAACAAGAATACGCATAGAACAAATGTTGATGCTCATGCCATAGCTCAAGAAAGGAATGTCAGCTTTACAGTGAGGATAAATCAAACATATGACTAATGACATTTTAAAGAGTGGAACACTAAGACTCAGGTAAACAAATGAGCATTTAGTTGAAGTTTTCTGGAAAATCAAACATCAATTGGCTTACTTAAAGTTGTCTCTGCACATATATCTATGATAGGCAAAAATATTTGATGAAGAAATAATACAGTACATAGATCACCTTTAAAAAAAGACAAGCAAAACTGTAATTTTCTGCTTGTTACAGGTAGACAGTTCCACAGACTACTTGATTTTGATTTCAGTTTTTTAGTTCTTTCATTTACTTTTTTTTAGGTTGAGTCTCTGTCAAAGCAGAAGTGTATGTCCAATAATCTTGATACACAAAGTGGCATGTGTTCATCAACAGATAAGTGCATCAAACACCTAGTGCCAACACAAACTTCTAGCTTGTTTACTTGTATGCTGAGGGCCTGTAAGGCAGAAAGAAAGACAGAAAGTTAAGGCTGGAATTTACTACAGCACATGAAGATTAGCTCGGCATTCCTGACTGGGGTTGATGCCGGAACGGTCCATCCTGCCCTGATAACAGCTCAGACAGGACCCTCTGCCTGCTGTTGCATGTTCACTCAAGGTATGGTGGAGGGCAGAGCATACGGCACTTCTCAGGTCAAGGCCACTGTGTGTATTTGACTAATCTGTTGGTATGAGTGATTCCATCAGTCAAGAAGGCAGCTGCCTGGGCCCAGAGTGTGGTGCTTTTCATTAAAGGGCTTATACAAGCTCGTGGTGGGAACGTTGAACACTATTACTCACTTATTCAGATTTGCCTAGCTGCTTTAAATATACGTTTCTTTGATTTATCGGAGGTCACATTCCACCGAAACTCCAGTAAGTCCATTTAGTAGCTAAGAATGTTGGCTCTGAAGTGATGCCATTTATTGACTCTTCACAATGGCACAAATGAGAGTAATGTAATTAAACCAACAAATCCTGTTTATTTCTAATAAACTGTGTAAATAAATATTATGGTTTTAATATACTTGTAAATGGACTAGAGTTACTTTTTTATGGATTACAGAATTACATGTTAATTAGGCAACAGCAGTAATTTCAAAATGTATTGATCACTGTCTTTAAATCTATCTACAGATTTTAAATCTTGTAACATTTTCACTCTAAATTAGCCTACCTATGATATACATTTGGTAACTCTTTGAGTGCTTTTGGAAAAGAGGGAGAGGGGGAGGGCTGTGAAACTACCAAAGCATTTGACCACTGGATGTACAAAGATAATTTCACTTTTTTAGGCGACATGGGACAAAAATATTATTGTGCGATGTAAATGCTGTGCAGTAAGCACGAAGGGTTACAAGTAAGTGTTTCATTGTATTAAGATGAATGCTTTGACCTAGCAACATCATTGATATTGATTTTACAATTATTTTTCGTTAATTTCGTATTTATTTTATGTTCATTAATATTTGTAATGTTTCAATTGTTTTATGCACTTAAAAGTAACTTGACACACTTTTTAAACGATGCCATAAGGAGCTGTTTGAGGCTCTTTTTGCAATAAAGAATCAAATATATTTTCCTTCCTCTTTGAATTTTTTATTTTTTCAAATTAAAGAGTTAGGTTGGAAGTTATCAGAAGTAACTGAATTAGATTACCCCAAAATGTATATCTGCAAGATTACATTAATAATTGCAATTTTTGTCATGCAATTTGTAATCAGTGCCCGATTACAATTCAGAAGAAATCTACCTAGCACTCGTTGCGAGATTCATGCATAAATTAAGGTAAACCCAAAAGGTTAACATACCTTTTCCTGCAACTACATACAGTATACACACAAATGGATGGGTCGACCGACCGACAGACAGATATATAGATACATATAACCAACAGAAGATACAGATATAAGTTTAACGTTTCTCATTTTCTTTATCAACATACAATAATAGCTGATTTTCCTATACAAGTAAATAAAATAATTAAATAATTTCAGAGTCATTTTGGGTCTGCTCTATCGCTGCTCACTTGGCTACCAACACTTGCCATAAAGCCAGCCTATTTTAAACTGTGCTGTAGAAACAATTAATTGGGATGCTCCCCCTCACTCTCCTCCATTACCCAAGAACTGTTTGGAAGATTGGTCCATTGAAACAATTTTGGACTGCGATTTGAGGCAAGACGTAATTTCAAAAAACAGTTGAGTCATGTAACATGTAATTTTAAAAACATTTGCAAAACTATGGCTTTCAGATGATGTTGTGCTACGACTTACTGACAGAAAGTCTTTTCTCTAAAAACACAGAGTTTGGACCAGCATACTGCTCATTTCTTGCTGCTATACAGGGAATATTTGTGAAGGGTCTTGAAGGACTACCTCTTTTGCTGAGGTTTATGTACCTGATTGGATAGTAGTTAATGGGACAGAGTACAGGCCAAGCATGACCATTTCATTGGGATGCACGAGGATGGAGTACCTCAGTTTGGACTGATAAAAGCTGTTGTAACTATTGGCCTAGATGTTGATGTGAAACTTGTAAAAAAAATGCCACACTGTGGGTTTTGACGGCTATTGCTTCTCATATGCAGTGTCACCTGATGAAGCTCTCAAGGCTTTCTCTTTAAACTCACTACATGATTTTCAGCCCTTGCATGAAGTGAAATAATATAATGTAGATGATGACTTGTACTACATACCCTTGCATTTTTTTTCTTCATTTAAAATGAAATAAGTTATACAATATTTTACCATTTCCATCAGTATGTCTCCATTAAATACATGTTATAAATGGAAACATCTTGTACATATATAGACATACATTTTTAAGTTATTTTCATTATATATATATATATATATATATACATATACATATATATATATATATATATATATATATAATATATATATATATATATATTATATATATATATATATATATATATATATATATATATATATATTATATATATATATATATATATATTATATATATATATTATATATATTTGCCTACCGCAACAACCGCTCCACTGATGATGCCATTGCATCTACAATACACACTGCTCTATCCCACCTGGAAAAAAGGAACACATATGTGAGAATGCTGTTTGTAGACTACAGCTCAGCATTTAACACCATAGTGCCCTCCAAGCTTGATGAGAAACTCCGGGCTCTGGGCTTAAACAGCTCGCTGTGCAGCTGGATCCTGGATTTCCTGTCAGGCAGACGTCAGGTGGTTAGAATGGGCAGCAACATCTCCTCATCACTGACCCTCAACACTGGAGCCCCGCAGGGCTGTGTTCTCAGCCCACTCCTGTATTCCCTTTACACACATGACTGTGTGGCGACACATAGCTCCAATGCCATCATTAAGTTTGCTGACGATACGACGGTTGTAGGTCTGATCACTGACAATGATGAAACAGCCTACAGAGAGGAGGTGCACACTCTGACACGCTGGTGTCAGGAGCACAACCTCTCCCTCAACGTCAGTAAAACCAAGGAGCTTGTGGTGGACTTCAGGAAGAAAGACAGAGAACACAGCCCCATCACCATTAATGGAGCACCGGTGGAGAGAGTCAGCAGTTTCAAGTTCCTCGGTGTCCACATTACTGAGGAACTCACATGGTCCGTCCACACTGAGGCCGTTGTGAAGAAGGCTCACCATCGCCTCTTCTTCCTGAGACGGCTGAGGAAGTTTGGAATGAACCACCACATCCTCACACGGTTCTACACCAGCACTGTAGAGAGCATCCTGACTGGCTGCATCACCGCCTGGTACGGCAATAGCACCGCCCACAACCGCAAAGACCTGCAAAGGGTGGTGCGAACGGCCAGAAATATCATCGGAGGTGAGCTTCCCTCCCTCCAGGATATATATAACAGACGGTGTGTGAAGAAAGCTCGGAGGATTATCAAAGACTCCAGTCACCCGAGTCATGGGCTGCTCTCACTGCTTCCATCAGGCAGGCGGTATCGCAGCATCAGGACCCGCACCACCCGACTACATGACAGCTTCTTCCCACAAGCAATAAGACTTTTGAACACATGATCTCTCACGATCATCAATCAGCACTGCACTTTATTAATCATCATTCTGTCAATATATTCTCCCATTCAATTAGTGTTTATATATATTTATACCCGTATCTAGTGTGTGTATTCTACATTGTGTGTATTGTGTACATTTGTTATGTAAATTGTTGTGTAGGTATGTGTACATTTGTTATGTAAATTGTTTTGTGTAAATATGTTGTTATTGTCACTGTCATTACTGCATTGTTGCACGGAACTGCACACAAGAATTTCACCTGCTGTTGCACTCGTGTACACAGTAGTGTGACAATAAAGTGATTTGATTTGATTTGATTTGATATATATTAATTCTCAGACCAATTTCTTTGACCAAAACTTGTGTACTTTAGTATGTGTTAGAATTTTTATTTCTGTATTTTTCCATTCTATTGTCCTACGCATTTGCCCTCGACCACCCAGGTGTGCAGAAAGTGTTTATTCATTTGATTTAAATCATATCAGGGCAATTCTAGTAGTTCTTAATTATTGCCTTTTCCCAATAAGGATATACGACCGATTTTAGAGGGATACAAAGATGGGTCTTCTGTTCTCTCCTCTTTGGACCATGACCAAAACATATGTCTGCAAGACAGAAGGAAAATGGTTTGCATTTTGGTGTCCAAATTAATGGAGATCTTTGGGGAATAGTAAGTCATATTTTATTAATTATTCCACTTTACTTAAAACATCTACAGTTCAATGATTAGCTGTCAATACATTTTTACTCATAAGTAACCTAATTTCCCCATCTGTCGCTCACTTCGACGTCGTGTCGAAGAAGCGACACTAGGGGTCTCTCTTGAGCGCCGAAAGATACCTCTGATCTATGAAAAAAGGCCAATGAGAGTTGGCGAACAGTATTTGCATACTCCGCCTCCGGATACGGATATAAAGGCGAGAGAAATACGCTCGTTCATTCAGTAATTTACTTCGGAGCCGATGGTCGTGTGAATGCTGTCTGCTGTGCTACACACAACTGATCCTGCTTCTGATCCTCTCACGCTCTGCTGCTGTTGGATTTACGGCGCACTTCAGCGGCTGTTTTCTCTTCTCTGCCGGCGTGCAGTTTGCCCCTGGGCGCTTCGACAGCGCAGAGTTGAAAGAGTTCCCTTTTCAAAGAGTTATATTTCTTCATAAAGAGTTTATTTCTCTAAAAGAGCAATACACAGCGGTGTTGAACGCCCTTTTCAGGGCGCGTCTTTATAAAGATGCCATTCAACCCCTGTGTAGTTCCTGGATGCGGTAGAGTGCTCTCCGCTTCTGACGGCCACAGGCGCTGTCTCGTGTGTCTGGGCGCCGATCACACCGAGGCAGCGTTTGTGGATGGTTCATGTTCTCACTGCGAGAACATGACCATGGTAACGTTGCGGCCGTGGCTCGCTTTCAATAGAAAGCACGCCACTCCAGCCGCCCCCCGTATCGCTCCTTCTTTCCACGGGATTGTGGACGATGCGGTTGGCACTGGAGGCGATTTGGGGAGGGCAGCGGGTGCGCTTCCGCCGGGCACGTCCCCGCGGGCCCCCCGACACGCTCGTTTACCTCCGTCCAGCCTCGAGGCAATGGCGACTCGCCTCCGGGCCGGTCTGCCTATCCTCTGGAGCCTGAAGCCGATGAGCTCGCCGCTCCGTCGGAGAGCGCGGCATCTGACGCTGACTCCTCCCCTGGACTGCTGCTTTCGGGCCAGCAGGCCCAGGCTGAGGCGGACACGCAGATGTCCGACATGCTTGCCAGGGCCGCCGTCGGGGTGGGGTTGGACTGGAAACCTCCACCCTCCCCACACCCGTCACGGTTGGATGACTGGTTCCTGGGGTCTGGGTGCCGCTCACAGCCACAAACCCCCCCCCCGGTCCTGTTTTTCCCGGAGGTGCATGACGAGCTGACGTCTTCATGGAGAGCGCCGCTCTCCATTCGTCAAAAGCCCTGCTCGTCCGCTCTCGCTACCCTCGACGGCGGAGAGGCCCACGGGTACACGGCGATTCCCCAGGTGGATAGGGCAGTTGCGCTCCATCTTTGTCCCGGTGACCCTACCACCTGGCGCGGACGCCCTGTACCCCCTTCCAAGGCCTGTAGAACTTCATCCTCCTTGAACAACAAAGCCTACAGCGCCACGGGACAGGCCGCCTCCGCCTTGCACGCCATGGCCCTCCTGCAAGTCCACCAGGCCAAGGCGCTTAGAGATCTGCACGAGGGTAGCCCTGACCCGGATGTGCTGCAGGAACTGCGCTCAGCGACCGGCCTCTCCCTCAGAGCCACGAAGGTCACCGCGCAGGCACTCGGGCAGGCGATGGCCACCCTTGTGGTCCAGGAACGTCATCTTTGGCTCAACCCTGTCTACCAGCTTGGCCTCTTCAGCGACACCGTCGAGGACTTCGCCCAGCAGTTCTCCGCGGTGAGAAGACAGACGGAGGCTATTTCTCACATCCTGCCTCGCCGCAAACCTGCCGCCAAGGCCACTGCCCCGTCTGCTTGCCGAGGGCGTCCCCCTGCGGCTAGGAAACCTGCTCCGCCTCAACCCGGGCCCAGCTCTCGGCCCCTGCGTCGAGCACACCGCAGGAAGCAGACGCCCCCCGTCTCCCGGACTCCCTCGAGGACCCGGAAGGCTCCTAGGGGGTCCTGAGACAGACGACCCAGCGACACAGACGTTAGCTCCAGAGGTGGTAAGACCACTCCGTCCCCCGGTGAAGGGCCGGGAGGAGAATCTTTTGTTTTCAAACAATTTAATTTGCCGCTCCCCCTTAGACGGGGTTGCGGTACCCACATTCTCAATAAAAGAGCTATTTCCTATGTCTCTGGGTCACCTGGCCCGCAAATGCCATTCTCACGGCACTTTGCACTTAGATCTCAACAGTCCTGGCTTCCTGGACACGGACCACCTGTCTTCAGCCCCACGACTCTCCCCCGGCCGGCCGGTTCCGATGAGTCTAGAGGACGCCTACCCAGGACCTCCTCCTCAGTCGCTAACCCGCCCCCAGCCAGGTGTGCGGAGCAAGGTAAGTGCTTTGAGTCTTTTCTCAGCACCTCAGCCGTGGGTCGCCCTGTCGCCACCCAACGCTGCCCTACCTGCTCCGCCCCGCTGCGAAGCCCCGCCGGGTACATCCAAATTAACCGTCCCTTTGGTGCCCCTAGCGCAGAGGTTGGACACGTGGCTTTCACTTCCCAACCCGTCTCGCTGGCTGGCCCGGACCATCCGACTCGGTTACGCAATTCAGTTTGCCAGGCCCCCGCCCCCCTTCATAGGCGTCCGCTTTTCCGCAGTACACGGCGAACACGCCCACTCTCTGCGCGCGGAAATCGCGACTCTTCTGGCCAAAGACACGATAAAGCCTGTCCCTCCAACCGAGATGAAGAAGGGTTTCTACAGCCCCTACTTCATCGTACCCAAGAAAAGCGGCGGCTTACGACCAATCTTGGACCTTCGAGTTCTCAACCGAGCGTTGCACAAACTCCCGTTCAAGATGCTCACGCAGAAACACATCTTAACCTGCGTACGGCATCTAGATTGGTTCGCAGCGATAGACCTGAAGGACGCGTACTTCCACGTCTCCATCCTGCCCCGACACCGCCCCTACCTGCGGTTTGCGTTCGAGGGCCAGGCGTATCAGTACAAAGTCCTCCCCTTCGGCCTGTCTCTGTCCCCTCACGTCTTCATGAAAGTCGCAGAGGCAGCTCTTGCTCCGCTCCGAGAAGCCGGCATCTGCATACTCAGTACCTCGACGACTGGCTCATTCTGGCCCACTCGAGAGAGTTACTATGCGCCCACAGAGACCAGGTGCTCAGGCACCTCAGCCGTCTGGGGCTTCAGGTCAACTGGGAAAAGAGCAAGCTCGCTCCAGTTCAGAGCATCTCTTTTCTCGGGATGGAGTTAGACTCGGTCTCAATGTCCGCACGTCTCACCAACGAGCGGGCCCAGTCAGTGTTGAACTGCCTCGCTGCCTTCAGGCCAGGCACAGCGGTCCCCTTTAAACTTTTCCAGAGGCTCCTGGGGCATATGGCGTCCTCCGCGGTGGTCGCGCCGCTGGGGTTGATGCATATGAGACCGCTCCAACACTGGCTCCAGACCCGAGTCCCGAGACGAGCATGGCACCGCGGCACGCACCGGGTAACAATCACCCCTGCCTGCCGACAAACATTCAACCCCTGGACAGACCTCTGTTTCTTACAGGCTGGAGTACCCCTACAGCAGGTGTCCAGACGCGTCCTGGTCACGACCGACGCCTCAAGATTGGGTTGGGGCACCGTTTGCAATGGGCACGCAGCCTCAGGCCATTGGAAAAGGGCCCAGCTGCATTGGTACATCAACTGTCTCGAGTTGTTGACCGTCCTTCTAGCCCTGCGGCAGTTTCTCCCGTTAATTCGCGACAAACATGTCCTGGTCAGGTCGGACAGCACCACTGCGGTCGCGTACATAAATCGCCAAGGCTTCGTACGCTCCCACCACATGTCGCAACTCGCCCGTCGTCTCCTCCTTTGGAGCCAGCACTGACTCAGGTCGCTGCGTGCCACTCACATCCCCGGCAACCTCAATGTGATGGTGGACGCGCTGTCACGACAACGCTTGCCTGGCGGAGGCTTCACCCCCACTCGGTTCAGTTGATTTGGGAACGGTTCGGCAAGGCCCAAGTAGACCTGTTTGCCTCCCGAGAGACCTCCCACTGCCCGCTCTGGTACGCCCGCTCAGAGGCTCCCCTAGGGGCAGATGCACTGGCACACAGCTGGCCGGTGGGGCTGCGCAAGTACGCATTTCCCCCAGTGAACCTTCTTGCACAGGTGCTGTGCAAGGTCAGGGAGGACGAGGAGAAAGTCACTCTCGTGGCTCCTTACTGGCCCACCTGGGCCTGGTTCTCGGACCTCATACTCCTCGCGACAGCCCCTCCCTGGCAAAGGACCTTCTTTCCCAGGGACGGGGCACGCTCTGGCATCCGCAACCAGACCTCTGGAACCTCCACGTCTGGCCCCTGGATGGGACGCGGAAGATCTAGCTGGTCTACCACCCACGGTCGTAGCCACGATCAACCAAGCCAGAGCCCCTTCTACCAGGCAACTCTACGCCCTGAAATGGCGTCTGTTCGTGAATTGGTGTTCTTCCCGGGCAGAAGACCCACAGAGGTGCGCAGTTAGGTCTGTGCTCCTGTTCCTACAGGAGAGGTTGGAGGGGAGGCTGTCCCCGTCCACCTTGAGGGTGTATGTTGCCGCTATCGCAGCTCACCACGACCCAGTATACAGAAAGTCCCTGGGTAAGCACGACTTAATCGTCAGGTTCCTAAGAGGTGCCCGGAGGTTAAATCCCTCCCGGACAAACCTGTTC
Organism: Moxostoma hubbsi; assembly: GCA_032164185.1. Lineage (NCBI taxonomy): Eukaryota > Metazoa > Chordata > Actinopteri > Cypriniformes > Catostomidae > Moxostoma > Moxostoma hubbsi. The sequence goes on along the minus strand of JAVLUX010000011.1, from coordinate 9,172,607 downwards.
CCCTCCTGGGATCTCTCGGTGGTCCTCACTGGTCTTCAGAGATCCCCTTTCGAGCCGCTAGAATCAGCTGGACTCAGGGCCCTCTCCCTAAAGACGGCTCTGCTGATCGCGCTCGCCTCCATCAAGAGGGTCGGGGACCTGCAAGCGTTCTCTACTAACGACACTTGCCTGGAGTTCGGTCCGGCAGACACTCATGTGATCCTAAGACCTCGACCGGGCTATGTGCCCAAGGTTCCTACCACGCCCTTTAGAGATCAGGTAGTGAACCTACAAGCACTGCCCCGGGAGGAGGCAGACCCAGCCCTTTCACTATTGTGTCCGGTACGTGCCTTGCGTGCCTACCTGGAACGCACCCAGAGCTTCAGGCGCTCTGAGCAGCTCTTTGTCTGCTTTGGAGGACAGCAGAAAGGGAACGCTGTCTCCAAACAGAGGTTGTCTCACTGGGTGGTGGAGGCCATTCAGTTGGCCTACCACACCCAGGCCGTGCCACCCCCCTTACGGGTTCGAGCCCACTCCACTAGGAGCGTGGCATCCTCATGGGCACTGGCGAGGGGCACCTCCCTAGCAGACATTTGCAGAGCTGCGGGCTGGGCAGCACCTAACACCTTTACGAGATTCTACAATCTCAGGGTTGAGTCAGTCTCGTCCCGTGTTCTCTCAGGTCTGAGCCCGTAGAACTCGGTACACGTCGACGATCTGACCGGGTGAATCACTTGTCCCAGCACCGTTTCCCTCTGTCAAGGCAAAACAGTGCGCTTTTTGTCCCAAAGGACCTAGGTCCCTGGTTGATTCCTCCCTAGCCCTTCGGGCCCGCAGCAGTTCAGCGGAGGAACGTGCTGGTCCAGTCCACTACGGGTACCCCAGGCTACCCCTACTGGAATAGGTGCTCCACAGATCAGGCCTCCTACGGGACTCCTTCTGTGTGTACTTCCGCGGTACGGTCACCTCACGAGCTGACCCGCGTCTCCCTTAGGCAGTCCTTGCTGCCCTCCGGTCGCCATGTTGTAGCAACTCCCCCCTCCTCGAGGCTGGATCTACCACCACACCATTCTTCCCACATGTCACAACAAGAGGCCATGTGATGTATTTCGCCACCTTTACCTCCCCTTTCGGGTGGGTGTGGCCTCCGCAGGGTCTTTTCCCCCTAAAAGAATAGGAATTCGGGAATAAGACCCCCTTCCCTCGATGCGGTAAGGGCCCCGGCTCTATGCCGAGAAAACATAGAGAGAAAAGAGGCCCAGCCAGGCTTGGCCCGTTCCCTAGTTAGGAGCGTCACCTTGTTCCCCCCTAGGGTAACCAAAAGGATGCTGACGCTTTTTCGGGGGATTGGGGAAGAGTACGTGCAGCCTGAACACAGTTGGTCGCTTGTGCACGTGCAAATACCTGCCCGCTTCTGTGTCAGCAGTACACGTACACGGCTCAGCGCATGGCGTGTTTTGAAGTGGACCCCTAGTGTCGCTTCTTCGACACGACGTCGAAGTGAGCGACAGACGGGGAACATCTCGGTTACGTATGTAACCTCCGTTCCCTGATGGAGGGAACGAGACGTTGTGTCTTCCCGGCAACGTCGCTGAGCAGAGCCGCAGAGGTGCCCGGTACACTCCCGGCTCCTCAGAAAAATCCTGAATGAACGAGCGTATTTCTCTCACCTTTATATCCGTATCCAGAGGTGGAGTATGCAAATACTGTTCGCCAACTCTCATTGGCCTTTTTTTATAGATCAGAGGTATCTTTTGGCGCTCAAGAGAGACCCCTAGTGTCGCTTCTTCGACATGACGTCTCGTTCCCTCCATCAGGGAACGGAGGTTACATACGTAACCGAGACAATTTGTATTGTCATTCTACTACTAAGTCCACCATCAGACCGAAAGTAAGAGCTAGCTCTGGCCCTGGTCACACAATTCCTATGCCTTAGAGATTCAGAGTGCAGTGGATATGTGAGTATGCTCACCCCCAGTTGTCAGAACACAGGTCACTTTCTCACAGCAGCAGAATACAGTTGTCAGTCCTGTATATAAGTGCTGAATATTGTTACATTCACACACTGTTCTGTTATTTACTGAAGTGACAACTGCATTCAATAACCAAACTCACACCCATACATTTTTACGACTCACAACTGCATGTTTGGCGAACCTGTGTTGTGTGAACAGAGCCACGCTGTACAAATAAATTTAGCAAAAAAAGAAATGTCCTCTCACTTTCAACTGCTTATATTTTCAGCAAACTTAACGTGTGTGAATATTTGTATGAACATAAAAGTAACACTCAATTTTGGTCAAAATCAAAAGTAACACTCAGTATCTGGTGTGGCCACCAGCTGTACTGCAGTGCAACTCCTCCTCATGAACTGCACCAGATTTTCCAGGTCTTGCTGTGAGATGTTACTCCACTCACCCTCCGATACAACAGGTCCCAGACGTGCTCAATGGGATTGAGATCCGGGCTCTTCGCTAGCCATGGCAGACCAAATCCTGTCTTGCAGGAAATCACGCACCGAACGATCAGTATGGCCGGTGGCATTGTCATGCTGGAGGGTCTTGTCAGGATGAGCCTACAGGAAGGGTACCACATGAGGGAGGAGGATGTCTTCACTGTAATGATTGCCTGCAGTGTCAACAAGCTCAGTCCGATAATGCTGTGACACACCACCCCAGACCGTGACGGACACTCCACCTCCAAATGGATCCCTCTACAGAGTAGAGGCCTCAGTGTAATGCTCATTCCTTCGATGATAAACGCAAGTCCGACCATCGCCCCTGGTGAGAAAAACCACGACCCGTCAGTGAAGAGCACTTTTTGCCAGTCCTATCTGGTCCAGCGAAGGTGGGTTTGTGCCAATATGCGACGTTGTTGCCGGTGATGTCTGGTGAGGACCTGCCTTACAACAGGCCTACAAGCCCTCAATCCAGCCTTTCTCAGCCTATTACGGACAGTCTATGCACTGATGGAGGGATTGTGCGATCCTGGTGTATCTCAGACAGTTGTTGTTGCCATCCTGTACCTGTCCCGCAAGTGTGATCTTCAGATGTACCGATCCTGTGTAGGTGTTGTTACACATGGTCTGCCACTGCGAGGACGATCAGCTGTCTTTCCTGACTCTCTGTAGCACTGTCTTAGGCATCTCACAGTACGGACATTGCAATTTATTGCCCTGGCCACATCTGCAGTCCTCATGCCTCCTTGCAGCATGCCTAAGGCACATTCACGCAGATGAGGAGGGACCCTTTGCATCTTTCTATTGGTGTTTTAGAAGAGTCAGTAGAAAGGTCTTTTTAGTGTCCTAAGTTTTTATAACTGTGACCTTATTTACCTACCGTCAATTACCTGTTAGTGTCTTAATGACCGTTCCACAAGTGCATGTTCATTAATTGTTTATGGTTCATTGAACAAGCATGAAAAACATTGTTTAAACCCTTTACAATAAAGATCTATATAGTTATTTGGATTTTTACAAAAGTATCTTTAAAATACAGCATCCTGAAAAAGGGAGGTTTCTTTTTTTGCTGAGTTTAGTCAAATATTTTAGCCTATTTTCAAGATGCATCCATTTCAATTGAATAACAAATTTCCATCTAACTGAATTGCCTAATCTTTAACTAAATAAAATGAACAAATCTTACAAAATGCAAGTTTTATTAGTTACATTTTCTTCAAGACTGTTCAATTCAATTAGATGGAAATTTGTTCAATTTAAATGGATACATCTTAAAAATAGGCAAAAATTTTTTTTGAGTGCATGTCTTGTGTGTGTTGCATGTGTACATGTGGGGTTCTGGTAATTCAGAGAGACAGAGATATGAGCTGTATGTCATCTGAAGGTTTTTAGATCCAGTCACTGTCTTACACCAGAGCTGCTCCCATCAGTTTTGTGCAACTCAAATGCTGCACTTTACACTTGGGTATAAAAGTTGCTGTCAGTTCATTAAGATTTGATGGATGAACTCAGGAGAATGAATAAGACTTTCCAGTATTATGGACATTGCTATGCTTGATATTTATTTTAGTAACTGTCACTGGTTACAGGTGATGTTCACATCTATTGTGAGAACAAAAAAGGAATTGACATTGGTTACTTGTTCATGCAATAACTCAAATAGTTTATGTAAACTGTTGTGTGAACAGGACAGTTTGAGTCACACCTGTTATTAAATATGGTTGTCAATCCCAAACACTGACTGTGTGAATGTAGCCAAGAAGGTCAACTAGCTCAATATATTACAGATCAAACAACTTAAAGGGATATCTTAAAGGGTCATCATTTACCATTATGTTGTTCCAAACTCATAGGAATTTATTTATTTTGAAGAACACAAAAGAATATGTTTTGAAGACATTTTTGGGTAAAATAACCCTTTAACTTAATTATGTTGATGTTTTAGGGGGAACGGTATAGACCAGGGCGGTACCACCATCCTGTCACAGGCTTTTTGTAGGAACAACTCCGTAATATCAGAAAGTGCCTCCACAGGAACAGTTCAACATCAGGACAGAGGTCACGGACCATATATGAGCACCAAGCTACCGGAACTGATCGCATCACTTTATTGGCAGGTGAAAAAAATAATATCACGAAGGTGCTGGAACCAATATTGTGTTTGTTCTGAATAGTTCATCTTCTTCTTTGAGACCCCTGGCTTAGGTTGTTGATATTAATCACTCTGATGCTCTGTGATTCATGCAGATTCTGATGTGAGTGAGGCAGACAGTAACAAAATGACGGAGAGGCAGAACAATAAGCAAACTATCAGTCAAGTTGAAGAGTATATGAGAGGAACAACCATCTACCGTGCACAGTGGAGAAGACGGAATGGATCTAACTTTAATGGAGATCACCCAAGAGTATCCAAGGCGTTTTGATACCCCTGGAATGATAAGGAACTATTAAATCTGTTATAGAAAAATTAGGTTCTGTATTATTGGTAAGAGAGAAATGATCTTAACCTTCTTTACTCTTGATGAAGATATTCTGGATTTGTGTGTTTGGGCATGTTGTGCATGCATTGGGATGTTGGTGATACTCTTATGGCGTTAACGTATTAACTGTTCTTTTTCTTTATTAATTGTTAGATTGCTCAGGACTTCGGTATATTATATCCACATGCCAGTGATAAACTTTTTGAGCTCTGGAGGCACGTATCTCAATGAATACTTGCTTATAGTAAGACAGAGAAGAGATCCTTGGATCTTACAATTCATAGTAACATTTCTTCTTGTGAGAAAATCTTGCATAACAGCTGTTTTTCACGCCAAGTTTTAATGTTTCAAATAATGACAAGCCCACAGACAAACTCACACATACACTTAAGCCATATCACACAAGAAAGAGTACTGTTATGCAAATCAGATTAAATTAATGGAACTAACTGTTGTATAAACGTTGTTTATATTCAAACATCAATACATTGCTATAACAGTAAGAAGCCAACTGATAGACTGCTACATTGGCTTAAACAAGTGCCTTGCAGATTTTTTTTTCTTCTTTTTTCAGCTTCATATTTGGAGATTAATCGATTGTTCTTTCCTTTTAATGTAAAGAGACTCTTGGAGATGTTGCATTAAACACCCTGCCAGCTATTCTTCCTCCATCGCCGTACGAAATTGGTAGCAAGATGCTTCAGCCTACTTACCAGGAGGCAAAACAAGCATTTGTTGATTTGCAGCCTTTAAGTACATAATTTATTTACATGTAATTTATTTTGTGTATTATTTGATCCTGCATATGTATTCATATTTACCATTTTAAAATTCTGTTTAAAGGTAGGAACGAACATCATTCAGTATTTGTAGGAAGAGGAGCAATGGAGGCAAATCCCTCATGTCCTACAAATTGGAGATAATGTCAATTGCTCTCAAGCCTATGTTTTTGTTGGAGGAATGGCACTGGAAAAAGACAGTATTTTACAAGTTGTTGATACATACTTTATATTATTTTATGTAATGGACACTGAGTATCCCAAGCCTGCTGCTGCTGTTTGGCAGTTTCTACAGCACACAATATATTCTGTGCAAGGAGGCGTTCCCTCAAAACACTGTCGCCTAATTAGACCGCTTGTTATTGGATAAGTTGGACTAGCTTTGGTTTGTTTCTTTGTTTGTTTGTGGTACCTGATTCTTGTCAAACATAATTGCAAGTAACTTAATTTGTAACACAATGTATTCTGTGCCAGGAGGTGTTCCCTCAACACACTGTTGCCTACTTATTTATTATTATTTTTATTTGTGGTGGTTCTTGTAAATTGAAGTAACTTAAAAGCATTTAAAAAAATAAAGCATTTTCAAGATATTTTAACTTGTGCATTATAATTTATTTGCACAGCGATGATAATAATAATAATGTCAATAATGGTAATAGAACCAATAATACTAGGATGGTTAAAGCAACATTTAGGCCCCCAAAAAATAAATGAATAAAACCCAACAAATTAGTTATATTATAACCCAATTTATTGGGTAAAACTTGCGACCCAATGCATTGGGTTAAAATGACCCAACAATGGGTCAGTGCTATATCAACCATCATTGGGCTATGTGTTGGGTCCTTTTTAACCCAATTTATTTTAGTGAGTAGATACTATTTTAATACGAGTTTTATTTATAAAATAATACATTTTTTATTCATAATTGAATTATTATGTAACTTGTCTCCTATCATCTGGCTGCCTTCATCACTTGCAAGTTGAATCAACATCAGTAGCTAAAGGTGTTGACACTAAACAGAGTCAGGGTCTAGACATCTCAGACAAATAAACAAAAACAGACATGACCCTCCACAGCTGATTGTGGACAGAGCACTTCCTCTATAACTGTGTAACCATCCTATCCCCTCTCCCTGCTCACTACTGTTAGTGTCTCCCAGCACCATAACATAACTCAGACAATCACTATTATATAGTATCTCTTGAGCATTCAACTTGGATGGAAGCCCAGCTATTGTTTTATTATGAACATTTTTTTTTAAAGATTTGCAGTGACATTATGTCAAAGATATGTGTATACATACTGTATAAGCATAACTGTACACAAAACTGCCTTGATAGAATGTTGATAACATCTAACAGCAAATACCATCACAACAGCAGCACCTGTATAATCTGTTAAACACTAACCTTGCAAAACATTTCCTGCTCTTCTGTAAATGTATCCAGAAAGGAATTGTAATTGATTCTGCAAGAACACTTCCTTTCCAAGAAAAAATGGCTGTGGGAATAATATTTTCATGTTTTTGTCAGTGCCCAGACATAAAAAAGCATATGTACATTTCTGTGTACGTAGGTGCATACATGTGTGCTATCATCAGTCAAGTGTTTCCCCTACACAAAAGTCTAATGAGGCAGCAGGAAATTCAAAATGTTTATCAGTCGTTGGATAATACTAAACCATGCAAACTGCTTGTTACCTTCTCTGTAGCTGTGGTAATGGCACTTTAAAACACTCCCCTAACAAACAGAAAGGGAGACACACATCACATCATCTTCGGGTCAATATGCAACTGACAATCAATAATTGTCAATAAGCAGTGCTTTGGGATTACCAGCAGCCTTCAATTTTAATCCTGTACACTTCACTGATTCAAAAAACATTAGGCCTGGGAATAACTGATAGATTTTGCTTTTCTCCACTAAAGAAAAGACAAGTGGGCGTCCCATCTGTGTCAATCTGGGCATGGCTTGCAAAGAGCTATTCAGTCAAATGAGTGTAAAAGGTAGGGCAAGTTAAGACCAAAAATTGAGTGGTTTTGGGTAAATACAAGAAGGTATGGTACAATGATTAACAAAGACTTGAAGGGATAGTTCACCCAAAAATGAAAATTCTGTCATTATTTACCTTATGTCCATTGACTTTCTTGAAAGACAAAGAATCTATTCATAGGAGGATGTCTAAACTGCTCTTCTCCATACAATGAAAGTAAATAGTGACCACGGCTGTCAAGAAAGATTTTCAGTTAAATAAATTTTAGCCTGTTCCTCACACAAAGCTTTCGCATGGTTTCGGAAAACTTGGAATATTGCACAAAAGTAGTATGAAATACTTTTATCATGCTTTTACAGTGTTTTTTTTTTATGTGTCTTTTTTGGAACTTGGCATCCCCTTGTCCACTTCCTTCCACTTCCATATTGTGAAAGAGAGAAGCCTGGACATTCTGCTAAATTTCTCCTTTGGTATTCCAATGAAAAAACTAAGTCAAACAATTTTAAATTACCTGGGGGGTGAGTAAATGGTGGCAGAATTTTCATTTTAGGGTTTAACTATCCCTTTAAATGCAAGTTTGTGTTTATGTAGAAAGAAAAGCGTGACTTGAGAGAAAGGCTTCAAGGTTAGAAAAGGGGTTTGGTAAAAAAGGGGAACTTGAATTGAACACTGGTCCTAAAAGGCCATCCTTCAGAGGCTGGAGCATGCTGCGAGGGGAATACCAAGCTCTGTGAACAATGACTGCAGGCCAGGGTCAACTTAGCCAGTCTTTCAGAATGGCCCACACAAGTGTAGATGGAAGCAGAGCCCACCAAAGCAGACTGAAGAACAGCTGTGAACTGAAAGGAAGCACTTCTGAAATTAATGACATTCAGAGGTCTCTTACTATATAAAATCTTCAGTGGTCTGCTGTTGGTCTGCAATTTGTCAAAAACAAACCAGAATGGATGTAATGTTATTCCTCTGTGTTATGTTTTTGTTCTCTTGTCTTGATATATACTGAATGATGCAGAAAGAAACCACAACTAGAAGCTCCAAAGTGTATTTAAAAAATAGTGATATCCTCCAAAAAGTTTCCCCAAAAACTTCCCCCATCATCCAATTTTCCATAAAAAAGATAGTCCTGCTCCAACAGATATTTCCAACAAAGCAATGATGACTATCCTAATTGGTCATGTCAGATGGCATATGAACTAACTGTCTTGTAGACCAAAATGCTGAGCAAAGCAAGACAGAGAACAAGGAAGTTGACAACATTTTTAAACAAAAAAACAAAGGCATCTTTTCTTTCTTGCAAATGACAAAATTGTTGCCTGGGGACAAAATTGTTTCAATCCATTATTCTGCTCTGTTCCAATAATGTCCTTTTTTTCCCATTACAGATGTGTTAAATATGCTGTGTTGTATTTCAAAACGAAGTCTACAGATCATAAAAGTTACAATGTACATTTTCCATTTCTAAACACATGACTAATTTCTGAATTTGAGACAGTTCATCCAAAAAAATGACAATTATTATATCAATAACTCACCGTAATGTTCTTCCAAACTCGTATAACTTTGTTTCCTTCCTTAGTCACCATTAACTTTCATTGCATTTTTTCCTCTCCATACAACAAATGTGACATTCTGCCTAAAATCTCCTTTTGTGTTCCATGGAGGAAACAAAGTCTTTTGAGTCATTTCAAAGTCATTTGGAACAACATGTGGGTGAGATAATGATGAAAGAATTTTCATTTTCGAGTGAACTATCCCTTAAACCTAATAAGTAGTGAGGGGACTGTTATCACACTATCTGCCACGGGATCTCTGACACCCTGAAAACTTCATAGATATGTCCTCCCCTTTCCCCAACCCTCTCCTTTTCTCCACTTTTGCAGAGTCTCTCGCTGTAAACACATGCTTGAGCGATGCTCCCTTTAATTTGTTCAGCCCAACTCTTTGAACGGATGAGAGACCCTTGAGCCTATTTATATTTGCTCTTCTGCGAAAAAAGAACAGCATATTTTTATGCAGACCCCTTTATCATCAATCTTTTTTCTTTCATTTTTTTATGCTTGTGGTTTATTCCTCAAAGCCTCTGCTGAGATCCAAGAGTTGTTGAGCTTGTTCTGTAATTACAGTAATTGCTTTGAAACATTAAAAGCTTATGGTCTCTACAGCAATAAGAAAAGCATGTATTGTAAGAAGGGCCTTTTGATCTTGACACTTTTATAAACCAGAACCCCTCAAATGTTGACAATAGAGTCAATTTAAGGACTCTGTCTGGAATGACAGCCAAACCAGAATAAGAGGTCTTCACTGTGGGTTATTGGTGTAAGTTTCCTTTCCTGTTTGGATGAGGTTTATGTGACAGATGCCAAAATAATTAAGCATTGAAGAAACAAACAGATTCACCCTTGATCCTATTTTTAACTCATCATAAAATTGCAGTATCATTATTTGGAAATCTTCACACATACACACACACACACACACACACACACACACAGCAAAGTAGGTATTGTTAGTACCTATAGTAGGTTAGTTCACCAAAAATGCTCTCATCATTAACTCTCCCTCAGGTCATCCCAGAGGTGTAAGGCTTTCTTTCTTCTGCTGAACACAAACTGAGATGTTTAGATCAATATCTCAGCTCTGTTGGTCCATTCAATGCAAGTGAATGGTTGCCATAATTTTGAAGCTCCATAAAGGACATAAAGGCAGCATAAAATTAATCCATACAACTCCAGTGGTTAAATCCATGTCTTCATAAGCAATATTACATGAGTGGGTGAGAAACAGATCAATACTGAAATCCTTTTTAAAATATAAATTATCCTCCCTGCCCAACTGGTGGCAATATACATGGATACTGCAAATTGCCAAAACCAAAAGAAAGGACATTTATAGGGGAAAACCTTACATTTAAACAGCCCATATATGCTTTTTGGACCTTTAAAATTCTGACCACCAATCAGTTGCATAGAATGGACCTACAGAGCTGAAACATTCTCCTAAAAATATCATACAAAGTGAGTATGATGAGAACACAGACAAACAGAGTGATACAAAATGTCAATAAATTATTCAGATTCAGATTAGCAGTCCAGAACTATTGTTGTATAATCCTGGAATCTGCTATTCATATAGGTGGACCAACCAATCAAATGAACCAAAAATATCACACAAAAAGTTCCCTGGTAAAATGCACTACCACTAGTCCAGTATTCAATGACAGTGCCAGCTGATTCATTTGACTTTCCAAGCATCCACCAGAGACCAATCTATGGTGTTTGGCCAAGCCAAGGAGATATCATTGGGTAAAAATAATTCATGCAGTATTCTGTCATGCTCTTTTCCCCTTCTGGGTAATTTTTCAACAATAAGCTCTCCTGTGAATAACAGAACCTCCTTTGTGGTATGGCTCCTGGGAGGGCCCAGTTTCTGCCAAGTCAAACAACGGCTCAATGCTTCAAGCTGATAAAAATTGAGCGAGAGCCTCACAAGATCACCGGGTCTGCATAGCACACAGCAAGCACCTGGTTACATGCAGTTCTACTATATCTCAAGACATCAGCACACAAGAAGAGGGAGCATTACTAGGGATTAATAAGAATTAGTAGATCGTCTTTGGCAGTTTTAATTTAATACCAGAATGATTACAGAAATAAATGTCTAAAACTGCATAGCTGACTTATAAAACATCCCTATACAATTTCTGCCTACATCATTTTTAATAATTCGTTTAAAGACCCACATTCATTCAAAAATAAGGCAACTTTTTTTTTTGCAGATGCCACTTGGTTGACATTTTATAAATAATTTGATGTTGTTTAGACATCTTTTAGAATGACTGAAGTGTGAACAAATATGAAATTAACAAATATCTATGCAGTTAGTATTAGTTTGGAAATACCAAACGAGCACAGTGTCAACACTTTCCACTGTCCTAATGTGGTGCATTTTACAACCCAGTTGTACTGTATGTCATTTTGCACCATTTGGCTTGCAAAGCCTCAGCTGGAAATAACTGCAATTTCTGCTAATTTATCTCACCCCGATGCTGGCCCGCAATCAACAGATTCCTTATTTTAATGTTTTTCCTTTTACTTCTGTAGCTACGTATTCACCATCAAGAAACATTCCTCTTGTCCAGAGTGAGATAAGTGCCCTCTGTCACAGCCTTGACCATTTCAAGGGTCATATCACTGGACATGCTTGTGTCCACAAAGGTCAATGACAAGCACAAAGCCAGTCCATTGAGTTTGCAATGAGGGTGTGTGAATTGGTGTGCATTATCAGTGTTAGGTCAGAGAGTTACTGACAGACTTATGGTCCATGTTGTTTAGAGATCAGCCTAATTTGCCTCTTTGAGAAGCTGTAAATCAGTGGTTCTGAACTGGTGGCTTGTGACACAAATCTGTGTCACATATTATTCTGAAATGCTAATTGCAAATATTCAAATGTAACAAATTGTATGTTTAGATAATTAGGAAAGCAAACAAAAATAATCTAAAAATCAAAGCTAAAAATAGCTTATCGACTTTTAAAGGGGAGGAGAATATACTTCCCTATATATTTTGCTCTTAATGTCAAAAACTGCACGTTCACTCAAATGCCATGGTATTTTGGTTGAAGCAAGCTAATAAGGTAGAAGCCAACAGAAAAGGGTTGCTAGCCATCCCATGAACTAAACTACCAAAGTAAAAAAAAAAAAAAAAAAATTTGTACTGTACGTTAAGCAACTTTGGTACTGTGGTAGGTTACCATTTGATGTCCAAGGTAAAATATGGGTCCTGAAACAAAACCAATTGAAAACCACTGCTCTAAATTAGCATAATCCTAGTAAACAAACCCATGTGCTTTAATTGTTGCACCCTCAATGTCATGTCTTGATAAGATCACTATCAAAAGACTTGCTCTAAACCAAAACAATATTGCTTGACAGATATCACATGTGACAGAGGAGTGGACAGCTTTCCAAGAATTCTAGCATAATATCCCTGAGCTGAAATATTTCATAAACAACACATTCACCTGTTATCAATAATCTAAACCAATTCCTGCTTTTTCCATGAACTCTGCCCTGAGTGCCACACTTTTTGCTGAGGTCAACATTAGACAAGAGATTAAGTAATATAACCTCTATCACAAAGCAGTGCTTTCTGTGTGGGAACGAAAAGATCAGAAACTCAAAAATGCCAAAGGCAAATAAAAGCTTACACGGTGAAACAAAAAAACTAACATCATAAAATTATTAGTTAGGCTGTATTTCAAACTCCTACAAAGTATTACTGAAAGATTTTACTTCACTAAATGTAGGGTTTATTTAGACTACTGAAATGTATACATATTTAAATTTTAAATAATAAAACCATGTTACAAAGGGTCACAATAAATACATTGGGCTCCAAAAGTCTGAGACCACTGGTGAAAATGCTTACATTTTGCATTCTTTTTAAATTTAATACAAAACATTTCATTTGAAATGATGCAATCAGCATTTCAATTAACAATCTGAGAGAATTTACTGTACTGTACATGAATTTTAGAATTTGGTATGTCCCCCTTTTGCTTCAATGACATCATGCGCTCGGGCTTGCAAGGACTCAAGTTCATGCAAAGTTTGATGGTCCGTGATATCCAACATAACTTGCAGTGTTAATTTCGTCAGACGAGACGAGACTAAATATGTTCGTCAACGACCTTTTTTTCCATGACTAAGACGAGACGATGACGAGACTGCACCAATGTCCAAAAACGCTGACTAAGACTAAATTAACATGTATTATTGTTGACGAAAAAAGACGAGACTAAAATGTTTTGCATAAAATAAAAACTAAGATAAAATTTCTCTTCATTTTCGTATACAATCGTCTCTACTTTTTCACCATGAGATAGAATATTCAGCTGTTACGCCTTCAAAATATTCCGAATGAGTTCGTGCTGTTGCTCAAGTAACGGTTACAGGTCTCATACTCCTGTACAACACGAAACTACATGGAGCAAGAACACAACAATCATAGACAGCGGCGAACACGCGACGAGCTCCGACGAGAAGGAAGAGGCTCGATATTTGGTCGCATTTTAGGTAATGATATTGACAAAAAGTCAGAATGTGTCATTATAACTGACGGGAAGCACTGCGGATAAACAATACCGGGAAAAACACCACCAACCTTAAGCGACATCTAAAGGCTAACCACCCACACATTCAGGGAAGTTAACTTAAATTAACGTCTCATAAGCTAATGCTGAGTTTAGGCATCTACGCTGTAAATTAACCAGTTAGCTATGGTGTTGTGGCACATACATTATGCAGGTTATATATATTTTATGTAACTTATTTACTTAATAAAATACTCTTCAGAACAAGTTCATCATTTGTGAATGTGTCTCTTAAATCAGAAAACCAGACACCTTTAACAAAGTGAATTCAACAAATCATTCAACAAGTGTATTTTGTCAGGTAATTATGACATTTAACCAATATTTGAGATGTGTGAAACATTATTTGACTGAAATGGTTATCTTAGAATTAATCTCAGAAATAATTTATTTAAAAAAAGACTAAAATGTTTTGAAACTTGACTAAGATTGAGTTTTCTTTTGACTAAAACTAGACTAAAATGACGAGACTTTTAGTTGACTAAAACTTGACTAAGATACCTTAAATTCTCTTTTGACTAAAACTAGACTAAAATGACGAGACTTTTAGTCGACTAAAACTTGACTAACAAAAAAAGATATGTGAATGACTAAATATGACTAAAACTAACAAGGACATTTCGCACAAGACTAAGACTAAATTAAAAATAGGTGACAAAATTAACACTAATGACTTGAGAATGTTCCAAAGAGCATCATGTGTGCTTCAATGGAAGCAAGGAAATCTGACATTTTGTGCAAAAGTGTTACCAAGGTCAATGCCACAAACCTAGAAACAATGCTGAAAATATCTAGGTTACTGTTGTGACCTCCATTCCCTGATGGAGGGAATGAGATGTTGTGTCGATGTAGTAACTCTTGGGGTCTCTCTTGAGAGCCTCGGTTTCCTCTGAACTTGAGAAAAGGCCAATGAAAAATTGGCGAACAGAATTTGCATGTTCCTCCCTCGGACATACGGGTACAAAGGAGGGCGCAATACGGCTGTTCATTCTAGGCACTGAGGAGCTGAGAATAAGATTCAGCCATTACAGTAGTTGGTACAGTGTTGTGGCAAGAGGGACACAATGTCTCATTCCCTCCATCCTGGAATGGGGTTTACAACAGTAACCTAGACGTTCCCCTTCTGTCACTCACTTGAAGTTGTGTCAATGTAGTGACACTAGGGGTCCCTTTCCAATAACGCCATGACATTGAACCGTGTTACATGAACTGCTGATGCAAGCTATTGCTTGCCAAAGGAGCAGACCCAATCAGGCTGCACGTAACCTTCCCCAACGCCCCATAAGACGTCATATACATTTTAGGTTCCCGGCATCCCTGAAGGGGGGAACAAGCGACGCGACAAGCATGGGAGCAGGTCACGCCAGCAGTGGCCTTTTCTCTCTCTATGTTTTCTCTCCATATAGTGTTAGATACGGCTAGGACATCTAACACTATCACATGCATTGGGGAAGGTGTTCTTTTCCAATTTACTCTTTCAGGGGGAAAAGACCCCACGGAGACCACATCCTGCCCAGGCTGGGGAGGTAAACATGTGGCAAATACGTCACATGGGCTTACAAGCCACACATGGAAGTGGCACGGTGGTAGGTCCAATCACAGTGACTGGGAGCAGAGGGGACTGCCCAAGGGAGATGCGGGTCCGCCGAGAGGGGGACCGTACCATGGGAAATACGACACATGGTGTTACCTTGATAACTGACACCTGTGGAGCACCTATTCCAGTACAGAGTAATTAGTACCCGTAGTGGGTCTGGTCGGGAATTCCTCTGCTGAATTCTCGAGCCAGAGGGCTAGGGAGGAGAGACATCCAGGGAGCTCGAGTTTTGCGGGCTCGCCTGGGAAAATGAGCACACATGTTTGTCTCAGAGGAGGGGAAAGGCACTATGCGCAAGTGGTACACCCAGTCAGCTGTCCCGTCTTAGCGAGTTCTACATGCTTGGACCTGACAAAACCTGTGACGAGACCGACTCAACCCGGAGATTATAGAATCTCGCAAAGGTATTGGGTGTTGCCAATTGTCTGCTAGAGAGGTGCCATTGGCCAGTGCCCATGAGGATGCCACACTCATCACAGAGTAGTTTAGGGCATAAAGCTTTCTGGTAGAGGGAGCTCTTGCTTGGGTGATCGTGTCTACAGCGGCTGGTGGTAGACTACGTAGATCTTCCGCGTCCCGTCCAGGGGCCAGACAAGAAGGTCCTTCCTCAGGGGAATTCGCTAGGGAGGTGCTGTCGCGAGGAGCGTGAGATCCGAGCACCAAATCTGAGTGGCACAACAAAGGGCTACAAGAGTGATTTGTTCCTCGCCCTCCCTGGCCTTGCACAGGGCTTGTGCAAGTAGGCTCACTTGGGGAAATGCGTACTTGTGCAGCCCCCGGGGCCATCTGTGTGCCAGCGTGTCTGTCCTGAGGGGAGCCTCCAACAGAGAGTATCAGAGCGGACAGCGGCAGGATTCCCCAGAGGCGAACAGGTCTACCTGTGCTTCGCCCCATTGATTCAATGTGCCTGTGGGCACACAGTGACTCTCGAGAGTGAGCTAGAATCAGCCAGACGAAGTGAGGGCCTCGACAACAATATTGCCATGGCCATGTTCATGCAATGAGAACATGAACCATTCATAAACACTGCCTCAGTGTGATCGCAGCCCAGACATGTGAGGCAGTGCCCATGACCGTCTGAAGCGAAGAGATATCTGCTGCATCCAGGAACTACACAAAGGCGGAAAGGCATCTTTAAAAAGACACTTCTTTAAAAAGACGTTCAATGCCATTGTGTACTCTTTTAGAGAAAATACACTTTTAGAGGCTATTTGCCCTTTTAGAATCGCTGTCGAGGCGCCCAGGTGCATAGACAGAGAAGAGAAAACCCACTGGTAATGCGCCATAAGATCCAACAGCAAAGCTCTGCAGAGGTGAGTGCAACAGTAGTGGAAACGTCAGCTTGCTGAACACACAACATCTCAGCTCTGAAGAAAAAATCTGAATGAACAGCTGTATTGCTCCCTCCTTTGAACCTGTATGTTTGGGGGAGGGATATGCAAATTCCATTCACCAATTTTTTATTGGCCTTTTCTCAAGTTCAGAGGCAACCGAGGCTCTCAAGAGAGACCACTAGTGTCACTACATCGACACAATGTCGAGTGAGTGACAGAAGGGGAATGTTATATTTCCTCTTCAATTCACATCCCAACATATCTCTGTTTTAAATATTTCAAAATTAAAAATATATTTCCAGGTTTAAAAGCGGAGGAAGAAATCACACAATTTCAATGTGGTCAGAGTTTTGTACCCCAATGAGTTTAACTACTCCTAACTGAAAAACTCCACCAAGCTATCTTTGTCGACAAAAAATCGACTAAGCTATCTTTGTCGACAAAAAGTTCTTTAGTCATGGTTTTATCAAGACACACTTCTTAATAGGACTTGAAAATTCCCCACAATGGTCTGTTTAGTTTCAAGGCCGTTTATTCTGATGTAAGGAGCTGAAAACATAACAATGACAGGCTCAAATATGATGCCCTTTTATTAGAGGATGACAATGTCATAAATAGGATTAAAATAGGCCACTGTCTGCTGCTGGTGCCTCACATTCTGTTTTATGTAAGACCTTCTTTATCATGGTTAACCACATGTGAATACAATGGCTAAACCACATGTGAAGGTGCATATCAATAAAGGCTTCATTAATCAAAAGCTACAACTCTGTGTTGTGTTTGCTGAGGTTTTCAGCTTCTAAATGAGAGATATACTGAATAAAGGTGAGGTTTGGCTGAACAAGACTTACAGCATGGGGAACGCTACAAAACACTCCCAGGAGTCATACATCTTTCCTGTCTTTCATAGCCAAGACAGTGAGGAAATCTTTCATGGTTGATTGAAGAGGAAATTATGCTGAGTTTTAGGTTGTGGTTGCTTTAACATCCCACTTCCTTTTGGATAGCTCATCTAAAAATTAGATAAGCCACTGTGAACAAGCTTCTCTCATCGCTTATGAACATTGTTTGCTTCCAGAAGACTTGAAATATGATGCACAAGCCACATGGAATACATTTTGATACTTTTGCTTTTTAAAGCTAAAAGAATTGTCACTATCAACTTTTTTTCTCCCTCTTTTTTGTTCTGCATAAAGAAAGTCAAACTGGCTTGGAATGATATGAGGGTGGTTAAATTATGTCAGCATTTTAAATTTGTGGGTGATTTATTCCTTTAATGAGCGGAAAAGTATTGTATTGACAATACTTCTAAGTAAGCTGTCTTGACCATGCTGACTTTTGACCATAAAGTCTCCCCTCAATCTTCCTCTTATGCTGTGATCTAAAGCTGGATCCTGGAAGTGCTGACAAACCCAGGTGTGATTAACAGGTACTCGCTGTATAGATGCAAAAAATAGCCCTCATGGCCCACATACAACCTCCTTTCTGAAGTAGCCAACACCTGTTTCATCTCTCCTGTATAGACAAAAATGCTGTGACCCAGCTTTGAACTCAGAACCTGCCCACTGTCACTGATCTTCTGAATGTTTATGAATGGTAGCTGGTGTCTCCTTGTTGTCAGGCTCTATGGTTGAGCATGCTGACTTCAAATGGAGTTTATCTTCAGAGAAGAGCAGGAAGGATCCTCTGCTCTTGGCCCAGCCCCTATGATGTGCTCTTGATGTGAACATAAACTTATTTTGTGTGGCATAATTGAAAGATGAAACATTTATTTGCAGGCAGATCATTGTGCTTGTAACTGTGTCTTTGAAAAAGAAGGCTGCCTGTGTTGAAACACGATGCACTGTAATAAATAAAATAATAAAAAATTGATCAATTGTCACACATTATACATACATTTCTGCATATATACAGTGAAATCATTTATTTTTCACATATCCCAGCTAAGCTGGGGTCAGAGTGCAGGGTCAGCCATGATTCAGCACCCCTGGAGAAGATAGGATCAAGGGCCTTGCTCAAGGGTCACACAGTGGTGTCTTGGCGGTGCTGGGGCTTGAACCCCCAACCTTCTGGTCAGTAACCCAGAGCCTTAACCACTGAGCCTCTTCATCCAGATACAAAAATTCCAAGTGAGATCTCCTTAAAATCTTGATTGTGTCTCCTAGTAGTGATTAAATTGGGATCACATGGACATATTTGCTTAAGTCTCCTCTTTCACAGAAAAACACTCCAGTAATCTCACAAGTGTCTCCTATAGAGTTTGAGAGCTATTTCAAGAATGTCCTAGACTGTGTTCAGATCTGCCAAGATACCAAAGACCGCAATCAAAAGTCAGAGATTTCAATATGAAGTGAACATTTATCAAACAATTCTTCAAAGTCTAAATAATCTGAGCTATACTAACCACTATAAATGTCTTGCTCGAAACTCTAACTCTATGTCAACAATTGTCATCCTGAATCTTAGGGGAAACATCTGAGACAAAGTTAATACTTAAAACTGAATTATGTCACTTTTTTATGTTCCATTACTTTATCCTAGCTTAATATGAATAGACAACTCTAAGTAAGCCATTCATACCCTGTAAACCCTAATGTTGTCATTACTGGAAAAAATCAAGTTGTCTTAACTAAACACAACTTGAAATATTTTGTTTTGGGTCATAACTCTGTTGTAGGTCAGCAGACCTGATTTTGCAGGACAATGTGGGACACAAGGGAGAGATAACTTATTATTATTGTACTAGGTGAATAAATATTGATTTTATATTAGATGTATTTTTGCAGTGATGTTAAATGTTAATGACAGCGCTGACCGATGCTGCGCTGTGAACGTCACTCAGTTTGGCATAAGGTCTACAATACAAACAAACTTGAACAGCACGGACCTACTCAATCTAAATATAATGAAGTGAAAATAATAATCTAATCGTTAAAAAGCACATTTCCAAATAAGCACATCAATTCTATTAGGAAAGACTAGAAAGATTAAATGTGTCTTACCGGATTTATTGCATCTTGAATAAAAAATTTTTTGTCTGATCTGTCGAGTAGGGCCTTC
Source organism: Moxostoma hubbsi (assembly GCA_032164185.1). Taxonomy (NCBI): domain Eukaryota; kingdom Metazoa; phylum Chordata; class Actinopteri; order Cypriniformes; family Catostomidae; genus Moxostoma; species Moxostoma hubbsi. Next base: position 9,152,774 of record JAVLUX010000011.1, on the reverse strand, counting down.
TCATTCATTACATGTCTGTAGAACTCCTGGCAGGTGTAGCTGTAGTTCACATTTACCAGGAGTTCACTTTTTATGAAGTCCACGGATGCTCAGTTCTTTGTCTCTGTCCATGCAGCGGTCATCAGAGAAAACACCCTCTCCACGAACCCATTGATGACAGAAATGCTCAAAGCCAAAGATACCAGAGCTGTCTTGACCATGACCATGAGCTGGGCACTGAAATGTTTCAGCAGAGCTGTCTGTGAAACTTCGGTGACATACCCTGCACTCTCTTTTTTTAGGGTCACCTGTAACTGGTTTTAACCATGTATATATTTTCTCTCATTCTTTATTTTACGGACACAGACACCCTTTCTTCTCGGGAGCTCCGGATATCCAACACCTGTTCTCCGGATGTCCATTTATCTGTTGCAGTTTTTTTTCTTTTTCTCTCCAGTGTTTTCCCGCTCTGGAGAGAAAAACGGCTGCGCTGCGCATGTTCAGTGTTTTATAGTGTTGTAGTGATTTTGTCATTTAAAGGACGATTAAATAAAATGATGCCAAAATAATAATAATAAATAATACAGACAAAATTGAAATGCGGACATTGCTTATGACTTGCGGGACACAGGACAAAGCTTCCAATTTCGGGACTGTCCCGCAAAATGCGGGACAGGTGGTCACCCTACTGGGGTTACTTAACTGTAACCCTTGTTTCCTGAAAAAGCGGAAGGAGATGCTGCGCTTTGGGAACGTCTTTTAGGAGTGACCAGCTGTGAATATGTGAGCAACATGTCAATGAATTTGACTGTAATTTATAGCCTCTGCTGGTGACATCATCAGGATGTGCCGGTACCAGGGGCTATAAATAGATGTGCCACAGGTGCATCGTCAGGTATTTTTGCCTGAAGAGCAGTACTGGGTCATCCTCAGTGTGGCAATGAATCGCAGCATCCCATTCCGCTTTTTCAGGGAACAAGGGTACAGTTAAGTAGTGTTCTGTCGTTAACAATCTGCGACAGAAAGACGCAACTAGAGTGGGACCCAAGGTGAGGAACCGGGGTCTGAACCACATAGACACGTAGCCCGCAGCACGTAACCCTTATCTGCCTTATGGGACTGGCCCTTGGATGAAATCCCCTGGCTTTGAGCCACAACTGAAACAGTCTCATGTGCAAAAGGCCCAAAGGAATCACAGAGGACGCAGATGCCATGACACCTAGTATTCGTTGATACTGAAGAGCAGTGCAAACTTGGCCTAGCTTGACTTTGCTCAGGGTGTTCTGAATGGTCTCGATTCGAGTGGGAGACAATTGTGCCCATATCATGATCGAATTCGACATGATCCCCAGATACGTAGTTCTCTGAATAGGAGAGAGAATGCTTTTGTTGTCAATGAGTCTCAAACCCAGAGAAACCAGATGAGCTAAGACGATATTCCTGTGCTGTAATTCTAGTTCTTGTGACTGTGCTAGTATCAGCCAGTCGTCTATATAACCTCAGGAACTTCCTGTGTTGTGGCAGAATTTCTATATGAAAATAAGCGTCCATGTGATCGATCATGACCAACCAATCGTGATGTTGGATTTGAGACACGACCGTCTTGACGGTTAGAATCTTGAACTTGAGAGCCTTGACTGTGCGATTCAAGCCATGAAGGTCTAAAATCCCCCCATCCTTCTTGGGAACCAGTAAGTATCTGCTGTAGTAACCCGACTCTCTCTCTGGAAGGGGAACATGTTCTATGGCTCCTTTGACCAAGGGATTTTACAGTTCTATCAACAGTAGATGTGCTTGTTCCGGTTTCACGCGTTGAAACGTGGAGGATAGCGAACTAATTGAATTCTGTATCCTTTTTCTACTGTCCTTAGGACCTACATAGAAACACCTGGCAGTAGCTTCCACGCTGCCAGGTTCTCTGAGATGGATATCAATTTTGACACTTCCTGTTGAGGGAATGTCGAGTGTTCCGTGTCCTGGACTACGGCAGGAAGCAACGGAACACCCAACATTTAGCTGGACACCGCTAACTCCCAAAACACCAGAGGCTGCAGGAATGGAGAGGTTTCATGGGGGTATCGGGAAGGCTTGACGAAGCTCTGAAAAAGCCCCTTTGTTGATCGTACTGCCCGCACTCAGGTTCTTCAACAGATCAGCATGGTACGCCTGTAACTCTGCCATGGTGTATAGGGCAGCACCAGCCTGACCTGCTGCCTGATATGGTGCCTGAGGTGGTCCTGCACAGTTTGTGGGGAGAGTAAGTCTTTTTAATGATGATGCCGAGCCAGGTGAGAGATAACCCGTGAGTGTCTCTTCTACCTGTGGCATCATCGAATACTCCCATGCCTCAGCACCCACGATGTCGAATATGTTGACATCGAATGCACAAAATTACGGGAAGTATAAGGTTTCCCTAATGGACGAGAAAGCTCATCATGGAGGTCATCAAAAAAGGGAAGGGACTGATATTGCGTTCCCTTCCCCTGGCCACCAGACACCTCTAATTTAGAGCATTTGGGGGTCTCTTGTTTGTGTGGCCAGTCTAACTGTAATCTGGCCACCACACAAGTAACTACCTTGAGTAATTCCTCAACCGCTTTACTATCATGTGAGGAACACTCAGATGTAGGTAGCTCAAAGTCCGCGGACTCAAGAGATATAACGTCCCCCTCATGAACTGAAGAGGAGCTGGGGCGCGCTTCGAGATCATGAGAAGAATCAGTTGGATCTGGAGAGAGAGCGAGCGATAGGGACGGACCTGTCTCTCGCTCCTCAGCCAGATCCATTCGAGAGCCCCATTATGGAAGGGTGGGCGTTGGCTCTCGGAAGTAAGCGAGACGAGTGCAAAGCATTTTCACTGAAAACAGCTTGCAATGCTCGCACCCACCCCAACGCAAGAGCAGCATGCTCTTCCCCCAAACACATAAAACAAACCTGGTTTGTGTCCACTTCAGCCATATGGTGTAAACACAGAAATACACTGTTTGCCTTGCTAATTGCTCATATTTAGGAAGAAAAAAGTTTTTCTGAACACTGCCTAACAAATCTAACTCCTATCAGAGGAAAGTAGAAAGTTTGACAAGCTTGAGAAGCACAACACACACAGAATGGTCTGAAGACAAAAGACCTGACGATGCACCAGTAGCGCATGTATCTAGCCCCTGGTACCGGCGCATCCTGATGAAGTCAACAGAAGAGGCTATAAATTCCAGTCAGTTTTATTGACGTGTTGCACACATATTCACAGCTGGTCACTCCTAAAAGATGTTCCCAAAGCTCTAAATCAAGCGCAGCATCAAAGTGTAGCTTTTGATTGGGAAATCAAATATCTAAGTTGCATGAACTTATTTTTCATAAAACTCCATAGACATCAGATGTTAAATGTCAATAACTCAAACTGTTGAGTACAGATTTGAGGCCATGATCAATACTCACAGAGCACTGCCCTTGAATAATTTTATGGTGTATCCTTGGTCAAAGGAGCATTTAAACAATTGTTGTTAAGAATTCATAGATGTTGTATCTCCTTTATAGTATTATTTATGTTGTTTTGATGCAACCATTTGATTTTTACTCAGGTAATTGAGTAGAGTCAGCTCATTAGGGTTCTCAGGGTAGGTTAATTTTCTCGTCTTTGTGGCGCTACATAAATTTCTGTTTGTCTAGCCCTACACAATAAAATTGATTCAACCAATGCTGTAAGCTGGGGGTGGGATGATCTATTTTCAATCAATGGCAGACATAGATGAAAATGGCATATTCTGAAGGCTTTTTAAAAACAATGTTTAATTTTGCAATTCAGTTTGGTGGCGATTGTGGTGCAGAAATTACACACTTAAAATATAACTGATAAATCAAATGCCTCCTTATATATAAAAAAAACGCAACCCCTGAGCAATATATACTGCACATTTATATATATTATATATATATATATATATATATATATATATATATATATATATATATATATATATATATGGGTCATTGACAAATAAGGTTGCCCCAGGTGATAAATATGTAATCTGTGTAAACTGTGGCAAAGTGATTTGCATCTGTAATATAGTCAACAAATCTTGAACTAATTTATGGCCATGTCAATATAGACAATGTCCTAAAATTAACACCATCTGAGTGTGTCAACCAATCAGAATCAATAATTCAACAATGCCATGGTATGGGGGGCCTGGGTAGCTCAGAGAGTATTGACGCTGACTGCTACCCCTGGAGTCACGGGTTCGAATTCAGGGCATGCTGAGTGACACCAACCAGGTCTCCTAAGCAACCAAATTGGCCCAGTTGCTAGGGAGGGTAGAGTCACACGGGGTAACCTCCTCGAGGTCGCTATAATGTGTGGTTCTCGCTCTCGGTGTTGAGTTGTGCATGGATGCCACGGAGAATAGCGTGGGCCTCCACACATGCTACATCTCCACGTTAACACGCTCAACAAGTCATGTCCACCGCCATCCGGATTGAGGCGAGTCAATACACCACCATGAAGATTTAGAGCGCATTGGGAATTCCAACTTGCGGAGAAGTAAAACAAATAAAAACAATGCCATGGTATAGGCCTCAATTCTCTATGGCTTGTAAATATTATCAAACAGAATAATATATCCCCCAGGATTCTTCTTTCATGTTGGAATATTCTGAAAAATGTTCCCTCAGATAATTTTTTCAGTTGCTCTATAATTTTATTGCTCTACATTTAATTTGAAAAGCTGTTTTTTTTTTTTTTTTTTTTAATAAATTTAATCTTCTCGCTTCTCCCTCTCTTCACTAAGATAGCATTGATTTTGTCAAACAAAACCACTATTGTCTCATATGAGCCGAGTAGACAGAGAAGCATTAAGCACAAAAGTAAACTGTCTGTTCAAAGAGATGAAACGCCACAAACACTGACATCTGGATCCTCTCAGGGCTTAATCGCATAAGGTAAATGGGCATTTTCAGACTTTTAGGTTTGCTCTAAATTGATGGTCTGGACACTTTGTTGTTGCCTATCATTATTATTATTATTTTTTTTTCTGTTTTGTCTAGGTCCTCATGGCTAAATCTCCTGTTTTCAAATGCGTAGTGGAACCACTATATTTAGTTTAGGCCTATTCATGATATTACCAAACAGCAAGCCATTCTTTGGTGTTAATCGAAACACCATGAAGCAGCCATTCATAAAAAGACACATTATGGTTTGGCCTCTTTGGTAAGGTTGAATAAACCTTGGGTTCCTGAAGCGCTGTCCCTACCAACCCCCATGATCTGGGGTTTTTCTTAAAATAATTTAAGGACACTTAACCTTTCACAACCACATTCTGTCCATTACAAGTCTAAAGTATAAAGGACAGAGACTGGGGAATGACTGAGGGCAAGGATAGAGGGAGCAATATTGCAGAAAACACGCTTTGTATGACCTTGTATAAACAGATATCTCATGTGAAACAATGTGAGCATGAACAAGTTGTTTTACACAGTATATACAGTTCAGTGGGAACCAAAAGTCTGAAAATGTGGAAGTGTACAAGCTTATTTACACCTAAAAATAAAGAGACATTTTTAAACATTGAAAAAGTAAAATTTTGGACAATTTCTAGGTCTCTAATCCAATTAGCACACTTTTGACATTGGCTATGTCAACTCCTTTGAACAGTAGGTTACATTTCCTTGTTTCCATTGAAACACAAATGTGTGCAGTAAATGCCAGCTTGAGTGCATGTTGCCATCATCTTTTCAATTAACTTTCACTCAAATTGATATACTGTTATTATATTTTTTAAAAGGTCTATTCAAAAAAATTCAAAATAGAAGTATTTCTATTTGAAATGTATTTGAAAGTAGACCTCAAGTGGCCTCAGAATAGAAATAGTAATACATACACTTATGTATATATATATATATATATATATATATATACACACACACACACACGTTACGTGTCACTAACTTTTATGCAAAATGTTTGTTGCATGCCAATTAAAAAAAAAATTATGTCATGGAGCCTGTTCAGATTTAAAGCCATTAGCTTTAAATTTATATGTTTTTGGTTTTAACTCTGCCAAGGTAGCTCAGTGGGGATAAATAAGGTCAAATAAACTTGTCAAGCTGTAACACTAGACAACTCTATAAGCCAAAATCTTGCTTTACCATGACTTGTGTGTCAGAAGCTGAGGCAATCCAAACAACTATAATAAAATTATAATACATATCCCAAACACAGAGAACTGCAGTTTAAACAAACATAGGGACTTACAGGGGCAAGAGCGAGGGCTCAGTACAACTGTTCTTTTATGGAGAAAGAAATTACGATAAATGCCATCTGACATAATAATAACATGGTGTATATGGCTATAACCGCTTAGTTTCATTCAAGCATAACAAAACAAACAATAGCTTGGGACAACATGCCTTAGAGTGAGCATTTTGACTTTGTTTAAACAGATAAAGCACAATGCCACAGGTTCACATGTTTCACAAGCTCATAGAAGAGACTCGGCGCCAAAGAATGCAACCTTAATTAGCAGTTGGCCCCAACATGTTCATCCTCTTTAGTTTTCTGAATAAATCAGTCAAATAAGATTAAGTTAATCAATTAAATAAAAGTTACAAAAATAAGACATTATTAGGTGCAAATACTAGGGGTACATCATAGGTTGCATTATTAAGTCAGAAGTTCTGAGTTAGAAACATTAATTTAATAGAAATCCCTCTCAGTTCTTAGCAGAGGTTTAACTCATTGTATAATGGAGTTTACTTATTTTCAAACAGTTTAGTATTGTAAGCTAAGAAACCTAAGATGTGGTCCTCAATGAATGGCTCAAAGCATTTGCACAACTGCCATTCAGTTTACGTTGGGGCTTATGGAAATGGTTATTTAACAAACCTTGTAGAAAAACTTGCATGCCTTTGTCTCCCCCTCTGAACGGCACATTTAACTTTTTGAATATCAACAGGGTTGAGACCAAAACAAACACACACACCAATAAATCAGCACAGATCATTGCATTTCCATGATTCTGTCATCATTTACACACCCGCTTGTTGTTCCAGACCTGTATGACTATCTTCTTCTGTGGAACACAAAAGGAGAGAATTAAAAGGAAGTTCTGACAAATTTCCACATAATTAAACTGAATGGGGACTTGCACTGACGAGGTCTAAAATCAGAAAAAGGACCATAAAAGTACCTACCATAAAATTTTCCATCAGTCAGGGTATAGTAACTTGATGCAAAATATGCACACCCGGTCCCCAATCAGCCTGATGGGGGTGCTCGAGGGATAAATGCGGCCGTGACGACAGTTTGAGAGGGAGAGAGAATGACAGGCAGCTACTCTGTGTGTTTATGTTTGTGTGTTTGTGTGTTTTTCATTTAATTCGAATAAAAAGACCACCGTCCACGAGGGGAGGAGGGAAGTGACTCCCTGACCGCCTGGATCAATAGGGCCGCTGCCAGGGGCGGAGGAGTGTCCCCACGGATTGACTCTGGTCCACTTGGGGAGGAGCAGCTGCTGTCTGCCTTAGAGGGTGGAGGAGTGATCGGGGACCACACGATCCCCCCCGTACATCATGCCAGGGGCTCCCCGGCCTGAGGCAACTCCGGGAGGAATGTAGAGCAGAGGAGGGTTGGGGCCGGGCTGGAACAAAAGGTGGCTGGTGACGACAATTTGAGAGAGAGAGAGAATGACAGGCAGCTTCTCTGTGTATTTATGTTTGTGTGTTTTTCATTTATTTCTTCATTAAACTATTACTTATATTGTCAAGCCGGTTCTCGCCTCCTCCTTTCCCTTATACCTCCTTACAATAGGTTTTATTAACGGTTCTATTTACTAGTTAAATGGGTAACACATTATAATTTCTCTAATTAATAAACTAATATACATGACCTAACTTAAATAAAATTGTAAGCATTGTATAACTAACAAGAGTGAATACATGTTCATGTTAAGACTTTACCTGATTTTAGTTGAGCATTTGCAAAATCCTTAAAGATAGGTAAGCATATGGCGTAGACTACACTACTGGTGCCATTAAATGTCATTAGGGTCCCAGCAAGTTTGGCAACAATAACGACTGGTCATGTCGTACTGACAACACAATGTCAATGACATCAAACCTGACGTGCCTTTTGTAAATGTGAAATATTTTATGTAATCAGAAGTCAAGATTTTCAGTGAATAATGGCTTAAATTTCTTCAGAAGGTCATTTGGACATTTGGGCTATTTTTCTGATATTTTTATGGTGCTTTCATGTCATTTTAGAGCTCAACAGCTCGAGAACCCTTTAACTTCCATTATATTGAGAAGAGTGGCCAGTATATTCTTGAACATCTCTGCTTTAGTGTTCTACAGAAAAAAGTAAGACATACTGGTTTGGAACGACGTGAGGGTGGGTACATAATGACAGAATTTTCATTTTTGGGTGAAGTCAGTAGTCCAAGCAGATGGACAGAAATGAGGCAGGTCGCACTTGTACATGGCTGGTTCTCCATTGATTGTCATGAGTGGAGCCAGAGACATAAGCCCCTCTGAAGAGAACAAAGAACACGACTGAAAGGCCATCAGCCCCTCACTCTATTCAAGACACTCCCTCTCCTTTATCTCTCTTGAGCAACCCCTCATCCCTGATCAGACCCTCCTCCTCTCCAGTGCTTAGATCACTTTGTTTCATCGCATTTCATCTCTCTCATACATTTCTCATACACCCCTTGCATAAAATGTGCATTTAGACTAATAAATGTCCTAAAAGGTGCAAAAACATCCTTTCATGATTGGTTAATTAATTAAAGGGTAAATCAAATTCAAATAATCACAAACACACTGGGTCAAGTACTTAACATGGACTTACAGTACAAGACATGGAAGTACTTCTTGGTATGGTAAGGTTTTGAGCCCTATGTAGTGATCAGTGCTGGAAAATATATTTTAAAACTGTAGCTTGCCAAGTTACAAGATACTCATAATTTATTTAGGACTACAATCAATAGTTACTGCAGCTAGAGTACAAGCTACTGACAAAAAGTAGCTAACTACATAGAACTACATATAAAACACATTTCAGATTTATAGCTTAATCAGAGCAGAATTTCTCTAGCTCAAAAAGATATGAAATTGTTTCAGTCAATGAATCTTGATGAACATATGCTAAATACAACAACAACAACAACAGATATTATCACAACTAGATCGAAAGCAGATGAACAGCAGCGGATATAAAAGTATTTTGCTATGAAAAGGCACAACATGCAGCAAATTTTACCATTTTACAATGGTGCATATGAGATATTTCAGGAATGTTTTATTATTGAATGCATGTGTGTAATATAATGTGACTTATTAAACGGCATACTAACATCTCTGGAATACTAAATACTGATCGATTCCACTATGCAGCAGTCTTATATTTCTGAATAATGACTGCACATCCGGGGATAAAGCAGCACTTACAGTTATTTTGCGATAATGACCTGCTGACTGTAGAATATCCCTTACAAATAAAACACTGATGGAACGTTTTGTCTCACTACACCACTAAAAATTAGCTCATGACTGGAAGAGCTACACTTTAGAAAGAGCTGATCTACTGGCAATTATAAGCATCGTTATTTTAGTTAGTTATTCCTTAACACTTCTAGAGATGCAAGAATGAAAAGATGACATGCACAACATTATGCATTATTCAAATATGTGAGCAAAAGGTCGTTTGCATTTGGTGGTCTTGATGCAGAGGCTACCAGTTTTGTCCTCACGCCATGCAGATACTGAGCTGTTTTCTTGCAGTGCTATTTTCCAGCATGTTTTAACAAGAAATGATTTCACTGTTTATTTCAGCTCTGAAAATTACTATTTGTGTGTGTTCTGTATCAACATAAGAGAGTTGTCACTCTGACAGCAGGTATGTTTTGAACCCCCCAGATCATGTATTTCAAAGGGGATTACAGATATGATGATAGATATATTGCATGTACTTGTATGACTGGTAAACCACATTGAATGAACAATGAGCCTGAGTTATTCTTGTGGTGTATGGCAGGATAACAAGTGAAGCATTTCGCCTTTGATATAGAAAAATGCTCCGACTTAAATTACAGTCACGTTTTGAGATTGGTGTAAACTCGGTGTCAAATTAACTTGAACGTTACTTTTTTCTTTTGTTAAAAAAATAGTCCTGAGATCCATGGAATGTAAAAAATGTAAGTAAAATATTTTTCCTAATAACCACTGCTGTGACGCAAACAGTTGTTTTGTCAATATTCAATTGAACATTAATTGCACTGCAAAAGAATAAAATAAAAAAAATATAGCCAGTATTTTTATCTTGTTTGTAATACCTAGAAGTCCTTAAAACATGAAACATTTACTTGAGAAGCAAAATTATATGAGATATCAAGTCTTGTTTTTAGAGAAATATAACATTTTAGTGAGGTTTATGCAAAAATAAATAAATAATAATAATAATTTTAAAAAATAATAATTTGTATGTAATTGTAATGTATGTATAAAACCTGTTCGGGTAAGAAAAATAAACTTGTTTTCTATTTGAATTAAGTATTTTTATTTATTTTTTGTGCATAAACTGTACAAAAATCTATTGTCATTTTATACTTTGTTTTAAGGATGTTTAGATATATAATTTTAGATAATCATACTGGAAAACATGACCAAAACAAATGAAAAAAAAAATGATAAAGAAAATTATTCCTTTTTTTTTTTTTTTTTTTTTTTTTGCAGTGAGATTTCAAGCATATATTGCCCTTTGTCACAGAGGTGTCCTAACATTATTCAATGACCTAATCCTATGAGATCATACTCTGTGTGTTCACTTGTGAGTTCTGCATGATTGCTGCTGCCCTAAGAGATGGCGGGAGGGAGTTTGGGCTCCAAGTGAAGCTCTGCTAGTTCCCTCTTCGACAGTGACCTCATTGTACAATTCGCATTATCAGTGCGGTGTGAGAGAGGTGAGCCCTGCCGGACTAATCCCTTGACCCCCAGTGCATTAAAGTGACCGTTATTGGACATGCAAGGTCGGTCTGTCACTTCCCAACCCCCAAAAAAACCTGACTGTGGGGAGTTCATGGGGGTTGGATTTTGTTAGTTTCTGTTGAGGGGTAATGGATGCTGACATAAGGCACAGCATAGTTGATGTCCTACGTGGTAGTCTATAATAATGCTTGTTTTTCGGGAGGAGCATGCTTTGAGCAACTCACACGGCTCAGTATCACTCACAGCACCCTGTGAAAGAGAGGCCCCTTCTTGTTTATTCACAGCTTTTACACTGTGGTGATTTTACAAGGTTCCAAACAAAGAATATCTGGACATAATGGATAACTTTTAAAATATTTGAAATTACATGAAAAAAATTATTTCACTGCTTTTCCTCCACGACATGCTAATATTGTGTTTTTTATGTTTAGCATGTATTGAAATAAAAAATTAATTGTGATCTTTTATTCACTTATTTCTCTTTCATCTTCATTGGGCTTCGGTGCACTGATAAAAAAAAAATATGCATTGGATTAACTTTAAATATATATGCAGCATTTCTGCATCACACTTTTTAAGCAAATTCTAAATTTTGTTTCAGCATAACTAGAAAACATTGTTAGATATACACAAATATATCAGTTCATTAAATTTTATTTACTTAAAAAGGTATGTCACACGAATAAGATTGATGTTTTAAATAAACAATTTTATTATTTTCTACTTCATTTAATTAGCTCAAATGAAAATAATAATTCATGTCAGTCATTAAACTTGATTCACCAAAGATGTGCAAATAAAGCTGCACTTCAGCTACGCACATTCATATGTAATAACATGGCTTGAACAGAATCCAGCTTCACCAAAGGGAAAACTCTAATCGCCCAAATGATGACTTTATTACTACTAAAAGTAATTACAGTAAAACAACATCAATAACATTAGAAGGAGGTATATGGACAACATTAAAACCACCTGCTTTATATTGTGTAGGTCCCACTCGTGCCGACAAAACAGCACCAACCTGCATCTAAGAAAAGCATTCTGATATGTTATTCTTCTCACCACAATTGTACAGAGTGGTTATCTGAGTTACTGTAGACTTTGTCACTTCGAACCAGTCTGGCCATTCTTTTTTGACCTCTCTCATCAACAAGGCATATCCATCCACAGAACTGCCCCTCACTGGATGTTTTTTGTTTTTGGCACCATTCTGAGTAAATTCTAGAGACTTTTGTGCGTGAAAATCCCAGGAGATCAGCAGTTACAGAAATACTCAAACCAGCCCATCTGGCACCAACAATCATCCATGTGATTATCTAATCAGCCACTCATGTGGCAGCAGTGCATACAATCATACAGATATGGGTCAGGAGCTTCAGTTAATGATCACATCAACCATCAGCATGGGGAAAAATTATTTCAATGATCTCAATGATTTGAACCGTGGCCTGATTGTTGGTGCCAGATGGGCTGGTTTGAGTATTTCTGTAACTGCTGATCTCCTGGGATTTTCATGAAAAAACAGTCTCAAGAATTTACTCAGAATGGTGCCAAAAAACATCCAGTGAGCAGCAGTTCTGTGGACGAAAATGCCTTGTTGATGAGAGAAGTCGACTGAAAATTGCCAAACTGGTTCGAACTGACAAAGTATACAGTAACTCAGATAAACACTCTGTACAATTGTGGTGAGAAAAATAGCATCTCAGAATGCTATATATTTTTCCCACCATTCTAATTTCGATTTACCTTTACCACAAATGGTTTAAAAAAAATATATTTTTACAGGCCTGTAAGACCATTAACTACTCTGAGATCATGGACACAACCTTGGGGATATCTTCTTAATCTTATGAGAGATTTTATGTGGTGGTAAAATGCTCCAATAAACTATTTTCACAACATGAAGTTCCTTTAGCTGTGTAGTCTTTGTTAACAATGGTAAACAGTTGGAAGCCCCTTTCAAAGGGGATTATATCAGGTCAGGTGCATTTGGACCTTGATTACCCTTGACATATGCTTGACCATTCTGTTACTGCTGCAAAGGCAAGACTTATTTGGGGCCAAGAAAAAAAAAGGTCATCAAGGCCAAGACCTCCCTAACATTGCAAGCAAACAATCCTCAGGTTTAACCAATGAATGATAAGCTGATAATGGAGGCTGTGGCTTCATTTATTAAAGACACATGAAGATCCACATGCTTAGAGTGGAAATGTCTGTCATCAATGTCATAATAACGAATGTGCAAAAGTGCATACAGTATTTTGAAATGTCTGTGGGTTGCCTGAACAACTATTTGACTATTCGCTTATAAGGAAGCCAAATATAATTAAGCTAATTTTGATAAGATCAGTATCTTATAGAGGGTGTTAAATTATACATTTTTAAAAGATTTTATTTCAAAATCAGCTAGATGGAGCGCAACAGAGTAGAATAGGATGTAGGGGCCGTCAAGGCATGTGCTCATGGCTGGACTCTCAAAAAACAGCACTAGACTTAACAGCCAACGCAACATTTATCATTTAGATAAACTAGCCAACCTCACTAATGGACTGCTAGATGATTGCTGGACAACTAGTTGACAACTGTTATTCATCCCTAGCCATAATCATGAGTAGTGGGACTAAAATGAGAACTGTTTGATCTTTCAAACTTAAAAATATAAATATATTATGTCTATCGCTCTTTATAAATAATTTCAACTCATATTTCTTATTTGCAGATAATGCAGAGAATAATTCAAGAGAACTCTTCAGAAGTTTAACAGAGTGGCGTGAGGCTCAAAAGAGTAAACAGAGTCTGCTCTGATTGTGAGGGCCTTGACATTACTTAACCAGCTGGGCCAGGTGGACTTTTATAAAGGCTTAAAACCAAACCAATGCTACAGGTGTTCAACACACTCCCAGATCTCCATGCAGTGGATGTGTTCTGTCCATTCAGTGGTTCTCAACTGTTTTTTTTTTTTTCTTTAAAACCTACATAAACATTAGACATTAAATGGCCAACACAATCCTAAAATTGTTTATTGTACAAAAGTAAACAAAATGTGATTTGTATTTTTTTTTTTAATTTATGAATTGTATTATTTTAATGGTCTTGTGTCCTTGGCAGCCAATAACTCACCATACAAAACAAATGGTGTGTGGTTGGCACAAACCATATCTATCCTCATTGCATCTAAGGCAGTCTGGGTCACCTTAGTTTTGTTCATCATAATTTTGTTAATTGTCTTTAAGGATGAAGGCATATCCCACAACTTGTCCATCTGGGGCATATGCCTTTTTTTACCTAATTTTGCAAAGTGACTTATTTAAAAACCATACAGCTGCAATCCACAACCAAAATATGAAAGTGTTTTTCCTTGCTTTTAAAAGTTGTATGGTGAATTGTAATGTACTGTTTGCATTTTACATTGGTTCTGCATTCTAGCATTGTAGCCCACCGATTGAGAACCACTTACCTATGATTGTTGAATACAAGGGACCCTTTTAAGTCATTGCATAAGGATATCAAGCAACTTTTTCCACAGAGCAAGGGACATCAAATTTGTGCCTTATCTAAACATTCAATATGACGCATGGGACCCTGGGAGTTGAGCCAAAACTGTGTATTCCCATGAACTACCTTATACATTGTATCTTCAGACAAGATATGCTGCTGTGCATTGTTCTCCAGGGATGATTTGTTTTTTAGCCTGTATGACTGAAGAAATTATTTTTTAATTGTCAGACAGCTATACAAAGAATACATTGTATCCATTGGTTTTTACTGTAACATAAAGCCTTAGTATGCAAGACAACATATTAGTTGATATTAGTTGGCAAGATAAATGCTGAAGGTCATGTCAAGACAAGGGATCTTTCATCCAGTTAGCATAACATGTTTATTATTTTTTCACATTTAAGTCAGTGAATCATTGCTTTAGGTGCCAGGCATGGGCGTAACATGTAAAAGATTACATAAATTACAACATAAATGACACAAATTAAAATGTGTGGTCTATTTAAAGCATATTTGTATTGAAACATCTTTAATGTTTGAACAAGCAACCAAAGCAACAATCTAAACAAACCACACACCGGTAATCCAAATACAGAAACACAAGCAGTTAGGTTGCTAAGACAATCCCTAACAGTCATTAGGATATAGGACTCTCTTGTTTTAATGCAATTTATATTTAGATTTTAGCATTAGTATCTATGTTGCTTATATTGTAAACCCACTGGATGGTTGTAGTCTAGTCCAAGATATAGTGTGCTACCAAGTAAACGCGAAAGATAAATAGGTTAATAATGAATAACTGTTAATGCAGCATCAAACAGTGCAAACTTAAAGCATTTAAATTACTGGTGTTCTTAAACAAAAAAAGGTTTTCACCTTTCATCTGAAGTCTACAAATAGTGCAGAATCTTAAATATTTCTTATTAATTTTACAACATATAATGTTTATTTATAAAAAAAATAAAATAAATATTTGTGTATTTCCAGGTTTAAACAGTATAACAGGGTTCAAATTTTATGTGCAAACGGAGGAGTCTGGAGGCAGCGGAAAAGGTCAACATGAGTATTTTATTACTCTTCAGCGTCGTTCACAAAATTCAAACCAAAGGGCACATTGTAGCACACAAAATAAACACACAAATGAGTCAAGCAGTCTTGTCACAGGAACAGTTTCTCTCTGGTGACTCTCTTTCTGCCGACTGATGTGCTTGTCGGCCTTTTCAGGTCTCCCTCCACCATCACTATAAAAAGAGACAAGTGTTAATGATAATGTCCCTGTCCCACAGACAGACACACAACCACGCCCCCAACCCCACAAACAGATTTTGAATTCCTGTGGTGTTTAATGTGGGCTCAGACATTTGCACCCCACTGTAAATAAGAACATGAATACAACTGTACCAAAGATCCAATATAATCAAGAACAGTGGCAACAGAACACAAATGTTTTTTCCACTTGTCAGTAAATATTAAAGACTACATAAATCCTAAATGCTTTTTTACAAATTATTTTACAAATATTAATATATTAAACAGACTTTAACATCGCACTGCCCGTTTAAGAGATTGTCGGAATGATCTCTCCGCTAATTTAGTTTCAAAATAATCAACATCTTATGAATTCCTTTGAATTACTGCCCTTCAGCTACATCAACATACCAGATTAAATACTTAATGGCTATTCAGTATATGACACTCATTAGGGTACAATGGGCCTAAAGGCACTCCTTAACGAAATTTTTTAAAAGTTTTAAAAAAAATACATATATTTTTATTGAACATACAGTAATTTGTGTGAAAATAAATAATAATGGAAAGTAGTTTCGAGTAAAAATATATTTTTTAAAAAGGTGATTACCCCCACACCTGGGGTAAAAGGCTCTCTCACTTGGGGTAAAGGCCCTAGGGGTTTATAGTGCAAATTTTGTCAAATAATGCAAACAATTTTGAGACAGCAAGATGCTTTTTTGAGTAACAAATTAAGATGGTGCTTACTCAAAATAACTACATAAAAAGTCAACCATTTTCTGTTCATTTCAAACACATTTGACATGTTATTACATCTCAAGTATTCTATAAACAAACTAATCTCTATTATGATTGGATTGGAGTCAATGTGAGCACACTTGTGTCATTTAAGCATTTTTCATAGCAAATCTTTTCCCCCACCAAAGAAAAACAATGTTTAACTTGAGCCTTTAACCCCTGGAACCGTGAGGCTTTTTTTACCACAAATTCTATCCTTTCACTTATTGGACAGTTATTGAAAAAAGTTTAATTTAATGACCTTTAAATTACATTTTTTTAATTTCAGGGAGTTTCATTAGTTACACAAATTTGCAACATTCAAATAAATAAATAAAAATGTGATCAAATTGCCTCAAAATCAACCTTTAGACACCAAACGCAAATAATATATGGAACAGGAACATTTTTCCAGTGATAATGACAAACAGGTGTTTAGGAAAGTCCTCTGATAGTTTTTGTCGCTATTTACTGTTTTGGGAGAACATTAAATCAGTGGAGTCTTTTACACCATGGAGCCGTTAGCCCCATTGTACCCTGCCAATGATACTCACAATTATTGCAACTATTTCCAAGTTCTTCAATATATGAATTTCTTATTCATTAAACATTGCACACATGGGACAAAATAACAAGTACTTCAAGTTCTAAGGTTTTTCTCAACACAGTATTTAATTTTCAGGGTCGCATGTGTGTTGATACATTCTTAACCCTCTCCTCTGGTCGAGAATACACAGCTTGCATTGTGTACACCGTGGAAGGGAGGGCTAATTCAAGGATTTCATTAGGATAGATGGGTCAACAAAGTCTTCTTTATCTTTATGTTCTCACACAGTGTAACAACTGAGTCACTGAAGTCTGAAGTGCTGTAGAAAGATTCCTGTTTATCATTATTATTGCAAAACTATTTTCTTACAGTTTTTCTCAGTCGCTTTGGTGCATTTCTTAGATCAAAAGTGCAATTCTTGATACTACTTGCACAAATTCCAAATCATCTAGTCACTTGTGCACATCATGAAAGCAATTTCTTATTCCTTTGAACAAATTGCAATTGCTTTTGTACTTATTGCAATTGATAATGTACAAGTGTCAGCTTTTTTCCACATTTTCAATTGCTCATGTCATGTTGATCAAAATATAGTAGATGGTTCTCTGTTGAATAGTCTTACCCCTCAAAACATCTAGGCATTAGTTCCTTGCATAAGCCATTACATGCAAAATTGTTGAACTATTTGTCATAAACTGTCAAGCATAGTTTTACACATTTCTATTAGACTTTTTGTACAAAAATGTGAATTGCTGAATCGTGCAGGTGAAATTGACTCTCACTCATGAAGGAATGTAAAGTGTTAGTTCAACCAACAATACAGTAAACCAGTTGTCTAAATTGCTCAAAGGTGCATCTCATGAACAATCAATTGGCAAGCATATATAGACAGACCACAACACAGAGTTGCAATTTTCCAATAATGGATGGACCAGGAAACGAACAGGTTCAACAGCCAAGAGGAGGAAGAAGAGGAGCAAGAATGCGTGGTGGAAGGCACAACAGAGGAAGAGGCAGAAGAGGACATAGGCGCATATCTGATGACATAAGGGCCACTATTGTAGACCATGTTGTCAATCATGGCCTTACAATGGCTGAGGCGGGTCAAAGGGTGCAGCCGAATATTGGAAGATCAACCGTGTCCTCAATAGTTCAAACATTTCGAAGAGAGAACAGGTATTTCCACCAATGTACAGTGCACTGTTACTGTATATAAGAAGTATACTGTATACTTCCTACAATGCTTCATATTACAGTAGTCCACTTGTATTTCACAGCATACAGAAATATACTCTATACAGATACATACTGCACCTTACTGTAAATGCACCCACCTGTATGTTTTACAGTAAAATGTGTGTTCGCATAGTTTTTGTCTATGTGAAAGTGTGCGATGCATCATTGCATTTTTCCCCACATAGGACTGCAAGATTACCTCAAACCGGTGGCAGAGGACGCCTTTTCACACCTCGACAGGAGGAGGCTATTTGCACCATGGTCCGAGCAAACAATGCCATGAGACTCAGGGAAATACAAAGGACCATTATAGAAGACAACGATGTCTTTGAAAACATACATACGGTTAGCATCTCAACCATCGACAGGGTGCTGCATAGAAACCAGATGAGTATGAAACAGCTGTACCGTGTACCATTCCAAAGGAATGAGGACAGAGTTAAGGAGCTACGGTACCAGTATGTACAGGTAAAACATATATCTATGTAACTACTTTACAGCAACATTTCATAGTGATACATAGTACAGTAAGCATAAACTGCAAACATTTCCATTGTTTTGGAAGGAACATGCAATATATGTACATTTTATGTCACTCTTCCTCACCAAAACAAATTCAACTGTGTGTTCTGGGATATAGCGTGTAATGGAGTTGGAATCAAGTGAACCCTCTCACAACTTTGTATACGTGGATGAGGCTGGCTTCAACCTGACCAAATGCAGAAGGCGGGGTCGGAATATCATCGGTCACAGATCTACTGTGGATTTGCCAGGCCAACGGGGAGGAAATATCACCATGTGTGCTGCTATTTCGGAGCATGGTGTCCTAACCCATATCCCCCTTATAGGGCCATACAACACCCAGCATCTACTCAACTTTTTAGAGACTCTATACAGGGCTCTCATCCCTGATAATGAGAGGGGACTGTTTAGAGAGGATTTGCCAAAGTATGTGGTCATTTGTGATAATGTCAGTTTCCATCGATCAAACATCATAAGGCAATGGTTTGTGACCCACCCGAGGATGCTCATAGAATTCCTCCCACCTTATTCACCATTCCTTAACCCAATTGAGGAGTTCTTTTCAGCATGGAGGTGGAAGGTGTACAATCGTCAGCCACACACACAGATGACCCTGCTGGCTGCAATGGATGCAGCATGTGAGGACATCACAGTAGACGCCTGCAGAGGATGGATAAGGCATTCCAAAAGATTCTTTCCACGTTGCATTGCAAGGGAAAATATCCGGTGTGATGTGGATGAGAATATGTGGGCCGACAGACAGGAACGCCTGGATGTGTAAAGACAGCACTAGAACAGTGCAGCGGGCAAAGTTGCGCCTTAGGGGTGTTTCCTGTGTTTCATTCTAATTTAGTTTTTTTTTCCTTTGTGCTGCTTGTCTTTTTCTTACTGTAAATTATTTTGTTTTTTTTTTCTTTCATAATGTAGCACTAGTAAATCTGTGGAAAACAAAATCCTGTCCAGTCTCTTTCAATCAATAACCCACATACAGAAATATGTAAATAGTACTGTTGAAATTGATATATGCCATAGAAGTGCAGGCTTGTGCATTTTCAATACAGTAACTGTCATCCAAACTGTAGCCTAAGTTTACATTAGGTAATACTGTCAAAGTACACAGTTACATTGACAACATGCTTAAACATTTTGACCACCTTGTTCGTGATCAATGACTTAATTACTTATCATTCTGATGACACTGACATGATCATTGGCATGAATATTTACTTTTGAGAGGTGTACTAAGGATTTTTAGTGACTAACTAGCTTTAGAAACTTATCTATTGTATATTGCAGTTTGTACAAATTGTTCTGAGAAATGCACTTATTATTTTGCACATGTTAGGGATGACGTGAAAAACACACCAAAGCGACTGAGAAAAACTGTAAGTAGACTTATGGACACGAGTTGTAAAAGCATTAACGGCCATAATAATGACTTGCAGTCGAACAGAGAGAAAGAGCAATAGATAGATTGACAGATATTGTAGATAAACCAACATAGCGATAGTTAGGTTGATATACGGACAGACAGACAGACAGAGCAATAGTTAGGTTGCTATACAGACAGACAGACAGACAGAGCAATAGTTAGGTTGCTATACAGACAGACAGACAGACAGAGCAATAGTTAGGTTGCTATACAGACAGACAGACAGACAGAGCAATAGTTAGGTTGATATACAGACAGACAGACAGATAGTTAGCTCGATAAACAGAAAGACAGAGTGATTAATAGGTAAACAGGCAGGCAGGCAATAGACAGACAGACAGGCAGGCAGGCAGGCAGATAGATAGATAGATAGATAGATAGATAGATAGATAGATAGATAGATAGATAGATAGATAGATAGATAGATAGATAGATAGATAGATAGATAGATAGATAGATAGATAGATAGATAGATAGATAGATAGACAGACAGACAGACAGACAGACAGATAGTTAGGTCAATAAACAGAAAGACAGAGTGATTAATAGGTAGGCAGGCAAGCAATAGACAGACAGACAGACAGGCAAGCAGGCAGACAGACAGAGAGATGATAGATAGATAGATAGATAGATAGATAGATAGATAGATAGATAGATAGATAGACAGACAGACAGACAGACAGACAGACAGACAGACAGACAGACAGAAGACAGACAGACAGGCAGGCAGGCAGAAATCGTCTTATTTTATGATAGAATTGGAAGGATAAAAGAAATGTCTAACATTTAAGAACCGGCAGAGACATCACAATTCACAAAAAACTTTCCTTTTTTGTGGTATGAGACATCTTAAGCAGGAAGCTGTATTGATTTCTCTTTAAAGCACAGTCAACACGTCAGCCTAAAGGTATTTGAAAAACAGAAATACTTAGTATAAATAACAAAACCAAAAGGGCATCCACTTATAAATTCTTGTTTAAATACAAAGATCTTTTCTAACGGCAACTTAAGTAACAAAAGAATGATGTAACAAATGGCAGTAAATGAACTGTCTTGTGATCTTTTCAGAAAGAGATGCTCGAACTACTGCACATGAAAGGACAGGACAGGACACAGCAGGGCTTTTGAGTCCTGCTGTAGTCACAAGACTAATCTGTTGTGCATGTGGCAGGCAAATAATGACTGCATGCCATCAGCTTGCCCATTTATTCATGGGGCCATTTGAGGACGCAAATAAGACATACATAACTTCTGCGATCTGTGACCCAAAGCCCTAGGATGTAGAACTCAGCCAGTCCAATTACAGACTCACAGTGATATTTGATGACAGTACTGAGCTTCCATTACACAGCTCATAATACAGTAAAGACACATCTTTGGCAGAGTCTCAATTTCTCTCTGCCAGATTGGCCATCCCTCAGAGGGCTCAGGTGCCTTCAAAATCCCATAGATCTTTCTTTACCACTTTCTTTTATCTCCTGATCTTCAACCCTTCCCTGTGTATCTGTTTCCTCACGGCACTTCAGTTCAGCCTGATTAAGCCAGTGTGATGTACAGTCTCTATAGATGCGAATAATGACGGCTGAAAAGTGGAGGTTCTGACCCCAACTCTTTCTGTTTCCTTAGAGATGGGTCGGAACTGGGCCTCCCAAGGTGGTGAGGGTTTGCAAAGTCTTTCAACTGTTTGGTTTCACGAAGGAGTATTCAATGATAAATGCCATCAAAGTGACAGGAGCCTTTATGGTAAGTGTGTCCCGCCCAGCGTTGAATAGATGGACAGTGATAGCGATGCTCATTGTTAGCACTGTAGTGGGCGGAGCCTGTAAGGCATGGTGGTGAATAGGCGTGTAGGGTGTCCATGCCCTTTGGTGCCCTTCCAGGTGTGGGAAACAGAGGGCAGAAAGCACCTGTAGGGCCTTCAAACTAAATCTCATTGTATCGCATGCCAATATGGTGGATGTTTTTTGCAGCCATCGTGTGAGATTCTGAGCCGAAGAGAGTCTTGTTTCATTCATCACATTGTCCATGAATGGACCAAGAGATCCCACCTAATACATCGACAAAGACATTTACACAAACACACATCATTCAAAACCTGCATGTTTTATAGTGAGACAATGAGCAGGCTGCTTAGATGCATGAGATACTACCATAAAGCAACCAGCAAAGCATTCATACAAATGAGAATTAATCTCTGCCACATGTCCTGAACATAACTGTCATTAATGATGAGGACATGTCACCAGCTTTTTTCGTCCCAAGTGCCAATTTTGTCCACACCACTTTATGAATTAGCGCACAGCAGTGATGTATCCAATACAAAAGCATCTCCAATTGTCGGGCATGAGCTTTCATTTTGTTAGTGTATGTTATAGTGAGTGGCGATCTGGTCCTGAAAATTCTTATTAATGCTGTGTGGTCAGTTGAAGATCATATTAAAATATTTGTGCATAATCTAATTAATATTAATAAGCTAAGTTTCGCCCTTCCCTGATTTCACAACCAGCACCTCCGTAAACCCTCCATTCCAACTGTCATAACCACTTTTCAAAAATTACGCCCCTGGTTCTGAACATGAAACTGGAGCATCAATCATTATGTGGTTTTACTGCATAGTGCCACTTTTGATGTGTTTGTTTTCCTTTGCCATTCCTCAAATTCCAAAGGACATTTCAAACAGGACCATTTGCAACGGCATCAACTTGAAATGGCAGCATTTGTGGAGACAAGTTTTAACAAATAATACTGCTAAGATTACATAAGCATCATTAGATATCCTGTAATCAGCACTTTGCAAGAATAGCTTGAGCTCCTTACACTTAAGAACCTGAAGCACAATTAGTATTCATAAGAGCTGTGGTTGGGTAATGCTGGTAGTTCAATGGGATTTTATTTAACAAAAAAGCTGAATGAATTGTGATATTGTGTAGATATAGTGGAATTTTGGTAAAGGGGATTGTGACAACTCATCTGTAATCCATATAAAAGGGGAAAGGCAGCCAATCTAAACATGAGCTTTAACTTTGTAAGCCTGGCACCAACCAAAATGCAAGTGTTGTTCTAGGCCATCGTCCATGGTATACCCTTTCTCCTTGCCACCTCTGCCCGAATTTAACTCAAAGCAAAAGACAAGTGTCCTGTGGGTGTATTTTCCTGACCAGTAAATAAACAATAATTAAATAAGGTAGGGTAAAACCTTTCACGAGAATCAAAAGACTTTATCCAACATTAAAGGAATAGTTCACCCAAAAATGTAATCCTCTCATCATTTACTCTGACTGTATCAGCTCTGTTGGTTCATACAATGCAAGTAAATGGTGACCAAAATTTGAAGTTGCAAAAAGCGCATAAAGGCAGCATAAAAGTAATCCATACAACTCCAGTGGTTTAATTGATGTCTTCTAAAGCGATCCAGTCAGGTTTGGGTGAAAACAGACCAAAATATAACACATTTTTCACTATAAATCTTGACATCAGCAGCCTCTAGGCACAATCATGAATTCCATCTTAATTATATTCGTACACTAGTGTTTGACCCATGCACAGAGCGCTAGATGGAACATTAAATCATGATCGCCAAGGAGACTGCTGATGTCAAGATTTGTTACCACTGGACTCATTTTGATTACTTTTATACTACATTTAAGTGCTTTTTGGAGCTTCAAAGTTATGGTCACCATTCACTTTCATTTTATGAACCTATCAAAGCTGAGATATTCTTCTAAAAAACGTAATTAATGTATTGTTCAAACCAGTAAATAATAACCATCATGTCTTTCCAAACCTGTATGAACCCCTTTCTGTAGTGGAACACAAAAGGAAATGTTAGCCATAATGTTAGCCTCATTTACCATTCACCTTCATTGAAGTTAATGGTGACTTAGGCTAAAATTCTGCCTAACATCATGTTCCAAAGTACAAAGTAAGTAAGAAATACATGTTTCAAAAGACAAGTGAACAATACATTTTTGGATGAACTATCCCTTTAAGGAAAATTTCTCAGTAACAATTAGTTTTCTTTGTCTGTGCTCATTCTTTGCTTTAGGGGAGAAATTTACAGGACTTTGTCTTTAAGGAGAGATTAAAAAGGATAGCAGGATGCAGTATTGTATCATGCACAGCAACATGAACATTGCGGATTAAGTATGTCATTATCATGACTAAGTGCTTTCCCAGAAACACAGACTTCCGTTCAAAACATGCAGATTTTATATATTTATAGCAACATACTGGACTTCTTTTACATAACCCTTGCTGACCTATTTATGAATGCACAAGAAAAGCTCTTCACCACGGAAATCACATATTTTTGGTTGCATTATGGGGATTACAGTTTTCCCTTGCATTTCCTAAATGTTTGTCCTGCATCTGTGTCTCTTTTTTAAGACTCAATTTACTGCAGAGTGACTGAAATATGTTATTTTATCAACAGGTCATTCCCGGTAATCGGTTGATGTCTCCTATTAAAATTTGTTTGGGTACAAGTCCAACGGACTGATGGATTTAAATGGCATGTTTTAGGATGTAATGTCAGGATACAACTTTTTTTTTACTACATTTTGAATCTTGAAAACAAAATTAAAACAGGCCATGCTCTGAAGCAAATGATGGGGGGATTTGCAGAACCATCTGTTGGACAAAAGCCCTCGCAAAGCACACTAATATGGACTTAAGATATTATTTTATCCACAGGTGGGAATTTGCAGCGCTAAAGGAGGGAAACAGGGACGTGTATTTTGCAAACAAAAGGTTAGAGTAATAAAGATTTTGAATTTGAAGAATTTGATTGTGTTTTGTTAATTCATATACTCATATTCATACTGCATAAGCAGGTGATAGAATATAGCTAGAATTGTTAAAACAGTTAGAATTAGGGCAAACTGTGATTTGGGTAGATGCAATCTGGCCAGCTCACAGAAAATATTCAAATGCAGTCAATTTTGTCAAAGAAAAGCTTTCTCCTCATTTTTCTCACTTTACTCTGCAAATGAAGAGAATTAGAAGAAGTGTCCCAACATCCTGTCTGGCTTAGCCATATTGGCCTCAAGCCCATTGCTCCTCCAATAACCAGGCATCTCTAGATGAGTATGAAGTAAAGATTGCGGGAGTAGTTTTCAGATGTAGAAAGAAACAAAATTTTGAAATGACACAACTTTTTTTTTTTGCTTCTTGAATACACAGTGTGAGCCCCTATACCCTTAATAATGCGTGTTTTAGGTCAAAACCACCTCATTCAATTGGATGGAAATTTTATTCGGATCAAACTCAGTTGAACAGAAGATAATAAAAGGACTAAAGGAATTAGTGTATTTATTTAATCTCCCAGTAAATTATATTCTACTAATCCCCCTCTAATGACCCTCCCACTCAATCAGAGATAATGAGCTATTTGATTCCAGGAAAACCAATCTGTATGGAACAGATTGAGATGCATGCCTGTTGACTAGGGGTGGGTGGTATGAAGCAAAATCATATAGAGTATATATAGGCCTACAACTCAAAACAGTAAAACTAACAATAAAACTCTAAATTCTGACTCTAAATCTGATTGCATAAACCACATTCAATGCAGAATAATATAAAATAGCCAATATACACACAACTGTGACTGCACATCAGTTACATTCTTCATAAATGTGTCCAGCTGCAACGTTGTGTTTCAGCTGATTTTTGTGTGCCAATTTTTCTTTAGCCGAAATCGGTGTACGTTGACCGAATTTGAAAACATTGCCTCCAGAGGCTAAAGTGGTAAGTGTTTCAGAGCATATAAACAAGTGTGATATCCATTTATATCCAGGAGAGGTTGCCAGAAGCCAGTTGTAAAAATAATTGTTTTCAGATGAACAGGGTGTAAAACAGTGAAGAGAAATGCTTATTTTATTTAATCTACCCCCTAACCAAAACACAAATCTAACCCTAACCATTAGTACAGACAAAATGCAATGTCGGAGATAAAAATACAACATCCTTATCACGCTCGTGATTGTTTATACAAACATGATTACTTCCTTGTTTGAATGCGGACTGAACTGTGGTCTCCCATGCAACTGAAACAATGCACTAACAGTCATGCCACAAGGGAAAGTAATTGTTGTTGAGCTGTTCCATATAGGGGCGCCTGTGGCTCAGGTGGTAGAGCGGGTAGGCTGCTAATCGCAGAGTTGGCGTTTTAATTCCCGGCCCACACGACTCCACATGCCGAAGTGTCCTTGGAAGACACTGAACCCCAAGTTGCTCCTAATGGCAGGCTAGCGCCTTGCATGGCAGCTCTGCCACCATTGGTGTATGAGTGTGAGTGTGAATGAGTGAATGAGACACAGTGTAAAGCGCTTTGGTAACCTATAAGGTTAAAAAAAAGTGTGCTATATAAATGCTGATCATTTACCATATATGTCCGATGGGAGATTGAGCATGTCAGTGAGTCCTAGGGTACCGGAACTTTTGGAAACAGCATGCCGACTTCCTGCGTGACCATGTTGCAATGTAAACAACGAAGCTCTGCTTAAAGTTAGTTTTATGTATTTATTAACCACCTGCCCCACTAAAACTAGCTTACACTACTAAATGGTTTTACGTACAGGATGGAAGGGGCTATGGAGTGCCATTAAATGTATACAACATGAAAAAGTGTCAGGAGGATTCAGTTCCAGGAAGCATAAATCAAATAACTTGGCATGCCCCCAATACAAATGTGTTTTCACAAATGTCACTCTCCAACAAGATATATTTATTCATAGTTATCCTCTGATGCATACACACTAAAATTCTGCAACACTTGAAGAACAGAGTGTTATGGGTGTTGCATGGAGGTTGCTAGGTTATCACTAAATATTAGTTAGATGGTTGCTTACATGGCCCAACTCAAAAGGGACCATCCCCAAGAGTTCATAATATCCTGATCCCTAGATGTTTAGGGATCTTTTCAATGAAAGCCTGTTTGATTTTTCACTAGTTTGTAGTATGCCCAGAGACTATTCAGCAGAGACAGGCCACTTCTATTAAAATTAATGGGAGATGCCCAACCAAGAAGCTCTAGCATCCATCAGTCAATGCATGAAGAAAGGAAGACCAGTATTACAGGTAAAAAAAAGCCAATCACCTTTTAGATAAAGACATCGCCTGTCAATCATCTCGAGAACGCACATTATTTAAGTTGGGAAAAATTTCATTTTTCAATGTAATGAGAGGTAAAGAAGTTCAGTTTATGATACCATCATTGTCCGATTTTACTGCTGATTTTAAATCTGTTCTTTGATCGTAATCTTGACCAACTGGTTTTTAGATTTCGGTGTTCCCCCATTCAAGTAGATAGGAGCATCACTTTAATGACTAGAAAAAGCATTCCAAAGATGGCTGCCAGTGGACTGACTTGCTAGAAAGACTTTTATCTGCAGTACATTTTTATTCTGAAAAATATCATTGCAATTTGAATATAAACCATTTTTCAAATAGATACATTGTGTAAGTGTTCCATTTATCCGCTTTTTTAACTCAAAAGTTTACAGTATATGTATAGCACCACCACTGAGATTAAATGCTACTATAAAATTTTGTGTTTAGTGTGGAAAAACAAGCCCATGTCAAGCCAGTGCTGATGTTTCTCACCATAACGTGGTGTGCTGTATCTACTGTGTTCAACCAGTTGTTTTTTTACATTACAACGTAAAAGTTGTTAGGGTTAAACCAATTTATCAAACCAAATTATTACATAAAATTATTCTTTGATTAATTTAATTATTTTATGACTGTGTAATCCCATAAGTTTTTTACCAGATGAAAGATAAAAAAAAAAGTCCAGACTGTGAATCCCACCCAAAAAAGCTGCAAACAAATGTAACAGATTAATTCAGCATGGGATCCCCACATTGCAGCTCTTGATGCTTAAATAGGAGGGGACGGAAAAGAGGCTCTTATAAGATTAATTACCACAACATTAATCTATTAAAATCTTATCTTCAATGAATCATTTAGAGAAGTCCTGGAATTTATTAATGCTCAATAAGAGGGGTTAAATCCCAATTAGCAGTGCATCCATCAGATAGGGATCAATCTGGCAAAAAGGGTTTTTGAGTATGTGGCGTGGCCTTACAGAATTTGTGACTCCTGTGGTTTTCCTGATTAGCTCTGTCCTCTCTGAAGCGGATGCCTATCCTGCTGCCTTTCAGTAAACCACAGATCTCTCCATAACCAAAGGTGACAGACACTATTTTTCTGTTCAAATCTTACATTTCCTAAACCCCGTTTCCATAAACACAGGAGTCCATTGCTTACTTCCAATATACTGGATCATCTATTTGAAAAAAAAATAAATAAATCAGTCTCCAATTAGAAACATCAAAGTCAAATCTTAAATGTATAACCCTGGGGAATGAATGTTCATCAGAACCACATGTATCACCTTCAGTGGTGATCTGCTCACTTTGATTTTTAATCTGCAAAATGAGAAAAGGAAATATGCTATCCCACTGCTATTCATAAGAGTAGCCTTGTTTCCCTTTCAGAAGTTCTTTGATTGTTTAATCGTTTACAGACACATCAGCAAATTTGACAAGCCAATCTACCACTGAAATCTATGGTAAGTTGGGAGCTTATAGAGGGAGCAGCCCAAAGCGAATTTAACCCATTTCGATGAATTGTCCAAATGTCAGATTTTTGAAGAAGAAAAAAATTAAGAAAAAAAGGAAAGAACAAACAGAGAGTAATGCACTCTCATAAATGCTCCCATTATTATTGATCAAGCTTACGACACTGTACAATAATTATTATTTACATTTACTCTTATTTACATTGTTTAACAGCCTTATTTACACTGTTTAATAGTTGATAATTTATAAGGATGCATTCACAGAGTTTACGTTGCATTAAAAAATGCTTGGAATCCATTGATTTCAATAAAGATTGTGCGTTGCAAGGATGCAGAGGGAAAATGCATGAAATGCTGTAATCAACACTTTTCATGATTAGTTAAACACAGCAGCCATAATAATTTTCTCAATTATATATGCTTAATTGTTTAGCCCTCCTACTGCAAAGTTAATCAATGTAAAGTGTATGGAGAGAAGAACAGAATATAAACCTGGATGTTTGAAGGATATAGGCTGATCTTGAGGAAACAGGTGCAAATTTGATGTACTGCCTAGTATTTGTAAAAAATAGAGAGGGTGAACACTGCAGGTGTTTCTTCCACTATCAATGTGTCATAATCAGGTGTTTGTTGCCATATTTAGTCACCATCTAGGGCAAGCGCTGATGCAGATGTATACAATAATTTTGGATAGGCTCTTTGTTTTTAAACTTTGTAATGACTTGAAATAAACCGGCAAATGAAAGGTTCCATTTGTTAACAATGCATGAACAAACAATGAGCAGAATTTTTTACAGCCTAATTTAATTAATTTTTAATTAATCTTAATCTGTTAATTTATGCAAATAACATTGTTCATTGTTTGTTCATGTTAGTTCATCATCTCATAAATAACGTTAATGCGTTAAACTTTTCATGTAAAAAAATTTGTACTGTCAACATGCCCAATTCCCATTGTGCTCTAAGTCCTCATAGTGGTGTAGTGACTCACTTCAATCCGGGTAGTAGAGAACGAATCTATATATAATATTTATAAATATTTGAATTATTATGCATTATTTAAATGAATAATCTTTATTTGCTGGCCTTTCTCAGCAAATAATGATGTATGTATGATGTAATTAATTGGCATCTCAACCAAAAACATCTCGGTTACTGTTGTAACTTCCATTCCCTGATGGAGGGAAAGAGAAGTTGTGTCGATGTAGTGACACTAGTAGTCCCTCTTGGGAGCCTCAAACACCTCCAATCTTTGAGAAAATGCCAATGAGAATTGGCGAGTGATATTTGCATGCCACTCCCCCGGACACACAGGTATAAAAGGAACTGGGATGCGGCCACTCATTCAGATTTTGAGCTGAGAAGCAGAGACAAGGCCCCGGCAATTTCAACAGATAGTACAGCCTCCATCAGGGAATGGAGGTTACAGCAGTAACCGAGACATTCCCCTTCTGTCACTTACTCGATGTCGTGTCGATGTAGTGACACAAGGGGTCCCTATAGAAAAACTGTGAACAAGCGGCACCAGACACAGCAACGATAAGGCAAGGTCTGCCTCCTCTCCGCTTGCAGGCTCACGATCTGACCCCTAAAGGGGTCATGGGAACATTGGGCACATAGCCCAGTCGGGGTCTCAGGATCATGTGAAAATCTATCAGGCCGAACTCCAGGCAAGTGTTGCTGAGAGAAAACGCTTGCAGGTCCCCAACCCTCTTAATGGAGGTGAGCGCAATTAGAAGGGCCATTTTTAAGGAGAGGGCCTTCAGCTCAACTGACTCTAGTGGCTCAAACGGGGCTCTCTGAAGGCCCAGGAGGACCACGGAGAGATCCCATGAGGGGAAGAGGCATGGCCTAGTAGGATTCAGCCTCTGGGACCCTCTGAGGAACCTGATGATCAGGTTGTGAGCGGTGCCCCGAACCCAGGTACCACTCCTCTAGCCGCGAGGGCTCAGGGGAGGGTGGCGGATTCCAGTCCAAACCGTCGGCCTCAGACTGGGCGGGCAGACCTGAAGGTGGCAGCCCAGTTGAGTCCTCGGTGTGCGATCGAGTACTAATCCTGCTCGTGGGCTCCGAAAGAGACGTTAAGCTGGCCGCAAGGTGAGCTGGTCTCACCTCGGAGCTTGATGGGGGCAAACGAGCGTGCTGGGGAATGGGAGGTCCACGGGGGTTTACCTGGCTAGACCACGGCCAATTAAATCCACATATCGCCAACAGTGCCAGCCGAGCCGGCCTCAAACCCGTAAGTAGAGGGCACGGCGCAGGGAGCAGCTTTCCCGTGGAAGAAGGAAAGCAGCGACAACAACATTGCCATGGTCATGTTCTCGCAATGAGAACATGAACATCCACGAATGCTGCATCAGTGTGATCGCTGCCCAGACATGTGAAGTAGCGGTCGTGACCGTCGGAGGCGGAGAGATAACGACCGCATCCAGGAATTACACAAAGACAGAACGGCATCTTTAAGAAGACGCATCTTTAAAACGACATACATGTCAATGTGTTTTGCTCTAATAGAGAAAATATATTCATTTGTCAATACATACTCTCTTAGTGTTGTCGAAGCGCCCAGGGGCGTATTCTGCACTGATCGTACAAAAGGAGAGAAAGCCGCTGGAATGCGCCGTACATCCAACAGCATAAGCTTCTTTGTTTAGATGTGAATGGACCGGCAGTGGGATTCAGCTTACTGACACACAACTGCTCGGCTCCAAAGAAAAAAATCTGAATGATTGGCCACATTCCAGCTCCTTTTATACCCGTATGTCCAAGGGAGTGGCATGCACATTCCACTTGCCAATTCTCATTGGCCTTTTCTCAAAGATTGGAGGTGTTTGGGGCACCCAAGAGCGACCCCTAGTGTCACTACATCGACACAACATTGAGTGAGTGACAGAAGGGGTACAGACTGTCAGCCACTGCATTGCAGGGATATTTTTTGTTTTGATTTTTAGTTTAATGTACAATACTTATCCCCACTGATGCTTCTATTTTGAAGTGCTGTTCCATCTTCAAGCTTCATAACATTGACACAATCAATAAGTTATTTCTTATTGGTTAATGGTTTATTAGTTATGATCTATTTTTTGATGGTAGATAGATAATGTTCACATTGTTGGGGAAAAACCCATCAGTCATGCTTGAGAAATGACTAAAAATGACTCGCAACAATGAAGTAACTGAAGAGCTGAAGAGTTAATGGTGCTTTTTCAGGGGGATTTTCTGAAGTATCACTCAGACCTTTTTTCTTTTTTTTAAGGAAATGTTCCTTGTACAATGTGAGTGGGTGTGTAAGAAAATATATACGTAATTGTTCCTCATCTATTGCAAGGTCATGATCACGGCTACAGTCATATAGTCAGTATTTAGGGGGACAACTGTATTTATTAACAGGAGAGACTCTTAAAATGTACTGTATATACAACAATTGCCAGGGCCGAACAAATATTTACAGTAAATATCAAGACTTTGTAATGCATCTTTAAGGATTTATTTTTAATTGTAACTATTTTAGCCAACTCCTGCTGATAAATAACATCCAAAAACTCCATTTTTTTTCTTGTTTGTTTGTGTCACGGTTGTGTAGTACAGATGAGAGGAGAGGCAAGGATCTATTAATAGGCTTTTAATGAAGGTGATGATGAAGATATCAACAATGAGGAGAACACAAAGAACCAAATAAACTCTAAACTACACATTAACATACAAGTTACCTGGAATACATTCAGGAACCAATAGACATTCGAGAACTGACAAAATGGGATAGAAACTAAAGGGTATATATACAAACTAGAGTAATGACCAAACACAGAACACCTGGGAACAAAGACGGGGAATACAAGGCTGTGATGAGGGCAAAGAATCATGGGAAACATAGTTTGGGGGAAACTAAGAAGTCAGGAAGACAGAGGACAAAAACAAAACAAACATAACAAAACAAGAATTCTTGAAAACAGAACAGAAATTAACTGTGACAGTTTTTTGTTTTGCTTGTTAGTTTGTGTGACAATTACAATACACTTACAATTAACTGGAGTTATAATTGTAAGTGTATTGTCATTTTAATGGTTAAGGATTTTCTTAACTAAAGAGATTTCTTGCAACCGGCTGCTGAAGCTTTGTGTAGCATGACCAAAGATAGTCTATCAGGATTTGCATCAAGATACATTGAATTCTGTCATTTTCTATGCATGATTATGAACATCATCTCTATACCTGGAACATAGAAATACATTAGATTCTCTACATCCCTAGCACTCAATGTCTGATGACGGAGTATCTCATGTTACCAAAACAGTGACACATTTCTGTTGCAAAGTATGTGGAATCACATATGGAAGACACTTACATGTGCACAAATGTACACAAGCAAAGACCCACATGCTTTGGCATGCTCCAGATGTGTCAGCACTGAATTATATCACTGGGATGTGGTGGGTGACCTCTATGTTCAATCTGTGCTGGTTTCATCAAAGATATGTGAGCATTGGCATGAAACTGGATATGGACCTAAATGTGGGCACTCAACATTCCTGTCAACGACTCATTCACCCAGCGCTACACATTGTTAACTTTTTCAATAATTAGCAGACAATAATCCTGACAGGGGATTTCAATAAGAATGAACTGCACTCACAAATTGCTGTTTGTGTTGTTTTAGCATCTATTTCACTAAAGGCATTTTGCAAATCAGGTCAGAGTGATCTCACAGTAAAATCAGAAACAGCAGGTTGACTTTTTCTTATGCTAAAATTGGTTTGTGCTTACCAAAATTCTAAATATTGCTCCCAGTTGCCAAAAGCGTAAGTGTTGTTGGTTGTAAGGGCACATGTGAGCTCCATTCAATGTCCATGGAGTGGCGGCAAAAGCGAGTTGTTTTCAGCTGTACTGGCTGTAATAAAGTGAAGAGGAATGCAAATTTTATAAACTGCATCCCAGATTCCAAACACCTAACCATCAGTGGAGTAAAATGCCCAGTAGAGGGAAAAATGAAACCTCCGTTTCATGCTCGGCACTGATTATGAAAAAAACACGCCACAAAATTAGTCTTAAAGCTGCACTATGGAACTTTGTGCTCTCTTTGACATCTGTGTTTGAAACTTTATGTTTAGGTTATGTTTCGGCACTGCTCATCTGTGCGGGTGAATCTCATGATTTGGGCTTACATAGACATCGCCTCTGTGTGATCATGACTGGGAGATATTCAGAGTAATTTTTCTATTTTTATGTTTATATTATGTTGTTCTATTAAACGTTTAAAACCGAAATATTACTTGCTTTGATAAAGATAAACAACACACATATTTACATGTATTAAATGAATAAAATGTGCCAGTGACAGTGAGATGCTGAAAAAAAATGAGATGTGGCGCAGAGGTCAAAGATTTTCATCCATAGAATGATAGCTAAAAAAAGTCTGTAAAATGTGCAGGCACTCACAAAACATGTCAACAGCCCATAACTTGCCCTATACTTGAAAACTGACCCGAAACTGACCCAAAATCCCAATGGTTTTTCAGGTCCTGTCTGGCTTGGGATGCCGATCTCTAGATGATTAGATCATATGTGCTTTGGCTGCAAATGGTGAGCTCTTATAGGCCAAGCATGTGTTGACAACTTGACGTGTCTGAGGAGTTCAACTGCCTTTTTTGTATGTGTAAAAGCAAAAAAGGCCAAACCTGCTTGGCTTTTGTTTACACTGTTTTATCACAAAGACAGTATAACCACCCAGGCCTTCTGAAGCAAAGCAATGTGTAGAATAACTAAAAAGTGATTTTGGTATTGGAATACAGGCGCGTCGAACTGTTCACCGAATAAAGATTATCCAAGCACGTCCCTATAACATACAGTACATACTAAAATCTCCTCCTGTTTCACATAAGAAAGAATGTAATATGGATTTGGAACATCATTGGGCGAGTAAATGATAACAGCTTTTTCATTTTTGGGTGAACTGTCCTTTTAAGGTTTTGTAGTGGATTTGCTTCTCTCTCCTCCAACTCCATTAGATCATATGTGCTTTGGCTGCAAATGATGAGCTCTTATAGGCCAAGCATGTGTTGACAACTTGACGTGTCTGAGGAGTTCAACTGCCTTTTTTTTATGTGTAAAAGCAAAAAAGGACAAACCTGCTTGGCTTTTGTTTACACTGTTTTATAATAAAGACAGTATAGCCACCCAGGCCTTCTGAAGCAAAGCAATCAAAAAGAAACATGGTTATCTCAGGTTATCTTCTCTAAGAAGAGCAATAGTGCAGTTGAACAAAAAGCACTACTGTGCATGTGTGCACATGCATAAACACAGCATAAACACCATATGCAACAAAAACATGGCAAGGAAAGGAATTCTTGTTGATTGCACATTCGGAAGGTCTTGTAATGCCTTTGGCATTTTTGTGAGATAAACAAATTTCTATAAATATAATGGGCAATATTGTTTGCGCTTCGTAACGTGGCTGTGTTAAACAGGTTTTACGTTTAAAGACCTCTTGATTCCATTTACTGCTACCCAGTAAACTCTTACATCTATAACTGAGCAATTATTTTCCAAAGCAGCTTATCCCTTTGAAGTGCAAAACAGCACAAGTTTGGTATAATCATAATGCCATCAGTTCTAGTTTGGTAACTTTAGATAAAAGACATTGGTATAAACAGCTCATTAAAGTTGCTTATGAATAAAATCAGCTTAAGCCTTCTTCTTCGTTTGATCCTAAACTCTCATTTCCAAGATAAACAAAACATAAAGCCTACAAAACGCAGACTGCCACAATAATGTCTCATTCGCACTGTCTCCTTGTAAAAGTCAATAAAAGTTTTGCATGTAATCACAAGTCATTGAAAATGCAACAAAACTCTTACTGCAATATATTTTCCCGTATGGATTCCTGCTTTATACAAAATACTTAATACTTTACTACCAAAACTGGTGACATATTGAGGGAATAGTTCTCCCAAAAATGAAAAATGTTGTAATCATTTACTCACCGCCATGTTGGTTCTTAACCAAATATTTTTTTTTATTCCATGGAAGATGTTGGGAGATGTTAGGCAGAATGTCAGCATTTGTTACCTTTCAGTTTCATTTTGTGGAAGAAAAAATGAGATAATAAAAGTGAACCACATTGGTGTTTTTTTTTTTTAAAGGCAGCTTAAAAGCTAAACAAACTGATGCAATAAACATACTCTCTTCAGTGTTTAGAAGTCTGAGATCCTCATTATTTTTGTGCCACATAAATAATGCTCAGATTGTATCATCTGTTCAATACTTTTCACGATTGCCACGGATTGCGGCTAACATCCTTTTCAAAAAGGGCAGCAGGTCTGTAGTTTAATTTATTTAAATGAGTAGCTTGTAGCCTGAAATGCTACAGTTTCAAAGTAGCTTCCCTAACACTATCCACTTGGGGGGTAAAGGGAAGCTAAATTGTTTGTTTTCACTGGGTAGCATTTGGCTCACAATGGGATTGCTTTTTCTGACATGTGAGAGGGGTGTCAGACATTAAATATTTAACAGCTCTTGGGCCATTTGTGCATTGTGTTTGACTGCATTATAGGTCCTGCTGTGCTGTCAGCACTGTCTGTGGTCAGCCACCACTCTGATTCACTGCCAGTGGGACTTAGTCAGGGCCCTGCCCACAACCTCAGCTGCCACTTGACACTCATCCAGCCCTTTGAGAATAAGCATCAAGTGTGCAGGATGAGAGTCCAGTTATTTTAACTATTTGTGAATGCAATGACAAAGCTTAAAGTGATAGGTCACCCAAACATGATAATTCTGTTACCATTTTCTCACTCTCATGTTTCTCAACACTCATGCGCTCAGATAGGAGACAAAGGCAGGCCTACAAACAGTCATAAAGCCTGACTGAGGCCTGTAGGAACACTCAAGCCTGGAAACACAAAAATAGCACCAAAATCAAACAAAAGGAGTCCAAACAGATTGCAGATCCCATCACGGCTTGCTCACTTTACACCAGTGGTACTCAAAGTGTGGGGTGCGCCAGGTAAAGGGGGCACGAAGGTACTGTA
The DNA here is from genome assembly GCA_032164185.1 of Moxostoma hubbsi. Lineage (NCBI taxonomy): Eukaryota > Metazoa > Chordata > Actinopteri > Cypriniformes > Catostomidae > Moxostoma > Moxostoma hubbsi. The sequence goes on along the minus strand of JAVLUX010000011.1, from coordinate 9,115,947 downwards.
AGGGGGGTGTGGAAGACAGACCCATTCTCAAATCACATTCACTCATTCAGCAAAAAAAGTGACAAAACACATAAGAACCAATGTGCGCAATTTCTATACCTCTGCTTTTTCTCCTGCTTTGTTTAAACTTTTGGCAGGCACCACAGCGCGAACTGCACAAAGCATGTTATAGTGTCAGGTGCACTCTCAGTTTCAAATGGAGAAAACGATGAATTAACACTGATATTTCGGTCGGTCCTTCACACAACCCTATTAAATGCTTCAGAAGAATTGATACAGAAGGCACAAGAGTTAATGATGACTTGTATGGTGCTTTTGGAAATTCACAATCCTCTCCTCCCCCAGTCTTGTCAGTGACAGGTAGTACCTGTTACTTTTCTCAGCGCTGGCCAGGATGGGCCAACTTCGTGTATTCTTACTGGAAGATTACTGGAGTTGTCATTTTCTGCATGTGTGGCGCAGTTTTGTGGTCCTTTCTGCATAACGCAGCGGCTCAATTTAGCTTATCGCGGCCCATTCGGTCCATTTCACGGCCGACCCACTGGCCTGCTAGGTTCTTCCGATGGCCAGTCTACCCCTGATCAGCCCTAATGTGCGTATGCCCAAATGCCCAGTAGAGGGTAAAGTGCAACCTCCGTTTCATACTCGGCACTGATTATGAAAAAACGAATACTTCCTGTTTTTATTGCAAGATCCAAACCAGGGGTCTCCCACGCTCTTGATGCAACACGCTTCTGATTGCACCACAGGCCAAGGTAAACACACTGGAGCCAATGTAAAAATATCTGATAGGAGATGCAGCTTGTCAAAGAGTTGACATTATGTGGCCAATCTTAGGGTACTGGAACTCTCTGAAACAGCATGCCAACCTCACCTGTGATCATGTTGATCAGGAAGCAAACGGCGGAACAAACACGCCACAAAATTAGTCTTAAAGCTGCACTATGGAACTTTGTGCTCTCTTTGACATCTGTGTTTGAAACTTTATGTTTAGGTTATGTTTCGGCACTGCTCATCTGTGCGGGTGAATCTCATGATTTGGGCTTACATAGACATCGCCTCTGTGTGATCATGACTGGGAGATATTCAGAGTACTTTTTCTATTTTTATGTTTATATTATGTTGTTCTATTAAACGTTTAAAACCGAAATATTACTTGCTTTGATAAAGATAAACAACACACATATTTACATGTATTGAATGAATAAAATGTGCCAGTGACAGTGAGATGCTGAAAAAAAGTGAGACGTGGCGCAGAGGTCAAAGATTTTCATCCATAGAATGATAGCTAAAAAAAATCATGGCCGACCCACTGGTCTGCTAGGTTCTTCCGATGGCCAGTCTACCCCTGATCAGCCCTAAAGTGCGTATGCCCAAATGCCCAGTATGCCAGATTACCAGTCCAGCCCTGCACCTAGGTGTGAAATTCTGAAGGATCGAACTCTCAACTTCTGTTGGGAGTTATATTATATAATCGAGAGTATAAAACCCTGGAGATTCCTCCAAACCCTTGCTTCCAGCGACAGTATTCGCCGCGTCTAGTTGCAGCCCTGTTACTCCCAGGTGTAGCCTCGCTGCCCAAGGAAGTAACGTACGTACCTGAACTTTGGCCATACAATCTCCATCTCGCTGGACGAGCTGAGATTCACCGTGTTCCACCGAGCACACTAATGGATCCGAAGGAGACCGCTGAGCAGTCCATGTCTTACACTTTTGCTAGCTGAAGTGAAGAAAGAAGATTCTCTTCCTTCTTCAACTGAGTCAACTTCGCTGATTTATGCGCCAACCCAACGAGAATCAGCCATTAGACCAGCCATTAACCAGTCTCTCTGCCCACATTTGCGGCCACGTTCTCTGGCCAGAAATCTAGCGTGACGAACTCTCCACGAGAGCCACTCCTGCCATTTTGTGCACTCCTTCTCTCCTTACACATACACACACACACACACACACACACACACACACACACACACACACACACACCCACCCACACCTCTACCCTCCTTTCATATATTATAGGCTTATCAGTTACCATATCTAATCATGTTACGTTTAGTTTATAGTTGGAAGTCAGAAGTTTATCGACTCCATTGTATTGATTATTAATAGATATTACTCAATCAATTTGTTATCCTTTAAAGAGAAGTGTTTTGGTGTTGTTCTGCATGCACCTGTGCCAAGGGCTGTTTTAATATCGTTTTTTTTTCTACTTCATTTTCAATATGTCCATTCAATTTACTTTAGTTTTATTAAAATTATGGGTGAATTAATTAAATTAAATTAAATTATTAATTAAATACATTTAATGTGTTCAATACATTTAAAAAATTGTAATATTAAAACATTTATTAATGTCCATAAAATTAAATACAACAACAGAAAATAAAAACAGAAAAGATCAGATACCATTAGAAATGTATTTTTATTCTACTACACTTCACACTTTTCAGTCCTCCTGCTGTGTCCAGGTGTAGCCTACTTCCCTAAAATTAATTTTTTTTTTTTTTTGACAAACTCTCCTTGAGCTGACGTCTTTTCACATTATATTTAGTATGGATAATAGGTGTATAGAGACTTCACCCCTCACTTGTCTTCATCATTGTATTTTTGGACTTTTTTGCCATTGAAATGCAAGTGCCAGCTTTACAGATAACACACAGAGGTTGCACTACAAATATGTGACGGATTGAGTTGTACAATTTCCATCATGGTCTATTTCATCTGTCATATTAGTTTAAATGTCCCCGATATGTAGTAAATTTGATGTTGTCTCGATATAGTCAACATTTACTGTTAGAAATGACTTTGTGTAGTAAGCGTGTGTCTGAAAAGACATGTATTCTGTTTATTAATTTGCAGAGTTGGGGAAAGTACTTTTTAAAGTGTACTTACATTATAAGTACAGATATTGATATATCTGGATGAGTGTGGCAGAGCATGTCTGGTGAATGGCGATCTCTTTCCCGCACACACATACAGCACATCCACACGGGAGAGAGAGTTAAAAAAGTACTTTGAAAGAGTGCGTGCTACTGCTCTCAGCCAGAATAATCACACGTAAGGACATATACACGTGAAAACTGATGCGCAGTATAAAATACACAGAATGTATGATAGTACAGAGTAGAGAGCACTGTAGAGAGCATATCATTATGAAGACAAAGACAAATCCCGGACATATAGAGGCAATTTTGAAATCCCGGCCAGATGCTTTTTTCAGGTCTGGAAAAGAGGACATGTCTGGGAAAAAAGAGGACGTATGGTCACCCTATGTTACGTTGTTTGTTTGTCATTGCATCACAAGTGCAATGGACTCGGCTGGACTCCTAAAAGCTCGAGTCTGAGTAAAAATGCATCCGAGTCTCTGACAAGTCCATTAAAACTGGAGTACCCCAAGTCTACTATATTGAGACTGTTATACTGTCTGTTTATTAGTCACTGATTCCAGGGTGGTGCCCCGGCGATATTAATTCTTATTAATATTCTATTGATTTTGATAATTGACAGTAATATTTGATGATTGTTGATTTGAAGGATTAATAAGCTATTGTTGATTCTAATCAATGTTCTATTGATTTTAATAATTAATAGTTGTCTTTGATAATTAATAATTATTGCACATAACCAAACCCGCTCCTGAACGAAGAGATTTTAGGCAGAATGTTAGCCTCAGTCTCTATTCACTTTCATTGCCAAATTTCTTGACATTTCACCTCGTGTTCCATAGAAGTCAAACAGGTTTTGAACTAAATGAGGGGAGAACATTATAATTGACTGTAAATCTAAATAATATTTCATTTTGTGGTGAACTATCCCTTTAAATGTGAAGTGTGTAATTTCATCACAACTAGGAGAGACAATCAACACTGCAAAAATAATGACTGTTGTCCAAAAAAAGTTTAAAACTTTCATCTTTCGTCAAATGTGTAGTAATGTTTGACTAAGCTAATGTTATGTCGTACCCAGTCAGACTGCCTAAACAGACAGGTTGCAAATCTTTTTTTTTATGCTGCTAGTGGTGCAGAAATTTCACACTTAAATTTTAAGGTTGTAAAACTTGGATAGGAGAAAATAAATCACGTTTAGCTAGGCAATAGGTCTGGCCTGGGGTTGCTGTAAAATTGAAAGGGTAAACAGCAATCTATGGCATTTTAATGTTATCTTAATTCCAACATTTTTTAAAGGTCCAACAAGTTGTGTTGAAATATACTTGTTCTGGCATGTGTTTTTGAACTTACATCCCACACATTTACAGACATATGTGCTCCATAGACTTTAAATGTCAACTGAGATATATTTAAAAAACATCTGTCTAAAGAAGCCAATAGGCTCTAATTGATAACATTTTGAATGATCTTGGTTTGATCATATTTCATGGGTATGCAATGCCAAAAAAGGATTTTAAAGCTGAAGTATGTAATTGCTGCACACTAGCGCCACTAAACAGTATTGCAAAAATAAAACCAGTTTTCAAAACAACTTTTTGAATACCCCTACCATCTTCTGTTGGTAAAAAAAGAGATAGTTCTGCCCCAAACTCACACCATTGGTTGAGTAACATTTTTGTGGAGGGTCTAAGTGGGTCGCTCAAAAAAAACAGACCAATTTTCAAAGTGCCACAGAAAGACAGTGCTTAGAATTTTTGAGAAAATTAACCTGTGAATGGTCTCTGCATATTAAGCTGGGATAGGAGAATGTATTTTAACAATAGAAAAGTGACATATTTCAGCTTTTATTTTATTTATTTTATTGCTAACATAATTAAAATGGAAAACTATGATTAAAATATTTGTAAAAACATATATATAACTTTTTATATTATATACAGTACAATTTATTGACATCAATATGGCCTTTTGTACAGCCTGATCTCACAGTGAAATTGGAAACAGTAGGTTGAATTTTCTTTATCTAAAATTGGTCTGTGCTTACCGAAATTCGAAACATTACCCCTAGTGGCCAAAGTAGTAAGTGTTGTTGGCATATGGGCATGTGTGAACACTACTTTCCAGGTGTAATTTCCATGGAGGGGCACCAAAAGCAAGTTATTTTCAGTTGTACAGGCAGTAATATTGTGAAGAGAAATGCAAGTTTTAATAATTGGACCCCCAACCTAAATCCCAAAACTAACCATCAGTGGAGTAAAAAAAAATATTTTAGCGGGAAAAATGCACCCTCCGAACAGTGCATGCCACTGATTATGCAAACTTGAAAACTTCATGGTTTTAACACAATATCCAAACACAGATCTCCCACACTTCTGGTGCAACATGCTTTCAGTCGTGCCAAAGGGGAAGGTAAACATACTGGAGCCAATGCATACTGATAGGAGATGCTGCTGTATAGAAGTATTGGAAACAACATGCCAACCTCCTGTATGATCATGTTGTTTTTAATGTGGTTAGACTAGAAGGGACTCTCAAGATGGTTCATGGTTAATTGAGCACTATCACATAGGGAAGAGTGTGCAGCTAGGAATATGGCACTAGCAACGCCAGGGTCATGGGTTTGATTCTCAGGGAACATATTTACTGATAATATACTTAAAATAAACCTGATAACCTTGAATCTACCTTAAGTAGTTTTGGATAAAAAGTGTCTGCCAAATGCATAAATGCACTCTAAATATATTTTTACAGCAGTGATTTGGCTGTTGTCATGAGGCCACAGGTAATCACAGCCATGCTAATATTGGTACAACTGGATGATTGTGAGAATCACACAGCGTGACTAGTGTAGACAAACCTTGAATCGATGGCTCTTATACGCCGTTTTTTTTTTTGTTTTTTGTTATCTTTACAGAGACATAAATGCAATCCAATACTTGGTCCTTCAGAAGACCTGGATGGTTATGTGTGCAACATACTGTACTACCAGTGTAGTGTGTTTCCCAAACTAATGAGCCGGTTATGAGCCATTTCTTTTTAGTGAATCTAACTTCTGTCATGTCCAGCTTGAAATGAACCAAGAACTGTTCCCACTTATGTTGTACATTAGTCTCACGAGACTTAGAACAGGTACTGCAGAAAATGACTGGCTGCTCATATGACAATGTGTTATTAAAGATAGTCCTACACATTGCAAGTTTTGTTGTAATCTGTGGAATTTTATAAATACAAAAAATGATCCAATGCTCCAAAACAAGCCAAAGCAGGATCAACCCTTTTGTGTCACCAAGCAACACACAGGCCTGTCTGGAATGCTGCAAACACATACAAGTGGAGTGATACAAACAGTGAAATATTTGTTGTCTTGGTTTGTTTTGAAGACCATGGGCTTTTTCCATGTACAGAATTTTTATACGAGTTTGGATCCAGAACAAGGTTTGCCAGTTGTGAATCAATGATATAGGATATCACATTTTGTGAGGGCAGTGAGATGACAATGACAACTAAATGTCAGAGAGGATTAACATTCTTGTTCTACAACCTTACAACTGCCTTCTGTTTATGTAATCACTACCTATTGTGAGAATGTAATGGGAGTTCCAACAGCGTAATTCTCACAAACTCAACAAGTGTGCAATGAGTTAGAGAGTTAAATCACCCTCTCAAAGTAATATAGAGTATCAGCCTGTGTCATGTGTAATTCATGTCTCACAGCCATTTTCTACACATCTGCAATGCACTAGTTCTGGTTATGTTCCAGTAAGTGTAAGAAAAAGAGACAGGAAAAAAAAACTAAATATGTTTACTGTGTCAATTGAGCTAGTTAAACAGGCAAGTATACTTCCCAGCATACAGACATAAAAATGAGGCAGCAGACAAAAGAACATCGCAATTGTGGTGTCTACAAATGGTTTAGACATATCTGAGGCTTTGAAGTTGTTTCCTGCTCTTAGGCAGTTTCCCTTGTTTAAGGGCAATTTGGTTTTTGGTCCAACAGGTCCTAGATCTTTCTCTCCTTTTTCTCTCTCTCTCCCACTTCCTCACATTAGCCCCCCCCCCCCCCCCCCCCCCCCCCCCCCCCATTTACTGTAAAAGTACCCCACATCTTCCCAAACATGAGCAAGATCATTGAAAAACACCAATTTAATCAGATTGTTGTTGGTTTTCAGAAACGTGCCTTTGTAGGTCATTGGCAAACTTTCACAGTCTCCCAGTTACAGGACTAAAGCAACGTGATACAAATGTAAGATGTTTGACCCAATTACAACATGTACAGCATAAACCAATTAGTATATTTGACATTACTAATTAAATCCAGTTTATAGAAATACATTTTTAATTCAGTGTTTATTTAATTTCTTTAATTTGTCCAGTTAGTTTTGACTATGTCTGCTAATTTCAGTTTTGCTTTTGTTTATACTTAGGACTTATTTTACATTTACATTACATTACATTTATTCATAAGCAGACGCTTTTATCCAAAGCGACTTACAAAAGAATTTTAATATAATATGACCCTAAGTAAGTTTTTAGGCCATGAGTTGGTTAAAATGTTTTGATTCATCTTAAACTTTCCTTCTTTAAGATACAACCAAAATGCATCACCTGCCTTTGGCCTACTTTGTTAAAATAATCACACCACCTGCATATACTGCATTTTCTTTTTAATATGTATGAAAAAAACAACCTGTATAATAATAAACCACTCAGAGTCAGGACTACAATCAATTGGACAGAAGTTAGATTGTTCTCTGCTGTATCAATCATACATACACAGAGAAAGTCAGAAGTGAAGAGTTAACATAAAGATAAGTAATTTTAGTCATTTGCAAAATTTGATTCAAGTTCTCATCATTACAACTGTTTATTTTTATTTATTATTTTTGATAGGTTCAAACATAAAAAATATTCTAGATCCACAAACAGTAATTAGTTATGTAGCCATGCCCACAATAGTAGTCAAGTTCACATCAAAGGTTTTACGGGCAGCCACACTTCACTACATTCACTCCCATTCAAATGCATCTGAATGAAGGAGACTGAAAACACAAGCCCATATGAAGAAATTTCACACTACACTGCGGAGGAAAGTTCAAGTTTGGCGAACTGAATTTGGCGAACTCTAAATCTGGATGACAAGAAGATGTGTGAACAATAAAAGATTCTTACACTTATTATGCTTAATATGCAAACAATGTGTGTGGTCATGTAAACGCTATTCATGTTGTTCCTATGTAAGGTCATTAACGGAGTAAGAATAAACCCATTGACACAGATTTTTGCCCATTACCCCAATTTCGTATAGTATGTATACACCTATCCAATGTATGCAATTATTATGTACTTTAAGTTTTTACTTCAAAAGCAGAGATTAACATTATTAAGTAAACACGGTTTTCTTGCTTTGTCATATTTTTTAAATAAGCTGATTTTTGGGAGCTATCAGCATGTTGGTGTTCATGTAAAAGTGCTCACAGACCTCTTGGCATAATTCAAAGAATACATTTTTCAAAGCGTGTTTTTATTGTTGCTGAAAAAGCAGTAGATGTATATGCGAACATTTTGAAATTACTGTTATTTGTGATTAATGATTTATTAAAACCAGAATACCTGGCATGTGACATCATATCCTGTTCCGTTGTCATGTCCGAAACTATTTTGCTTGTTGGAAGCCTAAAGTGACCAGAGCTTTGGCAGACTTATATGCAGGTGTCATACGTTAGCTATCAGTGGTGAACACTCTTCTTTTCATAAATATATATACTGTATATAGTATACAGTATATATATATATATATATATATATATATATATATATATACTGTATACTGTATACTGTATATATATATACTGTATATATAATATTTAAATAAATACTCAAGAGCAAGACCAATATTCATAAAATATATATATATATATACAGATCGCAGACATTGACCGGAATAGGTTTTCAAAAATGGTGACTGGCAAAATTTCAAAGGTGACAGGCAACCTTTCACTGTGTCCAAGCCACAGGAAATACAACACATAAAACAACTGTAAGATGTTTGACCCAATTACAAAATGTAAAGTGTAAACCATCTGGTAAATTTAACGATACAATGTAAACAGCTGTCTAGCTATGTACTCATTAAGATGTCATAGCAAAGCAGCATGTGTATGAGGTAATTTTCTGTTAGTTTACCTCTTAATAAAAAGTTGACCATTGATTTCCATCCGTGAACATCTGTAGAGCAAACAATGACTCCTTAATCGGGGGAGACTAAGTTATAAAAAACAGTTATCAAATCAGTTATTACAAATTTACTACATAAGAAAATGTAGATAAAATACGGAAATAGAGTGTGACAGGATATAATGTGATTAAAAGAATGAGCAAATAACTGAGTAGTAGGGACCATAATAACAAGGTAAGCATTTTATTGTTGCCTATAATGGCTTGCAAAACAAGCAGGATGAACTGTATGGTTTAATGTCACATGGTGGAACAGGTAGGAAAGACAGAACAGCATGGGCTGTTCCTACAGCCATTATTACAATTACAGTCTCACCATGCATTAGTAAAGAAGGCACATTTAATGAGCAAAAAAATGACCCTTCAATTAACCAAATTATGACTTTTTTCTAATTAACTTGAATTAATATGCTCTAGGTTGCTAAGTAAGGAAAGACTAGCATATGGACTAAATATTCTTAAATTAGAAGCATGCACGGTTTCGAGCTTGTTAAACATAAAGGGTCACACTTCATTCATTTTAATGTGTATTTGCAAATACTGAGTAATACTAAAGTACTACAGCAATTTGAGAATTACACATTTATTGTTATTACTAAAACAATAAACCACGAGAGATGTGTGTTACAGAGATTTTATCACAAATAAGGTGTGTTTTTATACACAATATGAAGTGAAGTGCCTAAAACCCCTTTAACAATATAGTAAATTCCTGTAATATCCTGAGAGACTTTTTGTGTAATGAAAGCAAAGGTCTACAGCAACATGATACAAGACAAAACAAGTTGAATAAGAAGTAATAATAATATTATTAATAATAATATTATTACTAAACAATTCTCCCATCAATTGTAGGCTGTTTATGTTTGCTAAACAATGTAGCAACATGTCACATTAATAGAATCTGCATTCAGAGATGTGAGTTTACATCGTCGGATAGTCGGAACTATCTGTAACATGTATATGTAATATGTGTAACAAGGACTCAAGAACACATATGTACTGAATGCAAATACATAACAGCATCATGTGCCTCCCTCAATAGTGCAAGAGGCTTCAATGATAGCTTGATGGCAGCTGCAAAAACTGATAAGTGCAGAAAGAAAAGGAGGGAAGGTAGGTGACTGCAGCAGGCGGGCAGGGGCCAGGTTGTTGTACAAGGGCCCCAGCTGCCCGGGTGTCAGGGTTAGTGGGACTTGGAAGCAGAGAGATAATCAGCTTTATTAGCACTGCTAAAACCAATTTAGGAGCAGACTCAGGGGATCAGACGGGCCAGCTGTCCACACCACCCCCACTTACTTCTCATTACCACCCTGTTTCAGTTCATTCAGCAGGAAGGGGCAAAACACAACCCAAAATAACAGGTATTATAATTGAATTAACACTCAGTTTTTCTTCTATTGCTAGAAAATGGAAAAACAAATATGTAGGAATCCATTGTCAAAGTTTTTGCATTATTTGGGCAAATTCTTGCACAATTAACTAAAAATTAATTATAAAAAATTATAATATTATAATATTTTGCATTAAAGATAAAAACACTAATAGTTTTACTACTAATAATAATGTTATTATTATTATTATTATTATTATATTAATAACAATAATAATAAATGTACAAGTGAGATGATTTTATTATGATTATACATATATTATAAATAATTAAATGAAAATATATATATATATATATATATATTATTGTAATTCATAATTTATAATAATAGTAATAATGGTAACAACAAATGCTGCTATTTAATGTACTATTTAAATGACTTAAAATTAATTAATTAATTGTTGAAGTAACATAAACAGTACTAATACTGGTTATGTAAAAGCATTCCACAAGCATCAAGCACAACTTCAAGCTGTGCAAACACATATAAGTCAACTTTACATGACACTGCACAATGGCATTCCCTGCATATACATTATTGCATGGCACCCTAAAAGTCTTTTCCAAGGAACACACAAATAACCGATAAAAAAACCTTTGGCTGCTGACCCTCGCAACAGTGAGTGTGATGACATCATGGCATTTCCTTGAGTTGAGTCTCCCATGTAATTACACGGAGGAAAGGAAAGCATAAGAGAAAGAAGTGGGAGGGCCTTGAACTCAGAATGAGGCCATACTCATCTAAGAAATAGAGACTAAATTTCTGCGAGTCCCGTGACAAGGTGGCCCAGACAGACAACTTTAAAAAGCCTCACCTAAATCACTTTCCAGTCGGCCAGAGAGATCAAACCATGCCTTCTCACTCTCACCCACAACAATCCGACTTGGAACGACAGCACTGTCTATCTGCAAGTGGAAGTGAGCTAAAATTGCTCAAATTAGCCTCAAACACCAGAAAATACAGTATATGCAGGTGGTGCGATTATTTTAACAAAGTAGGCCAAAGGCAGGTGATGCATTTTGGTTGTATCTTAAAGAAGGAAAGTATAAGATGAATCAAAACATTTGAACCAACTCATGGCCTAAAAACTTACTTAGGGTCAGAAAACTGTGAAACCAGAGTGAACCTTAATGCACTCCTCCATTGCAATGAAATCCATCCAGTTTAAAAGTGGATACGTAAATATTCAAATACTTTCTGTGATTCTGAAGTACTAAAAAGCCTATGCAAATTCCAATTACCAGTAGATAAATTAAAAAAAAGAATAATAACTTTTTAAATTACAATAAAAAAAATGAATAAATTATAACTGTAATTGGCATAATGTTTGAGAAAAATACACCATTGTTCTGTTACACTAAATGAGGTTCCTCGAGGTAGAACATCCTCTTTAACTGTCTATCTTGCCTCTCAAGACAAACCGTTTAATAAACAGGATGCAGGAATGGGTGACAATGCAGATCACATCAAGCATGTCGCATGGCATCTTTTCATGGGTCCAACACTCCACGAGGCACTCAAAAGCCTTGGCTTTATTTATATGTGAAATCCTGACTTCTGACACCTACCTGCATAGTATGTCATCCTGTGTGTGTGACCATACACAGAGGGAAACAATGCTCCCCGCAAGTGTTCTTGAGCCAAATCCAACTTAATCCGCTGTTTAATGGTTGTTTGAACAACAACTATTATCGTTAACTGGGCTACCTCTGTAGGCTTGAATGTGGGGCATTTACCTCTTGCAAAAACAGGCATTGGGGCCTCAAGCATATAATTTGAGATTAATATAATATAGGACTCAGATCAGCTCACTGTATAGCTGAAATATAGTTGATATATGGTTCAATACTGTCAAGTTACCCTTTTGAAAAAGCAGTTAGCTAAGCTACAAATGGGTAATAAAATGTTGTTTACAATACTGAAGGTATTTGAAGGGGCAGAGTATCTTTTTAATATGTGGAATCTAATCAAATCGATGTGTATAATATTATATGATTTATTATAAATATTTCAGGTATAAGTAAATTACTATTTGGTAAATACTTACAGAAGCTTGGTATGCAGGGAGTCAAATGAATCGTTTTTTGAACAGATGAATATTATGCATCCTTTTCAGAAATAAATAAATAAATGTTAATTTTATTTTGCAAATCCTTAAAAAAGGAAATAAGAAATGCCAGTGCATGTGCACCAAATTAATAATTTGAATTAATTAGTAAATAGTTTTTTGAACCAATAAATGTTATGGTGATGTAAATCGTTTTTTAATCAAAGAATCAAAGCTCCATTAATGTTGACTCGTATGCCCTCCTATGACACTAATCCCAAAGGAGGGTGGCATCAGAATTCTGTGTTACATCCACGTGCATGTTAAAAGACTGAACAAACAAAGGGGGTGATTCTGAAAGATCTATGTGCATGTCTCTATCTATTTATCTCTGTGTTTGCAGAGTGTGTGTCTGTGAGAGAGAGAAAGAAAGATGAATACATCCTTCTGTTCCTATGACTGCTTTCAGAGGTAATGTGGCAGCAGGTCTGATAGGAGTGGGTTAGAGGTGTGGCACATTAACTCGTAAGAGGACAAACACTGCTGAAAAGGGCTGGGTATCTAACAGGGCTTCAGGGGATTGAGTGATTTACTACATCTGTGCTGCATTACAAACGCCTCTTGGCTTTATGAACTCCTGACAAGCAGCGTGTTTGTACAATGTTTTCTTTTATTTCGGCACCATGACTTTCTGATTCCAGAACATTAGGTGAGTATTCAGTCTTGTGCCTGAACACAACCCTTTCAACGCTGTACACGTACGTGATAGTTCACTAATTCTTTTTTTTTTTGTACTCACCTTAATAGGCCACAAAAAAGGGTGCAAGAAGCTCTTTTCCATACTATAAAATTGAATGGTGACCAGGGGCCTCATGTATAAAACTTGGCATGTATAAAAGATGTATGTATGCACAAAAGTCTGATTTTGCTTAAAAAAAATATAATAAAAAAAAATAATTTTATATAAAAATATATGAATATAATTTTATATATACTGGGAACAGGGTTCCCAGTCTGTCGCTCACTCGACTGAATGAATTGACACTAGGGGACTTTCTTGAAGGCCTCGGTTACCTGTGATTTCCACTGTAACGGCCAAACCATATTCTTGGCTCCTCAGTGCAAAACCTGAATGTACATATGCATGATTCACTCCTTTTATACCCGTATGTCCGGGGGAGGGACATACAAATTCTGTTTGCCAATTTCTCATTGGCCTTTTCTCAAGTTCAGAGGTAACCAAGGCCTTCAAGAAAGTCACCTAGTGTCGCTTCATTCGACACAACGTCTCATTCCCTCCATCAGTGAACGGAGGTTACAACAGTAATCTAGACGTTTTTCCTGCATAGAGAACTACTAGGCGGCCGCCTCCGTCAAATTTCATGCTGCCTCCGGCTGTCTACAAAACTCTGGTGGGTGTCTTCATGGAAAACACTAACAAGCATTGCACTCGATTGTCATTTGTAACTGCAAATCTCAGTGATAATAATAAAAAAATTCCATTGTCGAATAGTTGCTTGATGTCATTTAACATAACATGAGATCATATAAAACTCAAATGATGACACACAAGACGAGAAGAAGCTAGAGTGTCTGATAGAAACACAGATCACAGCTTGGATTTATATATTTATTTCATCCTTAAGTAAAGTTCATATAATACGGGAGCATGACATGTAAATAAGCACAAACTCCAAAACTGTCATTCTCTGTGCGGTTTAGAGCCGCTTCAACCAGTCACATAAGTGACCCAATCTGAATGGCAGTCGAGACCAGGAGAGATTTAAAGTTCTGCCGGCTGATGCGCACTCTAACACGGAGGCACTCGTCTCTCACCCCTCTGTCTGCAGCTCGCAACAAGTTGCATCATTGAGGAGATCACCATGATAAGATCAACCTTAAGTGAAAAATAACACTAAATTGACAACAACAATAAAATGTGTGTGTGGGTATATCTATATATTTGGATAGACTAGATTGACAAATTCTTATCAATAATACTCTTATGGCTAAAAATGTCAAAAGTTTGCATTGACTAAAACTACATTAAAATGCCCAGACTTTGTCAACTAAAACATGGCAAAAAAAAAATAGGATAAGGTTGACAAAATATGATAAAAACTAAAGAGGACATTTGACACAGGACTAAAACTACATTAAAAAACAACTGACAAAACTAACACTAGTATTCATTTGCCAGGTCATTAGGACTGTATTAAGGCAAAGCCAACGTTTGCGTGTTTTAACGTCACCTTTTTGATCAGTATGGTACACCGCCTCATTTTGAGCCAGGAATATGTACAGTATATATATATATATATATATATATATATATATATATATATATATATATATATATATATATATTGATTTAACGCATTAATAACGAGCGATTAATTTTACAAAAAATAACGCGTTAAAAAAAATTTCGCATTTAATTGAATGCTTTCCTGAGTAATTCCTGAGAAATGCAAGCTTGTAGTACCACACATTTACTCCAGAGGGCAGTAAGTGAAATTTCAGTCCCAATCGGGACACCATGTAATTAATTAGATTTAAAAAAATTATCGATTGACAGCCCTAATATATATATATATATATACAATAGCATATACTGTATATAGCACACAATAGCACATGAGTCATATGAACTTCCACATTGCTTTTTGACATTTTTGGAGTTTGACAGCCCCTGGTCACCATTCATGTTCATTGTATGGAAAAAGGCAGCAACACCATTCTGCTAAACTTTCACATTTCATACAAATTTGAAACAAAATAAGGGTGAGTAAATTGTGACTTTTTCATTTTTGTTTGAATGTTACATGCACATAGATTACATTAGAGCTAAATACATACATCATGTCTAACGTTTTTTTTTCTCTGTGACTGTACTGCAATGCGATCCACCTGTACTGGTTCCTGTTTATCGGAAACGTACCATGGACACTGGAACATGCCAAGAACTAATAGGCCAGATACCATTTTTAACAGAACAGTGGTGGTCATCCAAGTCAGTTCATACTGTATGTTCAAATCCCTCAGTATGAAGTTGAGATCATTCAACCACCTGAGATAAATACTTCAAGGATTATTTAGTTTTATTTAGTTTTGAAGTCAAAGTTGTGGCGAAGATCATTCAAGATTCTACAGTTGAAGTCAGAAGTTTACATTCATTTAGGCTGAAGTCATTAAAACAATTGTTTAAACCACTCCACAGATTAATATTAGCAAACTATAGTTTTGGTAAGTCATTTAGGACATTTACTTTGTGCATGACACAAGTAATTTTACCAACAATTGTTCACAGACAGATTGTTTCACTTTTAACTGACTATATCACAATTCCAGTGGGTCAGAAGTTTGCATACACAAGTTAACTGTGCCTTTAAGCAGCTTGGAAAATTCCAGCAAATTACGTCAAGCCAATTTAGGCAATTAACCAATTATCTTCTGACAGGAGGTGTACTGGATTGGAGGTGTACCTGTGGATGTATTTTGAGGCCTAACTTCAAACTCAGTGCCTCTTTGCTTAACATCATGTTAAAATCAATAGAAATCAGTCAAGACTTCAGAAAAACATTTTGTGGAACTCCATAAGTCTGGATCATAATTGGGAGCAATTTCCAAACACCTGAAGGTACCATGTTCATCTGTACTAACAATAGTACCCAAGTATAAACACCATGGGACCACGCAGCCCTCATACTGCTCAAAAAGGAATTGCATTCTGTCTCCTAGAGATTAATGTAGTTTGGTTTGAAAGGTGCAAATCAATCCCAAAACAACAGAGAGGTCCTTGTGAAGATGATGGAGGAAACAGGTTGACAAGTATCTATATCTACAGTAAAACAAGTCCTATATCGACAAAACCTGAAAGGCTGCTCAGCAAGGAAAAAGTGTGGTGGCGTAGTTGGTTAAGGAGTGGTGGTAGCGTAGTGGGCTAAAGCACATAACTGTTAATCAGAAGGTCGCTGGTTCGATCCACACAGCCACCACCATTGTGTCCTTGAGCAAAGCACTTAACTCCAGGTTGCTCCGGGGGGATTGTCCCTGTAATAAGTGCACTGTAAGTCGCTTTGGACAAAAGCATCTGCCAAATGCCAAGCGTCTGCCAAGTGCATAAATGTAAGACACTGTTCCAAAACCGCCATAAAAAAAGTTAAATTGCAAGTGCACATGGGGACAAAGATATTACTTTTTGGAGAAATGTCCTCTGGTCTGATGTAACAAAATTGTGACTGTTTGGCTATAGTTTTCGGCTTGCATGCCGAAGAACACCATCCCATCCATGAAGCATGGGGGTGGCAGCATCATGTTCTGGGGTGCTTTGCTGCAGGTTGGACTGGTGTACTTCACAAAATAGATGGCATCACAAGGAAGGAAAATTATGTGGATATATTGAAGCAACATCTCAAGATGTCAGCCAGGAAGATAAAGCTTGGTCGCAAATGGTTATTCCAAATGGACAATGACCCCAAGGAGTGGCCATCACAAAGCCCAGACCTCAGTCCGATAGAAAATATGTGGGCAGAACTGAAAAAGTGTGTGCAAGCAAGAAGGCCTACAAACCTGTATCGGTTACACAAGTTCTGTCTTGAGGAATGGGCCAAAATTCCAGCAACTTATTGTGAGAAACTTGTGGAAGGCTACCCAAAATGTTTGACCCAAGTAAAACAATTTAAAGTCAATGCTACCAAATACTAACAAGGTGTATATAAACTTGTGACCTACTGGGAATGTGATGAAAGAAATAAAAGCTGAAATAAATAATTCTCTATTTATTTTTTTCTACTATTATTTTGACATTTCACATTCTTAAAATAAAGTAGTGATCCTAACTGACCTAAGACTGTCAGGAATTGTGAAAAACTGAGTTTAAATGTAAGCTGGTAAGGCCCCAGTGCTGCCCAATGTTTAACTTTTACGCTTACTAAAAATTCAATAGTAATGCATCACAATAATGATATGTTCTTTCTTTCTGACCTTCCTCTGCTTCTAGTGATCATCACTGCATAATCATTTTTCTCAACTTAACACCCACACAGCCTAAAGCAGGGTGTGAATCCCATGTAAGTGTGTCACCCACATGTCAAAACAAAACAAAAAAAAGACTGACCCCTAGCTTACCCGATGTAACCGGACACCTCCTTATGGAGAAATGATCAGTTGGCCTTAAAGTGCTTGCCAACAGGAAGAGAATTTAAGTCTGACAAACATACCAATTCTATCTCAGCATCTGTATTGTAGATTGAGATTTAGAGAGACTACTTATCAGATGCAATTTGCAATTTGAATGCAATTTGCAAGGACATCAGTCTTGACAAATAATTTGTTCACAAAGATTAAACAGGTTAATTGGTCAGTCTTTGGAAAATTTCACTTGAATGGATAGGTATTCATGTCACGCAAATGACATTAAAGGCAACAATATAATTGCACAAATATGAATGTAACGGGGCGTTAAGGGGTAAGCAGGACAAAATCAAGTAGCTGACTACGCCACCCTGATAAACAGGGAAATATTAATATTTAATAAAATAACCCATAAAAGGGCACACAGGTTCACTTGGTTCCCAAAAAGACCAAAGACGTGGATACCAAAAATACAAAAGCTTTATTTACTACAATTTATCAAACAATCATTTTAAAACAGGTGACCTCCTAAACAGTTATGACCAGAGCAGAAATTACACACACGCACACACACACACACGCACACACCAAAACAAGAGACTGAGGCTTACCAGTGGCAGGCAGGCTAGCCGACGAGCACAAGGCTCTTATAATTAAGTCTTACAACCCAGTGCACGAATCTCACGCACACAGCACATCAATGAAGTCAAACGTGAACACACGTCAAAAAGTGACAGAAGTCCCTCCACCACACGTCCAGCTAACTAGCTGCCTGCCCTGGGTCTCGGTTCCTGTAAACATAAACAAAAGTTAACCAAAAATAAATCAACTCATAAAAACTACAACCAACAGCACAAAAATGTAGACAGTTGTTTAAACAAGAAAATGACGGCATAAACCATCGGTTTGTATGTTAACTAACTACCTAAGAGCCGGTCAATACTATAGATTAACCCCACAGGCCCATAAATATAACACTTGAATAGCGGCGATTCACATACTTAATCACCCGGAGTCAACGAAGTAGTTAGATTACACAAAACACTAATCAAATAGCTTAAGACTAAACATAATACAACCAAACAAATAAAACAAAAAGCAAACATCTACAAGCACAGCAGACAAAACAAAATAACAAATATCTACAAACACAACAACCAAAGCATAACAAAGCTACAAACACAGCAAACGAAACACAAAAACAAAGCCTAGAAACAAAACAGCAGCATCAGACAATGTCACACTGCAGGCCAAATCAGCTGAGAGGTTTTCCTAATACCCCTGAATATTCTGTGGGGAATGTTGCCCCGCCGAATCGAGCGGCAAGAGATTTCCTAACACCCCAATTGTTCTTCCTATAAAATGTAAACAAAGAATTTGTTTACAACTTACCACAAAGTTACGTCTAAATAGCGATAGTTCAACATACCTTATGCTGTAGCTCCAAATCGCACACTCACGCGAATATCAGGCATCAATACACCAACAAAACTCAGTAGCAGAGATTAAGGTTGAACGGAGAATATTGAGGGGCGATCACTGGGGAAATGACAGCCGCCAGCAGCTAGAAACGAACCATACTGAAGCTAAATCGACACAGTAAGCAAACCGGTTACCTAAGAGCATATTATGAGTTAGCGAGTTAACCGAACAAACATACCTCCAAAGCAGAAGAGATCAACACAAAGTGGGTGGTCCTCAGACAGTGACGAACCAGCAGAGCTCTACACACAAACAGTGCCCTACAATCCCATTTTATAGTATCCCTAAAGGCCTATAATTGGACAGCCATGATTGGAGGTGTGGTACAATAATTACAAAAAAATAACCTATACAATGCTCACCGCTTGTCCTACTACAATCTACCCCCCACTTTCGGATCGTCGTCCCGACGATCCCAAGACCAGACCAACCTTTCCTAATCCCAAGGCCTAAAGATACCTAATACCGTACCACGCACTTGCTGAAGAGAAGCTCCACCACTCGCTCCAACTGATCGGGGAAGGTGATGCACGTTTGGATGTAACCCTGCGGTTACACGTCCAGTCCTGCGTATAACAACCTCGTCAGCACCAAGCAGGCCATCAGGCAAGGGCTCCTGCATACTAGGTGGAGTCCCTTTTGGGACCCTTAGTCCTGACCAGACCACCGAAGCATGTTCCCTAGCCCTTAACTGGTCCTGAGGGCCACATAGCCTCCCAGATAACGCTCCCAGCTCTGGCTCAGCAGCAGCTTGGTCCTGCTCTTGTACCACGGCCAGCAAATCTACCTCATCATCCTCAGCCAATGAAGGTGCATCACCGCCTGAGCCACGGGGGGAACTGATATGATCAACAAACCCCATTTCCTTACAAACTCGACTCTTCAGCAATGAACGGTGTACATTCTTTACCTTAGACAGGTCATCCACAGGCGCAATGGTGTACACTACCCCACCCTCCTTAGGTGCTCTAATGACTTGATACACCACTGGGCTCCACAGGTCCTGGATTTTATGGCGACCCCTTACCCCATAGTCACGGAGGTATACCAGCTGACCCTCCACCAGCGGTTTATCTCGAACATGCTGATCATGTTGGGCCTTGCGCCTGTCTGCCATGACCTGCAACAGTTCACGTGCACCTGCAAAGGCCACCTGTAGCCTAGCTTGATGCTCCAAAACCCAGTCATTCCCTCCCGTGGCTGAGCATCTCTCCCTAACAGGAAATCGACTGGCAATCGTGGTTCCTGACCAAACATCAAGAAGTGTGGAGATTCCCCCGTGGACTGATGAGGGGTACTGTTATAACTAAACATTACCTGAGGAAGACAGGCTACCCAGTCTCGCTTCCTAGACACTGGCAGAGCACGCAGCAAATTGTGTAAGGTGCGGTTAAAGCGCTCACACTGGCCATTACCGGCTGGGTGGTACGGAGTGGTGCGAGACTTCTCCACATCGTACAGGTTGCACAGCTGCCGTATCAACAGGGACTCAAAATTTCGACCCTGGTCAGAATGGAGGCGGCCAGGAACACCGAACCTATAAAACCACTCGGTCACTAGGACCTGGGCCACGGTCTCCGCTCGCTGATCCCGTGTCGGTACAGCCAAGGTGTATTTACTAAACACGTCAGTCATCACCAAGATGTTTTCGATACCAGAGCTTGTAGGCTCCAACACAGTGAAATCGACGGCAAGAATCTCATTCGGCCTAGACGACAACAACCGCCCCATAAAACCCTGAGCAAGTGGCAGAGCATTCTTAGCAGCCTGGCACCGATCACACTCTTGACACCAGCGTGCCACATCGGATGACAGTCCCGGCCAGTAACACCTCTGCCTCACCAACTCAGTGGTGCGCTCTACACCCTGATGTCCGTGTTGCTGATGCAATTGCCTTAAAACTTCTGGCTTCAGGACAGCCGGCAATACTACTTGCAACACCTCGTCCTTACCATTAGGGCAGCGAACCCGGCGATAAAGCATACCATCTTGCTCCATTAACCGGTCCCACTGGCGGAGCAACATCAATGCTGACCTGGACAATTGGTGCCGTTTATCAGGGCCTGGTCGGGTACCTTGCCTCCAAAATGGCAGTACCTCCTGAATAACGGGATCAGCTGCCTGAAGCAACCCCAACTCACCAACTGAATAACCAGGTAGTGTAGTAACTACACATTGGGTCACTATCCCGGCTGGGTCCAACCCTGCAAACTGCAACAATGACCCTGGAATAGCAGTGCCTGGGACCAACCGGTCCAACCCACCAGGTTCCAGCGGATCCCGCCGTGAAAGAGCATCTGCGTTTTTATTACTCTTACCTGATCGATATTTAATATCAAAGTCAAAGGCAGCCAACTGGGCAGCCCAACGCTGTTCAGCAGCGCCAAGCTTTGCCGTTGTCAGGTAGCTAAGGGGGTTATTATCTGTGAATACCACACACTTATTACCCAACAAGTACTCACGGAATTTCTCCGTCATGGCCCACTTGAGTGCCACAAACTCCAACTTCATCGAGCTATAATTAGACATATTTCGCTCAGTGGGCCTCAAACTACGACTGGCGTATGCAATTGGTCTCACCTTACCTTCTTGTTCCTGGGAAAGGACTGCCCCCAAACCTTGGTGGCTGGCGTCTACCTCCAGGATAAAGGGTTTGTAAAAATCTGCATACGCAAGTACTGGGGCGGTGGTAAGTTTTTCTTTTAACCCCTCGAAGCTATCCTGACACTGCTCACTCCAGGCGCTAGCAAAACTTCTTACAGATTGCTTCCCCTTTACACCAGCAAACTCTCCTACCAGCTTATGCAACGGGGAAGCCAACTCGGCAAACCCCTCTACAAACCGCCGGTAGTAGCTGGCAAAACCCAGAAAGGACCGCAATTCTGTAACACTGGAGGGGCAACGCCACTGGACCACAGCTTCAATCTTACTAGGATCTGTGGCTACACCCCCGGAAGAAATAATGTGACCCAGGTATCTCACCTCTCGCTGGAGAAAAGTGCACTTCTCCAGCTTAGCCTTCAACCCCTCCTGCTCCAAACGGCCTAAAACGACCTCCAACCTCTCCAAATGCTGGGCGACTGAGGTGGAGAACACCACGATATCATCTAGATATAGAAGTAAAGACTGACACTGTTGGTCTCCAAACAACCTCTCCATGAGTCGCTGGAAAGTAGAGGGGGCATTGCACAACCCGAACGGCATCCTGTTCCATTCGAACAGGCCGAATGGGGTGCAAAAAGCAGTCTTGGGCTTATCCCCCTCTGTGACAGGGACCTGGTTATACCCGCTGGCTAAATCCATGGTAGAAAACCAACGGGCCCCAGTCAACGCATCCAATGATTCCTCAATACGAGGCAAGGGGAACGCATCACGTCTAGTCTTGGCATTCAACTGATGGTAGTCCACACACATGCGTAGACCACCGTCTTTCTTCTTAACCAAAACAATTGGGGAGGCGTATGGACTGCAACTCTCCCGAATTACCTTAGAGTCCAGCAGTTGATTAATGTGAGCCCTCACAATCTCATACTCTGAGGGAGGTACACGGCGATGTCGTTGCCGCACAGGGGCTTCATCCAACAATGGAATATCATGAGAGATGAGGTTGGTACATCCTAAATCACCCTCATATGCAGAGAACACGGTCTGGTACTTCATAAGTAAGGCCCTAACCTTACCTTGTTCCAATTCTGGCAACGCAGTCAAATCCACCGCTGCAATCTGTTCACAAACAGTGGGACCTGCTGCTTGGATAGCTTGGGAATAAGCGCTGGGTATTGCAGGTCTAACTTCAGTAACACCTGCTAGTAGACTAACCACATGCACTCGAGTGAGGGTACCTAATACTCTACGTGGAAAGAGCAGAACATCGGAGGTGCCAATGTTGACCACCGGCACATAAACAGCACCTCCAATCACACGTACCAAGGCAGGGGATGCCAACAAACCCTCTGGTAACCCCAACTCAGTAGGCTCAAACAGCACTGTACAACCTGCCAACTGTTCTGCACAAGTTGCTGCAACTAATTTAATTGTACCACCTGAGACGCGACATGCCCGAGGACCGCGCACCTTTACTTTATTTATAGGTTCAACCGGAAATTGATCACTATTTTGATGGCAGTATTGTAAGGCTTGAAAAACCGGAAGCGGTGCATTAAGAACCAGGGGAAAATCAAACAGAGCAGGGCCATGCTGTCCAAAGAGCTCCTGGTAGCATCGCCCGAGTACGTTCATCCCCAACACACCAGGGACTCGAGTGCGCAAACCACCAGGAGGGTCTCTGACCACCAGCACCCCACATTGTGGTACTACCCTGCCACAGAGCTCGATATCTAACTCCATATAACCTATATAAGGGATGGAGAGCCCATTCGCAGCCCTTAGCTGTAACCAAGAACACGACCGCAAACGGTCTTGACCCCAAGGCTCGAAATACTGAAAGAAACAACTTTCCGTAACCGTTGATACCATTGAACCGGTATCAATTAAACAAGGCACCTTAACACCACCAATTAAAACATCCAGATGTGGGCAAGAGGACATTAAATTTGGAATGGAGCTAGATTGACTACCCATGTCAGAGCCAGTCTTCTCCCCAACCGAGCTGTGGCTCTTCAGCACGGTGGGAACTAGTTTTCCGACAAGTGGTCTGCAAGCGACTGTCCCCCCCCAGTGACCACTTGGTCAGCACGCGGACGCAAGGGCGACCGGGACAAGACACGTTCCCCCTCACATTCCCTTGCAAAATGGCCCGGCTTTTGACAACGCCTGCAAATAACCGGCCCACCACGAAAAGGCTGGGTACGAGGGCGAGAATGGGGGCTCTGCAACAGTGCAATACTCTGAGTGAGCTGATTTAACTGCTCCTGTTGTGCCTTTAACATTGCTCTCAGCTCACCAATTTCAGACTTCTCAGGCGAGCTACGACCACCTAATAATCGTGCACCCCCCTGTACTCCATACTGAAACCCATGTGCCAAAGGAACGGAAAGACTTCGACCCCTAGCTCCACCCGGCATTCCCTCCCTCTCCCATCGAATGGCTTCGCTACGCACCTCTAATAGCGTGGAATTAGGCTGACGGCGAACAAGTTGTTTCAATTCATGACGAAGGGAGCTATCAATGACGTATTCGACAAATTGGTCCCTCAACAAAACCTCAGCATTTGGCATAGCGTTAGGTGACTTCTGCCTAACATTCTCTAGGAGGCCCAACAAGGCTAGGGAAAACTCCAACAAGGTCTCTCCCTCCCGCTGCCTCCTAGAGAAAAAGGCTTCCTTCAGGGCAACATAGGACTGAGAGCAACCATATAACTCCTGCAAGATGGAAAATATTTTCTCTGGGTCTCCACGCTCAACAATGGAGCGATATCGAATCTCCTCTCGTGCCTCCCCCCCTAAATGATCAAACAGGAAAAACGCCTGATCCGCCACCGATAGATGACGCGTTCTTATACAAGCTTTTGCTTCCTCTTTCCATGCATTTATGCCAATATCCGAAATACCATTAAATATTGGACATTTTTGGTCCCTTGGAATAAATACAAGTCGTTCGGTTAATGTGGCGCTGGCACCTACTGATTGGTCAATGGAGGGCACAGGAGGTTCCCTAGAGGGACCAGCTA
Source organism: Moxostoma hubbsi (assembly GCA_032164185.1). Taxonomy (NCBI): domain Eukaryota; kingdom Metazoa; phylum Chordata; class Actinopteri; order Cypriniformes; family Catostomidae; genus Moxostoma; species Moxostoma hubbsi. Next base: position 9,091,137 of record JAVLUX010000011.1, on the reverse strand, counting down.
CTGAACTAGACGGGGCAGCACAACCCGATTCATGCCGCAACTTTTCGTTATCCGCCTTTAACTGCGCAACCAGATCCCTCAATTCCTGTAATTCCTCTTCCATCATTAACAAGACTTACCAGGGGTACCTCAGTACAAGCAACAAGGAGTCGGTGAGAAATCAGCTACTGAAATGCTCCCAGTCCACTGAAATAATGACACTGCAGGCCAAATCAGCTGAGAGGTTTTCCTAATACCCCTAAATATTCTGTGGGGAATGTTGCCCCGCCGAATCGAGCGGCAAGAGATTTCCTAACACCCCAATTGTTCTTCCTTATGGAATGTAAACAAAGAATTTGTTTACAACTTACCACAAAGTTACGTCTAAATAGCGATAGTTCAACATACCTTATGCTGTAGCTCCAAATCGCACACTCACGCGAATATCAGGCATCAATACACCAACAAAACTCAGTAGCAGAGATTAAGGTTGAACGGAGAATGTTGAGGGGCGATCACTGGGGAAATGACAGCCGCCAGCAGCTAGAAACGATCCATACTGAAGCTAAATCGACACAGTAAGCAAACCGGTTACCTAAGAGCATATTATGAGTTAGCGAGTTAACCGAACAAACATACCTCCAAAGCAGAAGGGATCAACACAAAGTGGGCGGTCCTCAGACAGTGACGAACCAGCAGAGCTCTACACACAAACAGTGCCCTACAATCCCATTTTATAGTATCCCTAAAGGCCTATAATTGGACAGCCATGATTGGAGGTGTGGTACAATAATTACAAAAAAATAACCTATACAATGCTCACCGCTTGTCCTATTACATATACATAGCTTTTAAATATTCAGTAGTTTTTATTTATGAATAATTTTAATGGTATACATATTTGATTTCTCTCCTATGAAGTTCTTCTATATACAGTGGTACAAGACAACAAACAGAATCACTTCTCTGACATTAAATTAGCATTAACATTAAATTAAAGAAATGTAATGTGTATATATATATATATATATATATATATATATATATATATATATATATATATATATATACATTTTTTTAATTATTATTATTATCTCTATTTTGTTGCTGTTTTGTATTGTTGTGCACTGGAAGCTCCTGTCAACAAATTCCTTTTATGTTTAAGCATACTTGGCAATAAAGCTGATTCTGATTCTGAAAAGTGGGTGCCAGAAGTGTTTCAGGGTGTAGTCCTCCACAATCCAAATCCAAAATCAAATTCAGGTCTGGCTCCAATTTCAAACCGCCACTTTTTACAATCCTATTCATTCACAAAATGATCAAATCGAGTCTCGCCAAAGATACTGTATTTTTCTCATTCAGATATATTCAGAAATATGACACATTATGGAAGAAGAAATGGATGCAATTGCCTTTTCTTTTTTTGTTGTTGCTGTAGACAAGGTTTTGTTCCCTAACTTATTTTAAAATGCAACAACTTTACCCCTATAGATTTTGCACTGCTTGCACTGACAGCTTTGTTGATATTGGGAACGATAAAGATTTGTTGCACAATGTTGTGCTGCTTGTTTGTAGTGTAGACATTTTGTCACATAGTAGACCTGTATGATGCTATGAGAGTTTTTCAATTGGATTTGTCTGTAAATAAAGTAATAAACAGAAAAGTGTTTTTAATTATTTAAATATATGTATGGTGGAAATTCAAAAGTAAGGCTCTATTTCCAAAAAGTAATAACATTTTTGAATGTGTGTTACTTCCAAATACATTATCCTCCAACACTGCAAATGATATGTATCCTCGTTATATGGAGAATAAGTCAGATCAGCTGAAGAATTGCACACATCTTTAAGGAGAGCATACAACTATTTATGAACAGCACTTTGGTCAACTTGTGTTGTTTTTAAATGTGCTATAGAAATGTATATGTCAAATCTGTCAACTATTGAACAGAATAACTGATGGACATAAATAAATGCTAACAATGCATCCTAAAAACTCATTAGGAGCTAAATGAGTAACATATGAACATTCTGTGCATGTGCATGCTTGAATAAACTTGTTTAGGAGAATGTCTTGGTTCCTTGCAAGGTTTCTTCCTTAAAGGTGCAGTAAGGGATTTTTTCATGGAAAAAGTATGCAAAAACATTCCTACTCTTTTATAGACATTAATGAAAAAAGTGTCCAGAGAAATCTCACCGGTCTCTGTGACAAATGTAGACTTTGTAAACAGCTAACAAAAATGTGTCCGCAGACCGCGGGCACTGATGCTTTTCACCTGTCAATTATTTTGCTCATTATCAAAGTGTTATCTTTGAAGAGGATCATTGAGGCTATGCTTCATTATGTTTGTCAGTTGAGGGTGCAATTGTACCACTGTTGAATTTGACAGCCCCAGGAACAAACAACGCTGCTATTTTGCTCGGTTTTGGTCTCAAAAATATATTTGGAGGGCGGGGATTTATAATGATGGCTAAGTCAACGGCTCAGTCACGTGAATGCGTCAGAACGCTAAAATCGTATTATTTAAAACAAATATCTTTCCCTATTTTTTTAACCACTATTATTTGTAAAGCTGCTTTGGGACCATTTATATTGTAAAAAGCACTATTAAAATACATTTTAATTAAATTGGACCCAGCCATTATAAATTGAGATTAAGCAAAAAGGGGGCTTCAGTCTGCTAAGTGGGTCATTCAGAACAATCCTGGAGATTGCAAGAAAAGTTGAAATAATAGGGATAACTCGGCTGTCAGGCTCATTTGACTTATTGCTATAAAGATATAATCTGCTTGTTTGTTCTGCTGTGAAAACATGGAGTTTATGGCATGTCTGCTTTTTGTTTATTTATTTATTTAATCCATTTGACTGTCTGGAACATTTTCTTCTCAACAAATCTGATTTCCTATCCAATAAAGCAAATATAAGTCTCTTGATAAAATAAACAATAAAACACAAAATCCTTAAGCAAACAAACAATCATAGATACACAAAACAGCTTTCACCCCTGGATTAATGTTTCTAGTGTCTGCTTTTGTTCTTCTAGCAGATCACAGGTCATTGTCTAGCTGATGTTATGTGACCTCAGTGAGGGTTTTGGCTTGCTGGATTAAGCTCCGGATGGAGCAAGTGTCTATGTTATGTTAGTTTGTGTTGCCTAGGTTTCTGTGCTCATAGAGACAGTCTAGACTGGTAGTGTTTTAATGAGATTCCATAGATCTGCTGTTATTAAGGTAGCACTCATAATGCAAACTGTACAACCTTAGAACAACCTCTTTAACAAGGAATAGTTCTCATCATTTATTCACCCTCATGTTGTTCCAAAATTGTATTACTTTCTTTCTTGTGCAGAACAAGTTTGAAGATTAGACAGAATTTTTGCATCAGTTCTCTTTCATTTTCATTGCATCTTTTATTCAAAATAATGTAAGTGAGTGGTGACTGATTCTAACATTCCGCATAACATCTTCTTTTCTGTTGCACAAAAGTAAGACATACAGGTTGGAACAAAATGAGGGTGAGTAAATGATGACTGAATTTTCATTTGTATGGGATCTATTGCTTTAAGGAAAGTGTTTGAATGGTTTTAAAGGTGCTTGTAAGTAATTTAAGGTTTCTGCCTGTCTTTGCTACAGGCCCAGGTGGACTGCATTGGTTTGAGAAGTGTGTAGTGACATGCAGCAATGAGAGGAGTAACTGCAGCTGGTGGGGGGTTTAAGGCAAGCAAGAGGCCCCAGGACATTCTCAGATGGACTGTCCAGTTTATAGCCTATGTTTATTACAGGTATACATTGAAATGCCCAGAATTCTCAGCTCACTACTATCACCTGCCGCTAAGAATGTCATGAAATATCGATACGTTGATTATTGATCTGCACATTCAATTCTCAAAATATTTTTGAGGCATCAATATATTAACATTAGCCCACATTTAAATTAGAAGCCTAATTTTTGTTTTTTCCCCTTCAAAGTCAGTTGGCCATCCATTTAATATACTGTGGAGTGGGTCACGTGACGCCATGCAAGGTTCGGACGTGTGAACGGCAAGCTCTATGCACTTTGCTAGTTTTTATACTTTTAATAAACCAGTGAGATTCGATACATCCTGATCCATAACTGTTCTAGGAAGACAATATCTCAAAGAATTCAAAATCCTTGGGCTCTGGAGACATGAAAAGACACTTACATGCTCATGCTGACACCCTAAGGAGGTCTTGAGCCTGGCAGTCGATTTAGCATATCGTATCAGCAATGCTGTTGAAGGTCAGTGCTGACTTGGAGGATCTTGCTGCAATACGTTGAACGATCACTGCCATGGAGATGAAATTCACTGAGATGGTTACACGAGTGGTGGATGTCGAGAAACGGATAGATTATGTGTAGTCATCGGAGAGGGAATTAGCTGCTAATTCGCTAGCTACCAAGGCCGATCTGGAGAACGACTGGGAAAAGTTGGAAGACTTGAAGAATTGTAACCGGCCAAATAACATACAAATTGTTGGGATTCCTGAAGACGAAAAAGGTCGAGATATGGTGAAATAGCTGGATGGGCTCTTTCTGAATCTGCTTGACATAACAGGCCATAAGCTGGAAATCAAGCGATCTCGCAGGGTCCCGGCTCAGCGATCTGATGAGGGAGATTTTGGCCAAAATTTCTGAGATCATGTGATAAAGAGCTTGTGTTACGCGAGGTGAAGAGTAAAGGAAGGCTTTCTTGGAAGAACCACAGCATTTTCTTGTTCCCAGACTTTGCAAATTCGACAAGAGAGAACCATGATCGTTTTAAAGAATGCAAAAAAAACATTTACATCAACAGAAGGTCGCTTTTGCTCTGATGTTCCTGGCCAAATTGAGAATAGATACTAAGGATGGCCGTAAACTATTTGCATGTCGCCAACAAGCCATGTCCTTCATTAAGTCAATGGACTGACTAAGTCAATGTGTAATACTCGCTATGCAGCCAAGAGAGCCTGACTCACTGAACATTCACTTGACCCTCCTTTTCTGTTTCTTTTTGTGCTGGTTCCACCTAGCGTCTGGAGTTTGTTTTGTGTAACGGTACTCCTTCGGGACAGTGTTGTGGATGAATCTGCACATTTCTTTGTGCTTATGCCTCCTATTGGTTGGAGTTTGTTTTGTGGAATATTTCTTGCAGGACATTGGAGTGATTGAGTCATTTGTTGCACTCATGTAAAATACGAATGGGCGTGACTCACAGAACATGCGTTTGACAGCCTGAGGAAACTGAATTTTGTATTTTAGTTTTTAGTCTAGTGGCTGGAGTTTATTTTGTGAAGGAACACACCTTCGGAACACTTATGTGGATGAATCTACATGTTTTTTGTGCTTATGCCTCCTATTGGTTGGCTCACTGAACATTCACTTGATGGCCTGAGGAAACAAACAAAAAAAAAATGTTTAAAATTTTTACAAAAACAATGTTGTGCTGTCCCCGCGACCCTGTACGCAGGATAAGCGGTTGACGATGGATGGATGTTGTGCTGTTTACGCCTTGCGGTTCCTTTTGTGAAGGAAAACACCTTCAGTACAGTTATGTGGATGAATCTACATGTACACTGTGTTTATTCTACCTATTGGCTGGAATTAGTTTTTTTTGTCTCACAAAATTTGTATAGAAACACTAGACGAGCAATCCGACGGCAAAGTTTTTGCGGGGGCTCTCATAGGTGTACATGGACTCTTTGAGTTTAGAGGGATGGACAGCAGTTGGTGCTTTCGTACACATGGTTATTTTGCACATTTGTCTTTTTTCTGTTTGGTTCTGGGGGAATTTATAATCTTGTTTTAGACACACAATCTATTTTTTTCTAACAGATCAAAATGTCAAATGATAATATGAATGGATTGTCTCTCTCCACAAGGAATGTGAATGGGCTGGGGCACTCTATAAAAAGAGAGAAATATGATATAGTGTTTCTTCAAGAAACAAATCTTTCCCTGCAGGAAGCTGAAAAAAATGGGGTGGACATGTTTTCTTTAGTGCTGGCTCAAGTAAGAGGGAGTCATTACACTTATAAGTAAGAAATGTACAATTCAAATATCTCAAACAGATTAAAGATAAATTAGGAAGCGTCATTATTGTTTTAGCAGAAATTCAGGGGCAAAGGTTGATTTTGGCTAATAGTTACGCACCTAACACTGATGATCGGGGCTTTTTTATAGATCTTGAAAGGATGTTGCAAGCCACTGACACCCTTCATGATATAATATTGGGAGGAAACCTTAATCTATTGATGGACTCAGTCCTTGATCACAGTGAAGCAAAAGTGTGCAAGCCCCCTAGAGCAACATTGATGCTTCACAGGATGTGTAAATATCTTGGTCTTACAGATATTTTGAGACTTTTGAAACCATCTGGTATGTACTATACATTTTGTTCATCAGTCCATAAGATTTATTCTAGAATAGATTTTATTTTATATCTAAGTCCCTCATTTCATCTGTTGTTGATTGCTCAATTGGAAACATCTGAGTCTCAGATCATGCCCTGGTGAGTTTAGAGATGTTGCCACATATGGAGAAATAGAAATCGTATAAATGGCACCTTTTTGCAAAATCCTGAATTGTTAATAAATCAATGTTTATATGGAGACCAACTGGTTCTCAGTATTCTCTGTGGGCATGGCTTGGGAGGCACTTAAGGTGGTAATTGGGAGGCGGATCATACAGTACGCCTCATTCACCAAATATAAAAAACACGAGAACTTGTGTAGTTCTAATGGAATATTAAAAGTGCAGAGGCAGAGCTGAAGCGCCAAATATCGTCTGATGGCCTCAGAGAATTGACCCAATTGAAATACATAAATAATACTATTTTGTCATGGAAGGTGGAGTTTTGGCTATTCAGGGACAGTAATATATTGAATCGAGGACAAAGCAGGGAAGCTGTTGGATAGATATACAAAGCAGAGAGAGAGTCTTTTTATACCATTCCCTCAGTAAAATCTGCTGGTGGTAAAATATTTACCCTGGTCATTGATGTTAATAATACTTTTAAAGAATTCTATCTTGATCTCTATAGTTCCATGTCTTCATCTACTGATGAAGATATTAAAAACTTTATGGAACCATAAAAACTTCCTAGACCCGACACGGGCAACATACGGCCCGTGAACCAGATCAGGCCCTCCACATGGTTTAATGTGGCCTGTGGCTCATTTATCGTAAAAGCTTTTTTTTCATTGGATATTTCAGTTAACTTGCATTGGGACCTAACACGTCTCCACAAGCATTTAACATGCCCAGGGTTGCCAGATAAGAGACGCAACACCCCCAGTTTTAGATTTATACTTGGGTAAATTGGAAATATTCTGCCTAATGTTATACTTATTTTGTGCAATCTGGCAACCATGCAAGTTCGCTATTTCTATCTCGCTTTCCCCTTTGAACGAATTTAGATGCAAATCTGTAGTGCAATATTCTGCTCAAGGAAAAGTGTTATACTGCTACTCTGTGTCCATTCTTGAGGCTGCTTGTGATGTTTGGGTTATACTTTACATTTAAACCTTCTCTGTGATTAAACTAAATATAAAAGTAGATCTCGGCATCATTGACATGCGAGCAAAAACAAGCCAGAGACAAATATGTATATGTATTTCTTATTTGTGCAATTTAGAAACACCTGTATGTTGATCTAACTCTTGCAGTAATCATTTATCATAGTCATGCAGCCGGTGTTATTCTGTTGTGTGCTGAAAGTCAAAGAATCCAGGATACCTGCATTATGACCCTTTTAGCATGTAAATGGGTAAAGTTTTACAAAAAAAAGAAGTAAACTTGCCCGCTTTGCCCAAACATTAAAAGTTATATACATTAAAAAATATATATATTTATTAAAACAGACCCCTGATGTAAAAATTTAATAATAAATTAACAGGGAAGTAGAGAAGGTAAAATAAATCTATAAACTCAGCCTTTATTCAGTTTTTTAATGCTTGATTGAAAAGTATCTACCAATACAATACAATACAATAGATAGAAAAGTATCTACCAATACAATACTTGTATGTCCCATTAGTCACAGAAAATAGAGTACACAACTATTTCTGGGCTTAAAAGTTACAAAAACTAAATCAATGCAGAACACTGTTTCTCAAAAGGAATACAATGTGGCCCCCCCATGCACTACTTAAAGCCTGATGTGTCCCCTTTACCAACATAGTTGCCCACCTCTGTCCTAGACTGACAACTGAGCCAAAAGATTCTCTTGATTCTGAGATAACCTTGGAGGAGCTTGGTGAGGTAATTAAGGTCTTGCATACAGGCAAGGCTCTGGGGCCAGACAGTTTTCATGCTGAGTTTTTTAGATCTTATGTTACAGAACTGGCTCCACTTTTGCTAGAAGTTTATACAGAATCATTAAAGAATTGAAAGATTCCGCCAAGCATGACACAAGCCCGGATCAGTCTAATTCTTAAAAAGGACAAAGATCCAAGCAAGTGTAAGAGTTAATGTCCAAATTCCTTATCCAGCTAGACATTAAAATATTTTCAAAACATTTGGATTATAAAGTAAAGTTATGACTATCTCTTATACATATAGATCATGTGGGGTTTATTCGGGGCTGTAGCTCTTCTGAAACATTAGGTGTTTCATTAATATCATGTGTTCAGTGGTGATAGACGATAATATCAGGGATCGACGATAGTCAGAGACATCCTCAAAGGCATCAGCTATTTTAATAAAATATCTATCGTCGATCCCAAGACGATATTTGGCTCATTTTCCCATTAATGTATTATTATTATTATTAGGCTATTATTATTATTATCAAATTAATATTGCAATTAATTTGCCCTGTCATTTTTTCATATCGACATCACCGCATAACACCAACACATGTGTCTGAGGATTATAAAAATGAAATATTGAAACTGTTCTAAAAACACTACAAAACTACATCCAACATCAAAATTAAATTGCAAGGTGATAGAGTATCACAAATGATGTCAAGAGTGCTTGTTATAAAAGAGACAGATCATTCTGATACAGTTGCTGTTTGAGCCATGGCGAAAACGGCATCGTCATTCATCAGCATTTTGTTTTCTTTGCATAGTACCTTAACATAAAATGGTAATGATACTAATAATACTACTACTAATAACAACGCATTAACAAATTTAAAAATGATATAACCATCCATACCTCTGCAGTGTGGTTCTCCGGGATGAATGTCGTTTCGAGACATTTTGCCTCCAGTTTCCAATCCTCCAAAATATAATGGACTGTCACAGACATGTAGGGGGTCATGTGTATGCTTGAACACATGTCTGTCGTCAAGCAACAAAGTCAGCCGCTTTCAAATCTTTAGTGATGTTCTCCCTCGTTTTATTGTACAGATCGGGGATAACAGTGTTGCTGAAGTACAGCTCATACTGTTTGTCAAAGGTTTGGAGTAGTTCTCTAAAACTTGCCTTCTCAACTGTATGATAGGTGACCATCTCCTTTGTGATATATTTGGAGACAGCTGCTGTGCACTGGGCCCACCTTTCACTGTTTCGTTTGTACTTTTTTTGCAAAAGCTCAGATGATAGATGGCTGACTTCTATCTCTCTAACCACAGCTTCTCTTGGTGCTAGCTTAACAGCTTCAGCAATGTGGTGGGCACACAAATGTACAGATAGGTTTGTGGGTTGAGACTCACCGCCACAACTCTCGTGAAAGTTTGCAAATTGCCTTTGTGATATCCACGGGCTCGCCTTTTGCGTCTGGTTTAAAACCGAAATATTGCCAAATTGGTGATGTGACATTTTCTTTATCATCAACTCCATCTTTGTTTGCAAAATGATGGACAATGATAAATTAGCAAATCAATTAATTATTGCCCCTCCCCCCACGTGATAATTTTGTGTATTGGCGATAGGGCTGATGATAGGACGATCTGACTATGGTGAAGACTGCACAACACTAGACCCCAGTCAATGCCATCTCACTTGATGCCAAAAAAAAAACGTTTGATTTGTTAGAATGGGATTATCTATTTAAGATTTTGGAAATCCTGGGTTCGGGAATACTTAAATTGGTTGATTAAGTAACGTTATAGACACCCGGTAGTGGTGGTACAAATTAATGGATTCAATTCAGATTATTTTACTATGGATAGGGGCACCCGGCAGTGTTTCCCTCTTTCCCCATTATTGTTCTGTCTTGCCCTGGAACCATTAGCAGATGCAAAAAGGAGGATGATTTTCCAGGGGTGGTAGCGGGAGGTGTGCCCATAAGATTTTGGTTTACGTGGATTTACATTTTGTTATTCGTCTCCAACCCTACTAGATCTATGCTTTGCCTCCACAGAATTATTCAATCCTTTTCTAAAATCTTGGTTAATTGGTCTAAATCCGAAGCTTTGGCTATGACAGCGTACTGCCAAGTAACGGCTTTCCAGATGAGCGCATTCCAGTGGCCCAAACAGGGCATTAAGTATTTGGGTTTTTTATTTCCAGCAAATTTGTGTGATTAATTAGTTGATTTTGACTCTTTAATATAAAGGTTTTCGAGTGATGTGGACAGGTTGGCTTCACTAAATTTATCTATGACCGGGAAGGTTAATGTTGTAAATATTAATTGTATTACAAAATTCAAATATCTTCCACAGTCTCTCCCCATTGAAGTTCCCCTCTTTCATTTTAAACAATTTGATAGTATAGCTAAATCCTTTATCTGGAATGGTAAACATCCTCAGATGGATTACACAGTTACACAGGCCAGTTGACAAAGTTAGGATAAGTCTCCCCAAGATTTTGTTTTACTTTTACAAGATTTTTTGTTTTTTTGTCATTGCAAAGTCTTTCTACCAAAGACACATCCAGTTACACACATAAACTCTATCAAAAGTTGCCAACATGTTCAATTTGGACATTTACCTGAACAATGCTGCAAGTATTTGGTTAAACCCTAAATTGTGCATTAACAAGTCCCCTTGCTGCTGGACAGAATGGACTGAGAAGGGAGATGCTACGCTGGGTGACTTGTATAAAAGTGTTGAGATCCTTTGAAAGTATTATACAGCGGTTTGGGATTCCCGGATCTCCATTTTTCAGTCCAGTGAGGTGGGCAGCACAGAACAGATGTAATCTCTGATTAGCCTCTCAAAGCATTGGCTGATGATGGGGGTCAGAGCAACAGGACGCCAGTCATTTAAACAAGTGATTTTTGATTGCTTTAGTACAGGTACAATGGTGTATGTTGGGAAGCATGTGGGGACTACAGACAAGGAGAGGGACAGGTTGAAAATGTTCATAAAAACACCAGCAAGTTTGTTCGCACACACTCTGATGACGCAGCCCGGAATGAAGTCTGGACCTGTGGCATTACGGATGTTCACACATCGGAAGGATCGGATTACATCCGCAACAGAGAACCAGAGTGAACTAACCTCTGTAGCGTCGGCCGCGAGTGCTCTCTCCGCGAGGGCGGTGTAATTTCCCTCGAAACAAGCATTTAGCTCATCCGGGAGAGAGGCAGCATTGTCACGAGTTTTTATTCCCTTTGTAGTCCATGATGATGTTAATTCCCTACCACATGCTTCTAGAATCAGTGGGGTTGAACTGTCCTTCAATCTTGTGCCTGTACTGGCATTTGGCTGCTCTGATTTTTTTTTACGGAGGGTATAACTGGCTTTTTTATGCTCCTCCATGTTCCCGGAATTAAAAACGGAGGTCTGCGCATTAAGTGCCATGTGAACATCGCTGTTAACCCATGGTTTCTGGTTGGGGTAGACCCATATTGTTTTGGTCGGAACAACGTGCTTTTACCTGAGAGCTCTTTCGCTCTGTCCGCTTGGTGCACGGAGAACCCTGTGGGTTCGATGGCTGAGTCTGCAATCTCTGCAGACATCTAAGTTTCTGTAAGGCAGCTAATGCAGCAGTCCCTCATCTCTCGTTGGAAAGAGATCTGCGCTCTCAACTCACAGAGCTTGTTGTCCAGAGATTAAACATTTGCCAGTAGAATACTGGGTAGCAGGGGTCGCGATGTCTTACTCTGATGAGAACGCTGGCTCTTTTTCCCTTTTTCCTTCTGCATTTCAGCGGCCGGGCTGCCTAGACAAAGGGCTCCGCTGGCGTGTTTGTAAACAGCGGGTCAGCATTGAGGAATTTGAAGTCTGGTTTTCAGTGTGTAATTGCAGAACCAATGTCCAAAATTGTTTGTCTGTCATATACAATAAGGCAGACAACATCCAAGACAAAAAAAAAACATATAGATTCCTTTAAATCCATTATTGCATTAAAATAAAGTTTTAGTGAAGATAAAACTTGTTATTTGCAGAGAATTTCAGAAGGTGCTATATAAATGTACAGTTGTACACTAGCTGACCTCAATAGTGCAATGGTGAGCATGTGCAATGCAGGTTAACAGAGACCTGTGAGCACTGTACCATGAAATGTAAGTTGTTCAGGTAGCTGCGGATCATGGCGTGTTGGTATACCAGGTCTGAGCCATTAGTTGCATTGTAAGCTGGAGACAATATCTTCTATCTTATCCAAGCAGTAGAGGACTGCATTCAAGATGCATTCCACAGGTACTATAGAAATGGCAGGCACAATTTCAAGTGGCAAGTGATTAGATCCCCAAGGCCAGTTCAAGTACTTAGGTCAAATAAATGATTATTTATTAAAATGATGTTGTTAGAGAGAAACTAGTAGATCAAGTTGTTGTTAGTTAACAAAACCAACTTATATGTTCTTTGTTTATGAAAATGGATAGCAGAACTGAATTATTAGAAGGGAGGAAATATTATTGGGAACACTTCCCAAGATGAGTAGATATTTAATTAGAGATATGCAAGTTGGGTTAGACTAGGATAAATCAACATTGCAAATGGAAACATTGATGTTCATAACAGAAAATAGTATGACGTGTGCACAGTTTGCTGGAGTAAAAGATAATGCAGCATCTACATCTCAGAGTATCATAGGGTAACAGTAAGTTGGAAGATTGGCATGGAGGTGAGTGGATAACATCAGAAGGGAAGCAATCAGAATCAAGATGTTATCAGCTGGTTGCATAAACATTATGCACCTACCGTAGGCCCCAAAATAGATGTAAAACATTTGCTGTGTAAACCATAGAGTTAAACAGTCTTTTGATCCAGTGAACAACTCTCATACAACAATCTCTTACGCAGCTGCTTACAAATCAAATCAAATCAAATCAAATCAAATCACTTTATTGTCACACTACTGTGTACACGAGTCCAACAGTAGGTGAAAGTCTTGTGTGCAGTTCCGAGCAACATTGCAGTAATGACAGTGACGAGACATAAACCACTTTACAATAAACAACATATTTACACAACACAATTTACATAACAAATGTACACATACTTACACAACAATTTACATATCAAATGTACACAATACACACAATGTAGAATACACATACACTAGATAAGGGTATAAATATATATATACACTAACTGAATTGGGAGCGAGAATATATTTGACAGAATGAAGATTAATAAGTGCAGTGCTGATTGTAGATCGTGAGAGATCATGTGTTCAAAAGTCTTATTGCTTGTGGGAAGAAGCTGTCATGTAGTCGGGTGGTGCGGGTCCTGATGCTGCGATACCGCCTGCCTGATGGCAGCAGTGAGAGCAGCCCATGACTCGGGTGGCTGGAGTCTTTGATAATCCTCCGAGCTTTATTCACACACCGTCTGTTATATATATCCTGGAGGGAGGGAAGCTCACATCCGATGATGTTTCTGGCAGTTCGCACCACAATTTGCAGGTCTTTGCGGTTGTGGGCGGTGCTATTGCCGTACCAGGCGGTGATGCAGCCAGTCAGGATGCTCTCTACAGTACTGGTGTAGAACCGTGTGAGGATGTGTTGGTTCATTCCAAACTTCCTCAGCCGTCTCAGGAAGAAGAGGCACTGGTGAGCCTTCTTCACAACGGCCTCAGTGTGGACAGACCATGTGAGTTCCTCAGTAATGTGGACACCGAGGAACTTGAAGCTGCTGACTCTCTCCACCGGTGCTCCATTAATGGTGATGGGTCTGTGTTCTCTGTCTTTCTTCCTGAAGTCCACCACAAGCTCCTTGGTTTTACTGACGTTGAGGGAGAGGTTGTGCTCCTGACACCAGCGTGTCAGAGTGTGCACCTCCTCTCTGTAGGCTGTTTCATCATTGTCAGTGATCAGACCTACAACCGTCGTATCGTCAGCAAACTTAATGATGGCATTGGAGCTATGTGTCGCCACACAGTCATGCGTGTACAGGGAATACAGGAGTGGGCTGAGAACACAGCCCTGTGGGGCTCCAGTGTTGAGGGTCAGTGATGAGGAGATGTTGCTGCCCATTCTAACCACCTGACATCTGCCTGACAGGAAATCCAGGATCCAGCTGCACAGCGAGCTGTTTAAGCCCAGAGCCCGGAGTTTCACATCAAGCTTGGAGGGCACTATGGTGTTAAATGATGAGCTGTAGTCTACAAACAGCATTCTCACATACGTGTTCCTTTTTTCCAGGTGGGAGAGAGCAGTGTGTATTGTAGATGCAATGGCATCATCAGTGGAGCGGTTGTTACGGTAGGCAAACTGTAATGGGTCCAAAGAGGTGGGCAGAACAGAGCAGATGTGATCTCTGATCAACCTCTCAAAGCATTTGCTGATGATGGGGGTCAGAGCAACAGGACGCCAGTCATTTAAGCAAGTGATTTTTGATTGCTTCGGTACAGGCACAATGGTTGATGTTTTGAAGCATGTGGGGACTACAGACAGGGAGAGGGACAGGTTGAAAATGTCCGTAAAAACACCAGCCAGTTGGTTCGCGCATGCTCTGATGACGCGGCCTGGAATGCCGTCTGGACCCGCGGCTTTGTGGATACTCACCCGTCGGAAGGATCGGGTTACATCCGCAACAGAGACGGAGAGTGAACCAACCTCTGTAGTATCGGCCGCGAGTGCTCTCTCCACGAGGGCGGTGTTGTTGTTGTCCTCGAAACGAGCATAAAAATATTAAGCTCATCCGGGAGAGAGGAGACGGTGTTCATGGCGGAGTTTTTATTCCGTTTATAGTCCGTGATAGTGTTAATTCCCTGACACATACTTCTGGAGTCAGTGGTGTTGAACTGTCCTTCAATTTTGAGCCTGTACTGGCGTTTGGCTGTACTAATGGAGTTACGGAGGGCATAACTGGCTTGTTTACTCTCCTCCGCATTCCCGGAATTAAAAGCGGTGGTCCGCGCGAACATCGCCGTTAACCCATGGTTTCTGGTTTGGGTAGATCCGTATAGTTTTTGTCGGAACAACGTCCTCTACGCACTTCCTAATGAAACACGTTACGCTATCAGCGTAAACCTCGATGTCGTCATCGGAGGCAGACCGGAACATCTCCCAGTCCGCGTGATCAAAACAGTCCTGTAGCATAGAGTCTGATTGGTCCGACCAGCACTGGATCGTTCTGAGGGCGGGTGCATCCCGTTTCAGTTTCTGCCTGTAAGCGGGCAGAAGCAGAATGGAGGAGTGGTCGGATTTGCCAAATGGTGGGCGGGGGAGGGATTTGTAGCCATCCCGGAAAGGAGAATAGCAATGATCCAAAACCCGGTCCCCTCGTGTGTTGAAGCTGATATGTTGGTGGTATTTTGGTGCTATTGTTTTAAAGTTGGCTTTGTTGAAGTCCCCGGCAACAATGAACGCAGCCTCAGGGTGCGCGGTTTCCTGCTGACTTATACTCCCATACAGTTCCTTAAGTGCCCAGTCTGTGTCGGCTTGTGGGGGAATGTACACAGCTGTGATAATGACCGCTGTGAATTCCCTTGGTAGCCAGAATGGTCGACACAGAAGCATGAGATATTCCAGATCAGGAGAGCAGAAAGACTTGATAAAATGTACATTCCTCTGATCACACCATGATTTGTTGATCATAAAACATACACCTCCACCTCTGCTTTTACCTGAGAGGTCTTTCGCTCTGTCCGCTCGGTGCACGGAGAAACCCGTGGGTTCGATGGCCGAGTCTGGAATCTCCGTGGACATCCAGGTTTCCGTAAGACAGATAACGCAGCATTCTCTCGTCTCTCGTTGGAAGGAGATCCGCGCTCTCAGCTCGCAGAGCTTGTTGTTCAGAGACTGAACATTTGCCAGTAGTATACTGGGTAGCGGGGGGCGATTTGCGCGACGTCTTAATCTGATGAGAACACCGGCTCTTTTTCCTCTTTTCCTTCTGCGTTTCCCTCTCCACTCGTCACAAAGCCACTCGCGCTACCCTCGACGGCGGAGCGGCCCACAGGTACACAGTGATTCCCCAGGTTGATAGGGCTGTTGCGCTCCACTTATGCCCGGGAAACCCTACCACCTGGTGGGGTCGCCCTGTGCTCCCCTCCAAGGCCTGTAGGACAACATCCTCATTGGACGTGAAGGCCTACAGCGCCGCCGGACATGCCGCTTCCACCCTTCACTCCATGGCCCTCCTGCAAGTCCACCAGGCCAAGGCGTTCAAAGATCTGCACAGGGATAGCCCTGATCCCGATGTGCTGCAGGAACTGTGCTCTGCGACCAACCTCTCCCTTAGAGCCACAAAGGTCACAGCACAGTCACTTGGGCAGGCGATGGCCACGCACATGGTCCAGGAATGTCATCTGTGGCTGAACTTGGTTGAGATGCGTGAGACCGACAAGGTTCGCTTTTACAACGCCCCTATCTCTCAGTTCGGCCTCTTCGGCGACACCGTCGAGGACTTCGCCCAGCAGTTCTCCGTGGTGAAGAAGCAGACTCAAAGGCACTCATGAGACATTCGAACCAGAGCCCGAGATGATAGCTCCGGAACTGGTAAGACCACTCCGTCCCCCAGTGGAGGGCCGGGAGGAGAATCTTTTGTTGAATTTATTTCATTTGCTGCCCCCCCCCCCCCCCCCCACACTGGGCTGCAGTACCCACATTCTCAATAACAGAGCTATTTGCTTTGTCTCTGGGTCACCTGGCCCGCAAATGCCGTTCTCATGGCACCCTGCCGCCAGATCTTTACAGTCCCGGCATGCTGGACGCGGACCCCCCGCGTTCTGCCCCACAACTGTCCCCCGGCTAGAGGATGCGACACTGGACCTCCTCCTCAGTCGCTAACCCGCCCCCTGCCGAGTGTGCGGAGCAAGGTAAGTGCTTTGAGACTTTTCTCAGCACCAGAGCCTCGGGACGCGTCCTCGCCTACCGACGCCATACTACCTGCTCTGCCCCGCTGCTCTGCCCCGCCAGGTACGTCAAAAATAACCGTCCCCTTTGTGCCCCTAGCGTGGAGCTTGGATACGTGGCTTTCACTTCCCAACCCGTCACGCTGGCTGGCCCAGACCATTCGACTCGGTTACGCAATTAATTTTTCCAGGCCCCCGCCCCCCTTCGTGGGCATCTGGTTTACCGCAGTATACACCGAACATGCCAAGTCCCTGCGCACGGAAATCGCTACTCTTTTACTCAAAGACGTGACAGAGCCTGTCCCTCCAACCGAAACGAAGATGGGTTTCTACAGCCCTTACTTCGTTGTACCTAAGAAAGGTGGCGGATTACGTCCGATCTTGGACCTGCGAGTTTTCAACCGGGCTCTGCTCAAACTCCCATTCAAAATGCTCACGCAAAAACACATTCTAACTTGCGTCCGGCATCTAGATTGATTCGCGGCGGTAGACCTGAAGGACACGTACTTCCACGTCTCAATTCTGCCTCGACACCGACCCTTTCTATGGCCAGGCGTATCAGTACAAAGTCCTCCCTTTCGGCATGTCTCTGTCCCCTCGCGTCTTCACGAAAGTCGCAGAGGCAGCTCTTGCCCTGCTCCGAGAAGCCTGCATCCGCATACTCGATTACCTTGATGACTGGCTTATCATGGCCCACTCGCGAGAGTTACAGTACATGCACTCACAGAGACCAGGTGCTCCCCAACGTGCATGCGCAATCAGTGCTGAGATGCCTCGCCACTCTCAGGCCAGGCACACAGGTCCTTTTAAAACTTTTCCAGAGGCTCCTGGGGCATATGGCATCCTCCTCGGTGGTCGCGCCACTGGGGTTGATGCATATGAGACTGCTTCAGCACTGGCTTCAGACCGGAGTCCTGAGACGAGCATGGCGCCGTGGCACGCACCGTCTGACGATCACCCCCACCTGCTGCCAAACATTCAAACCCTGGACAGACCTCTGCTTTTTACAGGCTGGAGTACCCTTGCAGCAGGTGTCCCGACGCGTTCTGGTAACGACCGATGCCTCCAGATTGGGTTGGGGCGCAGTGTGCAACGGGCACGTTGGAAAGGGGCCCCGCTGCGCTGGCACATCAACTGCCTAGAGTTGCTGACTGTTTTCTTCGCCCTGCAGAAGTTTCTCCCATTAGTTTGGGACAAACATGTCCTAGTCAGGTCAGATAGCACCACCGTTGTAGCGTACATAAATCGACAAGGCAGTGTAAGCTCCCGCCGAATGTCGACTCAAGTCGCTGCGTGACACTCACATCTCCGGCAACCTCAATGTGGTAGCGGACGCGGTGTAACGACAACGCTTGCCCAGTGGAGAGTGAAGGCTTCACCCCCAGTCGATCCAGCTGATTTGGGAACGGTTTGGCAAGGCCCAGGTAGACCTGTTTGCCTCCCGAGAGACCTCCCACTGCCCGCATTGGTACGCCTGGCCAGTTTTCATAGATCAGAGGCATATTCGGCGCTCAAGAGAGACCCCTATTGTCGCTTCGTCGACACAACGTCTCGTTCCCTCCATCAGAGAACAGAGGTTACATCCATAACCTAGACGTTCTCCTGCGAAGACATCGTATTTTGTCTGTGCTATACGCTTTGTACAGTATAATCTAATTTAATTTAAACCAACTGATCTCAGTTCAGGACATTCTGGACTGTTAGTAAAGGGTTAAACTTTTGACACACTGAGTCATGTGACAAAACAACATGGCGCCATTCTCAGCAGAGTTTGGCAACAAAAACTACATCTGGTCAAATGACTAGATTCTCTAGTTTCAGACTATATGCCATTTGGACAATTTGAGTGATTTATCACGAAACGGCATGCTGTTAAACACAATAACTACTTACGAGGACTATTGGCCTTTTTTATACCTTAGAAATCATATATTCACTGTGCATTATCACATTGAGAATCAATGAGTTCATACAAAAACTAAAAAGTTGCTTTCAGTGGATGTATATGGAGTTAGGATGAAAATATTATTCCGAACTTTTTTCAAACCAGTGCAGACAGATGGCACACTGGTGGTTAAGTCATTCACTAAATAGGGAGAATGCAAGGGAGTATCCTATAGCTTTCCTATGCAGAGAAGTGCAGTCACTCCTAACCTCCGATCAAAAGTTCCATTTCAGGCTGAAGATGAAGTTTGGACCACTCAACATGGTTGGAAGAAATGGGACAATGGTAATCAGTACATAGATTCAGAATTTATAATGCTTCATTTTATTTTGACATGGTTGGCACTAATTTGATGATGCTTGTCATTACTTTGAATCAGAATTAATTATGCTAATTTCTGATTGGTAAAATGCTTCAGCACTGGCTATCAATTGTTTGTTTGAAAGTGCAAAGAGAGAACATTGAGATTTTGTTGCTAAATAATAATAAAAAAAAAAAAAATCAAATCAAGTGAAATAATTTGTATTTATATAGTTTTTATTTATGCTTTTACCAATACACATTGTTCCAAAGCAGCTTTATAGAAAAGCATCTGTAGTGTCTGTAATGTCTCAAAAACATGAATAACCAACACTGAAATTATGATATTATGTTTACTGAAAATATAATAAACAATTTCATAAAATAATAATAATAATAATAATCTGACTTTCTATAGCTAAGTATTATTTCAAATTTCACAAATTATTCCTGCTGTCCCCATGTGAATACATACCTTTTTAGGAAAACTTGTGTTTATTTGGGACTATTTGCTGATCTCCTGGGATTTTAACATACAGCAGTCTCTAGAGTTTACTCAGAATGGTGCCTAAAACAAAAACATCCAGTGAGAGGCAAATGCCTTGTTGATGAGAGAGGTCAACAGAGAATGTCCAGACTGGTTCGAACAGACAAAATCTGCAGTAACTCAAATAACTATGCTACGCTATTCTGAGATGCGTGTTGGCACTGTTTTGGCAACACAAGGGAGAACTACACAATATTAGGCAGGTGATTTTAATGTTGTTGCTGATAAATGTATGTGTACTGTTTTTTTTTATATATATACAGAGTATAGAAGTATATATATATATAGAACTGTAAAAGGCCTGCCAAAGGAACAATTACCCCTAAATTTGGCAAAAAGGACATCAAAGAAGTCACAAAGCATCTGTCCAAAGGCAAGCAGTGAAGAGTTCATTCATTCCTCTAACGGCAAAGCAATGGAAGGGTTACAAAAGCACAACAGGGCAACCTAGCAACCTCTGACCTCCTCTTCCTGCGGTGCTTCCAAGAGGAATCAAGTAACCCTGATGAAGCTAATATGATCCCACAAGTGATCCACAAACCTTAGCTTGGGGGACATGGTCTAGCAATCTATATTCTATTCAAGTAAACTGTATGTGTTAAAAAAAAAACACTGGACCTTGTCAATGAGTCAAAACTATAAAGATATAAAAAAAAATAATACTTACATCAGAGAAGCCTCTACTAAACATGGGGGTAAAGTTTTGTACAAAATGTACTGAACATGGGCAAAATAGATCAGGAGTCAGGAAAAGTGTTGACATATCCTTTCACACAACAGCATATTCAAGGTACGTAGATGTTGTGTCTACCAAATTACTATTAGTTTCTTGAAACTAGAGACATTGCAGTTACACTTTATGTCGGTACCTGTTAACTCCAACATTCATATGTCCTTATTTATTTATAGCACATCCTTTTCTAGGTGGCATTATGCAGAAACTTGAAAGTGTTGTCAACAGTTTGGAGGGAAAACAGTAAGTATTGGAGAGCCTCACTCAGGCAACTGGCAAGCAGGATGGTTTCCTCCTTTTATGCATAGATGAATGATGCATATCTAAAACTGAGTCCATATCAAGATGTGGCCTCACCCGAGAATCCTTACAACTCTCCCTGGTGCATGGGGCTGAAAGCGAGAAGATAGCATTCAAAGCGCTATGACAAGAGAGTGACGCACGAAGCTTCAGCATTTTATCAACCCATCAATTCTTGTCAGCTCACGTTTTGACAGTGCCACCAACAGTGAGAAATGAAACATAAGAACCACGATTGATCCACTGTTAGGCACTGCAACCTTCATTCAGAGTTACAGCCAGATATCAAATGCCAAGAAATTAGATGATTGAAGATATATTTGCAATAAATCGTTATCACATCAAGCATTAGAATTCCTCTAGAAAAGCTGGCAAATATTTTCTTTAATAAAAATTCCCTTGTCAGAGCTACTCAGGGACTCTGTGTGCATGAACCCTCAAGACATGTTCTACAATTCTACTTTTTGGAATCTAAAGCCAAGAGTTTGGAAAAGAGGGAAGTGAAGGGGAATGACAAGAATGAGATGTTAACGGACTGTAAGAAAAGTTTGAAAATCTACAACTCTACATCTCTGAGAATCACAAAGGGTGTCTGTGTGAAGGTAGATTGGCATGAAACTGGGATGCTAACTTTCCAAACATGTTCTACAAAACTTCTTTTGGATTTCAAAGCCAAGGAGAGTATGGAAATCTTCAGGAGAGTTTTTGAGAAGTGCTACCCTAGAGTTCTTTATCAATTAGCGGATTAGCTTAAAAATAAAAGAACTTAATTATAAACAGATTTCGGAGCTAAAACAGCAGAATATTACCTTGAATAGTATCCTACCAAAGAGTATTCCTATGGTAAATTTTAGGACACACAGCTGGTCAAACCACCTGTTAACAACCACGATATCATTGGAATGCAACAGAAAAACAAGCTGTGTGTGCTAAAAAGTAAGGGCTTGGTCTTCCTGTCCTCTCTTTAAAATAGGTAACATTGACTAGCACAAGGGACATGGCCCAATTTAACACACAAAAAAAAATGTATAGTTCAAGGAGAAATTGAGGTCAGATGTGAACTCCTCCCATGACAGAGGTTCTCACATACTACAAGGTGGGGGAGAGGGGGTCAGGGGCATGTAATCAGAAGGGTGGAGGAGACTGCACTATAAGTTACACACCTGTCAGGCTGGAACATGGAGAGGTGAAAGGGGGTCACCATGCAATTTGTTTGCTCATTGGATTTTTTTCTAAAAATACTGTGCCGATGTTGCCTGGTGATTTTTCTCTGTGTTAGTACTTAAACAAGGTCACATGCTAAGCTGGATGTGTGCGAATGTGTGTTAGCACACAGTTACACCCATAAATAACCAGGTCTCCTCTGGGAAAATACAAGATAACATGAGGTGATCACTGTCTTAGCATGGTTTACCGTGGGGTTGGGAATCACCAGCTACCTCAAGATGAATGCTGCTGGATAAGCTTCAGTCTCTTTTGTGCCTCATAGAAGCGTCTCAGACTTCACAGGAAATATCACAATACATGTGTCTTAGTATCGATACAATATCACAAGAAAAAGTATTGCGATATATAGTTATTTGATTGAATCAACACAGCACAAGTTTGCAGAAGACACACTTAACATAGCTCAAGATCTTTTCTCAGAGCTGTGGTACTGTGGGCAGTGCACATGCTCATGCCTTGCAAGGACAGTGTGCTCACAAGGACATGGGTTTGAATCAGGCCTGCATCATACCCCAGTCCCATTAACCCTTCTATATCTCCCACCACTTTCCTGTCTACACTCCACTGTCATATCAAATAAAGGCAAACATGAATTAAGTCATAAACATAAATTGTAATAAATTGTACAAGTTGGCTCATACAAATATGAATGATTTTTACTCTAACAGAGAAACATATGGGGAGACTAGGGATAATTTGGGGTGCCAGAGCCCACCCCAGCTCCCCCCTCAATACGAGCCTCTTTGTGTACGACAATATGATTTGGAAAGGAGAGGAGGGAAGACTATTAGTCCTATAGGTTATTGACATACATCAGTCATTTTTATTGTATAAATAAATATGGAATGAGTAACCAAACTTGTTTATAGATCTTTCCTTTCTTTAAATACAGTGGCGGATAGGTGGATAGGTGGCTAGCTAGAATATGATGCCTGTATTGTAACAATTTGCAGTTCTATTTGTTGATTGGTTGGTCTCAATTATGAGTTGTCATGAGACTATGTTGTCTAAAAAGAAAGAAATGACATAATTCGACTCGCATTAATGAGTTTATTATGATTCAAACAAACCTCTTGACACAATGACCCTATAACAAAAAGGGAATTCAGGCAATTTACAACAGTCTAGTAATCTGAAGAAGAATTGCATCTCACAGCAGACTTTCTAGAACATTTTTGTGACAGTCTTTGCATTTGGTAAGTATGCCAAATGTTAAATATTAGATTGAAACTTTATGATCACTGTAAATCATTCAGTTTAGAATGAAGTTACTGGAGGTAAACACATGTGGCAAGAAGTACGGAACAGAATTACACAAAAGTTCACTGCTGCCCTCTAGTGCTTAAAACTAGGTTTTTCGTTCAGTTTCAGCTCCCAAAAATGTGGCACTTTTCATTGAAGTTCACAGACTAGAGATACAACATCTCTATTATTATACAAAAAAAGCAGGCCAAACCACACAGAACCACACATTACGGGAAAACCGGAGGCGTTTTTCCAGGTCAGCGTCAAACATCAGAGGACTTTAATTTTTTTCTCTCTCCCTCTCACTGGAAGTTAACTTTGTCATTAGCAGAGAGGATATTATGGTCGGGTCGCGTGCTCTAGCAATGGCACTGCTTGCACGACATGGAGGAAAGAGTCATTTATGAATCACAGATGAGTATCGCCTGCCTGCTACAAACTTATTTAGCACTAGATAATATCTATGTCAGGCTGCAGCCATGTACAGCCACACAATTAGTTTATACCACAGACTGGATCACCATAAATCAATTATCATGGTCAGAAAAACAATATCTATTTAGGCATTTGACATTGTGCTTAAATATTGCCTTAAATACTGTATTGCTTTTTTTTCTTCCCTTGAGCAAAAAAATTTAAATAGTGACTGAACATTCTGCCCAATATCTCATTTTAATGTTCCACGGAGGAAAGTAATATGGGTTTTGAACCATGGGCTCTGAGTCATCGGAGTGGACAGTAAACCCCCAGCTTTCCTGTTCTTTGAAGTGGCGACACTTGTCAAGTGAAATAAACCTTCCCACGATCAACCAGCCCAATCAGCACCTTCTGAATGGCCTTTCCACTAGTTTCATGGAAACTTTAGCATGAAAATGTTAGACTTTCTTTGTGATAACATCGATAGGGCTGTAAAAATGATGGGTGTTAATTTGGGGTTCAAAGGAAGTCTAGACATGATAGAGTTCTCTCTGAATAATTCACCAGTATGCCTAACCTCAACATGCATTTAACTAGTTACTCCCATTAAAAGGCAAACAACAATAAACTCTGAGTGGGTATTTTTTAACAACATCTACACAGAAATGAACAAAAGAGGAACTGATTCTTGATATCACTGCCTGTACATGGTGGTTAAAACAAGCAATGTAGCATGTGTTAAATCATATACTCTAGTTTTGTAAATACTTAAATGACATAAAATGGAAAGGAAATATAATTAATTTAGACACAACCTAAAGATTAAAAATGCATTTATTTATTCTTTCTAATGTGATTTCTGTACATGTAATGGCTGGTCTCAACAAATAGCTCTAAGATGAAAAGTACATAAAACAGCAAACATCAATTTGCAATTCAGCTTACACAAGATGAGTGAGGTTTATTACACCTAAATATGACTAATTTCCAGTCACATGAGCTCATCTTAGCCAATACACAAGATGAGTGAGGTTTATTACACCTAAATATGAATAATTTCAGGTCATATGAGCTCATCTTAGCCAAACTGTTTTAACACAAGTTTTCTTCAACAAATGACTTCCAAGCTCTGCATCTTTAAGGCTTTTTTTTTTTTATCGCATATTTGTGAGACTGAGAAGAAGCATAAGCACCCTTTTGTGTGGCATATTGGGTCTATTCTTCCAGAAATATGTTTTATATATGTATATACAGTAAGTTGGATGGTATTTTTCAAGAAGTTAGCTTTGAATTGAAATGCTAATTCTTGCCTGAGTGCGTCAATGCTAATTATTTACATTTGGATAAATGTGCGTGGGGTAAAAGTTCAATTTAAATAAAAGATTTTAATAATGGAATTCCTGAAATAATCACTTTTACTTTTGCTTAACCTCTCTCATTTCTCTCTTTTTAATTTCTCAGTGAATTGTACTGTTGTTTTCATGTTTATAGCACGCAGTGTACGGTTAATATTTGGCGCCTCCTTGCGACAATGAGCTGAACTGCCTGACATAGTAAGCACGAGTAGTAACACTGGAATGGAATAAATAAAGTCAGGGCTCGAGTTGAGGGGGGACGTGAGAGGATGCCATCCCCCTTGTTGCAAGAAATAACAAAAAGCATCCTCCTTGTAAAACCACCCCCCCCCCCCAATTGTGTCATGTATTACTTAGAACAAATCATGCAAGTAAAATGTTTAATTTTAATAAGCTTGATAAATAACAGACTTTAAATAAGGGCGATTAGCCAGGTCAGAATTAGATTTCGACATGTGTGAGGTAGCCAGATTTCTATAGGTGAAATACCCCAATCAGATCTTGACAGTTTGGATATATCCTGCTAGGGTGACACTTTAGTACCGCAATCTGGTAACTGTAATATTGTGTTTTATTTGATCATTAATAAGTCAGATGACACACAGTTGGTTATTCAACTGACATGAATTATCTAGTCTCCTCTTACACGTGTCTCTCACTTACACGTGACTCCTGTTTGTACATTTGACATATCATGTATTAAACTAGAATTCATTACATCACCCTTTTTTCCTTTTTTTTTTAACAATTCAGAACTTTAACTTTTTTCATTCAACGATGTATTCACCAAACATAAGACTTATTAATTAACTACATAATTTAGCATTTGCTTTTATGCCTTTAAATCTAGTGCATTTTATAGTCTTTGAATCTTGATGGCATTTTAAGTTCTCTTTCAAATCTTCTGGTGATAGCTGGCTTGCTCTGTTTTTCAGGTGAACCGTTTTGATGTGCGTGCTTCACCACAACAGGTAAGTCTGGATTTGTTGCTTCTTCCAGAGTTGCATTTGTGTTTGATCTTGGCAACTCATGCTTCTTCAGAACTGTTGCAGGCTTCCATATTTGTCCGTGCCTTATCCTCACTTCGTCCCCTGGTCATACGTCTGGCAATTGTTTGGTGTTACTGTCATAATAAAATTTCTGCGTTGACTGACTGTTTTTGAGCTTTTCTTGAATTTGTCCACTTCCTATTGGAGTCAACAATGTGGTGGAAGTTGGCAGCTTCGTTTTCAAACATCTCCCCATTAAAAGTTGTTCCGGTGACATTCCAACGCTAGTGGAGTATTACAATATTCCATCAATGCAACATATGGATCTCCATTCTCACTTTGTGACTTTTTGAGCATTTACTTCACGAACTGTACTGTTCTTTCTGCTTGTCCATTAGACTGAGCATATCTCGGACTACACGTTTCGTGCTCGAATTCCCAGTTTTCTGCAAAACATTTGAATTTGAGACTGGCATATTGTGGACCATTATCTGATATTACCCTATCCAGTATACCATATCTGGCAAACAGTGATTTCAACACAGTGATCACTTCTCTGCTCGTAGTTTCACTCAGCTTTGCAATTTCTGGAAATTTGTAGTAGTCTACACACAGCAAATATTCTGAACCATTGTGCTGAAACAAATCAGTACTGATCTTTGCCCATGGTCTTCCTGGCAATGTGTGAGGTATTAGTGGTTCTCTTGAGTGACTGTTTTGATGAGTCTTGCGTATGGCACATTGAGACACCATTTTCTCAATTTGAGCTGACATTCCTGGCCAATAAATGATGTCTCTTGATCTTTCCTTGCATTTCACCATGCCCAGATGAATTCGGTCCAGCATTTAATTTTTCATTGAGTTAGGAATTGTGAGTTTTGAAGCTATGATCAGCAGTCCTGATGTGTAACTGAGTTCCTCTTTAAATGTCCAATATTTCTGAACATCTTTGTGAACTGAGCCTTTCTCAGCAGGCCATCCTTTCATGATGTAGTCTTTCAACATCTGCATTTCATGATCATCAGCTGTTGCTTTTCTGAAGTCTTGCAGTTTCTTTTCAGATACAGGTAGCTCAGGTGTGACACAGTTTACCTCCAACTCCTCTTCAAACAGGTGTTCGGTGTGTTCATCAAGGTAAGCACGACTCAATGCATCTGCTATATGCATCTCTTTACCCGGCTTGTATATGACTTTCAGATTGTACCTTTGGAGTCTGAGCAACATCCTTTATTGTCTCAATGGTTCTTGGTGTAACGTTTTTTTTTTTTTAAAGTGGCTTGTGATCACTCTCTATTGAACTTCTCTGCCATATATATAGGTGTAACTTTTCACATACGTATACGATAGCAAGTAGTTCCTTCTCAATTTGTGCATATGTTGACAGTCTGTGAGTGCTCTTGATCCATATGCTACTGGTCTGTGATCTTGTATTAAAACTGCACCCATTCCTTCAGAGCTGGCATCTACTGACAATGTTAACGGTTTCTTGACATTGTAGAATTTTAGTATTTGTGCGTTCGTTGTTAGAGTTTTGAGTTTCTGAAAATGTTTTTCTTGCTCACTTCCCCAGATTCATTCAGCAAAATTTTCTGTCAAGCTGGGAATGAACTTGGCAAAATACTGCAACATACCCAGAAATAAACAAAAATACATTACAGCAACATTAAGCACACAAGCTCTCACTCCACTGCGCCGCTGATGTTCTGAAAACACTGGCCGTGTCTCGTTTGGAAGGATGCGTCCTACGGAGGTCGCATTTGTCTGCCGCATACTTCATCGAGGCTGTCTTGTTTCATAACAGTGAGTAGGACACTTTGAATGCAGCCTTCGAATATGACCTTATTTAATGGGAATTCGGAGGATGCATGAGGTGCATCCTTCGTGGGAATCATTACCCACAATTCTTTACCTCAACAGAAATGTCTAAAACAATTACGCCAATTTGCCCGTAAATATGATGTTCAAATACAAGGATCCTCAGTAGATGGGTGTAGAGTATATAATATGTATTATTATATTAATATATAATTTAAAAAAAAAGTACAATAAAAGAGGGTAACAGGTGCATATTGTGGCCATGTGTCCTAAGGGTCAATGAAGTGATGCATATTTTTGTCCAGATCTATTAAATTACAAATCCATAAAAATGCAATTCATACAAACCATTTACTTGAAAGGAGACCTGTTCTATGATGAGTATATTTCCAATTTCTGAGTTTAAGTCATATTGCTATTTTTACTTAAAGTAAATAATGTAATGTGGTGTCCAGAGACAGTAAAAAAAAAAAAAAAAAAAAAAAATCATTAAAATCTGAAATTCCTGAAAAAAATGTATGTTTGCATGACTTGTGCAAGAATAATATTTAATTGTTATTTCTTAAAAAAATAAACAGTGAAACAATTGTTGTAAAATATTATTCATATTTTTAAATGCTTTGTCCACCAAATCAAAATCATTGAGTGTAACCAACATGTAGGTAGCGATTTTGTTGTTTATATTGACCATAAAATCTATAAAACACAGTAAAATAGATTTGTCATTATTTAGTTTGCTGAGATAAACATTGGTACTGAGACTATTTAGTATAGATGGGCCACTTCTATTTAAATAAAGGGGAGACATTGGAATGACCAGCAGTCAATGGATTGAGAAAGGAAGATGCATAAAAAAAATATAGATAGTTATTTTGACATGTTTATGAAAAGGCTCATAAATTCATGATATTTATAATAAATAAATAAACATATATATATTTGTAAATTAATGAATAAGTTGTTTATATTTAAGGTGCAAAGAAGTTATTATAATACTTTTTACTTAATGATTACACCACAAGACAATTTGAAAGTTTTTTTTTTTTTTTTATGCTATAAAGGTTTTTCAAAACTTTATGAAACCAAATTGGACAAAGATTACATTTCTGAGAATATGACATAAGTGTTTTAAACTTAATCACTTGTTCTAAATTGAGCCAGAGTTTGTCTACCACTAGATGGCGTTATCTTCAGTGGTCTTTATCCTCACTTCAAAAATGCAGCATTTGTCAGATCGTTCATCTGACAATCATTCCAAATTTAAACTTCATAAGAACATTTATTTATTTTGTTCCTTTTACTACGGTAGGTACCTCTACCACCAACATGTTAGATAAATCTGGTAGAAAGTTATCGGTTAAAAAACATAAAATATTTTAATTCCTCTGAGATGTATTTTAAGACATTCACATAGGCTACGAGTAATTGTACTTTGCTTGAGAAAATATTTGATGCAGAACTCTCAATGGCATAATCATAATTAAGTTTATAAAGTTACAAAGGACATAGGCATATACAGTGTCCCCATCTCTTCCAAACGTCATAATGATGCCATCGGAGGGCACTTCGAAGGGAGATCAATCAAGTAGATCCGTTTCAAATTGTTTCAATCAGAATTTTCAATTAAAATGACTTTAAAGGTGAGATCCGAATGGCCGTTATTTTTGAGCCCACGTGCCTTTCACGAGGCTGTATCCAGCTCTTTATTCTATCACAGTGAATAGTTAATTCTTCTAAGAGAATTGGGCATTTGTGTGATCACTTCTGAATGGAACGCACCCTCCACACCACCACAAATATAAACCCATTATGAAAACAATGCCTGCTAACAACACCCCTGGCATACTACTACTTAAATAATATAGCTATTTATGTTAGATGCGTCCAGATACAAACCTTTGCTTACCTTTTTTAATATGACAGTTGAGCCAGTTTGTGCGAGCACATCATGCCAATCTGTGGTTCAGTCCCCGACAAAGCAAATCATCCTCGATCCAACTTGAGCAGTAGGCCTACTTTTTTTTAAAGGAAATGTTCACCCAAAAAATCTAATTCTCTCATCATTACTCGCCCTCATGCCATCCCAGATTTGCATGTCTTTCTTTCTCCTGTTAAACACAAACGTAGAGTTTTAGAAAAATATCTCAGCTCTGTAGGTCCACTCGTTTTAAATTAATGGTGGCCAGAACTTTGAAGCTTCCAAAAACACATAAAGGCAGCATAAAAGTAATCCTTACGACCCCAGTAGTTAAATCCATACCTTCAGATGCTATATTATAGGTGTGGGTGAGAAATAGATCAATAATTAAGTCTTTTTTTACAGTAAAGTGTCCTCCCTGCTCAGTAGATGTCAATATGCATAACAAATGTGATTTGACAAAACAAAAGAAGACTGTTGAACTGAAAGTGTCTCATTAGTTTCACAGTGTGGCAGGGCGGGGCCGGGTCGTGATGATACACACCCGGTCCCGTATCAGGCTAATCAAGCCTCCGAGAGGGATAAAGGCCGATGGCAGACGGTGGTGCGACGAGAGAGAGAGATAATTTACGGACATATCCGTCATGTGTGTGTTTGTCCTTTGTTTTAAGATTACTATTAAAATATTATTTATATCGTCCAGCCGGTTCTCGCCTCCTCCTTGCCCGTCTAAATCCTTTTAGACACAGGTTTTTACAGATTAATTTGCAAGCACTTCTGAACATTCAACATTCTGTGGATGTGGTTTGTTATTTAAAGGTGCACTCAGTAACTTTTTGCTAATGTGATCTTGGACTTACTGTGACACCTAGTGGCATGGATCCAGCATCATCCAAAATCAGTAGTTTTCAGTTACAGATGCCACAGTTGCATGTCACCATTCACAGTTAGCCATGATTAATTTAATCCAAGAGTTGAACATCACCATTCACAGCATGTCCAATAACATTCACAACGTGTCCAATAACTAGATGGTTACTGAGATTAGGCGAGTAATATTCAGCTGGTCATGCGATTTTAAAATGGTAGCGCCAATGAGGGCGCCCCTACCCCATGTAGAATACAACAGCTTTTAAAAGGTTACTGATATGACTGGAGTCCTCATAACATGTGAGAGGTCATAAGTATATATTGAGTTCACCTTTAACTTGGTGCACGCAAATCCATATTTAATGTATTGTTTGTCATATTCCCATAGTTTTTAGCTTCACGTAGCAGTTCTTCTTTCATGAATGAAACGTTGGTTTTGAAATAATATTTTTAGTAACCAAATTGTTCTTGTTCCCTGTTGTTTTTGCTCATGAATGACTCAATGTTTTATTACGAATCAGTTGCATCTATGATTCACTGATTCTCTCAACTCATTACATTTGTCACAAAATTATGTAAAGATGTGGTCTAGAAATGATTACTGAACGCATCCATGAACAAAACTTTATATATACATTTTGTATTATTTTTTATTATTATCTATGTCTTGTTGCTGTTTTGTATTGTTGTGGACTGGAAGCTCCTGTCACCAAGACAAATTCCTTGTATGTGTAAGCATACCTGGCAATAAAGCTGATTCCGATTCTGACAAATTTAAAACACTTGAGTCAATATCTCGCCCCCCACAGGTTGAAAATCCCTGTTGTACTGTACATACAAAAAAGAGTCTTCCGTTGTAATTGGAGAATGTGAAAGTGAAGTTTGTCATGGGGCAATAGATAGTTCCAAACACTGAATAGTTCCAGCACTGAGCCCCATTAATTTCAGTATTTCTCAAGCACACTCACTGGTATTTTGATGAAATGGCTGCATTTTTTGACCTCTCATTTATCTTGTCAATAGTGGTATTTTATGTAGCCAGATTTAGTTAATGTTTATCGTTAGATGATAGCTAGTTAGATTCTAAATGCACTTAGCTAACGTGAGTGTGACGGTCCTGTTCTACCCGCTCTGTACGGGACTCGAACTGGTGTCTCCGGCATGGGAGGCGGGTGTGCTAACAAGGAGGCTAAAGGCTACAGCCTCTGGCGTCAGTCGCTAGTGCACCTCTTGAGGTCAGGAGAGTGAGGTTTATACTCTTTGCACAGCTATCTACCAGCTGGCCACTGTTACTCTCACCCCCCTAAACCTCATTCCCATCCGGGTCGCAGCACCATTGTCACTCTCCTGTTCTACCCGCTCCGTACGGGACTCGAACCAGCTCCTAACAAGGAGGCTAAAGGCTAGTGCACCACTTGAGGTCAGGTGAGTGAGGAGAGCTATCCATCAGCTGGCCACCGTTACATGATCAACACTTCATTAGCAACCAGAACCAGATGTCAGGTGGCCTACATTTTACCTCAAATTAATTGCAGTTATTGGCGTTCGTTAACATACAAAGTTTATCTTCAGTGATTAGATTTGTTGTTAAAGTTAGCATTACTTAGTACAAGACCGTACCGTTTTAGTACACCTAATTTCAATGAATGGTAGCTAGCTCAACAAGTTAACATGGCTAGCTTGTATCTGGCAAGGTTGTTCCTTGGTTAATTCAGTCATCACACACATCGTTTGTTAGAGAGTGAATCAGTGATGGGTGATAAGATCAGCACCATAAATGCGGATAATCATAGTAAAAAGAAAGTATAACTGCAGATAGCTAAATATTTCACATATTTTTCTGTTGAAGAGCAGACATGTGAAACCCTGGGAGACATTGATGACCTTGCAAGCCAGTTATCTACAAATGAACCAAAAAGCAATAAGGTATTAAATTGTCAGAAACAGCTTTCTGTATCCTCCAAAATAATCATAGAGTTGAATCAATGCCTCTAAACAACAAAAATGGAACATTAAAACCTTCATTAAGGTAGGATTTATTGCATGACTGTTAGACTATTAGTTTTAGCTCAGTGTACCTAATAAACTGACAGCTATATATATGCTTATAGGCTTCATAGAAACACCAAAATTGTATATTGTAAGAGTAGTGGAGTGCAAATACAAAACCCCACCAACAATAACCCTGACAAGCTTTCTTCCACATTATTTTTGCAAATATGTAAATAGTGTACATGGTACATACAATTAATTTGAGTTACAGAGGCATTTACACATATTTGCTTTCAGCTACTGGTCTACACTTTGTGTGTGTGTGCGTGCGTATGTGTGTGCTTGCGTGCGTGTGCCGTGTGTGGGTTTGTGTGGTTTACGAGGAAACTTTTAAGGTTACAAACAGGTAATTACAAGGGTATTATGCTATAAATGTGGTTTACGAGCATATTTCTAGTGTCCCCATAGTGCAATCGCTTTTTTGAAAATGTAAAAATGCAGAAAGTTTTTTGTGAGAGTTAGGTTTAGGGGTAGGGTTAGGGGATAGAATCCATAGTTCATACAGTATATAATCATTATGTCTATGGAGAGTCCTCAAAAGGATAGTCGCACCAGCATGTGTGTGTGTGTGTGTGTGTGTGTGTGTGTGTGTGTGCGTGTGTGCGTGTGTGTGTGGGCAGGTTTAAGTGGTTTACAAGGACTTTTTATAGGTTACAAACTAGTAATTACAAGGGTATTGTGCTATAAATGTGGTTTATGAGGACATTTCTAGTGAATTAAACATATTAAACAATGTTTTATTGAAAATGTAAAAATATAGAAAGTTTATTGTGAGGGTTAGGGTTAGGGTTAGGGGATAGAATCTATAGTTAGTACAGTTTAAATCTGTATCATTATGTCTATGGAGAGTCCTCATAATGATAGATGCGCCAACAACGTAACATAAAGAACAAGTAGGCTTTTAGTTTTTTTTTTATTTATTCCCATTTCTATTTAATTGTTCTGTTCATTCTAATTTATATATTTCTTTATTTGATTTGGCAATGGTTTATTTACTGAAATTTAACTGCTCGTTTCCATTAATTGTAAAGTTTGACATGGAAAACGGCAGATCAAATGCTTGTTGGCAAAGTTAGTTTTTTTCCTGGGGATCGTTGGTTTGATTTTCTGTGGCATTTGGACGTTTACTTCCCGACAGGATCATGCTCTGTTGCTTTCTGTCTTTTGCCGAAGGTGCACAGTAGCATCTCAGGCTTGTTTAGCAATTTTGACATGATCTGCCTGCTCTCCAGCACTGCCTCTGACAATATTTGAACTGCGGTGCTTCTCAGGGAATGGTTGGTTTATCTTTTTGATGACCTAACTACCTCGCTGATATGTGGAAAATATTCCAAGATAGTTCACACTCCTGTGGGACTCTCAGTGAATGAAGGGAGAAGGATGTGGCATCAGGTGGGCATTTTGTGATGTACTTTTTGAAACTTTTAACTGGGCAAAGAGGGTCACCTGGATTGGAAAACATGAATGCTCTGTATCAGTCTTTGTTAGGATCACAGGGCTTTTTGTGGTTTACTTTCTGCAATATGAGACAGGCAAACGTATTCAACACCATCTTTTTTAATGATGAATGAATGTTTTCTTAACTCTCGATTTCCTTCTCACTCTCCTCGCCAGGTTCAGCTGAATGTCAATCCAGAATTTGCGAACCAGCACTGTTGCGGTGTCTTGTGACAGATAGTCTATGGAGAGTTACGAATGTGCTCTGTTTTAGCAGTGGAGATTGGAGGATGATGAGAGCTGACATCATTCCCTGCCTCATAAAATTTTTGAGAATGGCCCTGAATACATCGTTGGATGATTTGAATTCTGTTTGCCCAATTATGTTATATTTAGAAATATATGGCTCAGTCCAGCTCTTAGGGAGAGAAAACTTGACACTGAATAGGGCTACACTGTGCCTGTTGCGCTTCTGACTGTGGCGTGGAAAGCTCGCAGCTGGGTATTTAGGGCATTTGCCCTATCTCTCTCTACCTCTTTAACAGAAGTATTTGTAGCTTTAAACCAATTGTTAAAAACATTTACTTCCCCGCCCAAGCAGTTTTTTTTTTTTTTGGTGTTTTCTTTGTGTTTTTCACTTTCAAGCCTGTCTAGCTGTTCATTGTTGATTGTTTTATATAATTTGCTGTTGCCAGCAGCCTTTGATTTTCTCTTTCATTTGTAATGTATTTCATCTGGCCTGTCCAATTCAGCTGCCACCCAGTTGTTGAAATTCTCATGCTTTCCATAAATATTAAAAGTTATATCTGGAAAATCGAAATTTGATTTCAGTTAACTTGGCGGAGTGAGATGGAACCGTTATGCGGTCAAAACCTGGAACTACTTCCTAGCCGTGGAAGAAAAATTGCACAACTTAGAACCTCCGTCAACCAATCAGAATCAAGCATTTAACAGACCTGTGGTATAATACAACATAACCACAAACACATCTCTAAACACATCAGACTGGTCTGTTATTATAAGCAGGTATTGTGCTGTTTATGAAGGAGATTAAAATTACCGGGGCTCATTAATTCTTCCCTTTTTTTCTTTTTCTTTTTTCTTAAACTAAACTGGCTTTTATATATATGTGTGTGTATGTGTGTGTGTGTGTGTCTTCAACAAGGTGGCTTATGGGTGGAGAGTGGAGTGATGATCAGGCTGGTAGAGCTTGCCATCCCTGTAAGCGTTGGAGTGATGAAGAAGGTGGTTAGTGGAGCTATTGGAATGGTGGTGTGCTAGAGCTGGTGGGGTGATGGTGACACAATTTTTGGTTATTTTGTCTCTGTCCTTCAGCACGGTGTATTTGAAATGATACAATGATTAGGAGTTTAAAATGCAGACTTTAGTATGAGGGGTATTATTGGGTCATCAAATTCAAAGAATCTGCAACCAAGTACTAAATATGATCATTTTATTTAGGTTTATAGGAACTTGCAATAACGTTTGGTCCTCTGAAATTGGTAGTTTGTCAAATGGCTATAATTACTACATGGTTCACTTGATAGATCTGAAAATACTCACAAATTTAAGCTGAGAGTTTGCACTTGAAGTCCATAATCATTATTTAATTTCAGATTCAATGTACTGGACAGAAATCCTGCCAATGTCCAAATACATATGGACCTAACTGTAGGTGTGTACTCTCAATTTTGTAATCTCTACCTCATTAAAAATCTTTGGCAAAACATTGGCTTTCGATGTGTATTTATTTCCTTCAATGCTATATACAATGGCTATTTTGAACACTTTCATGCCTTTCCTGGCCTGCTTTCTGACATCATTCTCTCCCTGTAGGAGGTTGAATGAGTTTCTATGAAGACTGCCCATTCAAGGAAAAACATATCTACCCTCTCCTTGGATATGTTATATAATTCAATGTTTTACTGAATGCAATTGGTTGCCTTGTTTATTTTACACTATTGACCAAACGTCTTTCTTGGGTTAAATTGAGCATTTGCTTGCCTTCATTGAAATTCACTTATTGTGCATGCTTATGTGAATGTCTTAACATAAGAAAACATTAGGATGTGAGTAATTATGACCATAGAATCATGAAAAAAATATCAATACATACATTATAATTCGTTATCATACGTTGTGGGAGCAATCCCCCTTCCCTCCAAAATTAAACACAGAAAAACTGAAATGTTGTCAGCGTAGTAATCAGTGCACATTATGCGTTAATTTTTACAGAAAAATTGCTGCAAATATAGTCGCTGATGCTGTCTGTCCTGCTTAAACCCATTCAAACAGGTTGACAGTGCGGAATTGTTTGGATCTATTGAGAGCAACATGAACCACGTAGTGGCGAAATCTAATAGTGTAGCAACTCTTTTTCAACGGCTCTGGGCATAACGTATTAACTAGCCTGCAGTCTCAGATAAGATCTGTGACTGAAGGGTTTGACTATGCTCACCTTCAGAGAAAACAGAATAAGACTATTTTAGAATCTACATGTATGCTGGAAAATACAACGACAACAAAAACTTAAGGCATTTTTTCCTTTCAGTGTAGGTGTGGTTATTGTGTTTTTGTAGCACAGTATAGTTGGGGCTATGTGAGTCAATAGACTAATGTTAGACTAAAAGACATTTTAAGATGGCTAGAGATCAATTTTAAGCCATCTTTACACTGCAAAGGTGGCACAGAAGCTGCATCTGAAGTGGTCATGTTCTAAATATACAATTATGAACATTGAAATATGACGAATGAAAGTATGAAATTATACTTTTAAATATGAAACTAAAAAATAAAATATATGCTCTGTCATGACAACAATAATGAAGCTAATGCTGCATTTCATTCATACAGAAGCAAAGCAGCATCAGAACTGCCTTTGATACTAGGGGCTGAGGTGGGTCAGAGGCCAGGCATAACTTACATATCTTACATAGGGGTGGCAGTGGCTCAGTTGGTAGAGTGGGTCGGCCACCAATCGTACGATTGGTGGTTTGAATCCTGGCCCATACAACTCCATGTGCCGAAGTGTCCTTGGGCAAGACACTGAACCCCAAGTTGTTCCTGATGGTGTATGAATGTGCGTGTGAATGGGTGAATGAGTCAACAGTGTAAAGTGCCTTGAATACCGATAAGGTTAAAAAGGCGCTATACAAGTGCAGACTATTTATACCAAATTTTGAGCAGGCACTGTATAGGGGCGGCAACTCTGCCTTAACTCAGCTGTGTAAAGATGCTGAGTAGCAACTTTTAAAACAACATCTTGTATGTATTTCAGGATAGTCTTGATTAGAGCTACCTTTTCAGTGGTATGTTATAGTATGCAATTGGAGGAGAAGAAGAACTATAAACATCTCTAAGCAAGGGCGTAACCATCATGGATTTGGGGGTGTATCAATGACTAATTTCTAAAGGGAGAGTTTAAGAATCCCCCCCCCCCTCCCAATCCTTAATCTTGAATTTTGTCATGCATGCTTTTTGGAATTTCCTGAATTTCTGTACAACATCTTAAGAGGTCCTTTGTCTACTCAGTGAGAGTGATGTTCAGAGAGGACCAACTTGCTCATTAACATTCCTGCCCTTAGGGCATGCTAGCACAGGAACAAGGCAAATGGCTTGTGTGCAAGCAAAGCAATGAGCTGGCTACACTCTAGCACTCAAGCATGGCACACAATAGTGACAATAGCCTGCCTTTTTTTGACCTCAGTCTATATTATATGTCTTTTCTGGCTGTAGGTAATGGTGAAACAGATATAACAGTTCTTCTGACTGATAGGCCTGCTGATCACTGCATAATTGTTTTAAAGGACGCCACTGCAGATTTAACCCAGATGACAAGAGGTATACACATTTTTTAGACTGCTTACTACAATTACGTTAATACAGAAACATTTGTTATAGCTAAATTACAGATGATTTGGAATAACTTGTAATCATCCTGAATAGCTGCTGCAAGTAGTGCTATTTTTCATCCTTTTATCATATAGTTTTTGGTTTTAGAAAAATGTCCTGGTATATATAGATTATATATAGATTAAACATTTCGTCTGTGACATTTTTACTGTTCCACCAAAATTGGAGAGAGAAACCTTCCACTCTCCACTAGATGTCGTTGTATTGCCTTTATCTCCAGAGATCGTTATCATAGGCGATTTAGAATCCAATGATTGCATACAGAATAATGTGCTATGAAAGAAAGTTTATATAAAACGACAAACAAATAAACTATTTTTTATTTATTTATTTGATTTAAGATAAAATAAATAATAATAAAATAAAATAAAAGGGACGCATTAATAAAATAAATCCTTGGCAAAAAAGTTATTCCAGAAAAATAAGGCTATAGAATTACTGAATTCGAATCATCATTGTGTTATTTTATTTTCAGAAAAAAAAACTAAAGTGTGAATATGAAGACTTTCATTATTTTTGTTCGTCTAAATAATAATAAAAAAGTTGGCGATTTCGTTTTTTTTTTTTTGCTGTTTTGCAGTAACCTCAATAGTTGAATTTTCTATGAGGTACTAGAAGTTGCATATTGCCAGTTTACTAATGTTAGCTTAACCAACTTTAACTTCAACATTTTAAACTGCTTCATGATTTAAACGAAGCCGTATAAAATGTTTTTATGCAAAAGTTTTGCTCGGTGAAACTTGAAATCAAACTCCTCGTGAGCCTGCCCTATACCTTTGCTTTTTTTTTTTTAACCCGGCCCATCTGGTGAAGAGAGTGGGCCAAAACTGAAAGAACTGGGGGGAGAAATGAAGACACAGGGGAGGGCAGATCGTATTGAAAACAACTCAACAGATATCCAACCGCACATCACAACTGACGACTGAAGAAACTTGCTTTGGGTAAATTCTGAAGTTTCATTTGCCGCGTAGACAGTAAAACTGCGTTTTAATGTTAGAATAACTCAACTCGTTGCAAGTCAGCGAGCGCGTGATGGATCGCTTAAGTTCGCGAGATGCAACTGTATAGCTTCATAACAGTCAGTGATGCAGTTTGCATCTAGTTCCTCTGGTAATGTAAACATCTGCTTGTGCGAAAGAAAATAAGACGCTTATGGAGTTTTCGAGCGTTATTATAAGTAAATTTGCGTTGTTTTTCGGGTGTACGTTGTTGGACGACTGATCAGCAAACTTTACTACAGCATCGAAAAGGTAAATACGTGTTCCGTTATGGTTTACTGTAAAGTTCACGTTAAGTAACATTAGCTAGTTTGTATATTACACCATTTCACCAGGGATACTTTTTATGAAGGAAGTCTTTTTTGTGTTTACATTTTCCGGTTGTTTCAGGCGAAATTTTGTATTTGAATGGTTTATATGCTTAAATATAACACGAATTACTGACGAGAGGAGGTTTTGTCACTTCACTGTTCTTAGCTTGGTCGTATATTTAAGTGACACTGGCATTTTCAAACTTTTGTCGTGTCCTAGGTAAAGAGTCATGCCAGCTTGAGCATACAGGTGGCGTTGCAACTATGAGCAACTGTGGATTTGGACTATTTTGGGACTTTGTGATTCATATTGGCTGCTTTAAAACTTTAAAGTGCGTAAGTGATGCACAGTTCAAGTAAACTTTCCAAAGAACAATTTATTTTTTTGACCAATTGCTTTATTATACAAATTTATAATTTACTAAAAGCAACATCAATAAATATGGACAACCGTATATGTATTGTAGTTTTTCTTTGTTTTTCTGTTGACATACTTAACAGCCCAAGTACTCAATCCTAACTACTAAGAAGGCTACCTGAACTGTTTTAGATGTCCTAACAAACAGGAAAGATCTTTCTTGTTGTTTTATTTATTTATTTTTGCTTTTATTATTGGTTTTACTGGCTAATGGAAATGGGGTTTTATGTTTAGTCACTGGTTGTTTACAAAAATCCAAATATTCAAACTTTGTCCTAAATGCACAAATTGTCAGTAGCTTTTTATGCAAACGTTTACATTTAGTGATTTAGCAGACACTTTAATCCAAAGCGACTTGTAAAATGGGGAAGGATACAGCATAAGCAATCCATCTTATGGAGACAGTAACACTAAAAGTGCTGCATTACAAAGTTTCTATTGTATCAGGAAAGTACTAGCCAAGATTAGAGTGCAACAAGGTTTAACAAAATAAATGTAAAAAAAAAAAAAACAACAACAACGTTGCAACCAATTTAAGGTGCTGTGAAAATTACATTTAAAGGATTGGCAAAAAGTGCTGCAAGAGTGTGCCTTGTTTTCCCGAAAAACAGAAAAGTGTGTGTGTTCAATTTAATGTGATGCCCAGTCAAGGGCATTAGCATAAGAATAAAAGGTCTTACTGAGTTTGCCATTGTGTGCAATGAGAAGCGCCAGCAGTCAGGCAAAGCGAGTGAAAGGATTCCAAAAAGAAAAAAAATACAGGCCATTCAGATTATTCAGCCTAGTTTGGGCCACGGTCATCAGCTTCTGAAACATGGGACGATCGTGTCACTTTCATCTTCCTGTCCTGCTGTTCAGCACCATTTTCACACATTTCCCTCTTGTCCCACTGCCTAAATCAGGATTCTTCAGCCTTGGAATTCCACGGGACACTTTAACAAATGCTCTCAAAAGGGGACCTTGAATGACATTGAGCATGGACTGGACATGGAGGAGATGAAAACCCAATCGGGAAAACTTATTAATGAGAGTACTACTACAGTTAGGACAGCATGTGTAATTTTGTTAAACCTAGCAGGATGAATATAAATGTTTTAAAGTAATTCTTCAAAGCTGGAGTTCAAGATAACCCCAGATGGACTGAGGACCACTACTGCAATGCGGTTGTGTGCGGTCAGATCAGATAAAGCAGTTCTCAAAAATTGAAGATTTTGTCATTTATGATGTTCTAAACCCATGTGATTTTTCTTTCTTCCATGGAACACAAAATATGGCTCACAGTCTGACAACCTCACTCACCATTTACTTAGCCTTTTTTTTTCTGTACAATGACAGTGAATGATAACCGAGACTGCAAGTCCCTAACATTCTGCCTAAAATCTCTTCCATAGTTCCAGGGTGGATAGAAAGTTACATGGGATTGAAACAATACAAGGGTGATTAAATGACAATAGAATTTGAGTTTTTTGGGAGAACTATCTGATTAAGAAATGTAAGAAATTACAATTCTGATGCACAGCCTCTGAACTAGACTTGAACTGACATGGTATGTCAGCCAGGCATTGAATCTCTTAGACAAGGAAGAGCTGTGAGGAGTGTCTGAAGTACACTTGTGCCTCAAAGTGAATTTATTTGATTTTAATGGTCGTTAAAAGTGCTATGAAAGAACAAGATGTGTGTCGAGTTTCTAGTGTGAGATGGGGCAGAGTGGTGAGAAAACAGTGAGAATGTGAAAAGTGGTAGCGCTTACATTCATTTGGCCCTCTAAAAGGCTGTTTTTTTGAAACTCATCTCCTCAGCTTTGGCCTTTAGGACGCGGGACAATCCCTGCATTTTAGTAGCTGGTGTTGGACACCCCTCCAGACATCCGCCTTATTCTCTCACAAGTGTCTGGGGTTAATTAGGATCACATCACATCCAGTTTATGAGTGTGGACGGGGTCCTTAATTGTTCTCTCTCTCATGCAGCTATGGAGGGCATTGTTAAAGTCTATCGATGTCATCAAAGAAAACCATGAAACCACACACTCATCTATGTAAAAATAAAGTATTTAATAAGCCATTACAGAGCTTTTGGCAAATCAGTGAAAGGCATTTGATTGATTGACCTCATTAGTCATTGGCAACTGTTTCCTGGTGTTGAGGAAATATGGCCCATTACAAACGGTTCTAGTGCCTTAGAAGAAATAGCAAGTTTTTAATTTGAGGGAGTTGTAGACCTTTGCTGGAGACTCGCCATATGTGTTATTTTTAATAATGAAGAAATGCTTGAGTGATTTTATATGAATTCCAGATCCCAGTGGATTTAGGATAAAGAAAGTGAGATGCATGTTCATGTAATACATACTCATGGCACAGCAAATATTTGTGCCTTATGTGTGGTATGTATTCATTTTAATTTATATATACCAATATAACAATGCTTATTATTAAACAGCAATATTTACCCACATATTTTTGCACAAAATCTTATTTTTATATATATATGAAAAATGCCACGAATGCTTCTGTGAACATTTTTGAGTCATGATGCAAGCGAATCATGCAAATAAAAGCTTTCACACTTAAGTCGTAAGACAAGGAAACATCATAAAACTAGTCTGATGATCTGATGAGTCTTTAAGGAAGCTTATTGGCAATGAAATCACATTCAAATTATCGTGATATTCACAGTGTAGCTTAATTTTATATTGTCAGCAAAATCAGGAATATATCATGAATTTTCAATATATTTCCTAATATGTTCACCTTCTTCAGAGATAAGATGTAAGCCTTTAACTCTGTGCTCTTTCTGTTATTCTTTCTCTCTGGCACGGACGCACACTTTCTTCGTTCCTTTCTGCTGTAGGCCAGTAGGCCACCATTTAAAGACAGCTGGAAAATGAACAGTTGAAATGTCTTTTGCTTACATTAAGTTATATTTGACTTGTCATAACTGTGCAGGGACTTTATACACAGTGTATTCCTAACATTTCCCAAACCACACGTCCACCTGTGATTCATGCAAACCACCAGACAGAGTGTACGGAGAATGGACCTAAATTTATTTTATTAGCTGGCCAAGAAAAAACATTGTACTCAACCAAAATTATACGTTTGTATTTGAATTTTAGATGAGGTGTAGTGACAGCTGCTAAGAGCAAAGAATTCCTTGGAATATCCATAGAACAAAAATAGTGCTGGGAACTAACAAGGAAACTAAAAGAATTAGTATAGTGGTTATCAAACAAGTTAAAAAAAAGGCTGTTATAGGTATCGGCAAGTACAGAAATGGAATGATCGGTTCTCAGACTACTCGTTCTCCAAAAAAGTATCAGGACATCCCAAATTTTGTGTATGGCATCAATAATGTAACCAATCTGACAGTGAGTGTTCCAAGTGTTTTATTTTACAGATAGAACATTGAGACTAATTACAATATTGCAAAATATGTCACTCACTGACAGTCCTTTACTTTACAACCTACTCAATGCTAAAATGGGAAACGTTGTGATGATGTGGAATTTTGATGTTCTGATTTGATCTAAAGTGGCCTCAAACATTTGAGAAGTTTGAGAAGACGTTTCACCTGGCATCCTTCTAATGAGAGAGAGAATGTAAACCCATCTATGACTGGATAGGCATTATGTGCAGCTTACTATCAAATTATTATCAACTGTAAAACATATCATAATTCGACAGTCACCATTAAATCAAAGTACCATGTGACAAACTGTGCTCTCTGAGGGTAATCTTTGATGTGCTTGGTAATTAATTCCTGAAGGGCTAGTGACAGGCTATCCAATGCTACATTAGGGGAATCTCTTCACTCATCATTATTACATTTACTGTATCATCTTCACAGCTTGCAAGTCACCTCGCAGTTTACCCTCTCCCTGCCAGACTCAAACAATAGCACAGTGTTCCAAGTGTTTGTTGTCAGAGCTAATCAGATGCAGAAACCGAGTTTGCACTGCTTCGAGGCCACAGGCAGTTCGTCAGAGTCGCCGGCATAGTTTTCTGTTTCTGCTTCCAAGACGGGGTTATTTGAAACTGAGAAGTCGATGCAAAGGAGTTGTGATTTATCAGACAGCCTCCAAGCTCCTGACCGGGCTTGCCAGGAATGGAGTGGGCAGATAGATTGTTTCATGGCATTCCATAGGATGAACAGTGAGATCCAATGAGGAGCACTGAATCCCTGCCAGGCCACAGACTCCTCTCAAACAGACTGGAAGAAGAGCTGGGTGTGTTGAGCAAGGAGAAGCCATGTGATAATCTTTAGCAATCAGCCAGCTCCATTCTCTGACACACATGTCCACGCCCTACTGTGGCCTCTCCCTGAACGCCGTACTGACCCTTGGCCAGGCTGAACTGTGCTCACTGTGGAATTCTCTCACTACGCTGTGCTGAATAAGGATCATGTGTATCCCTGTCATCATCTCGTAATTCCTGGTGTAGATTAAATATATGACTCCCCACATTATGATGTGCTGAACAGCAACACGTGCCTCAAAGAGGTAACACAATGGGGGAGCCTGTGTAGCTCAGCGAGTAAACACAGTTGACAGCAATCTGTTTTGCATTGAATTCATCAGAGTTTGCAGTTCGCGTTCTTGAGTTCCGTCAGCGCAGTTTTCCCATGTACATTTGAATGCCTCAGACGAACACGTTTGGAGCGTCTAACTGGTATTCAGCATCATTAATGCCACATTTTTAGGATGCTGTGTCAAGTTTAAAGTAGTGAAAAATTAAAAAAATTATGTCCTGGGGCCTTGCTAGCTCGGCAAGTATAGGAGCAGACTACAACCCCTGGGGTCTAGAGTTCGAATCCAGGGCGTGCTGAGTGACTCCAGCCAGGTCTTCTAAGCAACCAAATT
This sequence comes from Moxostoma hubbsi, assembly GCA_032164185.1. Classification (NCBI taxonomy): domain Eukaryota; kingdom Metazoa; phylum Chordata; class Actinopteri; order Cypriniformes; family Catostomidae; genus Moxostoma; species Moxostoma hubbsi. The sequence goes on along the minus strand of JAVLUX010000011.1, from coordinate 9,046,372 downwards.
GGCCAGGTTGTTAGGGAGGTTAGAGTCACATGGGGGAACCTCCTCGTGGTCACTATAATGTGGTTCTCGCTCTCGGTGGGGCACATAATAAGTTGTGCGTGGATGCCGTGGAGAATAGTGTGAATAGCCTCCACACGCACTACGTCTCCTTGGTAATGCGCTGAACAAACCACGTGATAAGATGCGTGGATTGACGGTCTCAGACGCGGAGGCAACAGATTCGTTCTCTGCCACCCGGATTGAGGTGAGTAACTATGCCACCATGGGGACTTTGGGAATTGGGTATTCCAAATTGGGGAGAAAATCCAAAATATATAAAATAGAGGTAACACAGTAATGAGACATTTCAGGGAAAGGGTCTTTTATTTTAACAATTATTGATTTCTACCTTGAATAAATAGATTTTAAAGGAATAATTTGCCTATTTATTTTCTATTTTCTCACTCTCACATCGTTTCTAATCCGTATGACTTTCTTCCATGGAACACAAAAGGAGAGATTTTCAAGAATAAACTGGTTGATCTTTTCCATGCTAATCATCGTCCGATGTGAATGAGTATGCAACTGATTTCACATTCTTCATCAGAAACTGCGTTAATGACTGTGTACCCACAAAAATAAAATGCACATACCCGAACAACAAACCATGGACTACACCGTAGATCCGCAAAAGGATCAAAGATCGCGCCACCACTTTCTGGTCCAGAGACATGCAGGTTTACAAAATATGCAGGTGCAATCTTCAGAAAGCCATTAAGAATGCAAAACGCGACCATGGAAGAGAAAAAAGTTAACTGCCTTAATGACTACAGGTCATTGGCACTCACACCCATCACAATGAAGTGCTTTGAGAAGCTGGTGCTTAAGCACATTAAGGATATCACCCCTATAAACCTGGACTCCTTACATTTTGCCTACTGCTATAATAGCTCTACTGAGGATGCCATATCTCTTGCATTGCATACCACACTGACTCACCTGAAAAACAGAAACCGCTATGCCAGGTGACATTTTGTTGATTACAACGGTAATTCCATCAAAACTCATTCAGAAACTAACCTAGGACTGGATACTGGATTTTCTTACTGGCAGACCCAGCATGTGCGAATAGGTAAAAACACCTCCTTCTCTCTGATCCTAAACACTGTAACACACCACAGGGAAACATGCTGAGCCCACTACTATACACCCTGTTCACCCATGACTGTGTAGCCAGATACAGCTCCAATTCCATCTTAAAGTTTTGTTGATGACACCACTGTAGTAGGCTTGATCACAAACAGTGAGGCTCCTGGCAGAGTGGTACCAAAGGAACAACCTTGCTCTCAATATCAGCTAAACAAAGGAGCTGGTTATTGACTTTTGGAAACAGAGAACAATGCATGCACACATCTACATAGGAGACTATGCTGTTGAGGGGGGTGAACATTTTTTAATTTCTTCGGGTCACACTCGCTTCTACCCTCAAGTGGACTGAGCATGTAAAGTCTGCCATCAGAAAAGCTCACCAATGTCTTCACTTCTTTAGATGTCTGAGAACAACTCCGATTTCCACAGGAGTCATGACCAGTTTCTACATGTGTGCTTTTATATCCATTATCACCAGAGGCATTACATCCTGGTACAGCAGCTGCTTGTCATGGGACAAGACTGCTCTGCAAAGGGTAGTGAAAACAGCTTAAGATAACTAGGCACACGTCTGTCCGCAATCCAGGAAATACACTCTAAACGATGTCTCAGTAAAGCTGAACGCATCATGAAGGTCTCTAGTCACCCTGCATGACCATTTTCCTCCTTCCTTCTGGGATGCAGATCGGGTGCATCATCAAATGCACATCAAGATGCATGAACAACTTCTACCCAACTGCCATAAGACTGTTCAATCATACTGATACATCTAATACATAACTTTATAGACCCCTTCACATACACACTTAATATAAATTAGCACTCATTTCAGAACACTTACATCAACCTTTTTGCACTATTATTTCTGTTCAGCCTGCAACTGCATTTATATATATATATATATATATATATATATATATATATATATATATATATATACATACACATACATACATACATACACACACACATATATATATATATATATATATATATATATATATATATATATATATATATATGTATATATGTGTGTGTGTGTATGTATGTATGTATGTGTATGTATATATATATATATATATATATATATATATATGTATATATGTGTATATATATAAACATTGCTCAATAACTGCTGCTATTTATAATTATTTATTACACTCATATACATATTTACATTGCACATTAATATATGAATGCATATATGCATACTCATTTTACATATACCATATACATTACACTACATATTCTCCAGGGGCGGGGTTGGCTAGCCCTGCTCTATACATGTTTGCACTACACATTCTCTATGCACATTGCTTTACATTTACATTACATTTATTCATTTGGCAGACGCTTTTATCCAAAGCGACTTACAAAGCGACTTTATTGTGTAAACTTATGTAAATTTATTGTCTGTCACTCCCTGATGTCTTACTTTCTTTGGACATACCTGTTGTCTCAGTTTTGCGAGAAGCACCTAAGTAAGAATTTCATTGTACTTAGTACTTTGTACACATGGCAATAAAAAGCTTTGACTTTGACTGGAGCTTTCATTCTGCGAAAAGTTCACAATTCAAGAGAGGTTGTCAATATGACTTGTGCACTAGATTTCAAGTCTTCTGAACTTTTACGATAACTTTGTGTGAAGAACGGACGGACTCAAATTCAGTTCTTATTCACTGATAATATTACCCTCAAGTAACCTGTTTACTTGAGAACGTCGAATCATCTTTGAGTTGAACTTGATTACTTTTATGATACTTTTATTTTGCTTTTGTGTCATTTATGAAGCTTGAAAGCTATAGGCTGCATATATTGTAACTTCATGGAAGAAAAGTAAGCAATACTTTCTTCAAAATCTCTGCTTTTGTGTCCCACAGAAGAAAGTAAATCTAATGGGTTTGGAATGACATGACCATTAGTAAATCACATTTCTGGGCAAACTACTCTATTAACATGATTTTGTAACTGTCAACTAGTCATACACTGTAATTGCTGATTGATAAACAGAATGTGTCTAATTGGCCCATAGTTTAACACTTACAGTTGGAGTAAGTGTCAGGGTGTAAAGCAGCTGATAAAGTCATGAAATCCTCACAAACACAGCAGCAAGTTACATATATCAGTGTGTATCCGTCCTCCAGACCTCTGGACAACTGACTTGCAAAACAGACAGCAGAAAAGCAGTAAAAAAAAAGCTCACACATCCTGACACCATGAAGAAATCATGACAGAGTCCAATATGAGTAAGAAAACGGAGCTTTACACTTTGAATTTAGGAGATTGATGTGAAGGGATCAAAGATGGCTTGCTCTGTGAGCATGATACTGTTCTGATCTTGGAGTTTAGAATGTGCATATAGAACATAAACCAAACAATTAATTGGTATAATAAAACTGATAAATCTGACTCTAAATGCTAATTGGATAAGTTGCATTTGAAGCCATGCAACATGCCGATAAACATTCTATATTAATGCAGCAAGTTGCTACATTGCTTGCCAACCGTAAACTTCCTACAGTTAGGCTTGGTGAAAGATTGTTTATTCCAATTAATTTAACAGTTTATTGAACATTAGTGTCTTGTATGATAGACAAGTCGTCACCATCATTTTGTAATTGTAATATGCCATTAGAGGCTGTACATTACAGTGATTTTTCCACTATTAATGGTTTACAGGCTCTCCACTATGTGTTGTGCTTATTCACGCCTTATACCTGAAGTGAAATCACTGTAACATAGCCTTTAGCGGCTTAAAGGGATAGTTCACCCAAAAATTTAAATTACAGTATCTTTTAATTTATTCACCCGCATGGCATCCCAGATGTGTTTGACTTTCTTAAGCAGAACTCAAAAGTGGTGAAAAAAGACTTACATTTTTGTCTGTTTCTCACCCACACCTATTATATCGCTTCTGAAGATATGGATTTAAACACTGGAGTCTTATGGATTACTTCTAAGTTTCCTTTATGCGATTTTTGGAGCTACATAGGTCTGATCACATTCACTTGCATTGAATGGACCTACAGAGCTGAGATACTCTTCTAAAAATCTTTGTTTGCATTCTGCTGAAGAAAGAAAGTCATACACATCTGGTATGGCATGAGGGTGATTAAATGATGAGCGAATTTTCATTGTTGGGTGAACTATCCCTTTAATGCTTTTATAAAATGACAGCAAAAACAAGACGATAAAGACACTAAATTTTCTTTGTTTACACAATTAAATACTTTAAATTGTGATTCTAATGTGTGAAGCGTGAGACTTTATAAATATAGTAACCTGTTTAAAATGTTATTTGGTGACTTGAAGTCCACATCCACACTAATCCGTTTTCGTTTTAAAACTATATTTTCAGTTTCCTAACATCATAGTTTTCAAAGTATGTGGTAATAGATAGCATTTGTGGTTTAGGAAAACACGTTCTACTATAGATGAGAGCTGTGAATATAACATAATCAATGCATTTGTACATGAAAATGTATTTGTGTAGACGACCCTTAGTAAAAAGACAATATAAACTGTTGTTACATTAGGTTGGAGGTTTAAAAACATTCAGCACATAAACTGCACCAAATCTACATCTTTGCACCACAAAATCTATGCAGTGTGCTGGTTTTGCGGTTGGTATTCATAATGTTTCATTAGTCTAAATTATATTTACTCTTACTGATACACTACACCCCTGAGCTAGTGAGCCAAACTGAACAATAAAATTCATCCTATTCTGTAAATTCTAATTTCGTTGAAACTACATTACACCACAACTATAATTGCCTTCAGAGGCGTATAATTAACATTTGTGTCTGTTTCTCTTTGGGAGGACAGACAGAGGCATGACAGCTGGGTCTGGAGCAAGAGAGCGGCATTTGGTTTAGTGACCCGAGCAAATGGTGTGCAGAGAGAGCAAATTCTTTCATGAGCTCTGTGATGTGACAGGCAACAGCTGTGCCACACTCTGTTAAAGTATCCTCTCAGTAAGCCTCACCTTATTTATAAACACTTGTAGTATAAACACAGCTCTCATAACGATTTAATTAGGTGCACAAACATATACAGCTACATTTTCTGTGTTCAACTGAGCTTCGCTTTGACCCTCACTGAGTGAGTTCTTCAAATGATAGACTGAGGATTGTCCAAATGGTTATGTGTTGGTTGTAAAGTCAACATCTGTTTCAGATTTTGAGGAGGACAAATAGATCAACCACAGGATATTGCATGTATGCGTGGGGTTTTGGGTAGGGGGGAATGGAAGGTCAAACTTTGGTCTGTGAGGCATTTTCCCTCCTGGTAAGTGTGCATAGCTATGCCTGTAGTCAACTGCTAGCTCATCAGGTTTGTAAGTGTAGAGAGGAGGATGTTGTAGTGTTACTGCTTAGGACTGAAACATCTGACCTCTACGACCATTCATAATTTTTGAGTGTCAGTTTGTTATGGAATTCACCAGTGTGATATTATGACTCCGGTATTAAGGAAGTGTAGTAACATCATCTTAAGAAGAAAAAAAAGCTCCATTTGTGTTTGACGGAAAATATATGCACAAAAAAAAAAAAAGAAAATGCATTTTTGCTCCTTGTTGATTTTAGTTACTTCAAATAAAGTAATATAACAAAGTAATATTTTTGTCACAACTTAATTTCATTGTGTGCAATCAGTTTAATCCATTTTTGTTGGGACAACTTAAATACATTTCGTCGACCATAACCACATGTACACTACCGTTCAAAAGTTTAGGGTCACTTACTCATTCTTTTTTTTTTTTTTTTTTTCACATTTTACAATAATAGTAATGTCATCAAAACTATAGAATAATGGAAATGGAAATTTGGGAATTATGCTGTGAAAAAAATTAAATAAAATAACTAAACACTATATTATATTTTAGCGTCTTCAAAGTGGCCACACTTTGCCTAGATTTTACAGAAATGTACTCTTGGCATTTACTCAACCAGCTTCTTGAGGTATCACCCTGGGATGCTTTTTAAACAGTATTGAATGAGTTCCCATCTATATGTTGGGCACATAGTGGCTGCTTTTAATTATTCGGTCCAAGTCATCCATTTTTCCAAAAACATTTTTTTTTTTAAATAACATTTTATTTTTTGTAATTAAATTAATATGTTGGCACAATTATGTTTTTGTCTACAAAAAGAATTTCAAACATTTAAGCGTACGCCTTCAGATCAAAAGGTTTTTAAGATAATGAGAAACATTTCAGGCAAGTGACCCCAAACTTTTGAACGGTAGTGTATATGTGATGTCAGTTTCCCAGCATGCACTGCAGCATATGTAAAAACCTCAAGGATCCTGCATGCCCGTTTGGAAGGCTTGACTTAACTCATCGACAAGATGTCATTCTCAATTGCTAAGATCACAAGCTCACAGCTTGCTAAAACAAATATTTGACAAAAATAACAAAGTTGTATAAATTAAGTTGCCTCAACTTAATCAAAATTATGATTTTGACTCATTTTTATCAAGTAGCTGTGACATAATGAATTTAAGTTCAAGTTTAAGTACAACAAAAAAAAAAAAATCGAATTCACTCAAATAAATTTGTCTTCGATTTAACCGCATTAAACATTTTTCTAACTTTATTAACTTTATTAAGTTCATTGAATGTTTTTATTTTTTGAGTGAAGGAGCATCTGAGGTGAATTACTCCTGAATAGTACTAAATGTAAATACTAAATATACTAAAAAAAATTAATACATTTTAATATTTCTGTCAGGCGGGCAAAATTGTCAGTGATCAAGAGAACAACAAAATTAAAACTCTCTCAATCCATAGTGACTTTAGTGTCCTCAAGAGAAGGTTTTTAGAGTGATTCACACGGTCTCAACAAACTCCCAACAAACACCAATATCCAACACTTGTTGGGTTTTGTCAGATTAGTGTGAACACACTGTTGGCATTTGGTGGCATTTGTTGGCATCTGTTTTCACCGATTCAACGTGTTTAATCACGTTTGTCGGGTATTGGAATGTTTGAGCAGTGTGGTATGATTTTCCAACAAACTCTGACGTAATGTGACTTGATCGCGAACCGTTGCCATGACAGTGAGGTAAGCGTCCTTGTCAACACACATGTGAACAACAACATGCAAAGACACAAATGCAAAGTTGTTGTTTGTTGGATCAGTGTGATCTCGACATTCTAAATACAACAGCCAACTTTAGAATGTTGGAAGTATTGGTGTCTTTTGCCGTTTGTTGGTCAGTGTGATCTGGCAAATGCCATAGTGTATTATTTTCTAAAAATTCCATAAAATAGTGTTTCTAAGAACTTTTTTGACTTTAAATTACCAAGATCAAAGCAGTAGATTACTGAACTGTGTCCTGAACATTTTATTTGTATGTATTTATTGGGGAAAATTACTTTTAGGTTCTAGATTTTTTAGTTGAGGAGATTTCACCGTCCTGATTGTACAGAGACCTCCAGTGTTAAGGGTTGATGCTTGACTTGTTTAAAAAATTACTTGTTACTGTACAGTACATATTGATTATTCTTTCCTCGTAACAAATTAATACAAGATATATTGTACATGCTCGAACAGTGTGGAAAACAATAATGCTTAACCACTGAGAAATTAGCTTTGCAAATGAAATGGCATAAAAGTTTCAAAATCGATGGCATAAAATGCGATGTATTGTCTTTTGCTGTTACGTTACTAAATTACTAAATAAATATACCCTACACCATATACTCAATATCTAAATAGACTTTTGTAACTATAGTTACTAAATATACTCAAAGTGATGTAATGAGTAGTGTAAGTATAGCTCACTTGATGTCATTCGTAAAGAAAACCCATTATAATCTGGAGAAAGAAATTAGTAATTTGTTATTGATTGCCTTTTTAGAGTAACTTCCACAAGACTGCTGACCTCACATTATTGACATTAGAACTAGTCCGACACTTCATGTTTGTAATATTATCTGTTCCTATATTACAACAAGACAGCAAATCACACGCAAACTTACGCTTAAAGCAAGATTAAGATTGTGATAAGATAATGTAAATAGATAAGGAGAAGAGCTACAACGATTTAAAGCGTATTCACTTTGCTCTACATTGTAAAAATTCTATCTAACCCTTAAAAGAAACCTAATGTGGTCCTTAGTTGATTTAGTTATCCATCCATCCATCCATCCATCCATCTTCAACCGCTTATCCGAAGTCGGGTCGCGGGGTGATTTAGTCATATTGCAGGAAATGTTTGAATCTAAAACTAGATCATTTAGATGTCACAGGTAACTTTTAGGTTACCTGACATAGCATTTAATGCTCTATGAACACATTTGTATTGTCCTCTTAGAAACTACTGAAAAGAAGATAATTTGAAATCTATTTGAAAGAGGTGAAGACGACAGTTTAAAAAGACAAATGTATGTCTTTTGAACATGGTATGCTAGAGATAGTCCTAAAGAAAACTAGACAGATCAGACATCTTCAAATAAGCGGAAGTTTTCAACTATGTTTGCATTCCATTGTGTTGTGTGAAAGGCAAGCCTTAACACAGTAATGTCAAAGAAGATCACTTGAAATGGAATGAGGCTCCAAGGCAAACACATGTTAGTTTTCATGTCATTAACAGTCTGGAAAGTGATTATTTGTTTATTTTTGTTTATTTAGCATTTTGTTTATTTATCAGTTTGTTTTTCTCCTTTGAGCCAATATGACCTTACCGGTGGACTAGAACTGGAGAAACGCTTGACTTCTTGAATTATCATGTGTCGATAGAATATATTGAGTACTAAAAGATTGTAGAATGTGATTTTTTTTTTTCAGCATCCATTTGATTGTTCAGTCTCTCCTTTTTATCTCTGGTTTTTGTCATTGTGCCCCTTTTTTCAGCCTCCTTGTCCTGTGGGGTGGATGGTCCTTTTCACGCCTGTTGCGTCCTTTCAAATGATTACAGGCACAAAAGGAAACAGTCAAAACTGTCATGCATTAATGGAAGAAGTTTCCCGAAAGAAAAACAATTAACACTTTGTGAGTCCACATAATTGCTGATAGTCAGAATAATTACATTCTTTAAAATGGTAGGAAAGTTGCATAGAACACCAGATAAAGTGGATTGTGTCCAGCTTTATTGCTTGACAAACTACTGGCTGCAAGGTAAATCAAATTTAGAGCATGTATAAAGGGAATGAAATGGGCTTCGTCTAGTCTATTCTTGCATTCCCATCTTAGTAGAAATGGTCAGGCCCGTTCATTATCTTTGTAAAATATTGGTCTGCATGGTCATTCTTTGAGCTGGAGTGTTCAGAATGGGAATTTGATGAGAAGTCATGGCTAAACTTTCTGCCCCAGCAGTAGGTGGGGTAATGGAGTAGAGGGTGGTTATGGAGGATTAGCACACAAGCCCTGCATGATCCCGCACCCCTCGGTCATGTGGACCTGAGATTCTGATCCGTTTCACACGCTGCACTTGTCAGAGCAGCCACGCAGAAGAACAGAATTGCTTTCTTGTCGTATTTCACTCTCACAGCCACCTGTCCATTTGGTTCATTACACCTGCACGGTCCCATCAGATGTTCTTGTCAAAGGGTCAGAGCTAGGCTTGGTCTACAGATCTCGACAAGAAAGGACATGCACTTTCATTGAAATTATCCTGTTTGACAGACATGTATGAGTCATTGTTACTATGCGTCTCTTCCAAGACAGATTTGGCTGTAGTAATAAGTGTTACTGGCAAATTAAGATGACCAGTGCCAGTATAAGCATGTATGAGTGTAACTAATTCCCTCAAACAGGGTTTCATTTAATTTAGTATTCATTTAACACTCTCTTCTACAATTGCAGTAATGATTTGGAACAAGAAAAACCTTGAATGGGTTAAGACCTGGAATGTGGTTTCCATATGAGAAGTATATAAATGTCCCATTTGTTTCAGAATTGGAATCAGAATTAACTTTATTGCCAAGTATGCTGACACATACAAGGAATTTGTCTTGGTGACTGAAGCTTCCAGTGCACAAACAATACAACAAGACAGAGATAAAAAAAAAAAAAAAAAAACTGAATAAAAATTCAGTATATATAGATATACACAATAGAGAATATATATACACATGTGTACAAATACAAGTCTTTTATTTACACATAGTTCAAGGGAATGTAATGGCAGAAGAGGTTGGATATGTTGGATAAATATAAATAGACTAAGACTTTAATTGGCCATTGTACGTTTGATGACAACTCTGTGGTCACAAACCAAATTTGCCCTCGCTATTAACTTATAAATAAATCATTTTACATCTACTACTTTTAGTTATATCTCCAAAAAAAATTCTGAAGATGTGTCAGTGAGACAAGAAAGCAACTAGCAAATGGATTCTTTTGGCTAAGCACTGAGACAGATGCTGGCCAACTCCAACAGTCCACCTCTAATCGGCTTAACTTGGCAATGAGGCGTTTGTCTGGCACAACCAAACGTGATGAATTTGTCCACAGGTAGTCTTACCAGATGCTGAATATAAGAAAAATTATATTTTAGACTAACATGTTGAAACAATAATCAAAAGGATAAATGTGACGTGTCATATAGCTTGCATGAAAAATTGTCCTAATAAGTAAAATGCCTTGTAAGTTATTTTCCATAATTGGTACATAGGCTAAAATAAATGTAGGCATTCGGTGTAATTTGAATGGGTATTTCTGGTTCTTTAAATGTTAAAACCAGAAATAAAATTAGCTACTGTAAATTTTAGAGAACCCATTACCTTTTATACAAGAAATCATCATAAAAAGTATGGCAGGGTCCTGGGTAGCTCAGCGAGTATTGACAATGACTACCATCCCTGCAGTCGCGAGTTCGAATGTAGGACATGCTGAGTGACTCCAGCCAGGTCTCTTAAGCAACCAAATTGGCCTGGTTACTAGGGAAGGTAGAGTCACATGGGGTAACCTCCTCGTGGTCGTTATAATGTGGTTCTCGCTCTCGGTGATGCGCGTGGTGAGTTGTGCGTGGATGTCGCGAAGAATAGCGTGGGCCTTCATACGGTAATGTGCGCAACAAGCCATGAGATAAGATGCGCAGATTTACGTCTTGGACGCGGAGACGTGGATTTTACTTTTTCTTATCAGATAAGCCACATTGTCAAGCTGAAAGTATAGTTGCCCCCATCTATGTGTTTGAAACCTGATTGCATACTTAGTGCAACCTGACCACATGCAAAGCAGAACAGAACAATTAGATTTGGCTGAAATATAGACAATCATACTATAGTTTAAAGGGATAACTCACCCATTAATGAAAATTCTCTCATCATTTTCAATCCTCATGCCATCCCAGATGTGTATGACTTTCTTCAGCAGAACTCAAATAAAGATTTTTAGGAGAATATTTCAGCTCTGTAGGTCCATACAATGCAAGTGAATGTTGATCAGACTTTTGTATCTTGAAAAATGTCATAAAGGAAACTTACAAGTAATCCACAAGACTCCAGTGGTTAAATCCATATCTTTAGAAGCGGTATTATAGATGTAGGTTAGAAACAGATCAAAATGTAAGTCTTTTTTTACTCTTAATCTCCACTTCCACTTTTCCACTTATACATTTACATTGAAAGTCATGTGGTACCTGTATAGTTTGTTGAAGTGGATATTTAGCGAAAAATGTACTTAAATATTTTTCTGTTTCTCACTCACACCTATTATATTGTTTCTGAAGATATGGATTTAAACACTGGAGTCATATGGATTACTTCTATGTTTCTTTTATGTGATTTTCGGAGCTACAAATGTCTGATCATTTTGTTTGTGTTCCGCTGAAATAAAAAGACATGCACATCCGGGATGGCATAAAGGTGAGTATATGATAAGAGCGTTTTCATTTTTGGTGAACTATTACTTAAAGTCTGCGTTAAAGAGACTAGTTCATCTGTTGAAGAACAAACAACATGGGCAGCCACAATCAGAGACCGAAAGGCCTCAATTTGGACCTCCTTTCAATCCTAAACCACTTGCTGTTTGCTCTGAACCAAGGATAATCTTGTAGGTTACACAAAGTTAAACAAGCAGCGTGCTGCCAAGTCATCTGCCTTCAGCACAGGCTCTTGAGTGCTCTGACAGAGCTGCCGTAGAGGAGGTACTCTGCACGCTCTCTGCTTTGTCTCTTCTGGTAACATGGCATTTCTGCAATGGCTCTTCTAAGCTTTCAAAACAAACAGACAAGTTACGAAACAGGGCAGGGGGAAGTGAAGGATTTTCTTTAGAATAAAAGTTTATATAATGTAAACATTTCAACCAACCATCCCAGTAGCCATTTGGAAGATGTTATGCATTTACAACAAGGACATTTGAGGGGCGCAATAATAATATGAAAGAGATTTAAACTTGATGTCGTAATTATAAAATTTTGTGTAATTTGTTTTGTGTAATAATTTTGAAAACCTTTCAATATTAGTTTGTGATATCAGGGTGTTAGTTTATCATGATGCCTCTAATTTACTGTGCAGCATGTTAATGTTTTTAGACATAATTTTTTTTTTGACCTTGCACAAATTAATTGTTATTCTTTCTTTTAATGGCTTGATTAGTCTCATCATGGAGACCACGAGTCCAACCACCACAGAGAAGGAGTGCAAGGGACCCACCCTGGATGGCAGTAGTTTTACAGACCTCCCCAAAAAGCCTTCACCGACCACAGCAACTCGAGGTAAGACACACTCCTCAAAAGTAAAGAAATTCAATAGATATTTTAAACCCATCCCTCCTACCCAATATCATTAATAAAGGTGAAGTGTGTATATTTTTGTTTTTTTTTTGTTTTGTGCTGACTAGTGGCACAAAAATGACACACTTCAAGTTATTCAAATGCTTTTGTAATTACTTGCTTCAGACATTATTATCTATATAAGTTCCAGCTCCATAGTACACTAAACAGTGTTGCACTAAACAGTTTTTAAAGCACAGTTAGCCAGATAATATAAAAATAATTTTCTTGGCACCATCATTTAAATGATATTACGAGATAGGACTATTGGTTGAGCTATGTAAAGACATTTAGTATAAGAAATAAAGTCAGGTTCACTCTCATATCACTTGTTGACTGAAGGATGCAAAAGAACGAGAAAAGAATGGAAGAGAAGCTCCACATGTTTAAAAGATGTCAGTGAATGTGTGATGAAATCCCTTCTCTAACTAGGTTGAAAGTCCTTGTTCTTTCCTCCAGAGAGTAAATGTTATACATTTCTTAAAGCTTAGGGGAGAGTAGTGGACCGCGCTGTCCATCTGTGTCCTCAGACAAACATGAAGATGGTAAAAGACCTTTGAAATGCTAATAACCCTCTCACATTATGGCATTTTACTGTTTAATGAGGGGTTTGGTGGCCTGCCATAAGAAAGCAACCATCATGAATTGTTTAAGAAAAAAGCAAAAAATAGGGCATCTGGGTGCACAATGTCTAAAAAGGTTTTACATTTTTTCTTTATGATGATTAAACAAAAATGATGTGCATATATAGAAAGTTGGTTAAAAGTTTGGAATGTGGATTCACATTGTTGTGCTGTGTTGTTTATCAGTTGCTGCCATGGATTTTGAATACAAACCTCAATAATGGCGAAAGACCTTGTTCTCACCACTGGGGCTAGAAGATATGTATTACCAATCATGGCTATCTGAGTTTGTTGCCTTCTTTGGCTATCAGGGCCTCGGCTGATATGGTAATGTTGTTTACCATTGTAGAACATAACTGAGTTGGGTAACACCAATAGAGTTTGTTGGCCTGCCATAGAGAGCTAACGTAAACATAATTGTTTATTTATATATTTATTTTTTTGTCATTTGAGTCTTCGAAAGTAGAACATTGTCGCCACATAAAATTTATCTTTTTTAACTGTAATTCTGTGTGTAATCATATCCCCCTAAACATGAATACATCAACATATCTATGTATTAATTATGTATTAATTAAATTATGAATGTATGTTTTAGGGGTGTAATGGTAAATATCTCATGGTTCGGTTTGTATCATGGTTTTCGGGTCATGGTTTTTGTATGGTTCGGTATTTGTTATGTTCAGGGAAAAAATTATATTACTGCCAAATCCAAAGTAAAATATTTTAATTGGTAACAAACATTTCAAGAGTTTGCCCTCACTAAAAATCACCATGGTTTTACTACAGTAACCATAGGATATGGTAACTACAATATTACTATAGTAAAACCATGGTTAATTTTTGTTAGGGTCATTAACTAAAAAAAAAAAAAAGCTTTCTCTAATTACTAACTCAACATTTTAACTTAATACCTGCATTATTACGCTACATACACAACGTTCAGAATTTGTACATAACTATAGAAGAAATAAACTTGCTATTAAAAGTAATATAAGAATGGATGTTGTAACGCGACTCAGGTTTTTTTAATCATATGCAGAAATCCCACATCTTCATCAACGGAGTAAGGGCAACATAACTTTTGGCTATGAACACCCCAAGCACTTTAGTTCTTGTTTCATGTCTGTCTGAACTAGCACCAAGTGCCTGCATAAAGATGTAAGGGAGTGTGTCTGTGTGCCGTTTCAGGCTCACCTGCGGCACTGTGCGAACCAGGTGCTATATATCCTCGGGTGATAGCTAATCAAATATCGATGTATTATCAGTATATGGCACTCGCGTCGAGCAATGTCTCCAAACAGTGCCTGTTTTGTAAACGTTTTTTGACCATCGCTGTTGTAACTGCATAAAGAAAAAGTTCCCAGACAGGAGACTTAAATGATGCAGGGGCTTCTCTCTTGCAGCTTGTTTTCTCTGCTTGCCATTTTGCCAACTAACATGTGTAGAACTGTGATTTAACATACTAACAGTTAATAGGACAGCTTCTCTCTGTAGTAAGTTGACCCATGTGAAACACAGGCGTGGTGTATCCATCTATCCAGCCATACAGGTGCATTAGCGGAGGTTACAACTGCGCATGTCTATTTGCCACTTTACTTTCTTCGCCAAACTGTATGATCCAGATGCGTTATTAAACTAGATATGAACCGCGGAGCAAATACTTACCGAACCGTGGTTGGCGAACCATATGGTTCGGTGTTTTACCAAGTTACACCCCTAGTATGTATGGTCCACTAAAGCAGAAAAGTTGACTGCTTGGTAATTATTACCTTAGAACTACATTTTCTGTAGAATGTTTAGCCTGTTAATTTAGTTTTCATTGCCTATTAATTAGCATTAACTTATGTTTTGATAAAGGAGATCTAGACATGTTTCTAGATCTAGACTTTGAGTGCAACTTAAAAGTTTACACTCAATTTGTGATCTGTGGAAAAGCCATGTAAATGTTCTAGTTATGCTCAGTGCTAATATATGTCACTGGCTAGAAATTGCTGTTTGTGGGTGCAGTATCTATAAAATCCTTATTCAGTAATCATAAAGGATAGTAAAAGTCTTGGAAATTCATTGGCCAAAAGGTGCCAGAACCTTGTACTGTATATATGAACAAATGATTTGTCTGCTACAAAAATGTTTGGATGTGTACCCATATTTTCCTCTCTATTTAGAAAGTGTAGAGCAGGTGTGCACCATACTGTTTCTTGTGATCTGCTTTCCTGCATGTGGTTGTCAATGAACCTTAAGACCTTGATTTGTTCATTTAAGTGTGTTTGATTGGAGTTGGATCTAAACTCTGCTGGAAGGTAGACTTACAGGAGACCACGTTGAGCATGGTCTGGTGAACTTATTTAAAGTGTTTCTGAGCCATTCCATACCTTTTGTTCCATCTCACTTTCAGGTCTATTTACAGCTTTTGTTCAGATTTTATGGTGCTGAATTAGTTTTTATTGAGGTCAGTATAGTGGTTACAGGAGTTTTGGAGGATTTATTAGCCATTTGGCCCAACTTTTTGTTCAGTACCCATTCCGAGACAACATGTGCTTAGTGTAGGTACATGATACAGACCAGGAGTGGTGAAAAGTGTCCGCATTTCAAAGGAAAATCTGAAATTATCCTGATCACAACACATTTTTTCCTCTAATTTAGGCCAAATTTGAAACAGCCGTTCTCATCATTAATGTGTCCTTACATGATCCGTACCAAAATCCTTTTTAAGCCAGTCAGTCAACTCGGCAGCCAACCAATAAAATCTGACAAAAGTGATTGACAAAATTTTTTGGTTAAGTGATACTAATTTGGCTAAAATATATTTGCTTTGCCAGCAAGGCTGTTGGCAGTTTGTCATGGGATACGGTATTAACATGGTATTGTACTAAATTACGAAAAGGGTTGAAAGATATATAAACTTTATTGTTGTTCTTAATTACAAGATTTTGTTTCTTGTTTTGTACTTTTTAAATTAAACGATCACAAAGAAAGTAACTTTGCAAACATCAAACCATATCAGATTCAAAGAGACATGGTGGCTTTCAAAAGTCTTAGTCCAATGCTTCTATTTTGCATTTAGGCCGATCTAATATATTACGGTTTATTTTAGTTGCAAATGAACAAGTAACATCAGTGGTAACGCTTTGAGGGAAACGTTTAATTGAAAAAGAGTAATTTTGTAAGTCTGAGTGTTTGAAATGTTAATTTATTGATGGAAATGCTAAAGTGCATTTAGAAAAATCTAAATAATTTGGTTAATAGGTTATCTAGAAAATTTCACTGTATTTTGAAGTGCTCATGAACAATATTGCGCATGTAAATTATCGCTGTATACCTTATTATTGAATATCGGCAAATGTCTAGGCGCAACATCCTTTCCTACAACCGTACTAATGAGCAGTGCGATCTGTCCCATTCATTTATAAACAATTGGCCTGTTTCTTCCTTATAACAAGCATGTTTACTTGCACAGTATTACACTGAGTATGCATAATAAGACAACAACATCTGTTGTCATGCAAATACATTATAAGGCTTTACTTTATCGGAGTAAGATAATAAATAGTTCAAGCAAAAACGATTGGCACATGTAGATTTTTGCCCAGCATCCCCAATTTCATATTGCATGTAAACACCTTTACCAGTGTTCTTTCTGGTTTGTCCAATGAGCACATGAGTGTTTACGTTTTGATGTTAAAAGCAGAGAAGACGCTTATTTTTGGTAGTTATCAGCATATTAGTGTCTCTGGAGACTCTTGTCCCGCTCAAAAGCTGAAAATGCTATTGATGATAAAAAATAAACACATAAAGTTAAACCTAAATGAGTTCATAGACCGCAGTGGACATTACATATGTTTTCAATGGTGGTGGGTTGTGCTCTACAAGTGCTTTCAGTTAGCAGTGAAGACACTTCCTCCTGAGTAGGTCTCTGTAGAGATGGTGAAGAATGGGTAAGGAGGTTAGGTAGGAGGGGCAGAGAACAGTACAGCAGACAGCCCGAGGGAGAGAGGGAATGCACCATGGGTCAAGCCACTGGCAGAGAAAAATGTGGCTTAAAAGCCGCTCCATCCACAGCCCATTCTAAAGGGACAGCCACTAATCTTCCTGAGAAAGGGATTTATTCTCTTTTTTTTTTTTCAACGCCATGCCTTTCTGTTTCTTTAAATGAGGCCCTTCCGCTGCAGTGGGGTTTTTTTTTGGCCCAGTGAAAAGTAGTCAGAGAATGGGGATCTCTGTCAGGTTAGTCTGAACAGGCCATATTCATATTGGTGGTGGTGTTGTTTTTTTGGAAACTGCAGGTTGTAGTGTATTTGAACGAAAGAGGTGATACAACCTTATTCCCCCTTAACATCAATTGAATCAAAAAGTGAAAGAATAGATCACCCAAAAATGAAAATTCTGTAATTATTTAGAGGCTGTTCACACAGAATGCATTTTAACGTCCTTCTGCCCTGTTTTTCAATTGTAATTCTATGTAAACAGGCGCTAGATGGACATCTTAGACTGTTGCACCACTTCTTGCTGTTGTTGTTTTGTTTTTGGGGGGTCAATTTTTGGATGCCTTTTTAGGTCTAAAAGAATGGCAATCTCAGACACCTGTGCTCTGTTATTTTCGTTCTGTTGTGTCTAGCTTTGTTAGCACTCTACAATTCGTTCTGAATGGCCCCTTACCCTTGTGTCACTCCATACTCCTATGATTTTCTTTCTTCCATGGAACACAAGTTTTTTTTTTTTTATTACAAATTCCTGGCTGATCTTTTCCATATAATGAAAGTGAATGGGGGTTGGTGCTGTCACACATCTAAAGCCACTATATTTTATTTCAAAGCTACAGCAGAGGGCAAGGTAAATAGCTCAATAGATAGCAACTTGAATTTGATCGCCCAAAAATGAAAATTCTCTCATAATTTACTCACCCTCATGCCATCCAGATGTGTATGACTTTCTTTCTTCAACAGAACACAAATAAAGATTTTTAGAAGAATTTTCAGCTCTGAAGGTCCATAAAATGCAAGTGAATGTGTGCCAAATTTTTGAATCTCCAAAAAAACACAAATAGCCATTATAAAAGTACTCCATTCGACTCCAGTGGATTCATTAATGTCATCTGAAGTGAAACGCTATGTGTGTGTGTAAGAAATAGATCAATATTTAAAACTTTATCTAAAAATTCACGAGGGTTGAGGTTAAGCGCGTTGGCAAGTTCACGCGAGATCGGACACGTGAAAGACTGGAAAACAGAAGCACAGTGATGTTTACAGCAGAGGAGCATAGAGAAACACATATACGCCTCATTCGGCTGGCTGGATACATCAACTGTGGTGCCATCTTGGAACGGTGGGAAAGGAGAGCTGTTTGAATCGGTTTTAATGCAAGTGAGTGAGTAGAGGAGATAACTCAGACTGAGCTCCATGCTCAGACTGCTGCATAAACTCCTTTTGTGTAAAAAAAAAAAAAATGCGGTCCATAGAAACACGTAAGTTTCTCATCTTTGTAATGATTGTAAAACCATATCTTATACACCTCACAAGAGTGTATCAATACTGACCCTACCATTGCCTGACATCTGAGAAGTCCTGCAGGCAGCTTACAGGAAGACCTATTGACTGAGTCTAATTTTCTCTTCCTGACAGAAGTACGATCACCCTCTATCTGGAACAGACTGCTGTCTTTTGCAGAAGATTGATATCATTTTAGTGTGGGAAATACTTTCATTTCAGTGGCACTCATTTCCCAAGACTGTGCAAAACTATTTTTAAGACACCTAGTCTCGATCCTTCCTTGGCTAAACAAACTAAACAAAATTTCTAGAATTCTGTGTTTTCCAGGGCTTTAGTGTTTTAATTGTTCTCATGTTCTTCACTTGGTACACACTCTGACAGATCAGTTCTATCTGTATGGAAACTAACCTCTTTCACCAATGGTTAAAGGGATTTATGCAATGTTTCCTTCATGTGGCTTTTAAAAACAGTTAACCAAATGGTTTTCCAAGATCCCCCTTCTCTCCTCATCTTAAATTTCACATGGGGGACTAACCAGCCTCAAAAGGGGATTTAAAGATTAGAAATGGTAAGTGAAAGCAGGGGGATGTCTTTATTTTGTGCTTTTGGAGAGCCCACAGGCATTTGATTATGGAAGTAAAGTGTACTTGAGAAACATGAGATTCCGAACAAGAAGTTGGAGAAGTAACTCTGCTTCCTACCACAGTCATTAAAGAAAGTGAAAGTCAGAAGTTGTGCCCTACATAAAAAATGAGATAGGAAAGATGAAGTCCAGTGTACTTTCCTCAGAGTTTGCTTAAATTCAGTCACATGGGTTTTAGTCTTTTTCCTCTTCTCAACATTTTGATGTCTGATCTTTAAAATATCTGGTCTATTTCTGACATTACTGTGCTTGAAAATAAAGAATAATATATGTATACTGTTCTGAAGAATATGTAAAACTGCTCTGGAAATACTTCTTTTTAAAAAGTGCTCTTCCACATCACAAACTTTGTGTGAGAGAAAGAGATTCTTTATTACTGATTTTGGCCCAGTTCTTAGATGTTGTATCAGTCAGACATAACTCACTGTAGGAGATACAGCCGCCACACAGAGATACAATGCAGTTGACTAAGAAATAAAAAAAAGAATGTGCCTCTGATATTACTTTAATGCTGGAAGGCTTTACCCTTGCTTCAAAGACCCTTGTTAAAAGTCAAAAAGAGAGAGCTTTAGGCAATGTCTACACACATAAATCTCTCCATATGGGAGACATCCAAACACATGGAGTCCAAAGACAACATGTTACATTCCAAGCCGTTTACAAGTAGTGGGAGAGGAGTAAGGAGCAATATATGGATGCTTCAGGGGATTATCCCACCCCACCCCCCTCTCTCTTCCTTCTCTTCCTTCTATTTTTTGAACACTGTGCCATTCCCAGCATGCACCATATAGTCCTGGCTTCAAATTCAAGAGATCGTTCCTTCCTGTTTTTGGTTCCTGGTGTGGATTGATGGGTTATGGAGACTCATTCCTCTACAGGTGTCCCGATGGCACCCGTGCTATAATTTCAGCTCCCGTGAGACTTAGCTAGTCAGCCTGATCTTCGTAGGTATTCGTAACATTTCTCATATATATTTGTACATTTGGATAGACGCTGAAATGTATGATGGATGTATTGACAGCATCTAAAACTTATAATTTTTTTAATTTTTTATGTATTTACAACTTTAGAAACATAAAAATATTGATTAATCCTTTATATTATACATATATTTGTATAATTACTCCTAAATCTAACAACTTTTCAACCAAAATATAAATAAAAACCTTACAAGCAGATACATGTACAGTGGCAATAATTTGAGTTCAGATATACTTATATATATATGCATGTTTATGTATATATTGTGGTTGTGGTTTTGTGTTTCGCTGTCCCCTTCTGCATATAACGGGCCCACTTCAGCATACTGTGGCCCTGCTTCGTGGCCGGCCCCACTTTCCAGGTTCTCCCAATGGCCAGTCCGCCTCAGCTTTGGGCCTCCATCTCTCCCTGGGTCCCAGTGCGGCTGCACACCCTGCATTGCTGGTAGTTACACCACTGCTGAACACTTCCAGACATCTTGAGAGGATAAACAAAGGAAATATTCTCTTCATAACAGTGCCTCATCTTTCACTATGCAAAAAGAACCTACAATCACATTTTTTTTAATTGTCTAATGACACAAAAACACTTTTAATTAGGATTTGTTTTTGTTTTATTTAAAAAAAAAAAATGTAAATATTGTTTTACATTCTCAAAAAATGCAAACTGTACAAGTAAATTCCATAATAAAAGTATGGATTTTTCCTACCATACAAGCAATTCAAGTTTGACTTACATCTGTTTTTACGAGCCGCATCAATACATGGTAGTGCACCTCAACAAAACTCGCAAGCAACGTAGCCACAGAATGAGAACCACTCACTGAGGAGGAAGCACAACAGAATACAGGAATCTTGAGACAAGATTTTTTCCTCCCCTTTTTCTCTCCAATTTGGAATGCCCAATGTGCTCCTTGAACGAAAGTCCTTGTGGTGGTGTAGTGACTCGCCTCAGTCTGGGTGGCGGGGGACGAATCTCAGTTGCCTCCGCGTCTGAACTGTCAATCCATGCATCTTGTCATGTGGCTTGTTAGGGTTAGGGTTAGGAAGTTCGACTATAGTATTGGAAACACTGATCGCGCAATCCGTTTTTAGCAATCAGGACTCTTCAAGCTTTCAGGAACATACAGCAACTTCAAATAGTGTGCAGAAAATGCCCAGAAATGTATGATAACTATAATGAGAAGCACCTTTACTAATACAGTTTAAAGAACAGCTGGAAGGTTTCTAGAATATGCAAATTTCCAGGAAAATTTTCCCTCAGATTGGCAGTTGGTTTGTCAGCAGGATGTCCTGCATTGAAGACAGAGGGAGAGGGGGGCCCGACAGCAGTAGTCATTATTGGACATGCTCCAAGGACAGGGCCTAGAGTGCTATAGTAAACTGCGTGACCAACAAAATAAGCTGCAGGGGTTGACTGTGTAAATGCAGTCAGCCAAGTGATAACAAACAGAAGAATCCTTTGACCGCTGGTGGGCAGAGAGTCACACAGAAGCATGTGGCATTTCCCTTGGCCATTCATTCAAGTATGACTGTAAGTGACCAGTGCTACAGTAGCTATTTCTTAAAAAGTTAACTCTAAAATTCTGTAAGTTAATAAAAGTTTGTTCATCATTTACTTCCCATCATGTTATTTTAAAGGAATGTTCCAGGTTCAATACAAGTTAAGCACAATTGACAGCATTTGTGGCATAATGTTGATTATCACAAAAAAAAAAAAAAAATTTGACTCATTCCACCTTTTCTTTAAAAAAAGAAACTGAGACTGAGGCAAGTCACTACACCACCACAAGGACTTAAGAGCGCATTGGGCATTCCATATATATATATATATATATATATATATATATATATAGTTATAAAAGCCCTTGCATTAATTCCTCTGTTAAAAATAGTGTATTATTTGAGCTGTAAAGTTGTTTAGATCATACTTTTTATAGTCATTTTAGGGTTTTATGGTTTGTTAACATTACATCGCCATGGTAACGAAGTTGTAAAACTGGCTATAACTTTTACATAGAAATGGTTAGTAAGTGATTTTATTGCACTAAAATCATGTTGACACTTATATCCTTTATGTCTTGTGGCTCTAATTTTGAAACGGTGAGTATTTTAACGGTTACAGTTTAGCCCCATTCACTTCCATTTTAAGTGCCTCACTGTAACCTCGGTTTTTGCTTTTTTAAAGAAAAGGTCGGATGAACCCCTGGAGTTCGCTAGTTTGAATCCCAGGGCATGCTGATGTCTCCTAAGCAACCAAATTGGCCCGGTTGCTAGGGAGGGTAGTCACACGTGGTAACCTCCTCATGATCGCTATTATGTGGTTCGCGCTCGGTGGGGCGCGTGGTGAGATGTGTGTGGATGCTGCGGAGAGTAGTGGGAAGCCTCCACACATGCTATATCATCGCTCAACAAGCCACGTGATAAGATGCGTGGGTTGACGGTCTCAGACGTGGAGACATCTGAGATATGTCCTCCGCCACCCGGATTGTGGCGAGTCACTACGCCACCATGAGGACTTGGAGCACATTGGGCATTCCAAATTGGGAGAAGAAAAAAAAAGGAGGGATGAGTAGAAATGATTATTGTGGTTATCAACATTATGCCACAAATTCTGTCAATTGAGCTTAACTTGTATTGAACCCAGAACATTCCTTTAAATCTGTATGAATTTAGGGCTGAAACGATTAGTCAACATTATCGACAACGTTGACAATAAAAAATTGTCGACAAATATTTTTGTTGCCGAATAGCCGCGTGATCTCATTTAACGTAACATGGGATCACATTAAACTGTAATGATGGCGCACAAGTGCAGCACTGCAGAGGAGAGGAAGAATTACACAGATCAAAGTCCAGATGCACTCTAAACTTTCCAAACAGCTTCAGCTGATGTAGATCACAAAGTATGAGGGAATTATACAAAAAAAAAACAAATAAGTAAATTCAGAAGCACTCTTGTTGTGGAATAAGTGGAGTTGGAGCTCTTTAAAGGAAACACCCTGGCATTACATCTTAAATGCAGTTATATTTTATGCATTATAGCCTTATTAAAGTTCAAATAATATGGAAGCAGATCATGTAAATAACTACAAACTCCGAAACTGGCAGTTCTCTGTGTGGTCAGCAACTCTTCTATGAGTTGCGCAAATGTCCCGATCTAAGGGGGAGAGATTAAAACTGCACCCAGCTGAGACATACTCTGTTGTGGGGATGCTTAATGCAGCTAGATTATAACGCGATGGCTCACGACTTATTGAATCATTGTATATGTCACTATGCATTTTTTATCATGAAGAAAATTGGCAATATGCAGTTTTATTAATAAGAGACTTAATGTTTGTTTTTTTTAGTTAAAGATGGATTGAATTGAACAGAAAGGTGAGAGAGAGAGTAGTCTTCACCCCGTCATACACTGCAACAAAATGTGTTTTTGATTTGATTTTGGCTTGTTTTCCAATATAAATATCTAGAACTCCTTTAAAACAACCTAGATTTTCTTTTTAAAGTTGAATATAATATTAAAAATGCTAATGTTATCTATAAATCCTTTAAAAAAAAAGATTCATTCACCTGAGCAGCAGCATATAAGATATTTAGACACTTTTAGAGAATAGATCTTGAATATAAGTATATTTTGTATATTAAGTATAACGAAGTGAAAAAATACACTTGAATACTAAAATACACTTATATTTAAGATACTTTCTCTTAAAGCAAGTCTAAAAACGTTATATGTTGTGTCTCAATTAAATTTATCTTGTTTTAAGGATTTTTAGACTATTTTAAATGGAGAACAAGAGAAAAACCCTTGATAACAATAGGATTTTTTGCAATGAATTTCTTTATTGAATTAAATGTAATAAAAAGTATTTTTTTCCCATTAATTCAGTGAATGATCGGTTAAGAGCTGCAATAATCTGCGAATAGTCGAATAATCATTCTAATAATCGTTAGATTAACCGATTATCAAAATAATTGTTAGTTGCAGCCCTATATGACTTAATTCTGTTGTTAGTCTTAGTCACCATTAAGTTTCATTGCATTTGCCTTTCTTTGCCTTTTTTCACCCCTCGGAACAAAATGGAAAAAAAGTTTATTTTGATTTTTTAATTAACTATCCATTGGAGATTTGGTTATGGTCTAGCTAAGAGACCCTACCTGAAGAAGAAAGGTCTGTTTTTTTCACACCTACGGAAGATATTGCCATGCACTTTTCTTGATTTCTAAGCAGAAATGTGAAGCTTTATGTGAGGCTCGCCATATTAGCTAGCTGGCTGTTCGAGTTTGATGAAATTGTTTGATTAGAATGCTTGTAAACCTGTTAGGCAAAATGTCAGAAAATAGTGTCAAGAAAATTTTATATTATTTTTAACTTAAAGCTTTTATTTAAAGCTGTTAAATCAAATTTGCTGAAACATTGGCCTCTGGATGAAACCTCAGGATATACAGTATCATATGTATTGCTCACTCCTGTCTTTCTGTGTGGCCTGTGGGCAGTAGGGAAAAGCTGCCAGAGACCAAAATCTTTTGGAATTTTGAAAGCTTGTACATGGGAAATGGAATCAAAATGTTTCCTTACTCATTTGCTTCTTGTAAAAGCCAACTCAGACTTTTGGCCACAGCATTCAGTCTCAATCATTCTCAAAGCAATTTTCCCAAAATAAGTCTGGCTTATGTTAAAAGGAAAAAAAATAAAAATATTAAAAAAAAGCCAAGCTTTCAGTAAAATAGATATGATTTCCAAGGAAACCCATGCTATTGGAATACTTCTTCGGCTGGAACCACCGCCTGCACACCAGTCGCTTCAGAAAGTAGTTTTTGGCCATGCAAAGGATGTTTAAGTCCAAGTTCAAGGTCAGACCAAATCTCCAGGTATTAATAGGTGTGAATGTAAAACTCTGTTGTGACTTAGGTAATTTTTCACAATGTAAACTATGCATTCTTGGCCTTAGCTTCAAAGAGAAAAATAGTCATCGCATGGCACCAGCAGATACGGACTTGTTCCTGGCCCCAACGTTCCTTCTGCCCCCTCCTTCTCCTGGAGCCGAGTGGTTTAACATGGATCCAGTTGGATCGAATCTTATCTTTGACTCAGACGGCATGAAACTGAGGGAATAAACAAGTCATTCACTTGAAATGTTGTGGCACGGAGCCATGTAGTCCTACTCAGGTAGACAAAATACAAATGGAACAGGAAACAAAGTAAAATCAAAGTATAATTTCAATTATACTTGTTCTTAATCAGAATGTTTTGATAAATTTAGAAAGTAAAATAAAATTACAGAGTAATTAGCATGTCATGAAAGAATAGTGAAGATGTTCCTTATGACCCTAAACATATATATAGAGAGAGAGAGAGAGAGAGAGAGAGTCTAATTGTGTATTCTATATATACTTTATTTTCTATTCAGTAAAATTTGTATTTATAATTATTTTTATTTATTTATTTTATTCCATTTTTAAATATTTGTATTATTATCTAGGCTATGTCTTGTTGCTGTATTGTGTTGTTGTGCACTGGAAGCTCCTGTCACCAAGACAAATTCCTTATATGTGTAACCATACTTGGCAATAAAGCTGATTCTGATAAGTGGCGGCTTTTCAGACCCTCTGAGTCAAGCCCTGTTTCTGGATGGTTAGCTGTAAAGGACCACAGTAACTATCTGGCTGCTTCTACCTTTGTTGGTGTTGGAGGTCAGAGTACTGAATAAGAAGGCTTAAAGTTTAATCACATGAAGAGTCAGTACGTTTACATGCACTTTAAAAGTTTGATTTCAGTCAGACTAAAACGTTTTCTTTGTCTAATATGTCATGTAAATGCTTAAGTCTGACCAGCATGTAAACAGGTTTACCGCTCCACATTTAGCCTTGACGCTGCGTGCAGGCATCGAAAGATAGCAATGACACACAGCTTATTTTTAACCTGCCGTATTTGACGTCATGTATACTTGAACAGACAGAGGAAAACTGTAGTTTGTCTATGCAAATCCCGCTGTAGCTCGATTATAACTGCGCATGAAAAGCACTGAATGATTTGTTGTCAAAATAATCAGAAATCACTGATTTCAATGAGAGTTGGCAATTTGCAGCGACAGGAGTGACTGCTAATGATGCGATAGTGTTGCACGAAGTTTAACTTTATGCAAACAGGCTGTAAAGCTGTGTTGGCATCTATACCAATGTAACTGCAGACAGTGGATCTCACATGATCGTGATACAGTTGGATGCTGTGGTCAAGTAGGAACACTTGCTAACAACTAATAGTACAAAAACTGACCAAACTCCAGCATTGCCAGTGTTAGCAGTCTGCTCCAGGTAAAGTTTTTTTTTCTTTTTTTCTGTCAAGCGAGTCTTGCGCTGCTGGTAGCGACATGGTGGCGTCTGGAGCCGGAGGGAGCTGTCCTGGCCCTGCCAAGAACAAGAGGGAGAGGGAAATCAATTTCTCTTCCTAAATCAGCCACTTCAGAGCATAAACTGATATAGTCTCCTGTTATAGTTCCAGTGGTTACTCTGCCTCAATCCATTTTACTGACATACTAAGTAGTAATGTTAAGTATTCTCATTCTTATCTGATTTAAGCAGTCAATGACTATTTCATGCACACAAACCAGGCCTCAACTGTGTCATCGCACAGATATTATCCAGCAATGTTTTGATTTGTCTTCTATTCTGCTGATAGATTTCTGTGGGAAGTCATTTGACAAGCCAAACTAGGTTCCCCAATAATTATAATGTCAACTTCATTACCCAAAGTAATATTATAATAATTTCAGAGGATCATGTATTTTTATTTACTGTTAATAATAAATTATATTTGTTTTTATTTTAACCACAGAGACTCCTGTACAATCTAAATAATTCATCCAAAATGAAAATAAATGTCAATTCTACTCACACTCATGTCATTCCAAACCTATATATATATATATATATATATATATATATATATATATATATATATATATATATATATATTCTGTCTTCTGTAGAAGTTTTGCTAAATGTTCACATATCGCATGAGTCATATGGACTTTATTGTGCTATTTTTCCCTTTCGTTTTTTGTAGCTTAACAGCCCATGGTCACTTTATGCTTGCATTGTAAGAAAACTAGCATCTTTTTGTGTCCCTCAAAAAAAGAAAAGAAAAAGAAAACCATACACGTGTGGAATGACATGAGTGTGAGCAAATAATTACATATTTTTCATTTTGGGTTAACTATCTCTTTAAAGGGGGATTTTCATTTTGTTTAGGCTTTTCATTCGATGCAATAAGCTAACTGCTATCAGAGGCTATCTTTGGGACCCTGTGGAGACAGGTACAAAATATGTATTTGGGATGTGTGTCAGAACAAGACTGTCTGAATTATGTTATTGCAGGTGGGTTCATGCTAACTGTGGAAAAGGAGCCTACAGATCCCCCTTAAATAGACCTTGTGTTCTCATCTGTTTGTGTAGCCCAATTTTGACACCTCAAGAGACCTTCAGCTGGCAGCTTGTCAAATGGTCTGAGAGAGAGTAATTGGCATGTAACTACCAGTGTTAATGGGATCCAATAGAAGAATACACAGTGTGACACTTTCTTGTCAGTCCTAACAAGCTGGTGGAAATTTGGGACTCAGAGCGTGGCTTATACTATAGTGGAGTGTAAAATCCATCCATCCATCCATCCATTCAAACCATATCAATAATCTAACTATACTAGAATATATAGGTCTTTAACCATACAGGAACCATGTCTTTACTAAAGAACAAACAAAATACTAATGCTGGAGCACCATCTGATACCCATTGAAGAATCAGCTTTTGGATGTGAATACATCTGTGGCACATGTGTATCTTCATCAAGGCGACAACTGTTAAACTTCTATGCACTTTGAGATTACTGTTTAAGAGGAGAAATGCTTTTTAATCAGTTTCTTAGTAAAGCACGGCTCTGGTTTACGCCACTGTTTCTATCGCAACAGAGGTTTAAAGACCAGATGTTTATTTTTTTGTGTGTGGATGTAGGCTCCTCTAATTAACATCTTCATTTACATTGGTAAACATGGGTTTGTATTTAATTCAGTGTTACAGTATAGCTCTCGTAACAGTGAACAGACACAGAATCAATCCTGAGACTAAAATTGTACCTGCAGATACAAAAGAAAAAAGATGACTTGAGTTGACACGCTAACTCTAAATGAGAAACATGAACTCTTTGATGCTTTGATTATACAGTCTAAATATCTTTGTAAGGAAGAACTCCTGGTAGTCATTTCGATGTTTGGCCTGAAAACAAAAACTGATTTAAAACCAGGTTGATCAAAGGCATCATGAGTGATGATTACTAAATGTTGTTCCACACCCATATACATTTTTGTTGTTGTTGTTGTTTTCTGTAGAACACAAAAGGAGAATGTTTGAAGAATCTTCTCATGGTTCTTTTCTGGGTAAGTTCTGTGCATGTATAAAGCCACATTCCATATTTATTCTCATTGTTAGTCATTTCATTCTGTAAATCACCTACTGTAGAAAGCGCAGGCAGAACCAATTCAATGTATTTTGCTGGCTAAGGGCACAGCAGACTTTTCTCTGTCTTATTGTGTCATCCTTTGCTTTAAGAGTGCAATTTTACCTGTCAGTAATTATCAAATTAAGGTGTCTAAAGTGACACTCCTCTCTATTATGTATTAATGACCTGCCTCTTAGCTGAGACAGAGTGTATTGTATTGCTCTTCCTTGCTGTCAGCCTGTGACCAGTCCACCATCGGCTCTTAGTCTCCACATGTTTTAAGTATTCACAACACATAGTCTCTCATCTTCACTTTCTTTGGACTCACTTAGCAACTCCTTCAATCCAATTTAAAACAGTGAGCATTAGTCAGAGATATGGTTAATGTTCTGTAAAATGATTATTGTATCATTAATAATGTTTTATTTAACATAAAGGCTATTATTTTTGTTAATATTATTATTAACTATTTTTGCATTTGATCATTTTAACAAGTGACACCGAACTGATGAACTATGAACTTGAATGAAAATTTAAACGAAGAACGCGATTGATTTATTAATTTGGGGGGGGGGGGGGGGGGGGGTTGTCCAGTGCTTCATTTCTGGATGGAACTAGAGATGGAGATGAGAGATGTAACATGCAGCTAGTACATTACACAAAATATTTTTGCTATTTCTGTCTTTCTTGCAAATGTGCTGCATTATGAATAATGAGGGAGCGCCAAGATATGAAAGGTGCACACGCTTTCAATGTTAACAGATTTGTTGAATATAAACAGGAACTATATAGTTATATCACATTGCTCGTTTACGGAGATGTGATATAACAAAAATTGCATGTTGAATTAACAGGTTTAGAAATGTTTATACATCTTTAACATCTTAAATTCAGTATCTATGCAACAAAGCACTTAGAGCGCACTCACACTTCTGAAACCATTGACAACTGCATGAGAGAAAGGTAGAGACTTCTGGAATTACAGTTTGATACAAAAACAAGTTTATTGATTTAATTTGTTCATCTGTATCTATTTGTTTACAAATTTGCAGCTGCACTGTAAAGTGAATAAAAGTTTGTGGAATTTTCCCGCAATATGAACGTGGAATTGGCAGGAATGTGGACAATAGGTGCAGTACAGTGCCAAATTTCAGGATCTGCAAACTGTTTTATATTAAAATATTAAAGTTGCCCTGGTTCCCCTCCTTTATAATTTCATCATACAATATATATATATAATCTGCTAAATTAATGCAATGAAAAGCTATGTCAATAGCATTTTTTTATTTCACTCTTGTCATATAAGTCAGGCCAAATCAAAGTAGAGCCAAATCATCTCTAGCCTAGACAGTATGGCTGGGCAGATTGACAGTTTATATTGTGCAATGGTAAACATGTGTCTGCTCTACCGCTCACTCTAGATATATCTGTGTGGCTATAAGAAGGACTGCTTGACATTATTTATACATGAGAGAATTAAAGAACATGGAGGAATACGAGAATTCAGAGCTTGTGTGTGTGTGTGTGTGTGTGTGTGTGTGTGTGAGAGAGAGAGAGAGAGCAGAGAGCATGTATTTATCACTTTGTGGGGACCAAATGTCCCCATAAGGATAGTAAAAACTGCAATTTTTGACCTTGTGGGGACATTTTATCGGTCCCCATGAGGAAAACGGCTTATAAATCATACAAAATTATGTTTTTTGAAAATGTAAAAATGCAGAAAGTTTTCTGTGAGGGTTACGTTTAGGGTTAGGGGATAGAATATATAGTTTGTACAGTTTAAAAACCAGTATGTCTATGGAAATGAATAACCTAGTTATTAATGTGATTATCTAATCTGCCAACCGTGTGGTAATTGTGCAGATACAGGTCAGGAGCTTCAGGTAATATTCACATCAACCATCAGAATGGGGAAAGAATGTGATCTCAGTGATTTGGACCATGGCATGATTTTCAGTGCCAGTCGGCAGGTTTGAGTATTTCTGTAACTGCTGTTCTCCTGGGACTTTCATGCACAACAGTCTCTAGAGTTTACTCAGAATGGTGCCAAAAACAAAAAAACATCCAGTGAGAAGCAGTTCTGAAGGCAGAAATGCCTTGTTGATGAGAGAGGTCAACGGATAATGGCCAGACAGGTTCGAGCTGGCAGAAATGCTACAGTAACTCAGATAATTATAATGAGCAGAATAGCATCTCAGAATGCACAACATGTCGAGCCTTGAGGCAGATGTGCTACAACAGTAGAAGACCACATCAGGTTCCACTTCTGTCAGCCAAGAACAGAAAACTATCCCTTCAATGGTGTGCCCTGGTGCTGTAAATTACAGCTCTAGTTTTGGCATTTCCCCCTCGACCCCCAACCCCCCATCCCTGAGTCCCATATTTATCACAGCTGGCTCTATCTTCCAACAATTGGCTTGTTCCCTGCTTTGTCTCTTGTCCTATTTAGCAACAAGCCATTGAGTTGTGAGGTCAGTCACTGGCACTTTTCAGCAAAGTGTTGGAGGGCTGTCTCAGTCCTCTCTGAAGTGTTTACCTAGACCCCTGTCCTCTGCTTTAGCCCACCCTGTGGCCTCACTAAGATAAATATTGCCCTATGCAGAGAGCACTCTGAGAGGCAGACAGAGGCATGCTCCTGCTCGTCTGACAATATTTACTAGAGCTGTAAGATGACTTAAATGAGTGTGTGAACAAAACGTAGTGGACTCGGAATTGACTTTTGAACTGACATTAAAAATTTCAGACAAATTCTTGTCCCATGACAATCCCAACAGATTTCAACTTTTTCATTTTGTCATATGAAGGACAGATCCTTTGGATGTATAGATTTTATTATTTTGTAATTGTCCCAGTCCCAGTATTTAAATCTTAAAATATGAAAATTCATGCTAAGATGTAAATTAGCATACACAAGATTAAGTTTTACTTTTTTTATCACAAAGAGTGAAATAAACATTAATCACTTCAATATTTATTGAATGATTTCTAAAAAATGCAGACTACCCTACATTTGTGGCATCTTTGCCACCATAAAAAAACATTTTGACCCTAATAAAGTTTTTATTAGTACACTAACTTCGAAAGTTAGTGTGCTTGTCAAACTAGGAGACAACACTGTCAGTGTTTTTTAAAGTCCACTGGGTCAAAGTATCCAAAGTTGAAAAAACACCAAGAATAATTTCTTATATTGAACTTTTAAATTTAATTCAAGATCCTACTAAATTCTCTCTGTGGAATACACAGAAAAATGTAGGACACTATGTTATAGATATAAAGTATGAATAAAATAGATAATTTAATAAAAATTTCAAGCCCTGTTTTAAAATGACCAAACACAGTATGCATTAAACTATGTGGAAGGGCTTCCCCACACAGTAGCAACATGTAACATGTTGTCAGGTTTGTCCAAGCAAATATATTACTTCAGTCACAATGAGGAAGTACACACATTAATTTGTCTTGTTGGCTTTCTCTCATTTACGCTTGAATGAAGAGAGACGTATAGACTAACAAATCCCTACTTCTCCTCTCTCTGACCTCTACCAGTGTTGGTAGGAAAAAAAGCTACATGTGTTACTCATGGCTCCTTGTTTATTTAGTTTAATGCTTGCATTACCGCCAAATAAACATTTCAGTTGCAGTGTGTTTGAAACTCATCTTAGCAGACTGTGGTTTCAGAGGAATGGGGGATAGCAGATTCCTCTATTTGCCACATTCAAGAGACCCTTACATTTGACCATGTCTCTACTAGTGCCCCTTTACCTGGGTTCACCTCAGCAACCACCAAAACATAGGTGTAGTTTATTTACTGTAACATTTTGGCTGTAAACAAACAGAATTTAAAGCTGACACATTTAAACATTAATTAAAATATAGACTGAACACTAATTCATCCTGTACATGGGTGTTAAGGCAAAGCCTATACTGCCCTTTGTTCAGACCAGTTAAATTATATTTAAGCTTTCAAAATATCTTGGTTAGGTTTGGCAAGCCAACTGAAGAATCTTTTGCTGGTAAGGTCCTGTGTAAACATTTAGAACACTAAAAGTGGAAAGCAGGTGGGCCACCAAATAAGGAACAATGGTGGGAAAAGTCTAAAAACGTTTACCACAAGAAAGGGCACTCCACACTGGATAACACAAGGCTACCATAATGATTTATGATGTGCAGGCAGCACCGCATAGAGAAACATGTGTTTCTTGAGTCTAATTCATCACCGGAAAGGACCTAAGACTAAAAGGTGTCACGGTCCTGTTACTCTGTCAGTCTAGGTTCTGGTCTGACAGGGCCATTGCATCATTGTTCTATGTCTGTCTTGTGTTTCATTGTCTGTCTTTGTGTGAGTGTGTGGTTTCTGGTATATTCCCTGCCGTGCACTCTTCGGTCTGTCTTGTTTCATGTCGGGAGTACAGTGTCTGGATCCTCACTTCCTGTCCCAGTTCGGTTTTGGTCTGTGTCGGGATCCTGACACTCGTGCTCTTTGTCTGTCGTTGATGTGGGTGCATCGCGCTTATGTCATCTTGGCAGCATGCATTCGCGTCAATCTGTCTCTCGCGAACATGGATGCACGTTGCATGTTGTGCTGAGGTTCGGTCACTTTGATCTAAGGTGTCGTGTGAGTGGCCGAACTCTCACACAGGTGTCTTGTCTTGTTTTTGTCGCCTGTTGCGTACATCGTGTGGTGTTTCCCTTGCTCACATAGTTTCACCCTTGTGGGAGCTTTATGTTGGAATTTTGTGTTTTATTTTTTGTATTAAATAAACCTTTATTTTTCACTCTGCGATTGGGTCCTGAGTCTCTGCATCCGTGACAGAATGGGCCCAGCAGAGTTTTTTTTTTTTTTTTTTTTTTTTTTTTTCTCAAACTGGTTCTCCTACTTGCTAACATGCCAAGAGGCTATGTGGGGTAAGTCAGGAGGACAAGTCCGTGTGGGTATATGCCCTAGAATTTTTGTCACTGTCCTCGAGTCAGCTATACAATCAGACTTGCCTAATTGATCTTTTTTGGGCAGGCCTGAATGAACCTATTAGATCCTGTGCCCCAGAATGATGAGAGGATGAGTACTTTATCAAGGCAGTAAGGCAAGCCCTTAACCTGTTGATATGCACCCCCTTTTTGAGCACAAACCATGAAAATGGCATACCTGAACGGTTGTTAAATGGTTATTTTTACTGGACCCTTTGGAGTATGGACACAGTTGTAGTATCTTTTGAAAGAAGACTTAGTATTAATATTCAGTATTAATATATTTGGTTATTTTTTAAAGTTAGAGAAGCTGAAGTTTATAGTAATTGAAATATTTTGTACTGAACATGTTTTTATAATATAAAAAAAATAATAATAAAAGTGCCAAGACAACCCAGAAACACAATGTTCTCAAAGCCACAAGTCTAAAGAAGTTACGTTTCAAATTTGAAGATGATCTAACAAAAAAGGAGGTTCCTGCAAGCTTTTTTCTCTGAAAATCAGAGTAAAATTATACAGAGTAAAATTAAGGCTCCGCCTTTCAAGACGACACAAAATCTGACTGCACTGCTTGGCTATTCTGAATAAAACTACACCGCATTTTTAAAAATAGACTTTGGAGACAGGCTCATTTTGTTTATGAGACTCTAATATATAAGATAATATACAGAATTACAACATGAATGCTGCTCAGATTGCATAGTTTGTTGAAGATCGATGACGAAGGGTAAATCTTTCAGGCAAGATCTCATGTAAACAAGGGAGAATATACCAGTATTTCCCATATTGATCACTTTTATGGACAAAAAGGAGGAGGAGTAGAAGGGGACCTAATCTGCATGCGTCCATGGCCACAGAGTCCGTTTCTCTGCTGATGCCAGCATCCATGCCCACAGCGGCCGTTCCCCTGCTTCTGCCAGTGCCCATGCCTGCCACAGTCAATGAGCTAGTGCCCACACCTGCCATGGTCAACGAGCCAGCACCCACGCCTGCCATGGTCAACGTGCCAGTGCCCACGCCTGCACAGTCAATGAGCCACCGCCCACGGCTGCCACAGTCAACAAGCCAGTGCTCACTCCTGCCACAGTTAACAAGCCAGTTCCTGGAGCCTTTTCCGTACCAGAGGCAGCGCTTGAAGCCTCATCCTTCCCAGAGCCAGTGCTTGAAGCCTCGTCCATCCCAGAGCCAGCGCCTGAATCCTCATCCGTCCCAGAGCCAGCACCTGAAGTCATGTTCATGGCCACGGAAGCTGTTTCCCTCCAGCGGCCCCCGTCCGGTCCTCTGATCCCTGGCCTGCGGCCGCCACCCAGTACTCTTTCCCCTCTGCCCTTAGGCCTCCTCCCAGGCTGCCAGAACCCGCCTAGTTAGGGTGGTTTAAGAGTAGGGAAAGGTGTAGGTTCCCTGCCGGACTGCAAAAAATAACACAACAAATGCAATGTATGAATGTTGACATCTTACTACTGCATAACCATAACCATTTCGCTGGTTATTTGAATGGAGGCATAACATGTTGTAGTGTGTGTGTCTTGTAGTAGTCTTGTAGGATGCAGACAGACCTTTCTTGTCTGATACGCTTCTGAGTTTCACGTACCGCTTCACTTTTTTTCCACCATAAAAGCAGATCCTGGTCTGTTTGTTTGCAAGACACCAAAAAGAACCGAATACCATAGATTAGAATTCAATAAGAATTTAAATTTTACAAGTATGTCCACACTTGGCTTTGCTTTCAAAAGCAACTCGATGACACTCGTCTACAGCTCCCCCCAGTGGGCTCGATTGCAACTGTGAGATGTGGTAAGAGATTTAGAGGGAAAGTATAGAGCAATTCAGTGTTGTTCATGGCAGGCAAATGTGGAAAGGAAAATCAATTTGCAATATTTGAGTAGCATTTTTTACATTTGACAAGCTGTTGCTGAATAAGTGCTCAATTAATCAATTATTGTGCACATCAAGACACAAACATTATACATGTTCATGATAAACGTGTGATGTAATCCCTTACTAACCACATATGTTTAAAGTTCTATCCATTTTTATAATTTGCTGCTATGATGATGTAACACCGGTACACCCTGGAAACAATGTTAACACACTAAAATCATGTTAACGTGTATAATGTGTATGTCTTCTGGCTATACTTTTGAAACACTGTGTATTTTAACATTTATGAATTGGCCCCTTTCACTTCTGTTGTATAGTGCCTTCCTGTAACCACAATTTTAGCTGTTTAAGAAACACGTGGGACAAATCAAAATAGTTTTTTGTGGTAATAAACTTTATGCTACAAATGCTGTCGATTGAGCTTAACTTGGACTAAACCCAGAGCACTGCTTTAACTAGCATAACCAGCCTTGGTCCTTTGTCATCCAGCGTCACCAGCTAGTTTGCATTTTGTTAGTCAACAAGAATAGGTAGACAAGCAGCAAACCAGCACAAGACAACCAATACCATCATAGAAATTCATGTTGGTTTAAGCTGGCCTTTTTAAACAGGGTAGAACAGCAATCTGAGTGTATAAATATTTGATGTCATTACCTCATACTCATAGGTCATCCAGGCTTCAAGACTGTGCCTTCAACTTTGTGAATCATGGTACAGGCGGAAAAAAAAATTCTCTTTTGTTTGGGAGAAATAACCTATTTTAATCCCTTCACCCGTTCTGCTCTGTAATAGGAGGCCCCCATTCCAGCCTATTAGACATTTCTTTCGCCCTTCCCCCCACCACTCTGTTGTTCTCCTGTAAATTGAGCTTTCCCTTTGGAGGTACTAATTAAGAGCCTAATCCTCTCATCTGCACAAAAAGAGGGTGGCTGACGGGAAATGTTTCCTTGCAGTTCATTATCTACATGTCCAATGGCGCTGATGGCAGTTCTGCTCCAGGTTGTAAATGCTTTAAAAATTACAATCCTCTACAAATCATCTTACTTTCACAGCATGACTGCATGAGATGGCTATCTGTAGCCAAGACAGTTCTGGTTAATGTGAAGAATGCTGCCAATTTCTGCACTGGTGGTAATGATGGCTTCTTTGAACAATGTAGAGTCCAAATGGCTGAGTAAAAAGCAATGAACAGCACTGAAAGGCATGAGCTGTGGGGATATGGCAGTGAGAGGGGAAGTTTCATCCATGGGAAGTGATGCGTTCACAATGGAGAAGAATTTTAATGAGGGGTCTTATTGTCAGTGGCATTGAGGCAAAGCATTTGTGATCTGGAACGCCACAAAAAAGATGTTAAATGCTGAGTAACAGGAATGAGTGTTTTGCTACAATTGCTTACTTCATTCCAGCCTGCCAGAAAGTCCACAGCTGGATGTAGAAGAACAACAAAGAGGGAAGGAACAGAGAATGGACCAAAGCTCTTTTGGTTTATGAAAAGGATAAAATTGCTCTGTGTTTGTGGCCAAAGGCATTATAAGCTGCAATGCAAACAAAAAATTGGAGAACCCCCTAGAGGGCAAAGGAGAGGTACCTCAACCACCCTGTCTGACCTCTGACCAAGGCACCCACATGGCCAATAACTTTGTGCCTCCACAGCTGTTTTGAGTTTGAGGGTTAACAGCAAATTCCTTCA
This sequence comes from Moxostoma hubbsi, assembly GCA_032164185.1. Taxonomy (NCBI): domain Eukaryota; kingdom Metazoa; phylum Chordata; class Actinopteri; order Cypriniformes; family Catostomidae; genus Moxostoma; species Moxostoma hubbsi. Next base: position 9,008,755 of record JAVLUX010000011.1, on the reverse strand, counting down.
GATAATTCCCTCGGAGCATGTTGAAGTCAGAGCCATGGTTTGGCTTGATAGTCAGGGTCCTGTTTTGTGTAAATGGTCTATTATATTTATTGTCCATCATGCATGGAAACACCTTTAACAGAGGTTAACAAGATAATATTTCTCCTATGGAATTATTGAGTTAGGACTTATATTAAAGGAGTAGTTCACCCAAAAAATAAAATTCTGTCATTATTTACTTATACATTGTGGGATGAACCTTTAAACAAAACCTTTCTGCAAAAATGGGGGATACCGTTATATCACCATTTCCAGTGTTGACTGCTTTCCGCTGTTGCTGTACCAGATAGCTCAGATAACAGGGTCTTACCTCCATGTGAACCCCAGCAGTGGTATCCCTCAAATGAATCACTGCAGCACTTGAGCCCCTGCTTTGTCTTGATGTGAGAACACTTCCCCCCACTGCCATCATTCCTGTTGTAAAAGGCATTTTGGTGTACCAGTATTGCTGAAACAGCACTGGCCAGTCCACTGCAAGGCTGTAGTACATCCATTGTGTTAATGGATATCCTTTGTATCAGCTGCAGTGCATAGGTCAAAGGGTGGTATGGAAGACCAAAGAGGCCAGCGTTCCCAAGAGAAGCTATTAAAATTAACTCCCTTTTCCGTTTTTAGTTCTGCGAGAGCTTAAGGGAGTGCTCAACCATGAGCCTGTATTGCAAACCCTCAATCACACTAAGCTCATGCTTTCTGTTAGGTTTGCTCACTAGTTTCATGGTTAAAGAAAGATAGAGTTTACTCTAGGAAGCAGTAAATCACTAATTCAAGCAAGCACCAAAAGTGCAAATTAGCTCTTAAGAAGATTTTTTGAAAAACACAAATATCATTGTTGTGACCCAGTAACCATTCATATATTGAAATTTCGAGGTATGCTTTATGGATGGCAGATCTTTAGTAAGTTTTATGTCCATCCATTTTAAATGACTAACTTCAGTTTTTACGGCTTTGCCACTTTAAAACCCTGCTTAGCAAATGTTTGAACTAGCCTAAGATGGTTTGATGGTCTCCCAGCCTGAACAGCTGAAAAGTGCCCAAATGTCAGCCAACGTACCAATCTGAACAGGCTTGGAGATCAGTTCAGACCAGCAAACCATTTTTAAGCATTTTTCCAGCAGAAAACCTCATAACATCTACAGCCCTGTGGAAAATGCACCTCTTTGTGCAAAAGTACTTATTTAATCCAGACAAGACCCATGCATAGTGTAGTACAATTACAGACTTTATTGATAAATCAGGGAATGGCCAGGTGGGTGATTAGCTTTATGTTAAATTAATCTGGTGAGATCTTCTGAGTGCAGCAAGACACATACTCATATGTGTATCACACTCAAACCTGATTTCCAGCTTTTGCCAGCTTTCACTTGTTGAGTCTTGTATAGATTTTTCCTGTGCTGTGATGCATTTGGGGTTATTTGCTGGTGACCCTAGGCCACAACTACACTATAGCTTTTGTCCCAGGACTGAGACTGTGTGAAAGTATCGAGACAATTAAGGTAACTAGTCCAGTGCCTCAGAGAGGCTTAATAAATCACATTGTCTCTGCTTGGCTTATATATATATATATATATATATACTATAGTTACTTATTTCACAAATAAGTAAATCTTCAAATATCCTAACCTAAATATATGTAAAGGATCTACAGATATGATGTATTCTAAAACCAGACATTAGTAGGTATGTTTTAACAGTCATACACTACTCATACATAACAACAGATATCCCAGTTATGCATTTTGTATGGATGCCATAACTTAATCTGTTTGGCCTTTGCCTGAAATGTAAGAAGAAATGTATCATTTTACAAAGCCCCTGAAAAGTCATTCACTTAATACTTCCTTTCAGTACTGGAAGCAGTTTTCTTGCTCTCCCCTAAACCCCTAATCCTTCTGCTGCCACTACTAACGCCTTAGGAAAGAACCATCAACACAGACTAAATAGGGATGTTATGCGGTGTGACATTTCCCTGGTGCAGAATGGGTAGAGAAGACAACCCTCTTTTTTCCCCTAAGCGTTTAACTGTTGCTCATGCACATTGATGGGTGACAGGAAGTAAATAAGGCCTCAACAAGTTGTTAAAAATGGGAACAAATTGCATGTTACCTGGATCGGCTGAATCCACTGGTGGTTGCCACTTGGCCTGCTGCTTCTCAGGGTTCCAGGCTGTTTAGGGATCTGATGTGGAGCGGTTTGCATGGTGCTGTGTAGTTAGGCCCCTTGCCAGCCTATTCTGTTGGAATTTCCTGTCTGAATTGACTCCCTCCTGCTCAGTCCCTCCTTGTTCCTTGAGTGAGACAGAAAGCTTTTTTAATTACACTACTCCTGCTGGCCTCTCAGGATATTATTATTGTTCTTGAGTGCTTCATCTAAAGATGAGCCACTTACAGCACAAAGCCGCCCATCTCTCGGCTCCGTTCAGACATGAAAAGTGAATGTATTCCTCCTCTACTTTGAGTACCCACTGGTAATGTCTAACACCTGCCATTGGCTTTAAAAGGACAACTTAATCCTGCAACAGAACGTGGATGGCTGGTTCTCACCAAGTCCCGACAGGATGTTTTCCACAGGTTATAGGTAATTTTTGGAATTGAAACAATAATATTTTGCACTACCTAAACACCATCTGAGTATTACACTCTGTGGTGTATTAAAAGCTAGTATGTTGCACATAGCGGATCATCATGAAGGATGAGTTCTGTATCTGTAGCTTAACTGGCAGAGTATGATTCTAGCAACACCAAGATTATTGGTTCGATTCCCAAGGAACACACATACTGATAAAATGAATAGCTTGAATACACTGTCACTTTGGATAAAAGTGTCTACTAAATAAATTAATATAAATGACAAAAGTTGAAAGAACATTCCTTTACAGAGAAATAATCTTTCACATTTAATGCTGCGTTCATGTCGTGTCTGAATTACTGTAATTACGAGATGGCAACTCCGGGTCATGCAGATCCGAAGTTATTTGTTTCTATGGCAACACTCATAATGCCAAAACAGCTTTGTTGTTGATAACAACTAAATATTTATCAATTCATTCATTCACCTTGGCGTGTTGTTACAAAATGTTTAAGAACAAAGAATATGCTCCAGGTAACATTGACATAATAGGATGGCATAGCAAACAGAAATATGTGTTCACTTCCTTTATCTGTTGTGGCCGCTGCCATTATTGGTTCTTTTCATATGATGTCACAACTCTCAAGTCAGAGCTTTTATAGAATTCAGAGTTTACAACTTGTAATTACAAGCTCTACGAAGACCTGAATGCTTTTTACAAGTTGGAATCTCATAATTACGGTAATTCCAACATGACGTGAACACATCATAAGAACCAAGTTTATATTAAAATTTTAATGAATGTTTTAATTAAATAACAATTTGTAATATTAAACTTGATTAAATTAGCTAATAAATATAAAATAAACTAAAAAAAATTCAAATATAAATGTATACATATATACACATTTTTAGGGCTGGGTATTGATACAAATTTCCTGTTTCGATTCCCATTCATAGGGTATATAACTTTGTTTAAGAATCGATAGCGAGATTGTTCAAATATCATTTTTCATCTGAAAATAAATATTTTTACCCACCTGAACATATTAACTCAATGTTAGCCCCAGTTTCTATTCACAAGTTGTATGGAGAGAGAAAAAAGATTAATGGTGAAAGCTAGGGTGAATGGTGACTGAGACTAACATTCTAATAATGCAAACAAAGTAATACTGGATTAGAATGGCATGAATGTGAGAGAATAATGGCAGATTTTTCAGTGAATTATCCCATTAAGAGAAGGGTCTTAAGGTCTTAGGTCTTGTTACTGGTTTACTCTTACTATCATTTGACATCATTCTGCAGTGTGACAAAAACATTTTTAAAAGTTCAAATATTCTGTGTATTGTCACTTAATATGAGGTCATTAATGCTGCATGCACAATAATTATGAAAGAGTTAGGAAAATGTTGTTTAAAATAGGTCTAGATGGAATTTAGCACATCACACTGCAGGATGTGTCAACTTTCCAAAAATATATCATGTTACTGTAAATACCCAAATATGGTTGGTAGGAGGATGCCAATGTTGTTCACTCTAGGGAACAGAGTGGAACAAACATACAAGCACACCTGTGTACCCTCCAGAGCACTGGACTTTGGCCCAAGAACAATGGAGCTGTCTAAGTGATGGAATGAGCCCTCTCAGGCAATCCCTGCCTCGGTACATCCTCATGGCTTTTATCATCATTTGGTCGAAGTTCACTCTATCGCACTCCAGAAAAAAAATGAAAATTCGATCATTTACTCACCCTCATGTTATTCTTAACCCATATGAGTTTCTTCAGTGGAACTCAAAAGGAGATGTTAGGCAGAATGACATACTCGGTCTCCATTTTCTTTAATTAAATGGAAAAATGAAGCAATGGAAGTGAATGGTGACTGAGACTAACATATCGGCTAACATTTTCGGTGTTCTACGAAAGAAAGTCAGTTGCGTTTGGAGCAACATGAGGGTGAGCAAATGATGACAGAATTTTCATTTTTGGGTGAACTTTCCCTTTAAGTCATTTATTAACATTTCCTTGGTTGCTGTACTTGGAGTGTTTGTCATCATATGACATTTGGTCTGTTGCAGTATGATATTTGTGATGTTTAATGCGGAAACTTTCATTGTCTTAGAAAGAGAAAAAATATATATTATTTTCTCAGTAATTAATGACTTTCTCTGAGATCTGACATCAGTCCCAGCATTGTAGCACATATATGATCCTCCATGCTTTTCAGCTGCTGTTCCCATCATTCTTAAATACACAGGCATCCCTTGAGTTTCCAAAGCCTTACTTAAGCTCTGTCAAGCTACATGCTTGGCCGGAGCATAAATGAATATGTTATGTATATGCATGCTTTTCCACTACACGTCCTCACGCAAGCTCTCATTATGCTGGCCCCTACACCCAAATTTGAGAAATGACTCTCAATATCCAACTCACCAAGGAAAGTCCACCTAATTGGCAGTGAAAACATTTCTACAGCTTGAAAGTATGCATTCACTTTTTCCTTCAGGTCTCTAGATTTACGAGAGGGATTTTAAGCCATTGCCGTTGTGAAGTTATGCATACCTGTCAGTTTTGCTTTCCACAATGACAGTGATGAAGGGATTAAAGGGTTGATCATTTCTCCAGGACAAATTCCTCTGGAAATACCAATATTTCAATCTACTGCAAGCTCTTTTTGAACAAAGCCAGTGAATCTTTTTCTCAATGCATCAGGATCCATCATGGTTTAATGTAAGTAGCGGAGTCAATCTCTCCTTCTTTCGTGTTCTTGAGTCTTGAAGCAGAATAATGCATGCTTGTGAGTCATCATGATGATTGGAGCGAGAGTGGCAGGTCTGGAATGCTGACTCACACAGGTCTCCTGATGGGCCCCTTAAAGGCCCCTACGGCCCTTCCCCACCCAGCTCTACCCTGAGCTCCTCTCAGGTAGAGATAGTTATCTGAGGACTTTACCCCCACGGTCTCAGTTCTCAGGTCAAGCCTGATTCAGTGATGCATGTGACGCCACAAGAATTTTAATTCAAGCAAGGAATGGACCTAAAGACATGGCCCCTCTCTTCTAGACACGCACATTGTGAAATGAGCAGGAGAATGCATGATTCTTGGATAGGGCCATAGTTGTTCCAAAAAGAGTCTTAGGAGCTCATTAAGAGCAAATAGTAACAATAAATGCAAATTTAAGACGCAGGCAGTGAACTCTATATTTAGTGCTTACTCAAAGCTCTATAATCACCACCTCAAGTAAGTTCCAGTCATTAATGAAAGCATGTTGTTTTTTAACGAGACCCCTTTAAAGCAATGAACTTTTTTATTACAGGAAGAGCATGTCTTGGCCCCCATTTTTAGCCCAGACAAATAAAAACTCATCATGAGATACTGTAATCCATTCTTTGCACATGTAAAATATTGAGTGGGGCTGCAGAAGCATCTGTACTTTTTCAAATATACCGGAGAAGAGAGGGCTAGGCTATATGCGCATTCCTGTCTGAAGGGGCACGGCAGTTTGGCTAACTTGGGTGTGCTTCTACATGGCCTGGATGTGTGAACAGGACTATCGCGATCCATGTGTGATTGTGTTTTAGCAGTCTTTCTCCTCCATTTGCTCTATCATTTCCTCATTTCAAAGGGAGAACCTCACTGCAGTGGTCTGTGTGAGATGCTCAGCTCCATCTCTGTTATGTTCAAGATTCTACAGTTTTCCCTCAGGCAACCCAACCATTAATATAAAAAATAGTTTTTAACACTGACTGTATAATATCTTTCATGAACAAACATTATTACATGCTTTACATCCTTTGCCTTTTTTGGGGGGATTCATTGCACCACTGTGTTGTCCGAATGATATAATGAAAGTTCTTCCGAACCTGTATGACTTTCCTACTTCTGTGTAACACAAAAAGATGTTGGCCTCATTCACCATTTGCTTTCATTGCATACTTAGCCCATACAATTAAAGTGAATAGTGACTGAAGCTATCTCCTTTTGTGCTCCATGGAAAAAAAGAGCTTTAGATGCATTTAATATCCCTTTAATGATGCGTTTATGCTTGGTACAATCAACAGAACTGGATGATAAAAGATGTGTGTTCTTCTGTAACCACATTTTGTGTACATACATTTTGAAATATGCACAGTATTGTACAGAAATATCTACATATTTGACCAGTCCACTGATATCCACAGATTTTATCAGTTCTGGCCCCCCCCCCATTTGAAAGTTCTGTCTGTAACTCATTTGGTTTCTTTTTCTCTTCTCTCTTCTCTCTTCCACTCTACAGCTCCTCATTTATTCTCAACCTTCCACACACCGATCCCGATCGATATGCGCCACCATGAGGGAAGGTACCATTATGAGCCTCACCCTCTCCACCCCATGCATGGGTAAGTTTGAGAGCTTCAACATCCATTTTCATCTTTCTGCACAGATGTAATCACCATTAAGAGAGAACCTGTTAAGTCATCTTCAGTTAAAAGTTTGCAGATTCAGTGCTTGCTATGGCCAGGTCACGGTCCAGCACAGTCATTTGTCTTCTGCATGGGAGATCGTTCAACTGCAGTCATCAGCAAGCAGCTCATGGACCGCAAGAGTCCAAACAGTGAGAAACAAGCCAATGATTCAAGGAGGTTTCATATCACAGACAGATTAGAACAGGATGTGAAAGGAAAAAGGCTGATTAGTACAGAACTGACAGAATTTTAGCAGTTCTGCCCTGGCGCATCCTTGTAATATTTCATTGTTTTGGACAACTGCTGTGATTCTGACATATAATGAGACAAATAGTTTGGCCAGGTTTTGAGGTTTCGGTAAGAGGCTCTATCGTATACATACATACATGTGCAAAACCTGAACGTCGCCCAGTCTGGTACGATGTATACAAAGACCAACTCATGGTGTCATAGAATTAACCTTTGTTACTCTCATTCTGTTACAGTTTAAGACTTGTATGCTATGGGCCTGGGTAGCTCAGCGAGCATTGATGCTGACTACCACCCCTGGAGTCACGAGTTCAAATCCAGGGTGTGCTGAGTGACTCCAGCCAGGTCTCCTATTCAACAAAATTGTCCCGGTTGCTAGGGAGGCCAGAGTCACATGGGGTAACCTCCTCGTGGTAGTTATAATGTGTAGTTCTCGCTCTCGGTGGGACATGTGGTGAGTTTTGCATGGATGCCACGAAGAATAGTGTAGGCCTCCACAAGCACTACGTCTCCGTGGTAATGTGTTCAACAAGCCACGTGATAAAATGGGCGGATTGTTGGTCTCAGAAACGGAGGCTTCCACCCGGATTGAGGCGGGTCACTGCCAACACAAGGACTTATAGCGTATTGGGAATTGGGCATTCCAAATTGGGGAGAAAAAAATAAAAGACTTGTACGCTAAGCTTGTATGAATTGAAACCTATGGCTATGTAGGACTAACTAGACAGGAACAATGATAAAATTGCAAAACTTGTAAGGTCCCAAATGAACAAACCCCAAGCACCAAATGCGAGTAAAAAAGTTAACTAAATGCAGTAAAATTTACTCTGTAACTTTATTATGAACTGCAATGTAATACATGGTTCAAGTCAACAAGTATAAATTATAGTCAGACCCTTGCTAATTGACATGAGCCATTTAAAATCATTCAAACAACCTACTAAACATTATGATTATTTATCTCAGCAAAATTTTGCCATCAGATGTTTTTATTTATAATCACAAGTGTCTTCGCATTTAATGACAGGTGCAAGAGACTGGCTGATCTTCTATATGATACTGCAGGTGACAAAATGATCAGTCCTGTTTGTCTCAAATATGTAAGGAAGAAAAACAGTTAAATTATACCCATTTTCATGGGGCAAAAATATTTTTCTTATAACTGCCCTATGCAGGAATGGCAAAAAGTTCAATTTGGATCCCACTTGTAGGTTATGCTGTACCATATTTATCTCAATTGTCCTGCTCACAAGGAAAAGTTTTGAGACACAATCAGTGTAATTGCATTTGCATTTAAATGCATTTTGATTTGATAGCGATACATATCTTGTGCCTAGTGGCAGGAGAACGATTTATCACATGAGCTGGAACTGGTAGAGACGGAGAATTCCTGCCTTCTCTCTCTGTACACTGGCTCCTTTGATTAATGTGACTCAGCCTTGACAGAGGCCCCCTAATTCATCAAGACCTTGATCAGGCTGTCTTTTCCACTGCCTATGCCCGAATCACCTAATTACATGTATGTTGCACAGCAAATTAAGCACTGTGTCATTTGTTGGCAGGCCCTGTGCTTTGTTATCGAGTGGAGGTGTAGAATCAAGGAACTAGTTTCGGCAAGTTAGGGTTTGGCCCACATATATAGGATTATTCATTGTACATAGGTTTTATGTTGTCATAAAGGAACAGGGAGGTCTAGTTTACCTGGAGAGAACTATTTGTTAGCATTTTTTATTTATTTATCAGAATCTGCAGCTACTGTCGAAACTAAGTAGCCTAACCTAGACCCTCTGCTAAGGACAGACCTATCTGCCACATGTAAGACTACTTTTTAGAGGTTTTCACTGTCAAAATTTGCAAAAACTTTGCATATTATATTTTACTTTTTTGCTTAAAGCTGAAGTATGTAATTTCTGCACCACCGAATTCTGTATACTCAAATCAGCCCATCAGCAATCATCCTTGCAATTATCTAATAAGCCAATCTTGTGGAAGCAGTGCGGTGCATAAAATCATGCAGATATGGGTCAGGTGCTTCAGTTCCACCATCAACCATAAGAATGCTGTCTCAATGTGACATGATTGTTGGTGCCAGACAGTCTGGTTTGAGTATTTCTGTAACTTCTGATCTCCTGGGATTTTCGCGCACAACATTCTCTAGAGTTTATTCCGAATGGTGCCACAAACAAAAAACATCCAGTGAGTGGCAATATTGCAGACAGAAAAGCCTTGTTGATGAGAGAGGTCAACATAGAATTGCCAGACTGGTTCAAACTGACAAAGTCTACAGTATAACTTCAAATCTCAGATAACCGCTCTGTTCAGTTTTGGTGAGATAAATATAATCTCAGAATGCTATTTCTACCATACGTATAACAGTACCAGCAAACAAATGCTGACTGTTCTCTGGTACTATCAATATAACAAAGCTCACTCTGACATTTCCTTTTGTAATACAGACACTAAAAAGAATGGCAAATGGAGACATTCATTTTGCCATGTTACCATGGGCAGGTACCACACATGGTGCTGTGATGGAAGCCTGCTAAAATGACAGGTAGATATTTAGAAGCAGCTCTATAGATGCACTTTGACATACCATGTCTATAACTAAGGTCTCTTTAACAATTCATGTACCATCTTGTCAGAGAGTGGGCGTAACAACAAGACCTTGGTTATCATTCTTGTCAATGGGGGCCCTCTTTGTCTTATCCCCTGACAGGTAAAGTTGTAAATGATGGCTTATTATTGAGGGTTCAAACACCCTCAGCAGTTTTGCTGATTTATATATGCGATGACATATTGTCTTGTTGTTTCAGACTGTCTGGAAAACATTGGGAAATGTGGGAATGTAACCAAAACAAGGTTAATATGTGTTTGTGTACGTTTTAGAGTTGTCTCTAATTTTTGTTTACTTACGTCCCCATATTAGTACCATTGTGTTTCAAAACTGCTTTAAATATTATTCCAAATCATTAGTTATGTGCAGAGTTAACGTATGTTAACGTAATGTGACCTTATCCTTAAAGTCACCATGAAATCTAAATTTATTCCTTAAATAAATTAATTTTAAGACCTCTTTGCTGGTCTTACTGTACACTATTCATTGTTGTATGATATTTCATGTAATAATCATAATCTTTCATCAAAATGCAATAACTTTTGTGTGTCACACCCACTTTCCATGATTCTATTCCCGCGTTTCCTTTTTTATGTTGAACATCATGTTTCATCCAGAAATACGTTCGATTACAGAAGCAAAATGGGTTGCGAATGGCATTCCATGTTGACTTCAGTCTATGCTTCAGTCATTGGTTTCAAATGTTAAAATGATTTTCATTTTGTATTTAGTTTAATTCATTAAGTTTTGCTAGTTTAGTTAAGTTTAGTTAACAACTGAAGTGTTAATCTTCAACTTCGGACACCAAAGTGCTTTTTGCAACCAAAAGCACATCACTCAAACTTCAAGGTTATAATGTGGTCACAATAATTACACCACAACAGCCATGACTTTAGAATGTTGTCAGTGTTTATACAACCAAAACGGTATGCTTATTGCCACATGTACATATAACACATCTATATTATCAGTTTGCAAAACCGTAGTACTATTGGAGGCGAATGTTAATTTTGAGCACTTGCTCCAAATGGAGTGGAGAGATTAGTGTTTTGTGTATGGCGCGTCTGTTTTCTCTCAGTTCCTCTAGAACAGAGACGTCTTTATGGCTATCCTTTCAAGGGGGCTGATGGAAGAAAGTTGGCAATTGTACAAGCCTGGTAGTCTGCAGGCGTTTACTGGAAACTGAGCACGACTCAGGCTGGGTGCAGGTTGGTCTCCGAACAGAGAGGGTATAAATGAGAGACTGAGATGAAGCCAGACTGTGCCAAGCATAATGCATCTGATACCCAGTGCACAGATAGCCACTATAGGCCTTGCTCATATCTCATCAAGCAGTTACAAACAGGTTATGCAATTTAGAAAAATGCATGTATTAAGCATTTGGTACATAACCAAAGACATTTAAATTGATGGTGACAACTTGAAGCTACTTTAATCCTCTTCATTCAGAAGATTCATTCCAAGGGAAGGGTCTCAGATTACATGACAACATTCATCAATCAATATATCATTATGTTACTGCATGAAAATAAACCACAAAAAATGTATAAAAGGCAGGGGAAGCGCAAAAAACGGTGTGCTGTTTCTCACAGATGCATCTAAAATTTAATCTAAGCACAAACCCAATATTTCCAGCAGAATTATCCATTATTTAAGTGGCTTAAATAAAGTAGCTTCGGACGTGTGTTTGTCATCTTTGTCCATCCATGTTTTTAACAGATACTCCGTGAAGATTCGTGAAGTTCTCTGGCTTGTGGATATACCCGTTTTTTGTTTTTTTCTTTTCTTGGCGAGACAGTTATGTTTTAGCGCAGTGGTTGATTGACAGGTAAGTGGTGGTGCTACACTGATGTCCGGGATGCATTCAGGAAAGATTAGCGTTTTTACCTCAAATGTGATGTGGTCATATGTTTTTGACTATCATTGTATGTGGTTTTTGTGATCTGATCACAAAACATTTTAGACCCTGTTTAAACTTGTATTTAATAACGCTGACCACATGTAATGGGATCACCCAAAACGCATCTTAATGTCAGGTGTACAGGGTCATAGTCCAATAAACCATTGGACAGACGGACGGACAGACAGATAAATAGATAGATTATACTGTATTATTTTCTTGTAATGGCCATTGTTTTGGAAATACTGTACAACAGTCATGCCAATAAAGCTTGTTGGAGAGAAGTAGATCAAGTAAATCGGTAAATCATTCCGTCAATGTAAATCTATGGGATTTTCCAGATTTTTGATTGCCTGTTGTGTGAAAATCGTAAATCAGATCTGTTAGATAAGACATGGCATACGATTCAAGAACAGTCTGAAGGCCTTGCTTAAAGCTCTAGGAGCAGTTAGTGTTAGGAAAAAAAAAGTAAACCAACTTTGCCAACATAACTTATATTTGGATATTTGGCCATTTTGAGATTATAACTGTGCTCTCTTGCCTGATTAACAGAAATAGTCATTCTTCCTAAAACCTTAGAAGATCCCTACAGTACCATCCCCCGTACAATTTTCAGCCTGAGTGCAAACACACCCTTGTGGAACGCAGGCTCTGATTCATATGTATGGTCATTTCCTCTCCCTGTGGAAACTGAATGGAGTGTGGGTACATACACCGGTCTGCTTTATTTAACAATGTCTGACATCTCCTCTGTGTTCAGAAACACTCCATGTAGGGACTCTCATGGACTTAACTGCAATAAAAGAGCTCACATTAGATCTTTCAGGACTTCAGAGGCTGTATTACAGAAACTTCCTATGTTTAAGGGATAGTTCACCCAAAAAAGACATTTCTGTCACTTATTTAACCTTTATGTTGTTCAAAACCCATATAACTTTTTTATTCCGGTGAACACAAAATGAGATTAAGCAAAATGGCAGCCTCCATTCCCATTCCCATGGCATGGAATAACAATTCAATGAAAGCTACTGCCTAATATCTCTTGTTTTGTTCCATGGAAGAAAGAAAGCTATTCACTTTTGGAACAGACAAGACAAGATAAGATTCTAGAGTTATGATGTTTCTGTAATACAGCCCAAGGTTCTGATCTTCCTCTCATGTATATGTTCAACAGGCTCTCCAACATTAACAGGTAGTTCAGGGAGGAAGTGCTGGAACCACACACAGGTATCTCTTCAAAGGTCTCTGCCAGACAAGAGCTGGCTGCATGCTCTACTTTCAGGAACTGTTAGAGTTACAACTGCCTCTTGGCTGATATTCTTTGGACTGGCACACGGGCGGGCGTAGATATCTGCCAAACATGGCACGTTTATATCCTCACCATGACCTGTGGGCTATCTGTGAATGTCTGCTCCACTATTTTGTTCTTCACATCAGCTTCTTCAAACGGTGCCCATGAAATGGGTAGGAAGTATTAAAGCAGTCTCTTCACAATGGAGGCTTGCGTGTCTGTTTGAGACGCATCCATCCCACCCAGACATTACATCTTACCATGCACTACACTGTTCTCAGTCTCGACTTGTTTACTACCTCAGGCGTAAAGGGAGGAGAAGCTTGTCTCGGTTTGGGAGTCATGAAATAAAGAATTTGATCAGTTTCATATTTGAGGTCTGCACAGGTATTGGGTTGAAGTTTGAACCCGGCCCATAAACAAGACCCTGTGTCCCGACCGATACTGTCAAATGATCGCTTACCAACAGCTTGCTAAGTCAATTCAGAAGTCAAAAGAGCCCACCCCCAAGTCTCTTATTATATTCTCATTCCTTTATATGGCTCGTGTCCCTCCTTCAATATACATCTATGCCATTTTTCTTAAATGGTCATTTTTTTTGCTATTTCAGTTCAGATGAAAAGCCTGCTTCACTCCACAAGTTCATAGCTCTCCTTAATAAATCACACAATTCATATCTGTTACACAAACAGTAAAGGACAGATTACACTTCAATATTTAATACTCTAAAAATCCCTAAGTTATACACAAAACCTGAAGCTGGCCTGAAAATTTTGTAATGAAATTCTTAAAGATGAGCACTGAGCTTGTCTTAGGCTGGATAATTAAAGTATGTCATTAACACAGTGAAGAACATTGGTGACAGCAAACAAGTCTTCTAATGTGGCCTGAAGACGGATTTACATAGTGAATCTCTAATTACTCTACACTTAAGCACTTAAACTATGTGTCTGCTTGTCTTTGTGTTTAAGTAATGCAAGCATCTACCCCATCTTGTCTTTTGCTAGACCTCATGGATTAGCTGGCAGTCCAGTTATCTCCGATATCCCTCTGATCCGACTGTCGCCTCATGCTGCCACTACTGGAGAGTCTCCCTTCAACCCACCACATCCGTATGTCAACCCTCACATGGAACACTACCTACGATCTGTCCACAGCAGCCCCACTCTCTCCATGATCTCTGCTGCACGAGGACTGAGCCCTCCTGATGGTGAGTGGCATAGCTTCCCCTGCACCTTTTTGAATTTACAAAAATTGACAATTGCATATGTATCATTTTTTTATGTAACAGTATATGTGTGTATATATATATATATATATATATATATATATATAATTCAAATGAAATGCATATATTTATGTGCCTTTTTGGCAGAAAAACCTTAGAAATACTGTTTTACTTTACGGTAGAAAATAATTAACTATGCCTTATTATTAATGGGCTAATTTCCAGAAATACAGAGATGACATAGTGCATCCCTTTGACTGAGAATGGGTTTTATGTTTATAGTTGTGTCCCAAATCACACACTATACACTATTCGTTTACAAAATTCACTATGCACACCATGTAGTTTCTGAATTTTCAAAGTGTAGTATCATCCAAAATGGAACATTTTTATGTTTATTACTACATGGAAGCATTCAACGTTATAAGCTAATGAAAGTGACAACGCATGCAATGTGTTTCTGCTAGCTTTAGCATGTTAGCAAAAGTCAGATCAGCACTTGTACCTCAAACAACTCACATATTCGCACAGCGAAGGGTGGATGTAAAGCATTAAACTTAAATTTGTAAGTTGCCGTCTTTACTGAAGTTTCACTAGTTGCTACATCCTCCAGAATTTACAAATGTTTTGTCAGGCCAGCGTCACGGCCATGTAACTCCGCCCCTTCCGTAACGTACAGCAAGTATCCAACATTTCACACTCAGATTTGATGGTTGAAAAGTGCATCATCTTGGTACTTATGGTATACTTTTTGTTGCATCCACTCCTCCAAAAACACAACAGAAACACTCTACCTTTGTTAATCTCCTTTGTTATGGCCAAGAATGCTTAAAACAATCATGTAGACCTGCACTTACATGACATACAGTGCAGAGCAGATAATGGTGGAAAAGAAAACAGTAGAACATTTCCTAAACTTTATCTCACTTGCCAAAAGTCTGATCCTCTCAGACTTGTTAACATAACAGGTTGGGTTGAGTAGCCCAAATCAGAGATAAATCACCCAGCACAATTGGTTGGCAGTTATGGCACTGCACTTTCAGAGTTAAATAAGCAATGTGGAAAAGATTGTGTTGGTGATTAAATGGCAGAGAAAATGGAAGGAATTAAGCTTGAATGAGTGCATATAAAAATTAAAAGCCCCTCTCACTTTGTTCCCAACAGTTCACGAACACATTAAAAGGTCTACAACAAAAGACTTAGTGGCAGTTAATTTAATGAATTGCATGTGAAGTGTCTCTGTAATCATTGTTTCAATTTGATTTTTGAATAAAAAAATTTAAAGTACTGAGTACAGGCATTTTTCGGTCAACTAACTTTGAAAAATCCTGTCAGCTTCTTGACTGAACTTTAAGACCCCATGAAATCACTTGGAGAGCATATAGATGGCCTGAAAGCTAATAGACATGGACTAAAAGCCACAAAATTCTGTGATTTCAATAGATCTTTCAGGTTTTCAGAATTCAATCATGTTCTCCTTTTAACAGAAGGTCTTTGAAGGATCTCTGATTTAGTTTGGTGGAGACATTCCCAGGCCGATATCTCAGGACTCTGACTGCTGATTTGCCTCATTGGTCCACTGCCTCAGGGCTTTATCCGCCCCACTCTCTACCGCACCCCTCCTCACGCTGTCTCAGAGCCCCTCTAGAGACACAGTTGTATGATCCGGCAAGCATGGAGAAATAAACTGCTTGTTCTGCCATGAATCCAGCACAAACACATACCTGTTCTGTTTTAACCTTGCTGGGGCCTAATTGTTCCTGATAGATCTGTTATGGCATGAATAGCCAAGCAGGCGAGCGAACAAGGTGGAACTTCCCCTCATCTTGAGTGTCCCAT
Organism: Moxostoma hubbsi; assembly: GCA_032164185.1. Lineage (NCBI taxonomy): Eukaryota > Metazoa > Chordata > Actinopteri > Cypriniformes > Catostomidae > Moxostoma > Moxostoma hubbsi. The sequence continues at coordinate 8,992,584 of JAVLUX010000011.1, read as the reverse complement.
AACTTAAACAACGTGGACGTGAATGGGTGTTATTTCAACAAGTGTTACAAAAATAATGTAAGGGCCACTAATGGTTATCAGAGTTAGCCAGAAAAAAAGAAAAATATTGCTTGCATGTAGTACCTTTGACACCTTTAATTCTAAAGGTTTACTAGGTGCAGGGGTTTTATTTATTAATAATAAATAAATAGTTGATCTTGTCCCTCAAGTGCACACGCTTAATGCAGTTAGATTAGAACTTGATAGACTGCGACTTATTGAATCATAATATATGTCACTGTGCATTTCTTATCGTGAAGACGGTTGGCAATAAGCAGCTTTATTAATAAGAGAGAGTTTATTTTTTAGTGAGTTAAAGATTTATTGAAGTGAACAGAAAGGTGAGAAAGGTTGTGTTCACCCCATTATGCACTGCAACAATATATGTTTATGATTTGTATACAACCTTTTAAGTCAGGGTACAAGCTGAATAATCGGTTAAGAGCTAATGATTAATCATTGCAATAATAGCTGAATAGTCGAATAATCGTTCTAATAATCGTTAGATTAATCGATTAGCAAAATAATCGTTTGTTTCAGCCCTGGTGTGAGTGTGCACGTGCGAGCTGGTAGTTTGGGTGGTTTACGAGGACATTTGTTTTTAAATAAAATGTTTTAAACAATGTTTTCTTGAAAATGAAAAAATGCAGAAAGTTTTTATTAGGTTTAGAGGCACGGTTAGGGTATAGAATCTATAGTTCATACAGTATAAAAACCATTATGTCTATGAAGAGTCCTCACAAGGTTAGCTGCACCAACGTGTGTGTGTGTATGTGTGTATGTGTGTGTGTGTGCGGGTATTTTCAATTTATGTGGGGCCAAATGTCCCCATAAGGATAGTAAAACCCAAAATGTTTGACATTGTGGGGACATTTTGTCAGTCCCCATTAGAAAAATAGCTTAGAAATCATACTAAGTTATGTTTTTTGAAAATGTAAAAATGCAGAAAGTTTTCTGTGAGTGTTAGGTTTAGGGGTAGGGTTAGGGAATAGAATATATAGTTTGTATAGTATAAAAACCATTATGTCTATGGAAAGTCCCCATAAAACATGGAAACCCAACATGGGATGACTCGGCATGCTCTACAAATGTTGTCCAATCAAATGGTCTCTAGAATGAGAATGCCCCTCCCTCAATAGAGTGCAACAGTGTTGACCATTTTTTCAGCCATCTTTGTTCCGGAAGTGTTTTTTCTATTTATTTTTAATAATTTTTTCATAGAGATTTCAGAAAAGTCTTCATTTAAATATCCAAAGCCATTAATCAAACCAACCAGCTCTGAGGTGAACCACAAAATTACAAGCTTTGATTTGGCAAAATAGGATAAAAAGTCAAAGGTACAAGACTCTGTGATTGGCATCTTTCACGAGGGAGTAAACTACAATCCCATGAAGGATTGTGAACAACGGAAATGACAATAAAAACAATAGTAAAATATAAAACGATTGATTGAAGTTTTTGTTTATTAGAATAGAAATAATATATTTTAAGTTAATTGCAAAATATTCAGATATATACAAATATATAAAAAGTTTGAAAGTGTAGGGAGACTGACTGATGGCTGTAAAGTGGAAAAAAAAAAATAAGCGAGCGGGCCCTTCACTATGTACCACTAAATATTCTTGTTTTAATAGGAAATACATCAACAGAGAAAAGAAAACTGTGCTTGTCAAAATAGGATCTTTCTCTTCCTCCTCTTAGCAGTGACCCATGAACACCTGAAGGAGAGAAGTTTGTTTGGCCTGCCTCCTCCCCCGCCTGGTGCAAACCCATCTGAGTACTACCACCTCATCGCCAGTCACCGCAGCCCTTATGGAGACCTGCTCATGCAGACAGGAGCCGTGGCAGCTCATCTCCCTGACTACATGAGCCCAGTGGACAGTAAGTAAACCACCATGAGTACTGCACTAGCCAACATGCAGTATACACACTCTGCGACCTTAAAGCTGAAGTGTGTAATTTTCTCAATGTAGAAATACTTTCTTGTATCCCAGTTTACATTGCGGAGACAATTAGAAGTAAGCTGTTTGTAGGCTGATTTATCTGAAGAGGGTAAACTGTGTCTCTTTGGCACAGTGCCCTGACATTTCAACTTCTGAAGTTTTGGGTGGGGCCTATCTGTGTTTGAGAAGTGGCAGATATATTGTTTGGGGAAAACTGTTTGAAAACAGTGATTATTTTTGCAACTCCATTTGGTGCCGCAGAAATTACACACTTCACCTTTAAAAAAGAAAGACGTGACTAAATGGAAGGACCCAAACTGGATGCAGCCAAAACAAACTGCTAATTACACATTTGTTACGCTCAGCAAAAAGCGATTAAAACACATTGATTGTGTAAAAATTGAGGGTTTACAAGATTTCCACTTCAAAGGACTAGGCTTTCTTTCTTCACCCATATTTAAAACATGACTAATGTTGAAAGTGTATGTAAACATGAGAGATCTCAGCAATTTATGAGGTTCTTACGGCCTCTAATTCAGATTGGGCTGCAGGTGTGATGTGTTATTATAAGTAACATTCTACAATTCCCTCCAACCTCTCCTTAAAAGGGAGATACAGTGTAAAGAAGGGAGGCATATGTTTGCAGTGGATGTAATGCAGGCTATGCCAGGTCTTTCATCTCTGTATTTGTTTTCCAAGCAGCGTAATGTCAGCCATGTACCCCCTCCTGCTTCTTTGTAATGTGATCCAATTAGTCATGTAATGGGCTGGTGTGCATTCTTGATCTTATAAGGTACAGATTACTCCTTGGCTCAATAAAGTGCCATTGTTAAAAGATGCCCAGAGGATCATGATTGCATTTCCTCTGTCATTATGTAATATCTAGGGGTTAACCAGGGTGAGCAGGTTGTATTTTAGATCTCATGCTAGGATGGTGCCAAGCGGTTACATATTTTCAAAATCTACTAGTTGGTGGGTTGCCTAAATGACTAGCCATCTAATGGGTTTTAAGAAAGCCCTGTGTAAATAAGGCTGGTTTCGGGTTTACCAGGCATGTTCTTGCATTCATAGCATGTGTTTAAAGCATGCCAGAAAGAGCGCAACAGAATGTTGGGGTCTCGAATAGAAGTAGGGGTTTTGAGATGTGTTTTAGAAGATGGATTATTTTTAATTTCGCAAGATTGTGATAGAAATGCCAATGCCAAATTGAATTAAATAAAAATCTAAAACTTACATTTTTTAAAAAAGGTTTGTGAAAATATGTAAAGAAAAAATAATAATTATTTCACAAGTGAACATGCCAAGATGTTTTGAAATCCATTATATTCTGTATATGACAGGTTGACATTATCTCTAGAGTATTTCAAGTAGATATTTTAGATCATAGGGGTTCAGCTGACAAAACAGGTTGGGAATCCTTGGACTAGATGGTTGTTGGACGACTGGTTGACTAGTCTTGCACTGAAACTCATATGTAGCCCTCTTTCAAAGTTTTCAAAGGAAAAGCGCCAAATAAATACAGCATTGTGAATTAGCAACAATTTGAGAGAGGATGAAGGAAAATCTTTGAAAGTCAGTGTTGGGTGTCTGCTGAGGAAATGCGTGATTGTAAATAATCAAGCACATAAGCTGGCACGTCCACTTGTATATATGCCCTGCTGCTTTGATCCAGTCCAGCCACCCACAGTAACACTAAGTGCCATTCGTGCAAAAATCCATGCAACCTCTCAGATTGCATGTTCCAATTACTCCAATCACTTATTAAACATGGACCTTTGCATTTTTATGACCGCTTTGAGTCGGTCGTGAGAGTTCCAGCATCACTAACCACGAAGGCTGACTACTGCGGCGCTGATTGCCCACAGTTTGTGTAGTGAGTCTTGTTAGCTTAAACACCTACAAACAGCAGCACAGCACAGGGCTTTCTCCTCCGCAACCCATGTCTTTGGCGTTCTCCTCCACCCGAATTGATGTGGTCTCACTCTGGGCACTCAGGTGTCCAGGGCTCTCCACACCAACCCACAATCACAGGGCTTGCATTGAAGGTGAATGTCAGCTCATGGCACGGTGGCAGGCCCATGAATAAAGCCCGCCTTCAGCAGAGCAAGGGGCTGATATATATATGCATTGCAGAGCCTAGTATTTGTCTTGGAATGGTGCACCGATCAAATTCATATGCGTATTTAAAAATCAATTCATGTTCTAATAAATTCAGTAGACCTACCACAAGAGTGAGTGTTCAGCATGCACAAAGTGGCCCTCTTGTTTGTTTTTTTCCCTGACGATTCCTATTTGCACATTAGCTGACAGGGAAAAAAAGTTTAGGTTTTCCTGTAAATGGTGATCGTTGTTATAAAGATGCGAAATGTGAACATGGAAAATCTGTCTGACTTGTCCCTAGAGCCAACATGTGTAGAACTGTAATTTTTTTCAGACAGTCTGCAATTGCACAACTGGGTCAAATCCAGATGTTAACTGGAGCCATGCAACTTTGAATAGATTGTAATAGACTTCACTAAAAGGCAAAATAACATTCTAATTTGTCGCAGTATTTGGTCACATTTTTTCTCAAACTTTGTGGTAAATGTCCATAGTTAATGGGATGAACTACACCTGTGCATACTTTGCTTGGACATCTGTGTGAATTTGAGGAGAACTGACTTCTTCAGACATCTATAAAAAAAAATACATTGAGACCAGTTGGTAAAAAGTCATTGCAAACATGGACCAGAAAAGTGAAGTCAGTTCTGCGATAAGGTCTAGCATCCTCTATATTTTGTTTCTAATACATTGAAATTCATACATTTCCTAATAGTGACTATTTTCAATGTACAAATACTTTTTGGAGCCACTGTATTTATTATATAAACACATACCAAGATGAGTAAATATTCCAACAATTGAAAGTGCACACATGCAGTTGTTCAAATGCACAGGCTTTGTTAACAGTATAATAACAGTATTTAAAGCAAATCACTTGTAATTAAATATCCTTAGTACACACCAATCAGCCACTGCCTAATGTTGTGAAGGTCCCCCACATGCTGCCAAAACAGCACTTTGCTGTTCACCACAGTTGTACAGAACGGTTATCTGAGTTACTGTAGATTTTGTCAGTTCGAACCAGTCTGGCCATTGTCTGTTGACCTCTCTCATCAACAAGGCATTCTGTCCACAGAACTGCTGCTCACTGGATGTTTTGTCTGGCACCATAAATCATGCCACGGGCCAAATCATTGATCATTGAGATCATTGAAATAATTTTTCCCCATTCTGATGGTTTTTGTGAACATTAACTGAAGCTCCTGACCCGTAGCTGCATGAAAATATGCACTGCTGCCACACAATTGGTTTATTAGATAATCAAATGGATGATTGTTGGTGCCAGTAACAGTCTCTAGAATTTACTCAGAATGATGCCCAAAACAAAAAAAAACATCCAGTAAGGGGCAGTTCTGTGGATGGAAATGCCTACAATTGTGGTGAGAAGAATAACATCTCAGAACGCTATTCTGAGATGTGGGTTGGTGCTGTTTTGGCAGCACGAGAGGGATCAACACAATATTAGGCAGGTGGTTTTAATGTTGTGGCTGATCGGTGTATACCCCTACATCAGTCATTCATGACTTATAAGAGTCAACGCTTAAGACAAGAATGATGGATTATCACCTCTGTCTTGAATTTAAACCCCAAAAGCTTTGAATACATGTACTGTTGCTCATCCCTTTGGATACATATGCACTCTTCTCTCACTGCTTCTCTTGCCAATGATGTGAACGCCAAATGCATTTGCCCCAACAGGCCCCAAAATAACAAATGGCGGCACACAATGTAAGGAGTCGGCATCGGCTGTGAGTGCATGTCTTGATGAAACGCTCCAGTGCTGTGCCAAGTGCATGTGCATGCCAATGCCGTGCACTTAACATGTTAATTATGGTCTGCGCCTGACAGGGCGACATGCCGAGTGAAAGCACAGTCTCCACTAAAAATAACACTGCAACAATTCCCCATCACACACATATGGGTTTCTACTAAATGTAGCATGTTCCTCAAAAGGTTAGTTCTCCCAAAAAATTGTATTCTGTCATCATTTACTCACACTAATGTTGTTCTAAAATAATATTACTTTCTTCCATGGAACTCAAAAGGGGATGTTAGGCAGAATGTTAGTTAGGATGATATGAAGTAGACTGTTTTGAATATTCATCTTCACCCTGCAGCTAAACAGCATGAACAGCAGAATGTGCATGGATACTTAAAATGTTGCGTAAGACGTGCAATCCCGCTACGAAATTCATTAAGTGGTATTTTTTCCTTCTATTTTCGACACATTGGTAATAGCTGATGCTAAGACACTTGGAAAAGAGCGAGGACAGTGCAAGGAGAGTGCACTCGGTTTCTGCACGATCTTGTGCGTGTACGCGACTGTGCCTTGGCGCTCGCGCATCTTTGCAAGCTAAATTGAAAAGCGCTCACTCATTGGTTAGAATACTTCGTTCGCTCAGTGTAATTGTTGTGCTCTCTCAGTTGTTGTTTTCTTGCCCTAATGGTATAAATGCACCACTGGCCCAATCGGGCAAGTAACAGTTCTAGCAACTGGCCCGAAGCTCTCGCACACTGGCCCCGGGCCATTGGGCAGTCCTTATTGTCCAGCCCTACATTCTCCATTCTGCTTAATATCTCCTTTTATGTTCCACAGAAGAAAAACATACATGTTTGGAACAGAACCTTTTTGTGTGAACTGTCCGTTTAAGCTCTTTTTTTGTACTCTCAAACAATTTTCCACTGAAATAATGCTGGTTCGATCTTGTTTTTTCATGCAGATTGATTTTTCATTGTTTTTTTTTTTTCTGAAAAGGACATTATATCGTCCCTGACCTCCTGATGTTATTGGCTCCTGGTTCGATACCAAAAAGGGTTTTAAAGGCCCTGTTTAGAGCCAATCTTTTGGCCCAGAACCACCCTTTCTGCCATGGAAACATGGCGAGCAGTTCTAGGTTAGGCATCGGCTCCAGCACCCTATTGTTGGATAAGGGGCATGAGTGAATCTGTTGTGCATGCAATGTTAGAAGTAATCTCACTGAAGTGCTTCTCAATGGGTGCAATAGGAAATGCTGGCCTTTGGCCCTGAATGGATGAATGCATGAATAAATAAATTGGAGGCAGTCACAAACCACAGCCTTCGGCTCATAGCTAGACACTTTCTGATAGCCAAAAGAGCAGGATAATACGTTGAACAGACCTCTCTTTTAGCAATGGCTCTATTATCTGCTGCTTCACTCAGCGTTGAGGAAGTGAAGGGTCTTGCAGCCTCTAATGCTCCCTAATTGACTTGCTTACACAGGAATGCTTTAAGAATTTGAATGGAAAAAGGGAAAAGCAAATGTTGAACTCATTTGTGTGGCATAGCCAGCGGGGAACAGTTCAGGGTCCCGTGATAATAGCAGCTTTCCAGTTAAATGTCTGTTGTCCTGGGATCAGGCAAGGGGTAATGAGCCCAGAGGGTGTCAGGTACAAATGTTCCCATAGTAAACTTGATTATCTTGTTATTAGTCAGATTTACTTGTAAAAACTCTTTTACCATTCTGAAAGATCTAGAATTGTCTTTTGGCCCCACCTGGTATGGCAAGCCAAATTGATTTTTAATCCTGTGCAGGACATGATTTGTAGATATCAACCATTCAGTGTTCACTAGTTAAAATGCTAATTCTTGCAATCAGGAATTTAATTATTCTGTAACTGCGAATTCACTTATAGAATTTCACATTGATCTGTCATACTATTGCAAGCCCTTTCGACCGTAACTGAAACTATTGAATGGAATAATGTCCAAACAAATGTCACTATTGTAACATGTTGATTATAACATATAAACCTGTAAATGCTACTTATTAATCACTCTTCTACAGACAGCATTCTGGGCAATAATCACACAAATAATTACAGCTTTCAGTCGAGGGCTTTTCAGGCGTCAAAACGCCACTCATTTATGACACATCATCTCAAACACAAGGTAGATGACTTAGCATCGAGAGCTGAACATGGATGGGTGGATGGATGTATTACTTCACTGATCCCTCAAATTAAATACATTCATATTAAAGGAGAAAGGGAACAGAGGATTAACACCTTCCAAATAAATTTCTCGGAATCCACAAAGGCATCCTAATAAAAGCATCGGAGCAGATGCTTATTATTATTGGCTCTTTGGTAAATGTGTGTAATTATAAAGCCATAGATCAGTCCAGATCCTCGATTGGAATCACCGCCTCCTACCCAACATTTCCATATCCTACAGGGTCCACAGGGCACATCTGGTTTAGCGCTCTCGCAGGAACCTGTGTACCCCTAAATTAGCGGTGTTGCCTATGAAAACATACCATGGCAAAGTGTGTGGGACTCTGCAGCTGGGATCAAGACAAACACCGCTACCCCCTAGTGTTCTGTTCACTCGGTGGGCAGCGGCCCATCAACGTGGCAGTTTCAAAGAAAACTATATATAATAGGCATTGACAAACAGATTTTACATAATTTTTATGTAAAATGTTACTATTTTTATAAAAATAGTCAGTTGAGCAAGATTCTAACCTACAACCTCTCACACTTAAAGCGATATTTCACCCAAAAAATTGTATTATGTCATCATTTATTCACACTTATGTTGCTCCAAACCCATATGACTTTCTGTCTTCTGTGGAACACAATAGCAGATGCTATTCAGAATGAGACTGAGAGACTTAGTCACCATTTTCTTTCATTGCATCTCCTTTTCCAAACAAAAAGATACTCATATGGGGTTGGAACAACATGAGGGACAGAAAATTATGAACATTTGCATCTTTATGTAAACTATCCCTTTAAGGCAAAAAAAAAAACATATTCTGGGGGTGTAACATTTCTCTAAGAAAAAAATACAAACCGTGCAGTTCACCAACCACGGTTCGGTAAGCATTTGCACCGCGGTTCATCTCTAGTTTAATAACACATCTGGATCATAGAGTTTGGCGAAGAAAGTAAAGTGGCAAATAGACATGCGCAGTTGTAACCTCCGCTAATGCACCTGTATGGCTGGATAGATGGATACACCACGCCTGTGTTTCACATGGGTCAACTTACTACAGAGAGAAGCTGTCCTATTAACTGTTAGTATGTTAAATCACAGTTCTACACATGTTAGTTGGCAAAATGGCAAGCAGAGAAAACAAGCTGCAAGAGAGAAGCCCCTGCATCATTTAAGTCTCCTGTCTGGGAACTTTTTCTTTATGCAGTTACAACATCGATGGTCAAAAAACGTTTACAAAACAGGCACTATTTTCAACGCGAGTGCCGTATACTGGTAATACATCGATATTGATTAGCTATCACCCGAGGATATATAGCACCTGGTTCGCACAGTGCCGCAGGTGAGCCTGAAACGGCACACAGACACACTCCCTTACATCTTTATGCAGGCACTTGGTGCTAGTTCAGACAGACATGAAACAAGAACTAAAGTGCTTGGGGTGTTCATAGCCAAAGTTTTGTTGCCCTTTCTCCGTTGATGAAGATGTGGGATTTCTGCATATGATTAAAAAACCTGAGTCGCGTTACAACATCCATTCTTATATTCGTTTTAATCGCAAGTTTAAATGTTGAATATGTGTTGAGTTCAGTTTGAAATGCACTTTATGTTGATGCATGTAGCGTAAATGAATCATTATACAATTCGTTATACAAATGAATCTGAACTTAATGTTATTACTTTTAAATTGTACACATTATATCAAACATTGACAGCTCATATCATTATTTTATATACACTTTCAAGAATTTATATAATGTAGAATTTTCATATTTTTAAAAAGGTAAAATGTGATTATAATTATCAAGGCAAACAAATGATTAAAAATAAAAATGTTCACATGCTTTTTCAGGATGGGTTCTGTTCAGTTCTGTTACTTGTTCTGCACCTGATCAGCCTAAAGATATTCCACTATTTTGAAGGCTGATATTTTCTTATAGTGAAAGGAATATGAGAAACTCCATTATTAAAAATGTTAGCATTTAAAATGTGCATTAAAGGACTTTATTTTGATGAGAAATTATAATAAATATATATACACAATTTTCAGACATATTTTGTCGTGAGTCGTGAAACTCATATCATATATCGAACTGAATCGTGAGATAACCATATCTTCCCATCCATAGAGAAATGTGTATGCTGTTCACAATGCACATCAGACCGATTGTCTAAAACATGGGTTTCAAACTTGACAGACCCATGAACCTCTATGTTTTCCCAGTAACGCTTAATAATATCTACTGTACAATTCAGTTTAATTCAATTCAATTCAATGGGCTTTATTGGCATGAAAGTTTCAAAAACAGTGTTGCCAAAGCATCATATAGAATAAATAAAATAAAAGCAAATTATATATTGTCCAATAACTTGGACAGTATATAATATAATTATTGGTAGTTTATAAATAGCAATAATATATAAATTACTATTATTGTTTATTTTACCATATCACATCTGTGTGTGTGTGTGTGTGTGTGTGTGTGTGTGTGTGTGTGTGTGTGTGTCCAGATCTTTCACTGTCCCTCAGGTTGTGGCATGTTGATACATATTGGGCAGCAAGATGTGCCCTGTCTCCTTCTCCCATGAGTATTTTTAATTTTGAGAGATCATTTAGGTCTTTAAAGTCTGAAGTTTCAGAATTAAACTTGTTTGGGTAAACATTCCTTATTTCACTGAATGTTTCACATTTTAGGAGGAAGTGCATTTCTGTCTCGGCCTCACCTGTCGAACAGTGACCAAATGTTCTTACAATTAATATCCTTAACAAATGTTATTTCTACATCACTATTATATAAAGCTCATTATTAGTTTGGCATTGCATTTGTTAATAACTTAAAGGTACTGTAAGTGATTTTGCAGTTCTGGAATTTCCTCCAGACTAGCCATTGATTTAGCCATGGCCCAACTTTCCAAAACTCCACTCTCCAAAGACGCTCACACTCAAAAACTCAAGCACGCTAGAGATCATTGTGTTAGAACAGATAGAGGGCGATGGGTCGACCTGAGTATTTCGGCATCCGACCCTGAGCATTTGGTGGGAGCAGGACACCGTACCAGCACTTAACAAGCATATTTTGGCTGCCCTGTGATCGTGCCCAATAATTGACAGGCAAAAACGTTTTCTGATTGGTTAAACAAAAGATCTGATGGTGGCTCGCGGACATCTTTACCTCCAATGTTTGCCAACCCTAGGGCTGTTACAGAGACAGTTGAGATATTTCATTGGACCTATTTCAGTTATATATGTCAAGTAATAGAGACTTTTTATGCGTGTAATTTCATAAAAAAAATAATTTACAGCACCTTTAATTAATGATTCATATAAAGTGTTACAGTCATTTTTCAGCTGAAATGTTAGCAATATAAATTAATGTAATATAGTGTAATATATTATACATTTTTTTAGATTGTTTAGAAAATTCTACATATCGGTTTTGCGTATCAGCTCATGGACACCCTTGCTGAAAACCTAAACCTGGTCTAAAGAATGGCAGGGGAGTTGTAATTAAAAGTCAGAGGCTGGGGATTTGCAAGAGTTTGACAGGCCTCTGTTTGAAATGTCATTGGAGGGGTTTTTTGTGACGTGCTTGTGTTTGTGTGTAGTTTAATGGACCCATTACATGTTTCCTGTTACTGGCACCTTTGGTGATACCCCGCTGAAAGGAATAAAACCCTCCTGCCCTACTGTTCTCTATCCTCTTACACCAGGGCTAATGCGCAGCACCTGTTGAGTGCAGAGCAGCTAGACTTGCATGAACACACATGTACATAGAGACATTGATAAACCTTGTAAATTAGAGGCCCAACACAGCAATTGGCATGTAAGAGTGAAGTAAAACTTCTTGCACCAAAAATTTGTAATTTAGTCATTTTGGAATAATTTCCTAATTTTCCACCCTTTTGTTCACCCTTAAAGGGGTCATAAAATGAGAAAATAAAAATGTCCTTGATCTTTTTACATGTAGCATTGTACTATACTTTTAAAACACACTGTAAATTTCAGAACTCAAAACTTCCTCTTCACTGCAAAAAGAGCATTTGTTGAAACCAAGCTGTCAAAATGACTCATTCTCTACTTCCTACATATTGTGATGTCACACTGTGGTATACATTTGCATATGACCACCTCCACAAAAGCACATCAACACCTACTTTACCTTATCATTACCGTAGCCCTGCCCAGTGGTGGTGAGCAATGCGATGGCAAGGAGAGAGCAGGTCAGTCAAGAGCAGAAAGGAGAAGCAGCACTAAAACCGAGCGTTTGTGGCAGAGGGTCAGAAAGAGGATGGGAAATTGTGTTTTACAAGTATATAACAGTTTTGTTTTTTTGTGCAGAAAAAAAAGACTACTGTTATAAGTGAACCTCGAAGAACATGTTAAAATAATTTTAAAAAGCATGTCACGACCCATTTAAAGTAACATGCTATTTTTTGCTACTGCTCCTTTTAGACTTATGCATTATGTAAAACCCACTCATAGGTTTGGTTTGCTGTGGGGTCCAATATAGTTGCCGCTATATTGTATCCTTCAATAACAGCCTCTTTGCAAAGCTGCTATTAAATTGTAAAACAAAATAATCTGGGTTGAAATGTACAGAACAAATTCTCAAATGGGTCAAACTAGCCATTTTTCATATTCGTTTCAATAATTTGTCTTTTTAACTCTTTACTTGTATTACAGAGGGGCAAAAAAAATTTAAATAAATAAATAACAGTTTTCCATGATTGTCAAGTGATGTGATCAAGTCAAGACTGAATATTTAAGTGGGATGATAATCTAAAGAAATCTATCTTTTCTATTTTTTAAGATAAATAACATAAACAGACATACAGTTTGATGCTTATTCAAGTAAGTCATTTTAAATATAATCATAATCAATGTTCTGGGCCTTTAATAAGGTTTTTAAGAATCCTTGAAAATAATTATCAATGGAAAGACATTCTAAAAAGAATCTTATTCAAGTCTTCTCTCATTAAAATGTAAACTCTTTGGCATTCCAAACCTTTTTTGCTTGTATTACTCTACAATCAATGTTGCTAAATAGACTCTATTTGGCATGCTGTAGATCCACACATTAGGTGAGATTGGTATGATTAGGCTGATAAATTATTAATTGTGATGCTGGAGATAAAGCAAGCTGTGTGTTCCATTTCCCTTGTCTAGTTCTATCTAAAGTGAGAGTGAATAAAGTGTCTTTTCTCCACAGTGTCCCGTTTCCCAAGTCCTAGACTGACGCCGAGGGTGAACAGGAAGCGAGCGCTGTCTATCTCTCCGGTCTCGGATGCCAGCATCGACCTACAGACCATGATCCGCACCTCACCCAACTCTCTGGTGGCCTACATCAATAACTCCCGTTCCAGCTCAGCCTCCAGCAGCTCTTACGGTCACCTCTCTGTTGGGGCCATCAGGTGAATTCTTGTTCTCCAGTCTGTGTTGATGTTCTTGTACAAATCTTTGTTTTTGTGTTTGTAAATGTTATTGCAGGTTGCCCATTGCTTGAACAAACTCTAAATCTGACTTTTTCCCTCTTTCATGTCTCAGTCCGTCCTTCACCTTCCCACATCCTATCACATCGGTTCCATACCCCCAGCTGCTGTCCCAACAAAGGGGTCTGAATGCTTTTGGCCACACTCCCCCTCTCCTACAGCCTTCTCCCTCACTTTGCAGTAGGCAGCAGACACTGTTGGCAGCTGCCGCCCTGACCAACACCAATACAGAGTCCAAACAGGTGATTTAACAGAGATTTATGGGTTTGACTTATGTTTCTATATGTGTTCTAGACTCAGGGTTCCCACAGTCATTGTAAAGCTGGAAATATCAGGGAATCCTAAGATTGTGGTTTCCAGTCCTTTTAAGACCTGCATCTCACCAGTGCTAATCAGCAAAACCTTGCCTGGAATTTCCTGCTGGTCTAAGATGTTCTTTTCAACTCTGTTACTAATCCATTTTTCCCCAACTGTAGCTTCTATACAAGTCTTTTCCCCTACACTGTGTAATGTTCATTGACCAACAATCCAAGAGCTGCTGTCACTGCCATGTAAACATTGTAGCCATCTAGAATATAAACTTCCTCTGCTGCTTTGACCTACTCTCACGCTTTCCAAATACTTGCAAAAATCAGTTTTCATTCCAGTTTTATTTCTGATCTCCAAAGCTCATACAGTTATGAGAAACACATTTCCCGCACTTTTCAGCAAACCATGTCAAGAGTTATTGAGTTATGGAAAACATGGGCCTCTGCTATACTGTAGTTGCTGGAAGAAACTGCACAGTCTTCTCTTTACTGTGTTCCTCTACGGAGAGCATGCATGTTACGAGAGCCTCTGTCTGTTGAATTATGATTCTATCAGAGGATCAAAGTCTGTAGCCACACTCTGGCATAATAATTTCTTTCTTTTCATATTTCCATTTGACAGATGCTCATAGTGCAGTCTAAACTGTTTAGTCTCTGCTGCAAGTTACTTTGTAAAATATGGCATCTGGTGCCTTTTGTAGGCGTGAAATCACCACTCTTGCCAGCAGCCAAACTGTCGACATGGCTATTTTTCTTGTTCTTTATCTCTCGCCTATCGGTGATTGCTCTTTCAGAGTACTGGAGGAGACTCGGCTGTCAGCAGCACAGTTAACCCCATGATAATCAAGAAGTCAAAGGTGAAGACAGAAGCAGATGGACCCCACCCCATCTCACCAGGTTTTCAGGTTTGTGGAGTCGATTTCATGTGCATTTGCACATTATTTCATATCAGTTTGATTCTGAGGTACTGGTGCACTGAACAGATAGTAGAATTATATTAACGTTTTCAGTGCATAATCATTTACTGTGAGGAAGATGGCTATGTTACTCAAACAAAAGCAAATAATAAATAAAATGGAGCCAATCATATCATACTGTATATTTTTCTTTTTCAGCTCAAATCATGATATAAAACTAAAATTTTCAGGCTCACCCACCAAATACAATGCATCCATAAAGTATTCACAGCGCTTCACTTTTTCCACATTTTGTTATGTTACAGCCTTATTCCAAAATGGATTAAATTAATTATTTTCCTCAAAATTCAACAAACAATACCCCATAATGACAACGTGAAAGAAGTTTGTTTGAAATCTTTGCAAATTTATTAAAAAAAATATAAATAAAAAAAAAATAAAAAAATCACATGTACATAAGTATCACAGCCTTTGCTCAATACTTTGTTGAAGCACCTTTGGCACTAATTACAGCCTCATGTCTTTTTGTGTATGATGCTACAAGCTTGACGCACCTATTTTTGGGCAGTTTCTCCAATTCTTCTTTGCAGGACCTCTCAAGATCCGTCAGGTTGGATGGGGAGCATGGGTGCGCAGCCATTTTCAGATCTCTCCAGAGGTAGAGCAGGTTTTCATCAAGGATGTCTCTGTACATTGCTGCATTCTTCTTTCCCTTGATCCTGACTAGTCTCCCAGTTCCTGCCGCTGAAAAATATCCCCACAGCATGATGCTTCAACCACCATGCTTCACTGTAGGGATGTATTGGCCAGGTGATGAGCGGTGCCTGGTTTCCTCATGACATGACGCTTGCCATTCAGGCCAAAACGTTTAATCTTTTGTTTCTCATGGTCTGAGAGTCCTTCAGGTGCCTTTTGGCAAACTCCAGGCGGGCTGTCATGTGCCTTTTACTGAGGAGCGGCTTCCGTCTGGCCACTCTACCATATATGCCTGATTGGTGGAGTGCTGCAGAGATGGTTGTTCATCTGGAATGTTCTCCTCTCTCCACAGAGAAATGCTAGCGCTCTGTCAGAGTGACCATCGGGTTCTTGGTCACCTCCCTGACTAAGGCCCTTCTCCCCCAATCACTCAGTTTGGCCGGGCGACCAGCTCTAGGAAGTCCTGATGGTTCCAAACTTCTTCCATGTATGGATGATGGAGGCCACTGTGCTCATTGGGACCTTCAATGCTGCAGAACTTTTTCTGTACCCTTCCCCAGATCTGTGCCTCTATACAATCCTGTCTCGGAGGTCTACAGACAATTCCTTGGACTTCATGGCTTGATTTGTGCTCTGACATGCACTGTTAACTGTGGGACCTTATATAGACAGGTGTCAGCCTTTCCAAATTATGTGCAATCAACTGAATTTACCACAGGTGGACTCCAATCAAGTTGTAGAAACATCTCAAGGATTATCAGTGGAAACAGGATACACCTGAGCTCAATTTTGCGTGTCATGGCAAAGGCTGTGAATACTTACAGTATCTCACAAAAGTGAGTACACCCCTCACATTTTTGTAAATATTTGATTACAACTTTTCATGTGACAACACTGAAGAAATGACACTTTGCTACAATGTAAAGTAGTGAGTGTACAGCTTGTATAACAGTGTATATTTGCTGTCCCCTCAAAATAACTCAACACACAGCCATTAATGTCTAAACTGCAGGAAACAAAAGTGAGTACATCCCTAAGTGAAAATGTCCAAATTGGGCCCAAAGTGTCAATATTTTGTGTGGCCAGCACTGCTTTAACCCTCTTGGGCATGGAGTTCACCAGAGCGTTTGAGGATGCCCCACGGATGCTCAATAGGGTTTAGGTCTGGAGAAATGCTTGGCCAGTCCATCACCTTCATCCTCAGCTTCTTTAGCAAGGCAGTGGTCGTCTTGGAGGTGTGTTTGGGGTCGTTATCATACTGGAATACTGCCCTGCGGCCCAGTCTCCGAAGGGAGGGGATCATGCTCTGCTTCAGCATGTCACAGTACATGGTGGCATTCATGGTTTACTCAATTAACTGTAGCTCCCCAGTGCCGGCAGCACTCATGTAGCCACAGACCATGACACTCCCACCAACATGCTTGACTGTAGGCAAGACACACTTTCTTTGTAATCCTCACCTGGTTTCCGCCACACACGCTTGACACAATCTGAACCAAATAAGTTTATCTTCATCTCATCAGACCACAGGACATGGTTCCAGTAATCCATGTCCTTAGTCTGCTTGTCTTCAGCAAACTGTTTGTGGGCTTGCTTGTTCATCATCTTTAGAAGAGGCTTCCTTCTGGGATGACAGCCATGCAGACCAATTTGACACAGTGTGCGGCATATGGTCTGAGCACTGACAGGCTGACCCCCCACCCCTTCAACCTCTGCAGCAATGCTGGCAGCACTCATACATCTATTTCCCAAAGACAAACTCTGGATATGACGCTGAGCACGTGCACTCAACTTCTTTGGTTGACCATGGCGAGGCCTGTTCTGAGTAGAACCTGTCCTGTTAAACCGTTGTGTGGTCTTGGCCACCGTGCTGCAGCTCAGTGTCAGGGTCTTGGCAATCTTCTTATAGCCTAGGCCATCTTTATGTAGAGCAACAATTCTTTTTTTTTCAGATCCTCAGAGAGTTCTTTGCCATGAGGTGCTATGCTGAACTTCCAGTGACCAGTATGAGGGAGTGTGAGAGCGATGACACCAAATTTAACACATCTGCTCCCCATTCACACCTGAGACCTTGTAACACTAACGAGTCACATGACACCGGGGAGGGAAAATGGCTAATTGGGCCCAATTTGGACATTTTCATTTAGGGCTGTACTCACTTTTGTTGCCAGCGGTTTAGACATTAATGGCTGTGTGTTGAGTTATTTTCAGGGGACAGCAAATTTACACTGTTATACAAGCTGTACACTCACTACTTTACATTGTGGCAAAGTGTCATTTCTTCAGTTTGTCACATGAAAAGGTATAATCAAATATTTGCAAAAATGTGAGGGGTGTTTTTTTTTTGTTTTTTTTTATAAATTTGCAAAGATTTTAAACAAACTTCTTTCATGTTGTCATTATGGGGTATTGTTTGTAGAATTTGTAGGAAAATAATGTTTAGTTTATAAAAAAAAAAAAGAGTTTTAGACCATTTGAGTTTAAAGTTCATTAGAGCTCAAAAGCATTTGGAATATTTCCAGACCCCAAGAGAAACATGTTACAAAACTGCGTTGCAAACTTGAGTGCCAACAATAGTTCCTATTTGATTCCAAAATAATGAAATCAAGTTCTAAAACAGGATCAACAAAAATCATAAATGAGACCTCTTTAATATACCATGAACTCTGCTTAGATTTGCCAAAGTAGCAAAGTCTGAGATATTTCAATCTAAAGTCTGATATTTCAATATGAACTCAAACACTTGTCATCAAATTTGTATAACACCTAACTATTTGAGGTATGCTTAATTTTAACTTACTGTAAGTCAGCATTTGTCTCATTTGTTTTAGAAGCATTGTTTAGAGACAAATTGGATACTTAGATGACACTTAACTGAGAACTCAGGAATTTTTCTCCCAAAACCCATTTGATTTTCTTTTTTTCTTGGAACATGTAAGAATTATTATTTTTTTTTAATCTTCACTGTCTTCAAGCTCCAAAAGGACAAAAAAAACAAGCAATCAATACGACCCTTGCACTAAATTCCAAATCTTAATCCATTCAATCACTTAATGTGGTAAACAACAAAATTCAAGTAGTTATTCACTCACAAATCAAATTATTAATAAAGCACTGAAATCAAATATGGTTACGACATTGGTAACATCAAACCAAACAAATATGTTTATGAATGGAATAAGATATGCAACTGTAACATACTGCTCAAGTCAAGTTTACTGATGCTATATTTCTCTACAGGATCACATGGAGTTAAAGGAGGAACTTGACAAAGATGAATGCAAGCAAGAGCCTGAGGCTGTATATGAGACCAACTGCCATTGGGAAGGATGTTCCAAAGAGTATGACACCCAGGACCAGCTAGTTCACGTTAGTCACACTCTTCTACTGAACACCTATTTGTTCTTAACCCATTTTCTTTTGTATTTTGATTTTGAAATGTGCTCTAATTTAAAAAAGTAAAAAGCTTTGTTCCCAAGGTCTCTTCCAAAACCTAGTGAGCTCACTTGCTGTCTCTTCCCTAGCTGCCTTCTAGTTGGAACACTCTCCATAGGCTGCAAATCCCTACATATATACTGTATTGGGTAAAATAGTCAAGTTATAATAAGATTTATATAAGATATGTATTGATTCTTTTACAGTATTGAAAGAAAAATAAGTATATTTAAAATCTCTCACACCTCGTCCAGCATTTTTGATGGCCTTGGAGCAATGCATTCTGGGATTGCCTTATCTGTACAGGATAGATGTAAAGGTAATGGCCAAATATTGGCCAAAATGTTTCTTAGGGGCTGTTCAGACCAAAGGTGTTGTTGCTCTAAATAAAGCTAGATGCAGCACAAAAAAATTATCCAGAACACAAGTGTCTCGAGACGTGTTTTTAAATGTTGATGTTCTTTTACATGTGACACGGCATCTAAAAATGTGCTGCTCCTTCGCAAGACACTGCAAAAACAGCTAAATACGGCGCCTGGTCAAATACATCTACCTAGTGCATGTTTACACAGAAAAACAGTTCATGTACAGTGCAGATGGACACAAAATGCGTTCGTTGTCAATGGCCCCTTATAAAGCAGCTTAATTATGCCTTTGTGTTGGGCATGACTATGATGCCTTAACATGCTGTCCAGGTAGGTAGCTCACTAGATCACTACACCAGAACAAACACTAATTGCAAACAGCTTATCTCACAGTAAATAATGAGAAACAATGCCAATTTGAAACTGAAAGGCCAGTTTCTCACCGTTAGGTTTAGGCCAAGTAACTGACACATGTAGGTTTAATGAGCATGTTGATACCCGCAGAGCTCCAGCAAATCTTACGGAATGCCTTCAATTATACACATGTACACACACAGACACTCACATATGTATGGCCCCTGTCTCTGTATGCCCTCTGGCCTTTGACCTTCCCTGAGGCCATGTTATAAATCCGTCATCATGTCAGCTGCTTTGGAGTGGCCCTCTCTATCTCTGACACCTCAGCCCATCTGCTGGGCTTTACTAACAATATGAGAAGCACAATGTGTCAGATACACTTGGGCCTTGAGTCAGACTCACTGCCCTTGACCGGAACAAGCTGAGCCAGTCTGGCCTCTCAAGAAACTTGGACATGGAGCTAAGGAATCATCTGGGGTTATGGATCAGTGAGCCCCCACCATTCTCCAGTTCTACAGCAATCCCAAACCAGCCCAAGGTCTGATGCTTCAACTAGGAGATATTTTCATGGACACACACTAGACAGAGATAAATACCCAAACAAACATGTGGTCCACAAACAGTCAAAAGTTAATAGTAATTATAGTAATAATTAAGAATGATTTGGTGTGCCCAAACTTTTGACTGACAGTGTACTTTAGTTTCAGATTAATTGTAGAAATTACAGGATTGCTGTCCATCATTAATCTGAACTCTGAGAAGTAGGATAAAACGTGTTTGGAAAGTGAGACCAAGTGGGTAAGGTACATAATTGCAGCCTCAATACACAGAAAGAAGAAAGAAAGTTGTGGAAGCAAAGTAAGGTTTAGAGACAAGAGCAGCACTGAGGGCCTGGACTTCCTCCTTGCACACCCTGTTTAGTCCTAAGGCTATAGTCTGTGCTATCTCCTTGCAGACAAAATTACATACAGTACCTCGAAAAACTAAATAATGATGTTTTTTATTTCTTGTTATCCTTCATTTAGGGTTATGTTAGGTTATGTGGAGTACCTTTCAAGCCGTACAGAATCCAGTCTTTTGTATAGGAAAAAAAAGAATCCGAGGCTATGTAGTACACTGTCATACTACTCTTACTATTTCTGCAGTGTATTTATATATGTTATATATTCTGTGCATGGTATGCACATTTTCTGAATGAATTAAAAATACCTGAATGACCTTCTACATTTACTAGAAATTTTTACACAAATTGTATCATGTGAAATCGATGTATTATACTACTGCTTGAATCATTGCACATTGCATACTGTCACACACACATAAAATAGTTGGC
Organism: Moxostoma hubbsi; assembly: GCA_032164185.1. Classification (NCBI taxonomy): domain Eukaryota; kingdom Metazoa; phylum Chordata; class Actinopteri; order Cypriniformes; family Catostomidae; genus Moxostoma; species Moxostoma hubbsi. The sequence goes on along the minus strand of JAVLUX010000011.1, from coordinate 8,971,640 downwards.
CGTGTACAGTACAATTTACTCTGTTCAATATGCAGTACACTAGTATTCCAGTTGAATTTATATACACCATATATTTAAATACCATAGTATTTATGTGGTACTCCAAGGTACTTCAAATCATGCCATATAATTAGCATGATCCAATGTCCAAACACCATGGTAATACCATTGTACCTAATGGTACTTTCGTCAGACATTTCTCTTCAAATGTTCCCAGGAGTTAGATATATATATATACTGTACATCATAGAGTTTAAATCTCCACATTAGCTGGAACTTGCGGTAAAAAAAAATAATAGACTAATTATGTAATAAAAGAGGAGAGATTTTAATTTCTCCAGGTGTTACAGAGTGTGACGCACCTCCACTTCTCTGACGCAAGTCCCAAAAGCAGCAAAATCACCATGAAAACCTATTGTTCAAATGTGATGAATGGAAAACTTTGATGGATGATGGTTCTTTTCATGTCAAACTTGAAGCTCATATTATCATTACTTAAAGGGTTAGTTCAACCAAAAATGTATATTCTCTCATCATTTACTCGCCCTCATTCCATCCCAGATGTGTATAAATTTCTTTCTTCAGCAGAACACAAACTAAGATTTTTAGTAAAATATCTCAGCTCTGTTGGTTCATACAATGTAAGTGAATGGTGATCAGACCTTTCTAGATTCAAAAATCACATAATGGAAACATAAAAGTAATCTATATGACTCCAGTGTTTATATCCATATATTCAGAAGCTATATAATTGGTGTTGGTGAGAAACAGAACAATTAAGTACATTTTTACTTTAAATCTCCACTTTCACTTTCAGAAGATATGGATTTAACCAGAGGAGTCTTATGGATTACTCCTATGTTTCCTTTATGTGATTTTTGGAGCTACAAATGTCTTATCACATTCACTGTCATTGAGGATATGGGCCAACAGAGGTGAGATATAAAAAATTTTTTTTAAAAATATTTGTTTGTGTTCTTCAGAAGAAAGAAAGTCACACACATCTTAGTAAATGATGAGAGAATTTACATTTTTGGGTGAACCATCCCTATAAGACTAAAACTGAAAACTTCGAGCAAACAAAAATCTTTCTTGACTTGCCGTTCACTGTATGACTGGTTAAAGATCTAAAGAGGCTATTAGAGATTTTGATGTTTTTACTTCTCTCTACCTGCAGCATATCAATAACGAACACATCCATGGAGAGAAGAAGGAGTTTGTGTGTCGCTGGGAGGAGTGCTCTCGGGAACAGAAGCCTTTCAAGGCCCAGTACATGCTTGTGGTGCACATGCGCCGTCACACCGGGGAGAAGCCCCATAAGTGCACAGTAAGTGTCAAAATACAGCTTTATACCCAGTAAAAAAATATTAATGGCTGGTAAATTTTCTCAATTCACTCGTCACTAGCAAGTGTGGCAAAAAGTACACTTTGGCCCATGCACACACCTATTTCAGGCCCCACAAGTGGAGTGAGTTATTGCTTTACAGGGATAAGTGTGCTTCATATTTCAACAGAACACCTGATTCTAAACAGGACACATTTTTCACCTCTGCTACAGTGTTCATTCTCGTAAATCCTCATGAAGACATGCTGATCTGCTGTCTTAGGTGAACTTGCTCACAGCCCATCTCAGTAGTTTGAGAACTTATTAAAAACTGAGCTTCAGAAAAGACTATAGAGTGCTGATTGACAAGATGGAGAAATAATTAAAGTCTAGGAGAGCATGGCACCATGGGTCTTTATTAAATATCCACACATATAACCTTCAGTATATATACAGTACAAATCCTAGTATAAAAATAAGAGGCACCTGTGACATTATAAAGCTCTTTTGGAGCTATTCTAATTGTATCTGTTTTTACACAAATGGCTAATTATTCATGAAGAGTCATCAGAGGGAGAATACGAAATAATTATGAATAAGAATTCACAGGATTTAAAAACACAGGGGGATGGATCATAACTGATGATGACACGGTCTGAATGAGCAATGTTTATTATGCTATGAAAGTATAAAAAGCATCAATAAAGTTGATTGATTTTGGGTTTGAGCTGATGTACTGCCTTGCTTTTCTCTTTCACTTTTTCTGCCTAGTTTGAAGGTTGCTCAAAAGCTTATTCTCGACTGGAAAACCTCAAAACTCACTTAAGGTCCCACACAGGGGAAAAACCTTATGTGTGTGAGCATGAGGGCTGCATCAAGGCCTTTTCCAATGCTTCAGACCGGGCCAAGCACCAGAACCGCACACACTCGAATGAGGTTTGAGCTTTCAACATCTGTTTCATTAGGGGGGCTTTTTCCATCTCATCTCAGCGAGACAAAGAACATGACATTTGATTTAAACAGATTTGATTGCACACTGAAAGCTGTATATCGCTACTCTGCAGAAACCATATGTGTGTAAGATCCCAGGCTGCACAAAACGCTACACAGACCCCAGCTCTCTCAGGAAACATGTAAAGACAGTTCATGGGCCAGAAGCACATGTCACTAAGAAGCAGCGTGGTGATGCGCCACCTAAACCGCACCACCCTAAAGGGAACGGGGAAAACGAAGCCAACACAAAACATGCTAGGGGAAGAACAGAGGGGTCAGTAGAGGTCAACAGCACCACTCGTGTAGTGGATCACTGCCAGCATGTCAAGTCTATCAAGACGGAAAACACAGTGGTAAGAATACGAGTTCAGCGTCCTTTTTTTATTTCCTAACAAATTACATCAACAATGAAAGTTACTGTCAAAGTTTTTACAAATGTAAAATTTCAAACTAAAGTACTAATCATTGCCTCAACAAACGTACTTACCGTTTCCTTTCCCCTTTACTAACTTGTACTTACCGTTTCTCTGGTTGACCTTTCAATGCTTCTCTTTGAAAATAATGGACAGACTGTACTGAGGTAAGCACAGCAGTAATGTTGTCTTTGTATGCCTGGCAATGCCAATACTCAGCTTCAGTTCTTATGCTTTGTTCAGTTGTCTTTCCAATCCTTTGTAAGCCTCAACTAAATAAAAGCTGTATTGAATAACTGAATAATTTCAGACTATCATTAGAACAGTTCTGAAGAGATACTGTACACTGTATAATGATATATATAGATACAGTATATAGGTTGCAGACAAAGGAACTTGCTATGTTCCCTCACACAACTAAAGTTGATTGAATATTATATTAGTGATGTTTTAGTCTTAATACTTCTACATAAATATTAGATAAAACTACATGAATATAAAAAACATTTATATGAAATTGACCCTCTTTTTTCTTTACTGTTTCTCTGTAGTTGTATCAGTCCAGCCCTGGTGGTCAGTCGTCATGTAGCAGTGAGCCATCGCCACTTGGCAGTGCCACCAACAATGACAGCGGAGTAGAGATGGCCATGCACAGTGGAGGCAGTTTGGGGGACCTGAGTGCTTTAGATGACACTCCTGTTGTTGATTCTACCGGTTCTCTGGGTACTTCTGCAGGAGTGGGTCTCCAGCTGCGTAAAAACAGGGGAGGTCTTCTACAGCTCGAGCACATCAAAAAGGAAAAGCTGAAATCTGTAAGAGATCCCTGCCCCTGGGCGAATACAATGCCTCAAGTCCGAAATACCAAGCTGCCTCCAATACCATCCATCGGTGAGTACAAAACAGTAAAGGCTAGGGTTTACTTTATTTTTCTGCCTGCCTTCACATCTTGCGCATATTTGGTCATTCAAGCCTTTTAATTTGTACACTTTTGGCCGTGAACCCATATAGATGCATTTAACACATACACAATATGAATATTTTGTGATATTCTTTACAGTCAACTCAAGGTGTATGCTCAGATGTTGTGTTCAGTTTTGCAAGGCTAGAAAAACTGGGCTGTATGTGGACAGTCCGCATGGACTGTGCTAATGATGAAACATAGCGGCATATGGAAATCCAAAGTATACTTTAGCCTTTATTCACTGTAATAGCATAAAAGCGAAGAAACTTCCCATCAGTAACATTCTTCTATCTGTTGTTGTAGATTCATTGCTGGAGGCTCCAAATATAGGCACTCAAATGCATGGGCCAACAACCCTACGTTCAGGAGACTTGTCCTCGTGTGAAATGACAATGCTAAGTCAGCTTCATGAGCGCAGAGACAGTTCAACCAGTACAATGAGCTCAGCATACACGCTCAGCCGTAGGTCCTCCGGGATATCACCCTGCTACTCCAGTCGTCGTTCTAGTGAGGCTTCACAATTTGGAGTCCGCAACAACAACGTTAGCTCAGCTGACTCCTACGACCCAATCTCCACTGATATGTCTCGCCGTTCTAGTGAAGCCAGCCAGTGCGGGGGTGCAGGTGGACTCCCGAGTTTACTAAATCTCACACCGGCTCAACACTACCGCCTAAAGGCAAAATATGCTGCTGCCACAGGGGGCGCTCCACCCACACCTCTGCCCAACGTGGATCTAATGAGTCTTAGAACTAGAATGGCCTTGTACAATGACTCGCAGGAAAGTTCTCATTTGCACCATGCCCCAGCTGTAGGCAACTCAAGACGATGTAGTGACACCAGCTATGGCGCTCCTGGCATGATGCCTCATGAAGTCCCTGCCAGTCTTCCACGACGTGCCAGTGATCCTGTTCGTCGTACAACTCTCGACCAATTCTCCATCCAGAGGGTTCAACGGTTCAACAGCATCGGTAACATGAATCTGTCATGTCTGCCTGCAATAGATCGACGTATTCTCAATTTGCAGAACAACACTTGGTCTGATGGTAGCTTACACCATAATCCCTTCATCCAAAGGCCATCAAGTATTTCAGAGAACGTTTTAATGGAGAATATGGCCACTGATGGTGGTGATCAGCCCGAGGATGATTTGGTGCTTCCAGATGATATGGTGCAGTATCTCAATTCTCAGAATGGTAGCTCAAATCATGACAATGGTCACACTCAAGACTTCCATGGTAATATGTCCTCTCAACAAAATCAATTAAGTGGACAACGACGAATGGCCATGGTTAGCAACAATCTAAGTCATCTAGAGCAAACAGCACCCCTTTGCTCAGGTCCAGATCAATTGGTAGGCCCGCAAGGCAGCATGAACAAGAACAGCATGCCTGTGCAATGGAACGAGGTCAGTTCTGGTTCTGTAGATACAACTACAAGGCTTCCAAAGCAACAACAACTCAGAGGGAACCTGACAGCGGTACAGCAGAAGCAGAACTTTGGCGTTTACCAAGGCATTGGACCTAATCAGCAGATTGTACCAATGAGCCAGAATCTGGTGAGCCTGCAACAAGGTTATCCACAGAGGATAGCCCAGAGGATGAACTCTGTCCAGCAGTATCGGCAAGCAGTTGCCAATCCATGTCAAAATCTCAGTGAACAAATGGACCCTCAACAAGGTTACAGGCAGGACCTCAATTGCAACTCTTCATCAGTAAACGCTAGTCAGCGCCTAACTTGCAATGGAATGGGTGTGCCCAATGGGAGAGCAGTGACATCGCAAAACCAAGATGTGCAGACTTACCGAAACTTTGCACACATCAATAAAGTTAATCAGCAAAATCATGTGCCATTTTCTCAGACAGCCGTTCAAAATGTAGGCAGAGGACTGATACAGCCCAGACCTCCATCTGGGCCCAAAATTTTGAACAGGCAACACGCAGGGTCAAGTGTGGTCCAGCAAAATGAATGCTCTCTGTCTGGGTTTGGCACCTCAGAAGCGAGCCCAAAGAGACCAGGGGACATAGGTCAACACAATAACAAGGACGGCAGCATTTTGTACTATTCAGGTGAGATCCAAATGTTGGACACCAATATGGATTACAATTCTCTTATGTCTCCATGCACAAATCAAGCCCCTGTTGCTTCAGTGCCTATGTTGATGGCATCTCCTGGGGTTAATCAGGTCACCAGCACAGTGGATTCTTCTCAAACACTCGAACACACTCAAATAGACTTTGATGCCATTATGGATGATGGAGACCATTCAAGCCTAATGTCTGGCACATTAAGCCCTGGACTTCTACAGAGTCTCTCGCAGAATTCCTCGCGACTTACCACCCCACGTAACTCCGTTACACTGGCCTCAGTACCAGCGGGTATTGGCAACATGGCCATTGGTGACATGAGCTCAATGCTAACTGCCCTTGCAGAGGAAAGCAAATTCTTAAACATGATGGCTTGAGAATTAAAGACAAAAAAAGATATTGAACAATAAACCACGAAGAAAAGAATATGTTAAAGAACACTAAATTGTACTCTAAGGTACTCTAAGGGGAGAAAAACTTGTTTATGCATTTTTTCATGAGCAAAGGCACTGATATACAATATATTATATTGTAAGCTTTTCAGGTGCAGCATTTCAGGTGAACATTGTCAAAGGCTAGCATTAAAATGCATAATCAAACATTCGCTGTTTTATACAACTAGATTGTACCTGTAGTTGGTAAAGACCTCAAAGTGACATGTATCTATATCACAAAGCCATATGTTGTATGTTTGTTTGTTACTGTATAAATGTGTGCATTGGGGTAATGGATATTGGGCTATTGTAAGTCTGATTCCCCCTTTCTCAGCAGTGCACTGAATTCACTAAGTGCCTCACTTAAAAGAATAGAAGTAAGATTTTAAACTCATATAATCTGGTATTTAGCTATACTTATAGTTATGAATATTTCTTGCATTTTGCTCTGTTTTGTTTATAGTTATTACATAACCTTCATATTTTAAATTGTGTATTCATATTAACTGCACAAGCTTAATTCTTTCATAATTTACAATGCTCTGATGTACCCCCTTGTCATTTCTAAGGCATATTAAAGTAGGAATTCACTCAAAAAGGAATAATGTCATATTTTACTCACACTTATGTCGTTCCAAACTTGTATAACTTTTTCACATGCGGAAAAAAAAATGAAATTTGAAAGTTTCACTTTGTTTCTCTTGTGAATGTGCAACGGATGTAAAAAAATAATAATAATAATTTAATTTTGTGTGTGTGTGTGTGTGTTCTACATCATAAAGACATATTGGTTTGGAACAACATTAGAGTGAATAAGTGTAACACATTTCTCAGTTTTGTGTGAACTATCCCTATAAGAGAAACTGGTTTAAAAAAAAAATCTGCCCAATTCCAAGGAGATGGTCAGTTTCATCTATATTGTCAGATTCCTTCAAAGCACCCTCCAGGAGTTCCACATCTCTGTAGTTGCATCTCATCTGCCTATGTGAGGGTGAAGGACAGCATTACATCTCTGCGCTTGAGTTTGCGGAGGCCTGTCAACCGTTATGTTCCTTTGAGATATCTTTAAAGGAATATGCAAGTACTCTCTGTGCTCTCAGCAGAGATCGCATTCCAATTAACAGGTTCATCACCCTCTCGAGCTTGTGATAAACCACAGGCGCATACTAAAATGACTTCTGCCTTTGATTTAGCAACATTACAAGATAGTCCCACCAAGGTCAGAGCGATAACGGTTTTCTGAAGGTCTGAATTATATGAGGGGGAAGGAGAGTTTGGTGTTTCATCATGCCATTTGCAGAACTCTGCGTATGTATAGCTTTTGTACATTTTTAAATACAGTATCTTAATTTTTCTGTTTTAACACTGGATTTGTGTTGTTTCTTGAGAAAAAGCACATGATCTGCTCCCTGTAGAACACATTAAAGCAGGTATTGCTATGGAAGCTCTCTAGCACACCCGTTAGAATTATAGAACAAAAAAGTGCAAATGTAAGTATATTCACAATAAATGCAGTGGATTACTTGTATATAGCATAAAAGCTTCCTTTAAGTTAATAATTAAGTAATACTAATAATAAGCATCAGCATGAGCACTGTCATAATACAGCTAGACCCTTATTCATTTACTTAATTTTATAAAGTATTTTCTTCAACACTTTACAGTAAGGTTGGATTACAATAAGGTATCGTAAACTAACATTAGACAATATTTTTGCTGTATTTATTGATGTTGAAAAGTATACATTTTACAAACTAGTATTAAAGTTCATTATTAGTTCATAATGTATTTACTTATGTTAATGTGTTCAAATTTCAATTATAAAAATATATTAGTATATGTATAAATTGACATTAACCAAGATTTTAAAAAATGATGCAAGCGTATTATTGATTGTTTGATAACGCAACAGTTAATATGAACTAATGTTAATGTTTACTACCTTATTATACAGTAAGGGTTACCAAATTTTTGATCATTAAAAAGATACGGTATATAAGTGGACATTGCACTGTCAATTACCTACCTACATTTTTTAATAGCAAAACAGCATAGTCATACGCACTTTGAAAGATGTTCTTTTCAGGACATAAAGTCTTGCATTTAAACCCACACTAATGCATACTGAGCACTTTTTTTAAAGTTAGCTTGCTTATAGTTCATGACAGAATTTCCCTAGAAGAATTACAGCAGGAACATCGTAAAACAGTCAGTTTAAAAGAGAGAATCGGGGGACTGGCTGATGTGCAAAGGGAGCAAATTATACCATCCTAACAGCAAATATGGTTGAAGATTATTTGATCCACATCCAAATGATTTCTCTTGCTTGTGTAATTCTTTATTCTCTCGGCGAAATGGAGGAAAAATAGCCCCAGGGTAAATCTCAGAAGTGCAAAGAACAAGAAGGATGGCATGAAAGTGGAGTTGATGAGCAGCTGATGAGACACCACTCTTGGCGAATCCAGAAATTTTGCTGGAAATAAGATCATAAACTGCCAGATTCTGGGTCCATACAGAAATGATTTTGTTAAACAGAAACAATCAGACCATAGAATCATAGATCATTATATTGCACATGCAGATTTTACACTGTACAGACAACAAAACTAGAAGATGTTTACACCTTTGTGTCTATTTAACTATACACATTTAAAAACAATGAATTGTGTTTCTTTATATCACTACATAAAAAAGAAATCCTGGAGGTATTTAGGTGAAGTTAATATATATTTCACTTAACTTAGAAAAGCTCTTTATGACATATCTACATGACTTTGTGTCACATCTTAACAGCCAAACGCTATAAGTGCTATTTCAATGTATTAAAAGGTCTGTCTGGCTTTGACCTATGGCTTGCAGGAGCATCTCATCACATTAAATTATATCACTTTACTACAGACTCTTCTTTGAGCCAGTTAAGACTTTCCATCAAAGGATGCTGGCACATAACACAGGCTTTAGGATCAAAGCGACCTGACCGAGGTCAGGGTTTGAGGCACAAGCACACCCTCCTCTCCTTGCCCGGCCATGCTTTGGGTTGTGTAGGGCTTTTGGCTTAAAAGATATCCATGCATGAATGGTGACTTTGTGGCCATAGTGTAAGCTGAACAATGAGAGCCCTCACTTTCATCTTTGACTTTAAGCGCATGGAAGTACACCAGGAAAGAGAATTGTTGTCCATTTTAGGCTTGCAAGAAAGATTAAAAATTAAAGTAAATGCTGATAAAAAAATTCCTAACTTACTAAACCTCATGTTATTACACACCCTTATGATTTATTTCTTTTCTGTGGAAGTGGTGATTTTACAAGAAAGTTTTGTGAAATTAGATTTTAGGCCATCTGTTAGTCTAAGTCACCATTCAGTTTCATTACATCTTTTGGGGATAAAATAAAAGTGAATGGTGACTAATGCTGTGAGTCCTTCACATTCTGACAAACATAAAAAAACGAACCCTTTAAAGTGCTTTTTAGTGAACTTCCCTTCAATTTGGTATTTGTCAATCTCAATGTAGCATTCCTCCTGTGAATAAGCAAGCGATGTCTTTATGACAGTAAGGCAATGCTTACTACCATATGGTTGGGTCAAGATTTTGTTTGTGCCAAAGTCAATGTTATGATGTGTGAATGGCTGTTGGTTGAGTAATCAGACTTTCAGTCCCTTGAAAATAATCCCAAACCCTTTCAGTTTATAATGTTTTTCCTAGGCCCACGTCTTTACCCACAACATGAACTCTTGACTCTCGAAACTCAACACAATTAAGAGTCATACATTGTGTGTAAGCTGAAACACTAGGCCAAAAAGTCTGTTTTTATTATTATTACCTTCCTTTTATTACACATTAACAATAATAAAAACACACTTGTTACCAGAACTCAGGCAAAGACAATAGATATGTGAGCTTTTTGTGATTAAACATTGTAGACCGGGGCCAGCTGTCATGCAGGGAAGTTGTCATAAGGGCTATTATGTCAGTATTTATTTGATTGAGTCAAAAAGCCTAATTACAAATGATTGTTTTCTCTGGCAGTGGTTTTCTATGATAGTTTAATACATTTCTATGTTACCTTTTTGCTGTTTAATGAGCACACTGGTTCATTTAGTCCTGGAGCGCATTAAGTTATTAGATTTGGTGTGCTTTCCTAATGGAGGGACACTATCTGACTAAAGCAAGAAATGGACAGATAATTTTAAAATAATGATTGGCATAGGTGTTATGACATATAAAGGTGGAGAGGTAGAGGGATGCCGTAAAAATTGTCACCAGTGCGAGGGAAGCTGCCACTTATACACTCATGACGATGTGTATATTACCTGAAGCTCCTCACCCGAATCTGCATGTTTTTATGCATTTCACTGCTGCCACACGATTGGCTGATTAGATAATCTCATGAATAAGTAGGTGTACAGTTTTTTAAAGTGGTTGGTGAGTGTATATCCTTGGGATAAGATTGCCAGTCCTAGATGAACAAGCTCCTCCCAAACTTGCATTTAGAACTTAATTTAATGAATAATTTGGTGCTTAAGAATTTTTCCTTTAAAAAGCTAGCTCAAAACAACCTGTTTAATGGCAGGTTCCCAATGGGACATCTGTTCGTATACAGTGTGAAAACATACCCTTGTATTGGGGTCAATGTGTGTTCAATGAACTGAACCTTTTTTCCTTGACAATGTCGGTGAAAATGTTCAATAGTTTTTTTGGAGGTAGTACCCACATTTCAAAAGTAAACCTGATAAATATTCACTAGAGTAAAAAGTGTGACAACCAGCCCCAGTCTCCCCTGTTTATAAGCTTATATTTTAACAGGTGCTTTAAAAATCCACTGTCAGTGCAACATGATAAATAAAGCACTGCATATTCATTTAGATGCTGATTTTGACATGTTATAAAGTATCTCTTTATGAAAGAAAAAAACAGCATATTAAACAAACAAACAAAAATGCCTTCAACTACCATGAATTTAAAAAAGGCAGTGTTGAGGAAAGGTCATCCTACGTTTCACAGGTATCATGTATTAAAAGAACCCCCAGAGACAGGAAACATGAAGCAGTTTGGAAACAAATGAAAAAAGAACAAAACAACCCGTTTTCAAAAATACTACACAATCGTTGGTGCAATAGCTAGACATATTTTCTATTGTACTAGTACAGAGAGAAGGCATATTTGAAGATTTGGTTTAAGTGTTGATTAAAGGTTGATGCTAGCATTCTGCCTAACATCTCCTTTTGAGTCTTCATGTGACAGGATGTACAGCCTTGCAACTGAAGCAACTCGGATAGTGTACCCTGTTGTGATGCCCAGGAAACACAAAATAGGGTCAGATTTCAAGCACAAACATTTTCATTGCAGTATTTTAATGGCCTATGTGACAAATTCACAATAAAAGGAGATCTTTTAATTTTCTGATCATCATTTAATGACACTCTTAAAGTTCCAGCTATAACCTAGTCCATCTGATATTCATCATTCCAAAGCCAGCTCCTTCCTCGCTTATCACCCTGGACTCAATCCACAGGCTGACAATGGAAAGCATGTTCATTAGTATGCTGGGATCTTGGAAACCATTTGCTTTTGTTTTGTGTGTGTGGGTGGGTTTGGGTGGTTTACAAGGTCTCTTTTTAGGTTACAAACTGGTAAATACAAGGGTATTATGCTATAAATGTGGTTTATGAGGACATTTTTAGTGTCCTCATAATTCAAATTGCCAAAAAAAAAAAAAAAACACACATTTACATTTACAAACATTTTATTGAAAATGTAAAAATGCAGAAAGTTTTTTGTGGTTTTGTTAAGGGGTAGGGTTAGGGTATAGAATCTATAGTTAGTACAGTATAAAAATCATTATGTCTATGGATAGTCCTCATAAGGATAGCCGCACCAGTGTGTGTGTGTGTGTGTGAGTGTGTGTGTGTGTTTGAACAGGACCTCTGGGGGCAAAAGATTCTCTAGTGTAGAGCCAGCAAAGAGGGGAAGAGCTTTGAAAAACAAGGAGGAGGGGGTAGAAGAAATTAGGCTTGCTCTTTAAACGTGATCCAACAGAAGTTTTGAAATCTGAGGAATGCCTAGATCAGAGAGCAGATTCTTTATGACCCTGGTGGTTTAAATACATATATACTGTATATTATATGTTAGTATAAAAAAAATGGTATAACAGTTAGGTTATTATTGGCAAAGTCAGTCATATACATTTGTGTGAGGGTAAATAAATGAGAAGAATGTTCATTTTTGGGTGGAAACATCCATTTAAATAATATATAATGCACTGTTATAATTTATAAAGCACTTGCTGCAGTTTTTCCAGACTAGATCTGTGATTTTAAGAATCTCCAGTTATTATTTAGAGTTGTTTAGGCTTGTAATGTTCATATCACACTTTTCTTTCTCAAAGCTCTGTATAACAACTTCCCCAAAATAAGCATCTGAATGACAAAACACCAGATTAATTACAAAAAGCTTAAAATAACTAAAAGCAACCATTTCAAACTGAATTTTAATTTTGCTTTTCAGGATCCTTAGCAGGAGATGGGCTAAAGGCCAACGGGGCCATTTTGAGGTCTTTTATGAATCAGGAGTCGCAGGCTGAAAAGATGTAAAAGCAGATCAGAGCAAACCCAATAAATCTGCTTTGCTAAGAGAACTCATCTTTTGAATTAAAACAAAAATAAAATTCACCTTGTATGCCACAATGGGCTCCATCTATAAAAGTTTTATTCAAGAGTACTTTGAGGAAAAGGAAGGGGAGGAAAAAAAGCAAGCATCTTTGTTTTACTTATGAAAATGTAATTTCCTTATTTATTTACTGCTTTTGTAGGGTGGTAAGTTTTGAAAGAGCTAATGATGAAAACACAGATTTTTAAATATATATTTTTTATTGCTTTATATATATATATAATACAAGGCGCTAGCCTGCCATTGGCAGCAACTTGGTGTTCACTGTATTGCCCAAGGACACATCAGCATGTGGAGTCGTGTGGGCCGGGAATAGAACCACCAACCCTGCGATTAGTGGCAAACCTGCTCTACCAACTGAGCCACACACAAAAAAAAATATATATATATATATATATATATATATATATATATATATATATATATATATATATATATTTAAGCAATATCACATGAGCAAGTGTGCGATATGGCCTTATATCAGCACTGCTTTATGATTGCGAGTGTGATATTGCATATATCCAAAAGTTCAATGAACAAATACATTTTTTAAATTGGGAAAAACTGAGTACAGTCATAAGAAACACATTTGTGCATGGAACTACTTCCTTACGCAACAGATCAGAATCTGCCATTGCTGGTTCAAAACAAATGATGTGTCCAAGCCTCTGGTAGTAATTCAAAAATGTCACTTCAGAAATAGTATCACGGCTTGTGCTGTTGCGAACAAGTTATTGGATAAACAAGGATGTGTGTGTGCGTGTGTGTGTGTGTGTGTGTGTGTGTGTGTGTGTGTGTGAGTGAGTGAGTGAGAGTGAGAGAGAGAGAGAGAAAGACGGAGAGTGTGCAATCACCTGTTGCCACTCCCAAGCAGAGGTGCTGTCAGCTTTCTGAAGATCAGCTTTCTCAGTGGAAAAATAGCATCCAACTGGGGGTATTTCTCCCTATTTCGCGGTAGCCGGTGTGCAAGAGTCGATCACTATAGAAACAGCAATGTCCTCTGCCATTTTAAACAGCAACCATTGTGTAATTAATCAGTCTGTTTTGTCTCTCAGCTGTGACAAGCTGAAATGCTGAAGTTGTTCATTTAAAGCCGTTTAAAGCAATTTCCTAGCTTTAGTCACTCCGCTTGTGTTAGTGCCATTCTAAACTAAAGTGTAAGAGTAGTGCATATGTGTTAAGAGCTACTGTTTGTCTTTTTGTTTTTACATTACATATGTTAACCAGCAGGTGGAGGTCTTTAGAAAGTTGACAGCATCTCTGTTTGGGAGTGGCAACAGGTGATCACACACACATTCCATCTCTCTCTCTCTCTCTCTCTCTCTCTCTCTCTCTCTCTCTCTCTCTCTCCTATCTCTCTCTTACACACACACACACATCTTTGTTTTTCCAATAACTTGTTCGAAACAGCACAAGCTGTGATACTATTTCTGAAGTGACATTTTTGAATTACTAATGAAGGCTTGGACGCATCATTTGTTTTGAACCAGCAATGGCAGATTCTGATCCATCGCATAAGAAAGTAGTTCCATGCACAAATATGTTTATGACCGTGCTCAGTTTTTCCTAATTTTTTAAAATGTACTTGTTCTTTGAACTGATGTATAAGCAACATCACACTCCCCACTTTCACTTTTACATTCTCCTTCTGGTGATTCACATTCTTCATGCATATTACCCCATACTGGGTAGTGAGAATTTATGACACGAAAATGACATAAATATTGATCTGTTTCTCACCTACACATATCATATTATGTCTGAAGTTTTGATTTAAGCACTGGAGTCTAATGGTTTACTTTTATACTGCCTTTATATGGATTCTGCAGCTGTAAAGTTTTGGCACCCATTCACTTGCATTGTGAGGACCTGAGATATTCTTTTCAAAATCTTCATTTGTGTTTTGCAGAAGATAGAAACTCATACAGATCTGGGATAGCATGAGATTTTTGCGTGAACTCATTTTTGGGTGGACTATCCCTTTAAGGTGAAAGCTTTAAATTGAAATCAACTGAAATTGCATATTTAACATATATTTTTTCTATTCACTTTTCTATAACTATTGCCACGTATTGATTCAAAACATCTAAAAGTAAATATCACTCGACCTTATGTTAAATGTTTTTATCTTGAACACGTCAAATGTGGCATCAGTAAACAAACGAAACCGTGAAAGGTTTCTTTTGTCTCTTTAAGTGTAAAGTTACACTCGAGTCTGGTTCTACGGATTGCGGCTTCAATTTAACTATTAGAGCACCCCGTCTAAACTAGGAAACGCCAGAAATTTAGATCTGAAACCGGACTTGGTTGCACTGGTAAATCAGAGCTGTTAAAAAGCCAAGTAAAAAAAAATACTTACGACGCTCTCTACTGGTAGAATTGAAAAAATACACCAGACTGGTAAAAAATGTTCCTGCCAGTGTTAAAATATTTTTACTATCCCAACTTAATGTACACAGACAACCAATTAGGGTTCCCACACCTTTTGACCAACTAATTTTTGTTGTTCATGGTTACTGTAAGAGGACTTTTAAAAATAATAATTCTTACAAAGTCTTCCGAAGCAATACAATATTTTTGTGCAGGGAACAGACCAAAAACTTTGTTTTTTCCTATTCGTTAGTCATTATATATTCCCCTTGTCAATGCACAGTATTTTAATCAAAACGTACCACCCATTAAAAATGCAATGTTCAAGTATTTCATGACTTATGGAATAATTCTTTTTTTCTAAATATGTAAAGTACTAAAGTTCTTGTTAATAAGTTCAATTCCAGTGCATTCTTAGGACAAATGATACATCAAACACTAAGTTGGACAAAGACAGTAGATCTAAAATGTTAACAAAAAGAATTAACTCCAGTGACAAGCCACATTACAAGGAACAAACTGTTGTATAACTATTTACACATTTAAAGAACACAGTGAAGAACTTAAGACATAAATCACTGCTTGGTTTCTCGTGAGAATGATGGTACCTACACTTTTCTTGTCATTGCACAACTTTCATTCCACAACAACCTTCATTTGTCTCTAAAAAGGTCCATTCTGTCATTGTAAACCACTCATGTTTTAAGGCCTACACTGAAGCGGTCCTGTCTTCTGCCTCATGGGATAATTATATAGCCTTTGTTCATCAGGATTAAATGACAGTGCAGTTTTGTACACAATGAGCTTCTGAAATTTGCAGTCAATGTAAGCTCACAGAGGCTGGTCGATAAACAATTAGGAGTGACCAACTGTGTTTGGTACTTTGCAAATTCGTCATCTAGATTTCACATATACTGTGACCTAATATTTTTTAGCCATCTCTGTCTGTTAATTTTCTCATATATTAAAAAAAAATGAAACAGTTTAGCACTTTCATAGATTGTAAAGAGACTTTGTGTGTTTGCTAATCAATGTTTAATCATTGTGTTATTATTAGTGCTGTTGTCTCACCTCTGGATAGATCAGCGTATTAAACACTGGAGGTCAAGTGCGAATGTCCATTCACCATCTTAGACAGCAGATCACCCAGAGATATGACTGTTGCTTTGATGGCCTTGTAAAGGTCTAGTGTCCATGATAGGCACTGTGAAGGACCCAGATGTTCCTATAGTTAAGACATGTTCAGTGCTCATTTTACAACAACTTTGGATTGTGCTAAAGCACATCCCTTACCCATGGTAAAAATCAGTATAACGCACACCTTCTTGTGGCATATAGTTTTTTTTTTGTTTGTTTGTTTTTTTACATCAAATCCACCCCTGTAAATTCTATTCATGTGCTACTAAAATAAGGAAAAATAAGACTGGATCTGACTGGATCACAAATGTGCAGAGTCCACAATTTTTTAAAAGTTAGATCATAATTCATTACATCACTACACAACGGCTTTCACGCTGCCATTATGTGTGGGCTTATTGCTACCGTAATAAGAAAAGCTCTCCTTTATATTTTAAGTCAAGTCAGTTTTATTTGTATAGCACTTTTTACAACACACATCGTTTCAAAGCAGCTTAACAGAAAATTAAGCAGTAACAGAAAATGATGCTGTTATTTTAACATCTATATCCAGTTCCACTTTAGCGGGAAAGTGTATATTAACCAGCATATTCTGAGTTTGTCCAATTGCAGTGTTCTCCTATTTGCATAACATTGACTCATGTAAAGTACAAAGGGTTAAAAAAAAAAAAAGGTTTCAAGACTAAAATCTTCAATATGACTAAAAGCAAGTTTTCAATTAACACACAGATAAGACAATGTGGGATTGCCTGCATCTTTACTCGTGGCATGGCTTATCATGGGGGAAAGTGAATACTGGTTACTATAGTTACCCAATCTTTTCATGTGGAAAGTGAAAAGAAATATCATATAGACATATATTTTGAAAGAAAAACATTCATTTCTATTTCAAATAGAAGCAAAACTTCCAGAACTGAAATGTTTTTCCCACCAGTCAATTTGCTAAAAGCTAAAAAATTATTGCTTTGAAAAATATAAGCAATTCAGTGATAAGATTTCAGAGTAATGAATTCAAAATACCAACCGTCAGTGAGCTTGGTATGGTACCTGCAGGATCCAGGTCAGTTGAGGTTTTAGATCAAGGCTGGATCGACAGGGATCAGATCAGTTTTCAATAATCAGTTTTGTATTACTTGAAAGTGCTACCAGATCTTTTAAAAAAATCCCTTGACAGTGAATTTATATACTGAAATACATGAATATAATAAGTATTGTTACTAGTTAACTAGTAGTCACTGCCATCTGTTGGAAAGAGAGCGAAAATCCTGTAATTCTTCACATGCTCACACACACTTTTTGGAAATCCATAACTAAGACACCCTATTAATATAACAATGCCTTATGTGTCTTGTTTCAAAACCCTCAATTTGATAGGGATATTGCACCCAACAATTACAATTCTCTCACCATTTACTCACCCTCATGCCATTCCTTCTACTATGTCTACTCTACTATGTCTATCTCTACTATGTTCTATTTGGAGCTTCATTGTTCTGGCCACCATTCACTTGCATTGAAGGGACCTACAGCACTAAGATATTCTTCTAAAAATCTTTGTTTGTGTTCAGAAGAAGGAAAACGGTTATAAACATGCCATGAGGGTGAGTAAATGATGAGAGAATTCTCATTTTTGCGTGAACTATACCTTAAAAATGGGGGTTTTGGAAAAGGGAGACACGTGGCATGGTCAAATAAATTCACCTTCGTCAATGTTCTATAGTGTTATTCTATTCAAAATAAAAATCACAATATTTATTCTAATTATTCAGGGAAAGGGGATGTTTAAATTAAATGGCGTTAGCTTCCACTCCATTGTTTTTGAGAGGGTGAATGTTAATTTTGAGATAGACCTCTTTTTCAATCAAAGGAGAACATTCTCTCTCTCTCTCTCTCTCTCTCTCTCTCTCTCTCTCTCTCTCTCTCTCTCTCTCTATCTCTCTCTCTCTCTCAATTTCAATTTCAATTTCAATTTTAAAGTACTTTATTGGCATGATTGTGTTTACATACAATATTACCAAAGCATTAATACACATAACAGATAATGACAAGACAAATAATAATAATAAAATGGTAACAAATAACAATAAATATAGAATTAAAATAAGGTGCCAGGTAATGAATAAAATAAAAACTATAATAACAATATACACTATACAATATAAAATAAAATAAGCATTTAACAGGACAATATGAACATAAGAGAATACAAGTACTGTGACTGAAGTACATTAAGGCTGTGATTGGTATCTGAGGGCGTGCATCACAAAAATGAATTTTGCTGCAACTGATGAATGATGGTCCTCCCCCAGTAACACCAGCGTCTGATCTGTTTCTGCTGAACTGGGAAACTGTGGCATGAGGTTTGAGAGTTTGTGGAGGTATTTCTCTCTCACCTCTGTAAATTTCTCACAGTGAAGGAGAAAGTGTGTCCCTGTATCAACCTCACCCGTGTCACAGTGAGCACAGACTCGTTCTTCCTTTGGAAGCCATGTTTGTCTGTGTCTGCCTTTTTCTATGGCCAGACTGTGATCACCTGAGTCTGTATTTGGAGAGGATCCGTCTCTGTTTTAGATCTCTTACAGTGTGCAGATATTCTGCCAGATTATATGTTCTGTTTAGGGTCCGATAACATTCCAATTTGTTTTGGTTTTTACTTAAATTTTCCAAATGGTCCAAATATGAATTTTTGCTTTCTTTTATGATTTGGTTTATTCTGATTTGGTTTTGTTCAGCAGTGCTGGTCTGAAACTGGTGTTTGTTAGTTGTTAGTGGGTTTGTGAGTTTCAGAGCCAGCTGACAAAGGGGACTGGTTTTAGGCTTCAGCTCTTGGGTTTTAAGGGCTTCATGTTGCAGTGTATTAGGGGAACTTGAATTTAGGTGTGTCCAAAATTTGAGGGATAATTTTTCAATATGTACAATAAAGGGGTATCTGCCTAGTTCAGCCCGGCATGCATTAGTAGGTGTTCTTCTCTGAACTCTTAGAATGTTTCTACAGAATTCTGCATGCAGGGATTCTATGGGGTGTTTGTCCCATCTCGAGTAATCTGCCAGACAGAGTGGACCCCAAACCTCACATCCGTACAGAGCAATAGGCATTATAATACTATCAAAGATTTTACACCAGATTGTTACAGGAATGTCAACTTGGGTACATTTGCCCTTAATAGCATAGAATGCTCTTCTAGCGTTCTCTTTTAGTGCATTCACCCCTGAAGCACTGATATTTAGACCGAGGTAGTCGTAGTGTCGGGTGTGTTCTATTGCAGTGTTTCCCAGAGTGAATGTGTATCTGGTGTCCTGTAATCTGTCTTTTTTCTGGAAAATCAGAATTTTAGTTTTTTTCAGATTGACTGTCAAGGCCCAGTTCTGACAGTAGCTCTCCAGCAGGTCCAGGTGCTGCTGTAGCCCTTGTGCAGTAGATGACAGCAGCACCAGATCATTTGCATCTCTCTCTCTCTCTCTTTCAATTTCAATTTAACAAGCTTTATTGGCATGACAAAGACATTTTGTATTGCCAAAGAAATTACATAGAAAAACAGAACAGGAACTAAACTAGGACATGACAACAATAATAACTATAAAGAAATAACATGCAACATTATATAGGGTCAGTAACAGGGGTAGGGGATTGGGGTCAGGGGTCATCAATACATCATGTATTGTTATTGATTTGAGTTCTGGTTGTCCCGCAGGTTTCTACAGGATACTACAAATCTTGCAGCTATATTTGCACATTCCTCTTTTTCACCCAGAATAAAACACATTTTTTGTGTTGGGGTACATTCATTGAAATCTGGACATATGTTGTTAATTTTGTGGTAATATTTGTTTCTAATTGGTTGCTATTTTGGGCATTCTGTGAGGAAGTGCAGTTCTGTCTCAATCACTCCCAGGATGCACTGGGAGCACAGTCTGTCCTCGCGGGGCAGCCATGTCTGTCTGCGGCGGTCCGTCTCTACGGCCAGACTGTGCTCGCTGAGTCTGTACATCATCAGTGCTTTTCTTAACTTTCTGTCAGTCACTGTGGTCAGATAGTTTGCCACCGTGTACTCTCGATTTAGTGCCGAATAACATTCCAGTTTGTGTTGAGTTTTAATGGTGTTTGTCCAATGCGTGAGGTATTTTTCCTTTTCTTTGTGTATAATTTGGTTAGGCCGAATGTTTGTGAGTGTGCCGTTATCCTGAGACTGGCCGATCTCCTCAGGTGTGACTTCAGTCAGTCTCAGGACAACCTGGCATAGGGGACTCTTCACTAAGCTCAGCTCTTGGTGTTTTAGGGCTTTATAATGGTATGTGTTGGGGTCACTTGTCTTTAGGTGCTTCCAGAATTTGATGGCTCTTTTCTGAATGTTCAAAAAGAGAGGGTATTGGCCTAATTCTGCCCTGCATCCATTATTTGGGGCTTTTCTTTGGACATAAATTATTCTTTTACAAAATTCCAGATGCAGAGTTTCAATGGGATGTTTTTCCCAATTTAAATAGTCAAATTTTTACAGGTGGACCCCACACTTCACTGCCATATAATGCAATTGGTTCGATGACTGATTTGAATATTTTGAGCCAGATCCTAATCGGAATTAGCTGTAATTACCTGTAGAACTGATTTTTAGGCCGAGGTAATTGTATGTCTTTGTGATTTCAATGCTTCTGTTTGATAATGAAAAATGTTTGTTAGTCCCTGAGATCTGGATCGGTTTTGGAAGATCATGACTTTGGTTTTTTGGTGGTTGACTGTCAGGGCCCAGGACTGACAGTAACTCTCCAGTATTGCCAGGCTCTGCTGTAGCCCCTCTTTAGTGGGCGACAGGAGAACCAGGTCATCTGCGTAGAGGAGACACTTTATTTCTGTGTCATGTAAAGTGAGACCTCGAACGGGAGATTGTTCAATAGTTTGTGCCAACTGATTGATATACTGTACATGTTGAAGAGGGTGGGGCTTAAACTGCAGCCCTGTCTCACTCCTCGCCGTTGAAGGAAAAATTTGGTTCTTTTGTTGCCAATTTTAACAGCACATTGACTGGCTGTGTACATTGATTTGATCACATCATAAGATTTTCCCCCTACACCGCTGTCAATAAGTTTAAAGAATAATCCTTCATGCCAGATTGAATCAAATGCTTTCTTAAAATCTACAAAACAGGCAAAAATTTGGCTTTTATTTTGATGTACATATTTATCAATGAGTGTCTGTAGGGTGAAAATGTGGTCAGATGTGCGACATTTTGGCATGAATCCAATTTGACATTTACTCAAGGCATTGTGCTTCATAAGGAAGTCTACAAGTCTGCTGTTTAAAATACTGCAGAAGACCTTCCCCAGATTACTGTTCACACAGATGCCTCGGTAGTTATTAGGGTCTAATTTATCTCCACTCTTATAAATGGGGCTGATGAGTCCCTGATTCCAGATCTCAGGGAAATAACCGTCACACAGAACATCAATGAACAGTTTTAGAGTAGCCAGTTTAAAGTTGTGATCCATGTGTTTCAGCATCTCATTGAGGATGCTGTCTACACCACATGCTTTTTTGGACTCTAGGACACTGATTTTGTCTTCCAGTTCTTTCATTGTGATTGGGAAGTCTAATGGGTTTTGGTATTCTTTAATGGATTTTTCAAACTCTTCTAATTTTTCACTAATGTCACTTTGATCATGATTTTGGGTTGTGCGATATATCCATCCATCCATCATCAACCGCTTATCCTGTGTACAGGGTCACGGGGGTTGTGCGATATAGATCTTGGAAATGATTTTTCCACAGTTCTCCATCTTGGATTGCCAATTCTTCATTTGATTTATATAGTGATTTCCATTTATCCCAGAATTTATTTGAGTTGACTAATTCTTCAATTTCTTGAAGCTGGCTCTGTAAAAACTGTTCTTTTTTCCTTCTGAGTGTGTGTTTATATTGTTTTAGTGCCTCACAGTAACGGAGGCGTAGGTCCTGATTATCTGGTTGTCTGTGTTTTTGGTTGGATAATTTTCGGAGGTTCGTCTTCAGAGTCTTACAGTCTGAATCAAACCATTTGTCTGTGTCTAATTTATTTTTCTTGGTTTGATTTTTGCCAAATTGCTCCTTTGTGCAGTTTTGTAGAAAATGGTATTTAGATCTTTTACTGCCTGATTTACACCATCATTATTTTTAGTGTATTCCTGTATTTGGAAAGAAAGTAAGAGAGATTGTATTTCTGTAAGTGTAACTGCATTTGTGTAGTCATTGATACTGTTATCCGTCCATTTAAATGATTGTATTCTGCTCATTGTGTGTGCTGTTGTGGTTGTTGTGTTGGTTGTTGATTCAGACTGTTTGACATACAGGGTAATTTGGCTGTGATCTGAGAAAGCTGTTAATGGTTTGACTCTGAATGCTCTCAAAGAAGAAAGGTCCAGATCTGTGATTGTGTAATCTACTGTGCTGCTACCAAGAGCTGAGCTGTAGGTGTACCGTCCAAAAGGGTCTCCCCTTAGTCTTCCATTGACGATGTACAGACCCAGACTCCGACAGAGCTGCAGCAGCTGCTTTCCATGGGCGTTTGTTGCCTTGTCGTTGTTCTGTCTGGGGGCATGAGAGGGAAAAATAACATTATTTCCAGTAACGAATCGGTCACCGTATGTGTCTGTGAAATCTAGTTCTACACCAGTTCTACAGTTCAGATCACCCAGACTCAGCACATTCCCCTGGGCCTGGAAATGACTGATTTCTCTATCTATGATAGGAAAGGTTTCTTCCTGGAAATAGGGTGACTCAAGAGGGGGAATATAGATCGCACACAGAAAGACGGATTTTGAGGTGGACATTATGCCTTTTTTTATTTTCAGCCATAGATGGTATATTGTTCAGTTTTGATTAATTCTATGGCACAGGATAATTCAGATTTAATCCAGATTAACATCCCTCCTGAGTCTCTTCCCTATTTAACTGATGTGAGTTTTACTGATGGTAGCACTATTTCTTTGTAACCTGCGGGACAACCAGTGTGCTCATCACCTCGACTCCACGTTTCTAGTAAGATAATGATATCTTGTTCTTTAAATTCTCTGATGAAATCAGAGTTTCGACTCTTTAGGCCAAAAGCTGAGGAGCTCAGACCTTGTATATTCCACATGGAAATGCAGAATGATTCCATCTAAAGATAGTCTGTTGGATATGTTTGCTATTTTTAAAAGCTGTGGCGTCAGTGGGTTGTCTAAGTCGGGCTCCTCAGTGGTGGGGGGCAGCAGTGGTGCTGTAAGGGTCTGCTCTGGTCCCTTTCTGGTCTCCAGCAGCTCTCTTATCTGCTCTCTCAGTGCTGTGAGCTCACTGCACTGCTGCTATTTCTCTTCCTGTAGCTCTCTCACCTGTTGCTCTAACTTTAATGTGCGCTGCTCTCTAACCTGTAGCTGCTGTGTTAATGCAGTCAGCTCACGGTGGTAACTCTCTCTCTCTCTCACACACACACACACACACACACACACACACACACACACAAAGAAATCGCTAATACATATCTTTGAATTATATATATTTTTAAGTAAACATGTTTGAATTACGAACTTTTCAAAACTAAACTGATCTCATTGTTCACTGTATCTGACCACTAACGCCGCTAGATGCACCGCCTGTAGAGGCAGAGGGAGCTGTGAAGGGGTAAATGTATACAAATTAGGACACATTTGCCACAGCCTACTACTCCAACAGCCTGACATGCCCTGCGAGGAAAAGGTTGTATGTATTTCAACAAAACTTTCTCTGATCTTTCACCTAATCTGCAGCGTAGAAGGCTCGTGCATAAAATAGTTTTGGGTCTGAGTGCGCCACGTCGACCCACTCGGTTGAGAGTTACCGATTCTTTGTCAATGAGTCATTAACCCAAAGAGGTTACAAACAGCCTAACTGCTTCACTCACTCTCTGGAGAGGGACGGACTTGGATGCGTGTTCATGAATTCACTGGCTGTTGAATGCCCAAAAACAGTGAAGGATTCAGTGAAGACATGGAAAAAATAAAGGGTAATGATGGCTGTTTTTAAACCCGAACTTCTTAAATATGCTTTTAATTTTCAGTTGTCGTGCGAGAAGTGCACTTGGTTTGGGAAATTGTCGTGTACAAATCGCTGAGGAATTTATGTAGCTTTTTTGCAGTGTAAATTGTGCTAAATGTTTACCATTGAAAGGTTTTAACGAACTTTGCGGGACTTGAATGAATATTTCACACAATATATGACATTTTTGCTAAATGTGATTCCCTGAAAAATTGTCCCTACTGCAGAATATTCGATGCTTTCTATAGGAATGTGTAATTTTTTTTAATTTTTTTTTTTACAGGATTGTGTAATGCAACAGTGGCTAGCTCGTGTGTGGAAAACAATGTTGTGTTCCTGTGACTTTGCATGTAGTCTTAATGTGCGTGGCTTTTTAAACTATCCATACTTCAAGTCAGAATGTACCGCAGGATCCTTCTAAATCCTCTTAAATCCTAACAAAACCACAACCCTGTTCCTTTACATGGGTAAAATGAGGATGTACAGTCACACTAGTTGTTAATTATCAAAATTATTAGGCTAATATCATCTTTTCCCTCAGTGCAACAGTTTATGAGTCACATGACATGGGACTGTTGACATGCCATGTTGGCAAAATTCCAAGGTCTTATTCTGTATTTTCTATAATACAAATATCTTCCGTATATGAATTTGAAATATTTTGGCAAACTAACAAATTCTATTCTTTTCTCTTCTGTACTCTGCTCCAGACATAAAGTTTGACGGGGAGACCCACGGAAAAAGACAGATCTCACCGGTGAGAGTTCTTTATCCCGATTCTACTCTGAGCTTGTTTTACACATCAGGAATTGTTTAAACTTCTACAAAAAACTATGATTGAACCAGTGGTGGCCCCCCTTGACAGAAGTATGTCCTGCCCATGAAGCATAAGGTTGCTTCATGTCTTTTTCCTTCTATTGAAATGTGACATTCCTGTTTATGCTGCAATGCTTATTTGTTTATCCTCAGAAATTATGTGGGACTAACTATCCAGTTAGCATTGCCTTTATTGTGGTCAACGAGTTCTGTGAGAGATTCTCTTACTATGGCATGAAAGGTAATCCAATGGAAAACCATTAGAATGCTTGTTACACTAACAAAAAGTACCATGGTATTATTTAAAGTTCCATATATTACTATGTAAAAACTATTGTAACACAATGATATATATTAAAGTGACATGATATTAGTATATAACACTAACAATGTACCTTTTGAAGTACTGTTTTGTAAGTACTTTGTACTTGTAGCGTATGGCTGAAATTAACCAGTTCAATAAACATTAAGATCTCAATTATAATACATATTCTATATAAACAATCCTCATGGTGTATAATATTGCTATATGCAGTTTTTAATTATTTTCTTACATGCATCCATTATATTAATATAAATGTACTGACATATATACATGCATTTTATTAAGCTTATATAATAAAGAATAATAATTGCTGCTGACATTTCAGTTAATATCAAATTCAGATTTTGAGCTTCAAATAAAAGTATTTTATGAAATGAAAAGTTGTGTAATCTAATGTTATAAATATTGTATTATTATGCAACTTATTCATAAAGCGGTGCTCACACTTTACTTCATCCACTACCTGGACTGGGACAAGAATCTGTCCACAGCTGTGTACCATGCTTTCTCAAGCCTGTGCTACTTCACTCCACTTTTGGGGGCCTTGATAGCAGACTCCTGGTTAGGGAAGTTCAAGTAAGTCACTTATTGGTGTTTGTTTGAGTTATCACACTCAGTAGATGAACCTAGGGAAAGTTGATGTTGAAGAGAACAGATTTCATAATCCATGTTTGTCTCCGTTCACAGAACCATCATCTATCTGTCAATAGTTTATGTCATTGGTCATGTGGTCAAGTCTGTTGGGGCCATTCCTGATGTTGGGAACGGCACCATTCATATGTAAGCCTCTTTTTGATGCTATGCAAGGTGAAGGATGCATCTGTGGGGATGTGCAGTTTATCTGAATGGGTACTGTGTTTGTGTAATATATATATATACACTACCGTTCAAAAGTTTGGGGTCACCCAAACAATTTTGTGTTTTCCTGAAAAGTCACACTTATTCACCACCATACGTTGTGAAATGAATAGAAAATAGAGTCAAGACATTGACAAGGTTAGAAATAATGATTTGTATTTGAAATAAGATTTTTTTTACATCAAACTTTGCTTTCGTCAAAGAATCCTCCATTTGCAGCAATTACAGCATTGCAGACCTTTGGCATTCTAGCTGTTAATTTGTTGAGGTAATCTGGAGAAATTGCACCCCACGCTTCCAGAAGCAGCTCCCACAAGTTGGACTGGTTGGATGGGCACTTCTTGCGTACCATACGGTCAAGCTGCTCCCACAACAGCTCAATGGGGTTCAGATCTGGTGACTGCGCTGGCCACTCCATTACCGATAGAATACCAGCTGCCTGCTTCTGCTCTAAATAGTTGTTGCACAATTTGGAGGTGTGTTTAGGGTCATTGTCCTGTTGTAGGATGAAATTGGCTCCAATCAAGCGCTGTCCACTGGGTATGGCATGGCGTTGCAAAATGGAGTGATAGCCTTCCTTATTCAGAATCCCTTTTACCCTGTACAAATCTCCCACCTTACCAGCACCAAAGCAACCCCAGACCATTATATTACCTCCACCATGCTTAACAGATGGCGTCAGGCATTCTTCCAGCATCTTTTCATTTGTTCTGCGTCTCACAAACGTTCTTCTTTGTGATCCAAACACCTCAAACTTGGATTCATCTGTCCACAACACTTTTTTTCCAGTCTTCCTCTGTCCAATGTCTGTGTTCTTTTGCCCATCTTAATCTTTTTCTTTTATTGGCCAGTCTCAGATATGGCTTTTTCTTTGCCACTCTGCCCTGAAGCCCAGAATCCTGCAGCCGCCTCTTCACTGTACATGTTGACACTGGTGTTTTGCGGGTACTATTTAATGAAGATGCCAGTTGGGGACCTGTGAGGCATCTGTTTCTCAAACTAGAGACTCTAATGTACTTATCTTCTTGCTCAGTTGTGCAACGCGGCCTCCCACTACTCTGGTTAGAGCCTGTTTGTGCTGTCCTCTGAAGGGAGTAGTACACACCGTTGTAGGAAATCTTCAATTTCTTAGCAATGTCTCGCATGGAATAGCCTTCATTTCTAAGGACAAGAATAGACTGTCGAGTTTCAGATGAAAGTTCTCTTTTTCTGGCCATTTTGAGCGTTTAATTGACCCCACAAATGTGATGCTCCAGAAACTCAATCTGCTCAAAGGAAGGTCAGTTTTGTAGCTTCTGTAACGACCTAAACTGTTTTCAGATGTGTGAACATGATTGCACAAGGGTTTTCTAATCATCAATTAGCCTTCTGAGCCAATGAGCAAACACATTGTACCATTAGAACACTGGAGTGATAGTTGCTGGAAATGGGCCTCTATACACCTATGTACATATTGCACCAAAAACCAGACATTTGCAGCTAGAATAGTCATTTACCACATTAGCAATGTATAGAGTGTATTTCTTCAAAGTTAAGACTAGTTTAAAGTTGTCTTCATTGAAAAGTACAGTGCTTTTCCTTCAAAAATAAGGACATTTCAATGTGACCCCAAACTTTTGAACGGTAGTGTGTATATATATATATATATATATATATATATATATATATATATGTGTATGTATGTGAGAGAGAGAGAGAGAGAGAGAGTGTGTGTAACTGTTTATCAGCACTTAACTTTTAGATGTGTGGTGAAATCGAAAAATGTTTTCTTTCCTCGTAGAGTTCTGTCAATGCTTGGTCTGATCCTCATAGCTTTTGGGACAGGAGGGATCAAACCATGTGTTGCAGCTTTTGGTGGTGACCAGTTTGATGAGGAGCATGTAAGTTATGACATCAAAATAACTGCTGAACAAATTGCATTTAGCTCCCAATGAAAGGGTTTGACATTTGCATTTGTCTCTCTTGTGTTGAAAGCAATGGCACAGCCAGAAACAAGGCTCCTATTGTGCCATGTGAAAACGGGTTGTGCAAGAAACTGAAGCAATCTAAAATGACGCGTAACACTATCAACCATTTCGTTAATGTCTTTAAATAATTTTTCAGATATGTGTTGCATTATAATGTCATAACGTAGGCCTATTTTAATTCTTTAAAATATTTATTAAACTGTTGTCAATGGAATAGGTACAGTAGGTCTGTTAATGTTCTAATATTAAGCTGTATATTTAGTCATAAAAACTGAAATCTGTGACAAATCGATTCGATTGTTTTGGATTTATAATTATTTTCCAAAATATGCTGATGACATAAAATGTACATGGAGGGTCAATGTGTACTGTACAGGAATATTTATTATAAATACACAAGGTTTTACATTCACTGACTCAACTTAATTTTGGATGAAAAATGAATGTGTGATGCATTGTGGAGAACAGAAGAACTGCAGTCAGAAGATTGTGAAGAATGTCAAGTCAAGATTTTTCATTTAGGGAGCACAAGGATGTTTGCTTTATGCAGGAGCACAACCTCTTCCTCAATGTCAGTAAAACCAAGGAGCTTGTGGTGGACTTCAGGAAGAAAGACAGAGAGCACAGCCCCATCACCATTAATGGAGCACCGGTGGAGAGAGTCAGCAGCTTCAAGTTCCTCGGTGTCCACATTACTGAGGAACTCACATGGTCCGTCCACACTGAGGCCGTTGTGAAGAAGGCTCACCAGCGCCTCTTCTTCCTGAGACGGCTGAGGAAGTTCGGAATGAACCACCACATCCTCACACGGTTCTACACCAGTACTGTAGAGAGCATCCTGACTGGCTGCATCACCGCCTGGTACGGCAATAGCACTGCCCACAACCGCAAAGAACTGCAAAGGGTGGTGCGAACTGCCAGAAACATCATCGGAGGTGAGCTTCCCTCCCTCCAGGATATATATAACAGACGGTGTGTGAATAAAGCTCGGAGGATCATCAGAGACTCCAGTCACCCGAGTTATGGTCTGCTCTCACTGCTTCCATCAGGCAGGCGGTATCGCAGCATCAGGACCCGCACCACCCGACTACATGACAGCTTCTTCCCACAAGCAAAAAGACTTTTGAACACATGATCTCTCACGATCAACAATCAGCACTGCACTATTAATCATCTCTGTCAATATATTCTCCCAATTCAATTAGTGTTTATATATATTTATACCCGTATCTAGTGTATGTGTATTCTACATTGTGTGTATTGTGTACATTTGTTATGTAAATTGTTGTGTAAGTATGTGTACATTTGTTATGTAAATTGTGTTGTGTAAATATGTTGTTTATTGTAAAGTGGTTTATGTCTCGTCACTGTCATGACTGCTATGTTACTCGGAACTGCACACAAGAATTTCACCTACTGTTGCACTCGTGTACACAGTAGTGTGACAATAAAGTGATTTGATATACATAGAACAATTAAAACTAATGTTATATTAATCATTGAGCCAATGTGAATAATGGATAATAATGTCTGACACTGCAAAACAACTAACAGATGATTAATAAGTAATAGCATTTGCACATCCTGGCACACCCTCACTATGCCACTGGTTGAAAGAAAAGTTTTTGGGGTTTTTTTGTAATAAAAAAAAGGATGTTGGGGTGGGACATAAGACTTTAGATTGCATCACAGCATGGCGAAACCACGATTTACTGCTTTGTATCACTAATTGGTTGCAGGTGGCATTAAGGGAAGAGCCTTGGTCATTCTAGAGAAAATTTTATTGGTCAAACCTATTTAAGTACCTGTCAACTACTACAAGATTTAGATTTTATATTTCATGGCGTCTTTAAAGGAATAGTTTACTCAAAAATGGGAATTCTGTCATTGTTTACTCGCCCATTATTCATGTTGTTTCAAACATGTTTGGCTCTATTTTTTTGGAACACAAAAGTTTTTTTTTTATTATTTTTTTAAAGAATATCCTAGACACATACTGTATAATGAAAGTGAATGAGGACCTAGATGTCTAGCTCCACAATAACAAAAAAAGCACCACAAAATAATAAAAAAAAAAATGTCCCATGCAACTTGTGCATTATGTTCCAAGTCTTCTGAAGGAAGTAGTTATTCACTGAAAATATTGACATCCACCCTAGTTCATGAGAATGAAATTGAGATCATATTTGTGAATGAATAATCATTTTGAGTATGATCTTTTAATTTAATCAATTGATTCTGTTCACAAAATCGGTCTGGGCTGCGTCTCCCAAAAGTATTGCAAACCCAAGTTGATCGTAGAGACCATTGGCGCCAATGGCTTCTATGATCTACTTCACTTATGATGCTTTTGGGAAACGCAGCCCTAAATGTTAGGACTGGGTAATATAGATTTTCTGATGCATTGTGATCATTTTTTATTTATTTATTTTTATTCTACGCGGCAACACTTTACAAAGTGAATGCAACCTTATTCTGCGATATGCAATTAAAAACATCTCTGGTTACCCACTGTCTGGTAAAGTTTCAGATTTTACTCACCAGCGTTTGAGTAGGATAGTTTAGCTGCAAGATCCATTCAATGCGTGTTGAGTAAAAAGTTTGACTCCTTGTGTCCAAAGACGAGATCTACACAATCCAATTGTCATTTAATATTGTCTCATTTAATAACCTTCCTGTTCTTTACAGTCAGTTGTTGATTATAAACAACAAAAAAGTAACATTTACGGTAATTCTAATTACACATAGCTAAGAAACACATTATCTCTTGTTACATGCTCTCACTGGCTGATGCAGGTAGTCTTAAAGAGACGGTACTGATTTAGCGCTTGTTCTACATATCAATGGAAATACTTGTTAATGCATTATGCATGTATACAATAAACATGTTACAAAAATATAAATGCAAAATAATCTACGCAATTTCAAGACATTTATTGATGGAATACACTGAATTTGAAAATTTTCGAAAGCTAAACTGACCAATATGATGAAAAGCAAATGAAATTTGTAAAATTTATATTTTAGAATTGTACCTAGGGTTACCTAGAAGGTTAGCTGGTCCCTTGATAATTAACAGCACTAGCTGAGAGAGAATTTGTTTAATATGTAAGCAAAATTGACATTTTAATTGAAATATTCCCATGTGAATCGATATTGAATCGGAATCGAATCAAACCGAGTGCTTGTGAATGGGAATCTAATCAAAATCTGTATCAATACCCAGACCTACTGAATGATTGCATTCAAAAAACAAACTGATCCGGTTCTCAAGTTCAACTCACTGATTCAATGATCTGGTCATAACAGTTAACAGCTTATTGGAGGGGAAGATTATCAGTGAATAACCATCCCATTAAGACCATACTTAATCTAACTTCTATCAATGTTTTATTTTTTCAGTCAGAAGAGAGAAGAAAATTCTTCTCAATCTTTTACATGTCAATCAATGCTGGAAGTGTCATATCAACCATTGTAACACCAATACTTAGAGGTCAGTCTTATTATAACCTTTTTTTTTTACAATTAAGCTGTTAAAGCAATGAAAGTATAGCATAAAATGTGATCATGTCTGTGAAAGAAACCTTAGATAATCATAACACATTGAAACTCCACAGGTGATGTGCAGTGTTTTGGAGGAGACTGCTACGCCCTGGCCTTTGCAGTCCCTGCGGCTTTAATGGTCATTGCCCTAGGTGAGGGTCTTCTCCATTTTTTGGGGGGGATATTTTAGCTGCAAGGATGGATGGAATTTGAAAGAGTAAACCAAATTGTAATTCATATGGATTGTATTTATGAAGCCAACTCCACCAGGACTCTCGGTAGCCTTTTCTGTACATTTAGCATTTATTCTGAAATCCCAGTATGTTATTGTGTTATGTTATGAGAACCTGCTTAGCGAATTAAATTCACTGAATGAATGAATCCTGTATAAAGGGAGGAGGGATTCTCTGGATGGACTCTCAGGACCATACTCACATATAGTGATTCTCTCTTTGTGTTGGTTACTCTTTAGCTTATCCATCAGTGAAATACTGGATAAAATGTATTTAATGGAATAGTTTGCCCTAAAAGCAAAATACTGTCATCATTTAATGTTGTTCCAAACTGGTATGACTTTCCCCCCCAATAACACAAAAGGAAATGTTAGGGAGAATGTTTTTCTCTTGTCAATCCACTTTTATTGCATCCTTTTTCCATACAATGAAAGTGAATGGTGACTGAGGCTGTCAGTCCCTAACATTCTGCCTGTCATCCATGTTTGTTCCATAGATGTAAGAAAGAAATACAAGTTTGGAACAACAAAAGGGTGACTAGATGATGACAGGATTTTAGGAGTGTTGTGAGGGTTGCACATTTGAAAACATAGAAATAGCATTAAAAGGCGATATCTGATTATGTATGCACTTTGAGGAATAGCATACTACTACTACACAACTAGAAAAAGGGTCCCTTCATCCACCCCATTAAACGTTTCAGGCATGCATTTACTGTACAACTCTGAACCTGTTTATGTAGTGGTTTTTATAGCTGGAAGTGGGATTTATAAGAAGAGTCCTCCTGAGGGGAATGTCATTGCACGTGTTTGCAAATGTATTGGGGTAAGTATTCTCCCAACAGCTTTATTTAATATGTTATTGAAGGATATGGAGTATGAAAAGAAGCTTACAGAATCTTTGGTATTTAGGAGGAGTCTTCTTTTACTTCATTTGTTCCCCCAGTTTGCTATTCGCAACCAATGGAGAAGTTCCAAGAACAGCCCAAAACGGAGTCACTGGCTGGATTGGGCAGAGGAGAAGTACTCTGTATGAGTGTTAGAATGGCTATATTATCCTATGCATATCTATTTTTGTTGCTACATCCACCAAATGCTCTCTGATTTTAAAGAATGACTTTAATGTCTTAACAGAAGCGGCTTATCCAAGAAATTAAAATGGTGTTTAGGGTGCTGGTTCTGTACATTCCATTGCCCATGTTTTGGGCTCTTTTTGACCAACAGGTAAAAAGTTGATCCTTTAAATTGTCAACTTACACATTGTCAATTTAAGTACTGTCCCAGTATTTTACTTGAGTGCTTACATTGTAACAGCTTGTTTTTTTTTAATTAAAGGGGTCATGTCATTCATTTTTTTATAATTTTTATCCCAGAGGTCCACTCATATCGTTAGAAAGTCACATTTGGATTTTTCTTTACCATTTGTCACCGTCTCTCTCTGATCCAAATTAAAAGATCAGTTTTCATTGTACTGCGACTTTAAGAAGTGCCTCCTTCTCATGTGCAACATTAGAACTATATACTTTCAATCTATTATTGCAAAATAAAAACTTAGTAATTGCGAATAATAAAATTTGTAGTTGTCTTGCTCATATCAAAGTACATTGCTAAAAAATATATGGGGGCCTGGGTAGCTCAGCGAGTAAAGACACTGACTGCCGCCCCTGGAGTAATGAGTTCGAATCCAGGGTGTGCTGAGTGACTCCAACTAGGTCTCCCAAGCAACAAATTTGGCCCGGTTGCTATGGAGGGTAGAATCACATGGGGTAACCTCCTCATGGTCGTTATAATTTGGTTCGCTCTCGGTGAGGCGTGTGATCAGTTGTGCGTGGATGCCGCGGGGAATAGTGTGAAGCCTCCACACGCGCTATGTAACACGCTCAACGGACCACGTGATAAGATGCGCAGGTTGACAGTCTCAGACGCGGAGGCAACTGAGATTCGTCCTCAGCCACCTGGATTGAGACAAGTCACTACGCCACCACAAGGACTCAGCGTATTGGGGCATTCCAAATTGGGGGGAAAAAAAAAATTAAACAAAAACATATATTATTTTTTAAAGGGTTAGTCCTTTTTTTTTTTTTTTTTTTAGGTGGACCCTGTGAAAATCTTGGCAAGTCAAGTAAAAATCTGAACTACTGTCCCAAGTGGGCTAAAAGAAAGAAAAGAAAAATTCTCTATGCTAAACCCTGAATTTCATAAAATATATCTCTCTTTGTTTTATGCCAGGGATCCCGCTGGACTCTCCAAGCCACTCGGATGAACATGAATTTTGTAAGTTCTTTCCTCATAGACTTCCTATTAAAATGTAATTGGAATCAGATTTATTTAAACTGTGATGTGCTGATGTGAAGGCAATTGTTACATTTCACAATCTCATTTCGTAATTTTGAGTAATTAGGCAACACATCAATTTAAGTGATAATATAATATAATGGTATTATATGTCCTTAAAGTGACCTGTTAAATTATTACAATAAAAATGATCACAATATCAAGGCCTAGACTTCACCACCTTTAAATATAATGTTTATAAAGTTCTGAACACTCCCTTCTTTTCCTAGAGAAATTAATGAAGGTGCTGGAAGAAAATCTGAATAACGAGCTCATGATTTGTTTTGTACAGGGTGGAGCCTTTGTATTAAAGCCTGATCAAATGCAGGTAAGAAGAAAAACAGATACACATATACAGAGTCTATAGCAGTTTCCCAACAGGAGGTTTGTGGACCCTTTGGTGCTCGTGATGTCATTTTTTTTTAATTCAGTCATTTATATTATGTGTGTAGCCCTCCCACCGGGTAGATTGTTGTGGCTCACAACATAGGAGTCTGTCTAGGGGTTATTAAGTTTACTCCCTAACTCGGTGAAAGCACATTTCCCATAAATTACAATTTTAACATAAGAACCAGATCTCAGATTGTCACCTAATAGGGTCAGAGGTGTGTTTCGACTTGTGTGCAAGAAATACACTTGTGTGTTTACCTTAAACTTTGAATTATAAATCCCTCAATGGGGGAAAAAATAAAAACACAATTCAACAAATAATACTTCCCACAGGAAATTGAACAAAATTTACGTCAGAAAAAAAACATGTATTTATTCTTCTCATTTATCTGATTTGATGTTAGTTTGAATAATCAATTTAAATCAATAAACAAAGTCTTAAACAACAACCATGAAACAAACACCATAACCCCAAAAGAAAAAAAAACAAATATCAATGTAGTATTTTGAATGTACACCCAGCTGGGATTTTTAGTACATAGATGGCGCGCTAGTTGGAGCTCTTTGATGCAAAACTAGTGTACTCACGAGTCAGGAAAATCAACAAGAATTCCACTGGTAAGGTAGGATTTCGAGCTCAGTTCCCAACACGATGATGAACCGCATTCGTAACGTCATCCACACCGGCGCTGAGCGAAGCGTGATGAACTCCTCCCTCCTCGGACTTGTAGATGCATCCGCGAAGATCCACACGGATCTTCTGCCTTCGATTTCTCCGTGTTAAAACAATAAACACGCACTTGACACGACTCCCAACTACATATACCACGTCAATACTTTGACATAACATAAATCAAATGAAACACGGGTATAGTCTTTCGGATTTCAAATGAACGATACCACTTATTGTTCAAACTGTTCGTCGGACTGCTCTTGAAATTCCGTGGGTGAACGATGACTGCGGTTAGCGTTCTCGACGCCGAACTTCACTCTTTCATGGCCAGAGAGAAGAAGACCTCGAACAAACGCTCGTGTTGCTTCTTTTATCCTCTCCCCTTAAACTTCCGGGGCTGACGTACACAGTTCTCATAATTAACGTGATTCGCTCAAAAGACATAATAGCAAAACAGCAGTGTATGATCTGTTTTCCCTTACACACGTTTGAAACAAAACAAAAACTTTTATATAAACATAAACAGCAATTATACGTTTGGAAACCCAACATTTAACCAGGTCTCTACATGTGTATAAGATGCATCTAGATATACAATGTTGTATTTTTTATTTTTTTTTATAAAATGTATGGTCCCACTTTATATTAGGTGTCTATATCTACTATGTACTAACATTACAATACATAAATTAACATTTATTTTTGTAACTACATATTGTACTGCAAAATGTTTACGTGGTTCACATTTGCTGCTACTGAGGTTGAGGGAGGAGTAGGATTTAGGGTAAGGGTTGGGGTCGGGGTAGGGTTAGGGGTAAGGTTAACAGTGTAAATACAGATGTAATTAAATGCAGGTACTATTAATGTAAGTGCAAAGCAGCAACACACATGTACATAATACGTACATTGTATCAAATAATTAAGTACATATTAGCAAAAGACAGCTAATATGAAGACGGTCCAAATATTTAAAATTAAATGAATTAAAATAGCTCTTTACTCTTTAACTAAATGATAATTTATTAAAAATTATTTCAAGTTGTATTAGTTACTTAAATTTAAATCAAGTATAATTTGCTTTTTATTGAAAGCTTAGAATCCCTTGAAGCACTTTAATGGGGTAAAGTGTAAAATCTTTTTTTACTTTCCCTAATTTTGTTACAAACCCTTACAAACTTACTTTCTTCAATGAAACGTAAAGGAACATGTTAGGCAGAGTGTCTGCCTCAGTCACTATTCACTTCCATTTTATGGAAAAACACACCAAGAAAGTAAAAAGTGAATCTGACTGTCAGTCCCTAACATTCTTTTAAACATCTCCTTTTGTGTTCTATCATAAAGGAGTAAATGACAACAAAGTTTTTGTTTGTGATATTTACAGGAGTTCAGCTGACATAAAATTTAATTATGCTTATTACATCTCCAAACCCAGCACAAAACTAGTTTATGACAGATGTTGTAAAGACATTAGACATTATCAAAAAAACAAAACCTAACAACACAATCATAGTCATGGTGTAGTGGGCTAAAGCACTAAACTGTTAAGCTGAAGGTTGTCGGTTCGATTCCCACAGCCTCCACCATTGTGTCCTTGAGCAAGGCACTTAACTCCAGATTGCTACAGGGGGGATTGTCCCTGTAATAAGGGCTCTGTAAGTCGCTTTGGATAAAAGTGTCTGCCAAATGCATAAATGTAAATGTCTGCCAAATGCATAAATGGGTGTATGTTTCTTTGTTGTTAAGATGCTGAATGCTTTGCTGATTCTGGCGTTTATTCCAATTTTCGACATGGGAATATACCCACTAATAGGCCTGTGTCGGATCAAGCTCACGTGAGTGCTGCAATAATACACGATCACATAAACTCCGTAATAGCTAGAATTGCCCCATTGACTTCCATTATAAATGTATACTGCACAACACAATTTTTTTTACAAAGTGACAGACAAGTCAAAATGATTGTCTGTGGTAATTAACAGCATGCCACAGATGCTATCAACTGAGTTTAACTTGTTTTTAAACCCAGAACATTGCTTGAAATTGTTGACTAAACTACAGTACACACAAGGTTTAGACTTCAGTTAAAGGGTTAGTTCACCCAAAAATGATCTCATAATTTACTCACCCTCAAGCCATCCTAGGTGTATTTTACTTCCCTCTTTCAGCCAAACACAATCGGAGTTATATAAAAAAAAATATCCTGGTTCTTCCAAGATTTATAATGTGAGTGAATGGTACCTTATCGGGCTTTTCCACTGCACGATACAACTGGACTCGACAAGACTCTGCTCATTTTTGGGGGGTTTTCCACTGTGGATAGTACCTGGTACCTGTTACTTTTTTTTTGTACCACTTTGGTCGATGTTCCAAGCGAGCCGAACCGATGCTAAATGTGACGTCAAAACCCTGCAGATCACTGATTGGTCACAGAGAGTCGTCACTATCAGCGTCACTGGATTTTTGACACAGGACATCAACCCGCTATTTTTAAAGTTAGATACAGCGATAGCAGTATCATTTGTACAAACGACTTGCGAAAAGTGGAAAAGTGCCATTCGATTTTGAAGCCCAAAATAGCGCATCCATCCATCAAAATAATAATCCATATGGCTCCAGGGTGTTAATAAAGGCCTTTTGAAGTGAAGCAATGCGTTTTTATAAGAAAAATACTCATATTTATAACTATAAACTATAATCACTGGCTTCCGGTAACGGCTGTCTGCGCGTTCACAAGATGAGAAGTGAGGAACGCGGAAGTGCAGATGATGGAGCAAAACAAAATGCCGGTCACGAAATAGAAGACAACAATGAGGATTTTTAAAGATTTCTATAGAAGAGAAGAGGAGCCCTATTTGTTTGAACTGGAGTACACCAACCAGGAACTCCGGGAGATTGAGGAGGCTGCAGCAGTGGCACAAACAAAATAAGTAGAGTAGAGGTAGACAGAGAGTATGGGAGACGTGGTAGTGCACATAAGATGTATTGTTTTATTAATGGGCAACATGATAAATAAATCAATTACTTTTTCTTGCTATTTTCAGTCCACTAAGGAAGATGACAGCAGGCATGATCCTTGCTGCACTTGCTTTCTGTGCTGCAACAATCGTAGAAGTCAACGTCATTGTATGTATATTTCCAAAAAATTCACAAAAAAAGAAACTACTCTAGAACCACTTAAAGCATGGTAACAGAATGATAACTGAAAATGGCATTTCATTTCATTGCACAGAAAACTGTTGTGGAGCCCCCTCCTGCCAAACAAAGCCTAATTCAGGTTTTCAATCTTATGGATTCAGATGTCACAGTGCAGTTTACAGGACATAATATCTTCTCGGAGCCAATCAGTTCATATGAGGTAAATTAATATAGGTGAATGAAGAAAAGAAAAAAGGCACAAAGAAATATATATATACACACACACATGCGTGTGTATATATACATGCACACGTATGCATGTATGTGTGTGTGTGTGTGTGTGTGTATGTGTGTGTGTGTGTATGTATGTGTGTATGTATGTATGTATGTGTGTATATATATATATATATATATATTTTTTTTTTTTTATTATTTATTTATTTATTTTCCTCAGGCTACCCATCTCATAAACAGTTAAAATGGCCCCATTGAGCAATAACTAAGTGCAGTACATAGTTCAGTCTTTTTTATATTTATCCAACCTCTTCTTTCATTTCATTCCTCAGGGGGAAAAAAACTGTACATAACAGATAACAGATGTGTATTAGATTTGCACTACATATGTGTGTGTATATGCATGAATGTATGTGTGTATGCATGTATGTGTGTGTCTGTGTGTGTGTATGTGTATATATATATATATATATATATATATATATATATATATATGTGTGTGTGTGTGTATAATTATTTTTTATTATTATTATTATTTATGTCTTGCTGCTGTTTTTGTATTGTTGTGCACTGGAAGCTCCTGTCACCAAGACAAATTCCTTGTATGTGTAAGCATTCTTGGCGATAAAGCTGAGTTCAGTATCTTTATAAAAAATAATTCTTATTCTGATATTCAGGTGAGGCTGCAGCCCATTCCTTTTCAAATGTTCCCTGCTTTTCACATTACAGACATCCACATTCGCTTTGGATATGATGTAGCCTGTGTTCTTACGCTCCTCACTGGAAGATCTGGCGAATAGGGCACTGACATGTGGGACAACAGACATCCCTGCTGCGCTTCCTATCATGCCTTTACTACGGAGCTCCGCCAAGTGTTTGACCGCTCGGCTCAAGATCGGGAGGTGGCGAGGGTTTTATCTGGACATCTCAAGGAGATCGGCGAGTATCGCGATTGAACTTCG
This sequence comes from Moxostoma hubbsi, assembly GCA_032164185.1. Classification (NCBI taxonomy): domain Eukaryota; kingdom Metazoa; phylum Chordata; class Actinopteri; order Cypriniformes; family Catostomidae; genus Moxostoma; species Moxostoma hubbsi. The sequence goes on along the minus strand of JAVLUX010000011.1, from coordinate 8,931,766 downwards.
CTCCCTAGTTGCTTCTTGTGATTGGAATGACCACACTATATGAGATTTGATTTCGGCATGGTCTTTCCAACGACATTCTGGATGAGACTTATTCTTTGGATTTGGCTGCCTGTCTCACGTATGAGTGGAAGACGGCTTTTAACATTTGGTAATGCCTTTTGGTTTGGTCAACACCCCTGCCGTTTCCAGGGGCTCATGAATGACGTACTTGGGGACATGGTCAATCGTTTTGTGTTATCTTTATGATATTCTGATCTTCTCCCAGAATATCCAGGGATATGTGCAGCACGTCAGGCAGGTACTTCAGTGACCGTTAGAGAATTGGCTGTTTGTGAAGAGAGAGAAGTGTGCTTTTCATGCACGGTCGGTTCTGCTCCTGGGATTCATTGCTTCATCCAAGGGAGTGCGCATTGTCGCGACTAAGGTTAAAGCTGTCTCCAACTGGCCAACACCATATTCTCGCAAGGCATTGAAGAGGTTTCTGAGGTTCGCTATTTTTTTCAGAGGTTATAAGTAACTACAGTCAGCTCGCTGCACCTCTGACAGACCTCACCTCTACACGCACTAATTTTTGTTTGTCCTCGCATGCTGAAACCGCGTTTTCAAAATTAAGAGCGGTTTTCTACCACACCTATCCTCTTTACTCCCGATCCTGAAAGTCAGTTCGTGGTGGATGCGTCTGAGGTTGGTTTCAGAGCTGTCTTGTTGCAGCGCTCCCCCTCAAATGGAAAGATTCCTCTGTGTGCTTTTTTTTTTGTTGTTGTTGGCAACCAATATGTTGGCAACCAATAATTATTGGCTGTCAGGTTGGCCTTGGGCGAGTGGCATCATTGCTTTGAGGTTCCGGGGGCATCTTTCGTGGTCTGGACGGATCATAAGAACCTAGAGTATATTTGCAGCACCAAACGCCCCAACTCTTGACAGGCTCGCTGGGCACTATTGTTCCACATGTTTCAACTTCGTGCTGTCTTATCGTCCAGGCTCTAAAACAAGCTACTCCCTATCTTGTTGTTTTGAGGTCAACACCTCCACTGCCCCACTGGATACCATTCTACCTGCCACTTGTGAGATGGACTTGGTTTCCTGGGAGGTGGAGGCTAAAGTCTGTGTGGCGCTACGAAATGCCACACCCCCACCACGTACCCAGTCAGCTGGTTATTTGTTCCTCGATCTGCCCAGACACACATCCTACAGTGGGGTCACTCATCCAACATAGCTTGTCAGGGGCGACTCTCACTCAGACGTACGAAAGACGAACATCGGTTCATAGACACTTGCCTCATTTGTGTGACTAAGACATTTTGTGAACGCTCAGCCAGGCTCCTCCAACCGCTGCCTGTCCCTTCGAAACCCTGGTCGCAAAAAGCTATGTATTTCATAACTTGTCTTCTGGCATGCATGATTGGCATTTCCATGGGAACACTGATTGTTACCGGGGGAATGCTGATCTTGCCACTGATTAGCGTGCCAAGCAACACCTGTTCTCCCCTAATTCACTCCCTTCTTAAGCCTGTCGTGTTCTTAGTATCTTTGCGAATGTTGTTTGATGTTGAATACTAAACTCACTCTCTCTGCTTATGTCATGTATCTGTTGGTTGCCTGCTTGTTGGGTGTGTGGTTGCCTTCCAGTTTTGCTGCATGTCAGCTGGACTTCCATGGAGGATACCTCTGCCTGCGTGTTGGGAGTAAAGTTCACTCATCTCTGCTGGTCGTTGTTCAGCATTTCACTAAGCTTCAACGAAGGATTCTACAAATCTGTTCCTGACTTCCACAATGCACACACTTACCCCATGAACACACTCTTCACGGATTGACACTTGCGTGACTGACAACGATGCACACAACATTGGAGATCGCTTCTGGATGCCTTGGTTTTCTGCATTCCTCAACTCAGTGTCTGCTCATTATTATTGTTGTTAAATCCTTTGATCTATTCCACTGCTCTTGGGTCTGTTTTGTCTCGCTATCGCTCGTTACACACAGGCTGTCATTTTTAATAATCATATCTTTTTAAATAAAGACAAATACAAAGCATACATGCACCAATCATCAAAAACATTTTATGACACTGGAAAATAAACAGAAAATGAAATGATAAAAAATAAAAAAAACGCACACAGGCTGTCATTTTTAAAAATCATAAACGTTTATCATGTTCTATATATTAACATATGCCATTAATTAATTTACAAGTTAGATATAATATTAAAAAAGTGAAGTATCACCACCTCGAAAGAAATCAAGAGAATAATCTTTTATCCATGTTAACATATATATTTTTAAAGCAATTCCCATGTACACCTCAATATTGTCTTAAAGATTATTCTGATTGTCCAATGTAATAAATGTAACTATTTATTAAACACTGGTGTAATTTATCATATTGCTGTTGGAGTTTTTTTTCTTTTTTTTTCTAACGAGTCACTCGTTAGTGCTAGAGTCAATTGTGGTTTTTACCACAGTTAACACTTATCCTTATTGTTATTGTTTACTTCCATGTTGCTTCTTTGCCAAGTACCAATTAGTGCCATAAAATGTCAAGAGTAATTAATAAAATGTCAAGAGTAATTAACAAAATAATAGATATGCTGTGATGGTAAAAAAATATTATTTATGGCACTATTACATATCTATATACATATGAAGGAGTGGTAGTGGTGTAGTGGGCCAAGCACATAACTGTTAATCAGAAGGTTGCTGGTTCGATCCCGCAGCCACCACCATTGTGTCCTTGAGCAAGGCACTTAACTCCAGGTTGCTCCGGGGGAATTGTCCCTGTAATAAGTGCACTATAAGTCGCTTTGGATAAAGGCGTCTGTCAAATGTATAAATGTAAATATCTCAGTTAGCTAACTTGACTATAGCAGAACATACGCTGTTGGGTTTGACTTATGTTCGTCTGTAAACCCCTATTATCTTACAGGATCCTTTGGAATACACCAGTCTTCCAATTGCTGGTGTTTCTCAGCTGCACACAGTTACTGTCAGTCAAAATGGGGCACAACATCAGTGTCAGCTCAACTTCACAGAGCAGACTGCCTGCAGCCTCATCCTGCACAATCATCCTAATGGCATTGCTTGCAAACTGGTGAGTTCAAATTAGTGCTGTTTATCAGACCTGGTGGTGATAAAGAGATTAAGATTTTATCAGCAAACAGATCATATTATATGTTTGTCAGAGTTGCAAATATGCATTAGCATTTAGCATCTCCATTATTAAAAAAAACAAATACAGGTGGAAGATTACATCACCAAATCTGAAACTGGGGCTGCATATCTAAGGTAAATGCAGCTTTTATTCTGACCAGAAAATAATACTGGAAAAACATTTGCTTTGTATTGTGTCTATTACTGTGAAACAGATTTGTTAAACTTTAGTTGTTTGCTGCCATTATCAATACATTCAATCTAACCTTTGACAGAACAACTGGGACAGTTGGATAATTTTCAGTACTCTTTTGTCTATTTTAGGTTTATTAATACACGTTCAGAGAGTATCAACATAACAGTGGGCACTGATGAATTATATGTGCCTGCTGATTATGGCATTTCTCGCAATATCAGCATACAAAGGGGAGAGTGAGTATTTGAAGCCTACATCTAATTCATAAACATATACATGCAGTTTATAGACTATACTTCTCAAATCGATCACTGTACATTGACTTTTTTATAGATACAATGAAGTTAAATGCATATCCGGCTCCGACCAATATCACATTGATCTGGGACTTCTTGATTTCGGTGCCTTCTACACAGTCATACTCAAAGGGGTGAGTTACTGAGTTCAGTATCTGGTTAATGTTTTCCTATACCTTTTACTGTACAGCAAAGTTTAAGATAGTTTACCATGTACTTTATAATGGCTGAAAGCAATGAGACCTTGGCTGAAGATTTTACAAGCTAAACAATGAGATTTAACTGTTGCGAGAGATGCATTCAGTTTGAGGATATTTATGGTCCTCAAACTTAAATGTGAGGTCCACAAACATCACCTAATCTAACATTTGAAAATTATGGTTTAAAATGAATCTTGCATTATTTGTTTACAGATGCATATTGGTTTGTTTGATGTTATCTTATGCAAAAAAAATACATTTTATGTCCAAATACTTTTTGGGGGCCACTGTATATGCTAATATGAGTGAACAAAATGTGACACAGATGTGTTCAATTTCCATAGGACAGAGATGTACTAACTTTTGAAAAGATGGAGGATATCCAAGCCAACAATGTACACATTGCCTGGCAGATTCCACAGTATGTTTTCCTCACTGCAGGAGAAGTCATGTTCTCCATCACTGGCTTGGAGTTCTCCTACTCACAGGTAAGATAATCAAATGCCTTGCTTCACTATCCATAATATTGTGTACATATTTGTCATTTAATGCTTTTGTTTGTAGGCACCCGCAAGCATGAAATCTGTTCTTCAGGCCGGATGGCTTATGACAGTGGCATTTGGAAATGTCATTGTATTGATTGTGGCAGAGGGGGCCGGAATGGATCAGGTAAGCTGTGGTTTTGTATATCCCAAAAGTTCCTTAAAATATCAGGGAATGTTAAATTTTTTTAATTTTCAGGTCTTGAAAAAGTATGGAAATAATAATAATAAAAAAGTTATAATAAAAACAAAAATATTAAGAATTAATTGTTAGACCATTTATTTGCTAATCAAATATTTCAGATCTATTAAAAACATTTGAATTATATTGTACATTCAATTTACATTACATATTATTGACAGTTTTTTTTGTATGGTATAAATGTTTTCCCATTAATCAAATAAAATAATAATCATTAAAAAAAATTATAAAAGGAAAAAAGAAAATAAATAAACATGCATACACTTATATCCTCCTAAGACCCAGCGATTCATTCTTGCCCTCTGTGGGGGACATGAGTCTGAGACTTGAGTAAATCAAGCACAATTTATGCAATCTATTTGAGTCCTACAATACTGTCAATAGGACATCCTGGGCTTTATAGTGATGCCACAGTTGTGGGGGTGTGGCTAACAGAGCACACAGTCTTTCTTTTCAAATTGGCAGCCATTGCTGCTTTCACATTTCTTCTATATAAATTTTTTTTTTCTAGGTTTGCTCTTTTTTTCAGATCTATGTTATCAAATGTTATCAGCTAGAAATTGCTATTTGTGAATGTACAAATCATTAAAAGCACTTATCCAGTAATCACAAACTGCTGGAACAGTCATAGATGAATCATGTATATTCATTGGTCAAATGTGGGAACACTGTGTATATAGTCTTCCCCATGAGATGAGATAAGATTTTATTTCTAGGATGTTGTAATCCACAGTGGGTGGAGTTCCTCCTTTTTGCTGGTCTTTTGGTGGCAGTCAGCATCATTTTCTCCATCATGGCCTATTTCTACACCTATGTGGATCCAGACCAGCTGGACAAGATTTACAGAGAGGATGCAGATGATCAAAATGTGGCTTGTTACAAGAGTAAGAAAAATGAGACCGTTTACATGGCCGACAGGCCAAAAAGCACCAAGATGTAGCCAAAAACACTGTTTCCTTACAAACTATACACATCCATTATTTGTGAATAAGCTGATCTTCTTTCACAGCAAACAGTTATTTTGCCGTTCCAGGGCCTATATGTGGTCTTCCGCTAAGCTATACTGCTCAGGAATAATTTTTTTCCAGTTAAATCAAGAAAAAAAAGAAATATATACTGTGCTGAGGGAACTACAGTATGCTTTTACTTTACATTTGCATTATTTAGAATGTGATAAACATGTAAATAATATACACTATCATTGTCTAAAATGAATGGTAATGCCATTTGCACATTATAAAGCTCTCATTTGAACATCATTTTATGTCATTTTTGTTATGATCCTGAAATGATAGTGTTCTTGATTAACTCATCTAACATTACTGACACAAGTGCGAACAGGCGGCCGTGTTTTCCCAGCTGTGCTTTCCAGTTGGCTCTGGCCAACCCGTTGCAGTATGGCTCTCTTCAAGTCTGGCGGCAGGGAGCTGTTGGGCCGCAAACTGCACTTCCCCAGAAAGTAGTGGCAACACTCGGGCCACCCACTGGTCAGGCGGCCATTCCCACACCTCAGCTGTCTTCTTGAGGAGATCAAGGTACATTTCGGGATCGTCGGCCGGCCCCATTTTGATGAGGGTGACCGGTTGGACTGCCGGGGTGGGCTCCGGGACTGCAGCAAAAAAACCCTTGTGTCTGACCAGGACTCAGAATGCCTGTCAGTCCTCCACTTGGGCCTGGAGCAGGAATTGAAAACGCTGCTCCAGCTGCAGCTTGACGAGGGCCTGATGTTGTGTCTACTGTATGCCGACAAGGGTCTTGATCACCTCGCCAAGTGGTGAGGACTCCAAGACAAGGTGTCTCCTCGATTCCTGGGTTTCAGGACCAGTTTAACAGACCTCCATGTTTGGTATGGAAAAGGAGGAGACAGGGAGCAGTGACACTTTTGGTAGAGATATTATTTCTCTTATTTCTGTGGAGCAGATGCCCGCTTTTCAGGTTTTTTACTCAATTCAATAATTCACTCTTAAAAATAACACATTTCCTTCACAAACACTCAAATAGCTTCAACACACAATCAACAGTTGGTAATGCTGCACACTCGTTCTCTCTTCTGGCGTGTTCAGCTGTTTTAAGATGTCTCCACTATAACTGTAATGAGAAACAGCTGTTCGAGATCGTCAGCCAGCTTGAGGAGCCACACCATTGACAGACACATGACCACACCCCTGTCACCACAATGAGTATTAATGACACTTGATGACAATAGATTGTACAGAAAGATGGACACAAGGGATAAGCAAATTTGCATCTTTTATATACAGTATATATACAAATAATGTTCATCAAAACTCAACGCACATCAAGAGTAAAGTTCTCTTTGATGGCACATGATTAATCTTGTAACCTGGGTGACGATTTCAGGGTGTACCAGGTACTATATCAGGTCATTAGTGGATATGTGCTCACCAGCACCTCCTCCTGGTCCATCTGATGTCTCTGCACTTCCCGTTTCTTGATGTGCATGCTGACTTAAGCTTTGACAACGTTCATTTTCACCTCTAGTTTCATCTTTATCAGCTTTATCTTGGGATTGTGGTCTACTTTGTCACATTGAGAAATCATTATTCCTACAACAAGATGTGTCCTGTTGGCAGGTGCATCTGGGTTTGTGAGCCAAATGACAGGAGTAAGATGAGGGCCAAAGGTAACCACAAAGGAAGGGGACCAGTCAGACACAGATGACTTTAACTGTCCACTGGAGTCACGTTTTCCAGACCCTGCCCTAGGTTGGTCTGAAAGCATGGACGAGCCTTCAGTATTGTCTGTCGTCTTATCCATCCAGGCCTTAACAGCCAATTTCAAATACTGCAAGTTTTCATCATGAGAAGAGACTCCATCCTAAAATACACAACAATTAGGATGACACGTTGTACCGTGCAGATATGCTACTATGCCTTATTCAATGTGCCCATATGTGCAAAATTGAAAATGAGTACCTCAGTAGCATTGAGCCAGTGTTTGTATTTGTCTAAGCCATGTGCGCTTTTCAGGGCACACACACAATGGGTTTAGTAAGAGCTTCTCCTACTCTGGCCTCATCGTCCATATCCTACGGCAAAATGGGAAATACAAAATTAAAGCTGCTCATACTAGGAGCATGTCAAACTTTTAATATCTAAATAAAAGTTGTAGAACATTTCTAAGGGGAAAACACTCAGCATGAAAGATTGAGTAGCCACATCACTTGCTTGCATATGTAATATCTACCTGAGAATGCAATTGAAGTCAAATCAAACCATACAGATTTGAGCAACCCAGCAATTGGGTTTGAGAACTGTGGTTTAGGCATATGAGATGGATATGTGATTATGCATTTTTAGGCCTGGTGGAAAGAGAGCTTGGAGACTTTAGCATCTCTTTTCTCAACTATGATAGCTTTTATGATACACTGAGCAAACTGGATAGCTGTGTAATTATGCAAGATGCATTTATATGCTTAGTGGAAACAGTCTCTTCTCATCTCTTCTGTCATCTTGAGAACACGCATGCATCACAATGATACTTTATCTGATGTGCTGAGAGGAAGCAATAATATCACAGCAGAAACTAGGTTTACATTTCCTGAAGGAAATACCAGTGCTTGCAAGGAGACAAAAGAATAGTATTAAAGTTTCATGTGAAATCAGTTAATACAGTACAAATTCTAGATAGAGAAAGGGAGAGGGATTTTGATGTGCAGTGTTCAGATATTACTGAAAATTATGACATAATTTTACACTGAGTATTCTGTCAATGTAAGTCAATGGGACATTTTTCAAACTTTAATCTTACGTTTCTTAAAAAGTACACTTTTTACTAAAACATTTGTTCTTTAGAACAAACTAACCAGAATGATTGAGAAATGTATCGATACAGTGCAGACTTGCAAGCACTTAAACAAAACAGAGATGGGCCTTACCATCTCAATCCAGGAGTTAACACTGATGGTTACATGGTCCACACACTCCACATAGAGCCACCAGTGTCAGGGGACAAACAGAACCTGATGACAGGTAGCAAAAGTAGTCTTAAAACTCAGAAGATCCTCAAAGAACATAAACACTCAGAATTCTGCAGCTAAAAAAATAAATAAAATAACTCTCCTAAGTGAAACTGAAATTAAGTGCAGATAGTGATGCTCTGCACAATAAAAACATTTTGAGAGTGTATGATAAAATGATATTTACCACCAGGTGGCAGCTTTGTTCCGTGCCATTTCACATTATTTGGGTCACGAAAAAAATCTATATCCTGGCAATATTTATAAGGCTAAATGAGGTCTATCGATTTTCACATACAGTGTTTTAATCTAAGCTCAATCTAAGTTAATAACAAAAGAGTGAAACAAACACTGAGTGAAATGTCAAGAACAGATCCATCAAAACAAAGGCCATGTCAGTTTGTGTTCATGAATCAAATGTGATCTTGGCAAAGAAACATAATTACAGCCTTGCAAGGCAGCACTGTATTGATATTTCTCAAACACTGTGGTTCGGGTTTGCTCTAAACCTCTTACCTTAACTATTAAACTATTGTTATTATTATGCAATTCATTTAGTGTGAACCACTTAACGTACAGACTCGATTCAAACTTTGTAGATAATTTCAGTCTTACGGTAAGTGTGCTACCCATTTTAGGCTTTTACACTACATAAAATGTAAGATTCTCCAACTGACATTGATAGAATGATCAGCATGCAAAATGTAACAAACAGTGATTAAATACTTGCACACTGAATTGTGATTGGCCTTCTTTCTTATATGCTGTATATTAAAGGAATATACCCAGTTCAATACAAGTTAAGCTCAATTGTCAGCATTTTTGCCATAATGTTGATTAATTTTAAATTGATTTCAACATCCCTCATTTAAAAAAAAAAAAAGACGCAAAAATCTGGATTACAGAGAGTCACTTTCTATGGAAGTGAATGGTGCCAATCCGTAAATCTTAAAATACTCACTGTTTCAAAGGTGTAGCCACAAAACATAAAAAATATGTATGTTGACATGCTTTTAGTGTGATTAAATAGCCTAGCCCTTTCTGTGTGAACTTATATAAAAATTTTCAATTTTGTTGCCATGACGACATAACACTGTAAATGCTAAATACCCTAAAACGAGGAGTGTAGATGTCAATTTAAACACCTTTACTGCTCAAATAATACACAAGTTTTATCAGAATAATTTAAGTGCTTTAATAAAAGAATAAACTTCACATTTCTGCCTTTTAAACCCTCCAAAATTTTGCCCCATTCACTTCCATTGCAAATGCCTCACTGTGATGTAAATGTTTGTTTTTTCATTTTAAAGAAAAGGAGGGATGAGTCCATTTTGGTGGTAATTAACATTATGCCACAAATGTGGATTGAGCTTGACTTGAATTGAACACAGAATATTTCTTTAAAACAGTTCTAATACATGCCTGTAAACTGCACACACTGGCTACGAGTTGATTCTTGTGTGTAAGTGGAACCCACTGAAATGAGACTCATAAGTCATAAGTGTCATGACAAAGTCAAAGCCGCACTGATCCAGCATTTCATTTACACAGTGACAGAACTAAAACCTATAACCTTAACTTATGAACAACTTTAACACTATACTTTTTCTGCCCTTCTTTATTCAAAGTTGAAGAATGTATTTTTAGAGGAAAGGTTACTAAATCTAGAATCTAAACTAGATTTAGAGAAGGTATTTAAAAACAAAAAGGTATTTCAACACACATTCAAATACCATAAAGTATATTTCCCCCCAAAATAAAAATCACCCTCATGTTGTTCAAAAGATATATGAATTTTCAATGATAACAGAATTATCCCTTTACAAAGTACAGTTTAAATACAAAAGTACTTTTGGGGAATTTTGTTTTATGCATTTGCAATGAAGCAGTGTTAGCTCTCTCAGAGAATGGAAGTTTGTGTCTCTTGTCTTCATTAGTATGCTGTGAAAAGTTGTGAGTGCTCCCAGAGAGTACGCTCGCTGTGTTGGACTGCCGCTAATTGCCTTGCCACCATCTCGCCTCTCAAAGAGCTTGAGCAGAGAGGTTTCACACACGCTGCTGGAATCTGAAGGAGGGGGGGTGTGCTACAAAACACACACACACGACTGTTGTCTGATTTATCTACACCTCGATACACTGAACACATAGAGAACTATTGTTGTGATATAGCATCCAGAAAAACACTTGGGGAATGTTATGGTAAATGCTTCAGAAAAATATGCTCAATGACATCAGTCCAGGATAATTTATGAACAAAGTGTGCAATTATAAATTGGATTTCCTTTGTAATATCTGAGATTCAAACAACCAGCCCTCCTTCACTTGGAAAAAGAAAACAAGTGAAAAAGATTCTTGAGTGGTGCTTCCCCATGAAAAACTCACCACCATGATGCTTTGGTGTTTGCTAGGATTTAGCATTGTGGTTCTTGGCATGCTGCTGTGCAGTTGCTAGGGCATTGCTAAGTTATGCCATTTTTGTCCCTAGATAAGACCTAACCCTATATATGAGCATAAAAGTGAGTTTTGGCGTATCGAACACCACTAAAGACATCATAGAGAGTAACGGTAGTGTACATAAAGTAGAAATCCAATTCATTTTCTAAACAGAGAAAATAATTTTAACTGTACTTGGTGGTATAGTGTATGCTTCTTTCAACTTCATATAACTTCACTTTATAGTTATAATGACACAATACCAGAAAATCCTGTAATCTGTTAAATGCCATAATGCTGATTACTCTACTGATATCAAAATCCTTTATGTTGACACACTTTAATCATGTTAACATAAAGTATAATGTTTATGTCGTATTGCTATACTTTTGAAACTGTGTATTTTAACATTTATGAATTGGCCCATTCACATCCATTGTACTTGACTTTTGTTTTGTTGCGTTGCGTTAATCAATATTATGCTGAATTTAACTTGTACTGAACCTGGAACACTCCTTTAACAGCCAAATTCCCAGTGAAGAACTAATCTACCCATAATCCTAGAGGGAGATCTACCAGATCAGAAAATCAGAGAAGTTCCTGTTACCATAGGATTGGAACTCACTGCAAAACAACTCCGCATTGACCAACTATTCTCATTTAGCATTGAGGATGACATAATATACCTGACCAGGCTTCAGAGTGACAGTGTGGACTTGAGCTCTTCCAAAAGCCGGAAACTTCTTCAGGTCAGTCTGGACTACATTGACCTGACTGATCACGCTATACTCCTCGTATGGTATATGTTTTTGGGTAGAGGCAGGGTATGTCATCAGGGGGTAAGAGATGCCATCATTTCCTAGTGACAGAATGCCACAAAACATTATTAACAGCGCCCCTATTTTTGAGAATTTTCTGAAAACGACATACCCAAATACAAATCTCTGTAGCTCTTGAACCCTATGGTCCACATTCATAACTCTGATATTTTTTTAAACTAGACACTTGAAACTTTGTTACCCAAGAGTCATTATAACTCAAAGTAGCATAGGAACAGAGTAAAACAAGGTAAAATATACATGAAATTGACTCACGATTTCTTTGAATAAACTTCATTTAGGGAAAAATGTATCAGAATTTTATGTTAAGGGCCTGAAAACACCATAAAGATAAAACTGAATGTCTGACCAAGTTTTGATTCAAATTTGAGGATGATACTCCCAAAAATGTAGTTCCTGTAAGCTTTTATTCAAGAAAAGTATAGGCGTCCTTTCCAAAATGCCACTTGGAGACTCCAAATGGACACCTGGTTACCAAATGACATAAGGAGTAAACACTACATACTACATACATGTTTATCCATTCAGAACTATTCTGCCCATCAAACTACACAAGAAAAAATGATTTCAGCACAACATTTTAACATTTTAACAAAATAAATTATATTTATATTCAATGCACCATTCATTCATATAAACGTATCACTGTAATCTCATATCTTGCTAGTCATCTCCACTGTTATTTTATAATCAACTCATCTTCTCCTGACTTATTATAATCCTTTCCTTCCATTATTGTTATATTCAATACACCATTCATTCATATAAACAGATCACTGTAATCTCATATCTTGCTAGTCATCTCCACTGTTATTTTATAATCAACACATCTTCTCCTGACTTATTATAATCCTTTCCTTCCATTATTGTTATATTCAATACATCATAAATATAGAAGGGGGATGACTCATTTCATCCGGAAGAGTCTAAACTACAGGGGTGAGATAGCTTTTGAGTGTTGGAATATGGATTAGAATCGATATTTCTTTGAAAACGAACATGATGCGAACTCTATCTCGAAAACGCTCATGCAAACCAAAGGAGGATATTTCATTTTTTTCCCTATTTTTCGTTGTTTTGGATTAAAAAGTGGGATCCATTTTGAAGAGTGGACCCTTACATTGAAATGTATGCTGTTGTTTCTTGGATTCGTCCGAACTGATCTGAACCATACGAGATGAAAGATGAGTATAGCGGTTCATTTTGCTCATTTTCAAATGAGAAGTCCTTTTGCATTTAATTTAACCCTTTCCTCTCTGGTGTATTGATTGCAAAAACAAGTTTAGAACATGATTCTTGAGTGTTTTACCTTTCAAATGATGCATAGTTTATGATAGTCAGTTGAATATTTGTTATAAAACAAAGCTTAAAAAGGTAATAAAAGTATAGCCACTCCCTCGAGGGATAAGGGGTTAAAGGAATCTTTCTCATAATTTACCCACCCTCATTCCATTCCAGATGTACACTCACCTAAAGGATTATTAGGAACACCATACTAATGCTGTGTTTGACCCCCTTTCGCCTTCAGAACTGCCTTAATTCTATGTGGCATTGATTCAACAAGGTGCTGAAAGCATTCTTTAGAAATGTTGGCCCATATTGATAGGATAGCATCTTGCAGTTGATGGAGATTTGTGGGATGCACATCCAGGGCACGAAACTCCCATTCCACCACATCCCAAAGATGCTCTATTGGGTTGAGAACTGGTGACTGTGGGGGCCATTTTAGTACAGTGAACTCATTGTCATGTTCAAGAAACCAATTTGAAATGATTCAAGCTTTGTGACATGGTGCATTATCCTGCTGGAAGTAGCCATCAGAGGATGGGTACATGGTGGCCATAAAGGGATGGACATAGTCAGAAACAATGCTCAGGTAGGCCGTGGCATTTAAACGATGCCCAATTGGCACTAAGGGGCCTAAAGTGTGCCAAGAAAACATCCCCCACACCATTACACCACCACCACCAGCCTGCACAGTGGTAACAAGGCATGATGGATCCATGTTCTCATTCTGTTTACGCCAAATTCTGACTCTACCATCTGAATGTCTCAACAGAAATCGAGACTCATCAGACCAGGCAACATTTTTCCAGTCTTCAACTGTCCAATTTTGGTGAGCTCTTGCAAATTGTAGCCTCTTTTTCCTATTTGTAGTGGAGATGAGTGGTACCCGGTGGGGTCTTCTGCTGTTGTAGCCCATCCGCCTCAAGGTTGTGCGTGTTGTGGCTTCACAAATGCTTTGCTGCATACCTCGGTTGTAACGAGTGGTTATTTCAGTCAAAGTTGCTCTTCTATCAGCTTGAATCAGTCGGCCCATTCTCCTCTGACCTCTAGCATCAACAAGGCATTTTCGCCCACAGGACTGCTGCATACTGGATGTTTTTCCCTTTTCACACCATTCTTTGTAAACCCTAGAAATGGTTGTGCGAGAAAATCCCAGTAACTGAGCAGATTGTGAAATACTCAGACCGGCCCGTCTGGCACCAACAACCATGCCACGCTCAAAATTGCTTAAATCACCTTTCTTTCCCATTCTGACATTCAGTTTGGAGTTCAGGAGATTGTCTTGACCAGGACCACACCCCTAAATGCATTGAAGCAACTGCCATGTGATTGGTTGATTAGATAATTGCATTAATGAGAAATTGAACAGGTATTCCTAATAATCCTTTAGGTGAGTGTCTATGCTCAGTGGTAAAGGTGCTGGCTACCACCCCTGGAGTTCGCTAGTTAGAATCCCAGGGTGTGCTGAGTGACTCCAGCTGGGTCTCCTAAGCAACCAAATTGGCCCAGTTGCTAGAAAGGGTAGAGTCACACAGGGTAAGCTCCTCGTGGTCGCTATAATGTGGTTCGCTCTCGGTGGGGCATGTGGTGAGTTGTGCGTGGATGCTGCAGTGGATGGTGTGAAGCCTCCACATGTGCTATATCTCCACGGTAACGTGCTCAACAAGCCACGTGATAAGATGCGTGGGTTGACGGTCTCAGACGTGGAGGCAGCTGTGCCACCACGAGGACTTAGAGCATTCCATATAGAATTGGGCATTCCAAATTGTAAGAAAAAGGGCAGAATTTTTTTTTTATTCAACAGAAGAAAGTCAAACACATCTGGGAATACATGAGGGTGAGTAAATGATGAGGGGTATTTTTAATGATATTTTTGGGTGAACTAATCCTTTAAGGTTTACCTGAATGTATATGATGCTACTGACTGGAACCAGCGATCACACAATTTTAATATTAAGGCCAGCTTTAATCATCAGATATTATACAATAGTGAACTGTGACTAGGTCATCTCAAAAAACAGAAGTATCAGTTAGCAATTACAGAGACAAGACAAGCTCCACCGAAAGATATGAAATTGTCAGTTCAGCTTCTCACAATGGAGCAAGTCTAAATAATTGCTCACATGACTGTGTTGTCAATCTCTAATGCAGAGGAAAAATGTCTTTCTTTTAATAGCTCAGGAATGGATCAGGAGCTCTAACATAAGGGGAGATGGATCTCTTGTCATTATTTGAAGGAAGCATATGTCGTTCCTCTAAACCAGTGGTTCTGATTCCGGACCCAGATTTTACACTGGCCATCAAGTGGCAACCCACCATATAAAAACATAACCTGTATTGAATGTATCCTGGATAGCATTTTCTTTTATCTTGCATAGTTTTGTTCATGGTTTTAAGTATAAATGCATTAATGAAGTGACATTATTTTTTTGGTTTATTTTAACAACAAAAACAAGTTTACTTCCTCCTTTTTAAAAGATGATGAGCATATTTAATTATATAAGCCCAATATATTTATTATCCAGTTTATTTTCTAAAATCAAACATCATTCTAACAGAACATATATTACAAAAGAGGAAAACTTGATACATAATTTGTCCACAAGACTTGGAGGTCCAGATTGTAAAGCCCTTTATGTATTTGGCCTTATATTTACAGTGTAATGACATATAAGTACAAGCCTTTTTGCATGTATAAAGCACTGAAATTTAACTTAGGTGGCCGCTGAAAATGTTCAATGGGAGAACTATGGCATGTTATTTCCCTGCTTTCCGCAAACCAGTCCGAATAGACCTGATCCAACAGTTGACCCACCAGTTGAGAAGCACTGCTCTAAACCTTATTCATAGATCAAGCCAAATTGGCAGTTCTGCCTGGGGTTTATTTGACTTGTTCAGGGGTCTTTGACAGTTGGTAATTAAAACTAGTATTAAAATCTGATGGTGTCATAGAGGTAAACAGAAATGGCATTGCAGCTATGGGTTTTTAGTAATTAACTTTTTTATTATTATTAAAGGTTGATGTTTGCTATCTGGAATTGATTTTCGGGGGCATATTTTGGTTGCACTTTATTTTACAGTATGTCATAATTTAATCACCCTCATGCCCACCCAGATTTGCGCGACTTTCGTTCTTCAGGAGCACAAAAACAAAGATTTTTAGGAGAATATTTCAGCTCTGTAGGTCCACAATGCAAGTGAATGTGATCAGACATTTGTAGCTCTAAAAATCACATAAAGAAAACATAGAAGTAATCCATTTACTCCAGTGTTTAAATCCATATCTTCAGAAGCAGGTGTGGGTGAGAAACAGATCAAAATGTAAGTCCTTTTTTTAAAATCTAAATCTCCACTTTCATTTATCTGAATGTCACATGTGGTGCCAGAGTTTCTCACCCAAACCTATTATATTGCTTCTAAAGATATGGATTTAAGCAATGGAGTCTTATGGATTACTTTTATGTTTCCTTAACATGATCTTTGGAGCTACAAAGTTCTGATCACCATTCACTTACATTGTATGAACCTACAGAGCTGAGATATCCTTCTAAAAATCTTTGTTTGTGTTCTGCGGAAGAAAGAAAGTTATTCACATCTGGGATGGCATAAGAATAAATGTAATCCCATGAAGTGCATGAAATTGGTTTTGTAGATGAACAAATAATGCCTACATATTAATTTCTTTACAAAAACCAAAAATACTTTTCCATTAACAATTTGAAGTAGACAGTAAAGGAAAAGCAGACAACAAGTGAACTCCTTCAATACTGCTTAAAAAGCACCTCATGAAATTGGCTGAGATAATGCTCAAAGTGGGCAGAAGCGTATTCTAAGCAAAGCGAGGCTAAGAAGATAAAATATTAGATAGCCTTTTTTTTTTAAATATGAGGTTTGATTAGTTTAACAATGTTTTATTCAGTACATAATTACCATGCTCCCATTTGTTGTTGTTTCATAGTTTTGATGATGTTACTATTATTACTACGATATTAGAGAAGGTGTGTTCAAACGTTTGACTGATAGTGTACATTAAACATTAGATAACATAAAAAAACAGCAGAGGAAATTGCTACAAATGTAAAATATCTGGGGCATTTGAACTTATGACCATGGTCCTTACCTAACTTGGCTCTGGAACCATACGAATCAAGGTGGCACGGAGTGTTTGCACCATGTGTGCCGATCCAAAGCATGCCGTCTCATCCATCACGGCTGGGAAAGCCAAAGTCTGATCATACCACATCCTGCAGTTATGATGTTTGTTTATAAAAAGCAAAACAAACAAAAAATGTATTACATTTTGATGTAAATTCTTTACAATATAACAAACAGGATGCTGCTCAGGAAGGTAGATAATGCTGCCATTACCCTTTTCATGGGACTGAACATGAGATGTAATCAAGCCCTCAGCAGTATTTAAATTACCCAATTCATCATTTAAGAGAGGCCCATGTCTGCACATTTTCTGGGTGCCCTAGTTGGCAGGGAGCATATTGGCACTTCAGAAGCATTTTTTAATGATTTACAAAAGCTAAAAGCCAGAACTAAAAATGTGATCATTGCTTCCTTGGGGAAAAAGAGAAACAAAATAAACTTTCAAAAAATATCATTAAATGTTTGCAGAATGAGACTGCTATGCCATAGGATATTTATTGGAATAGTAAAACAGCAATGAGTGATTAATTGCTCTTCATATTTGTTATTCCGTGGGTTGCAATATATTTTCTTAAAAAACAGCTTCAGAGAGTTAAAGTAAAGGTAAGCATCCTCAGAAGCCAGGGAATACATATTAATAATCATTCCATTCCATTCATTAATCAAAGCTGATGCCTTTGAAGTGCCCTGTGTGCTACACTTTATGAAAAATTGGTAGCTCTCAAGCACAACTGGCATGTGGAAAAAAACTAATGGGTTAATGTGCTGCTTGATGACGTCTGAGAGTATGATTGATGGAGGGAGAAAATTAGAAGAATAGTGTTTGTACAATTGAATGTATTTCTTTTTAAATGAAGCTTATTTTAAAAGTCAAAGAAAAAGGTTTATTTAATAATAATAAAATGTAATAAATAATACTGAGGCATATTGTGTAATAAAAAAAATTATGCAGTGGCCCCAAAAAGTATTTAGAGACAACCACACTTAAATATACAGGAATGTCATTGCATGAAATAAACATAATATTAAACAAAGTATCATTTATTTTAAAGAAAGATAGCACAGGCACTGTTTTCAAGCAAAATACTTAACAAAAAATACATTTGTTTTGTTTTATTGAAATGGAAAAACAAAATTTGATATAGTGTTCAAAAATAGAACAATAGTATTTGGACACTTTCTGGGTGTCAGTCGCTATGAACTAGGAGATGAACTACACCTGTGGTTATTCTGCAAAGGCACTCATGTGAATTTAAGGAGAAATTACTTCATACCATTCCCTCCAGGATTTCGCTGCACTTTTTTCCTGATTATAGTCCTTTTTCACACTCTGGGTTTTGGAACGCGGAAGTAAACGTTTGCAGGCTAAACAGCGGTGAATGGGAGACCACAGCAAATATCATTTTCGCTTACACATTTGCACCAAGACCAAAATAAATAATCCACTATTACATTTTAATGACTTTCTAGAAGAAAAAACAAACAGAGAGCGGTGGATTAAGACAGTCAGTTTATGTGAAGATGCCAAATTTACTGTCACTCTCCCAGCAGTTGTAATAGAAACCCCCCTTCGCAGCTGTGATAATTCATTTTTTTAAACAAATTACAGGGTAATTTAACACAAAGCATAATGTTATAAAATTATATTCAATATTTAAAAAAAAAATATCATATAAAAAAGTTTGCTAGATTTACGATGCTAAATAAGGTGGAAATGCATCATCACAGTCTGCGAAACAGGTCTATTGAGGCCCAAAATGACTGAATTTCCTGCTGCTTTTCTCAATTATTGGGCCACAATTTGCTGCATTTTTTTTCTTGTTTTGCAGTAAAACTCACAAATCATCGTTGTATTCCTCTGCAATTTGTGTCAATGACCACGTAAATGCAATTGCATATAAATATTTTAGCGTGCAATAACTGAAAATGCAGTTAGAAAGCAAAAAATAATAATTACACACTTAAAAACCATAGGCCTACATTTAGGTGAATCCTGTTATATGGCTAATGGAAGACCCTTGAATAAATTTGTGTTAAAATTTTCTGCAGACAATGCAAGAAAACCTTTCAAAAGTAAATTAAAAACACAAATGAGGATTCAATAATATGCCTCTTGTGATTATTACATTGTCTGGTAAAGAAATCTTATAGGGCCTATATGGACTTATACAAACATATAAAATTATAGTTCATAAATCTGAGAATTTATGCAAATTCAAATTCCACAATTATTTGGAAAATGGCTTTTTTTTTTTTTTTTTTTTTTTTTGGTAGCCTAATATTTAGAAATAAATGTTTATCATATATTACAATTTATCAGATTCGTACTGTGTTAAGCACTTCAAATTCTAATACAATTTTAAGTTAAATGTAAGTGAATACAGAAATTACATTAATGCCGGGATGAACGCAAAATAATCCAGATTCACTTTAAATTAACATTCCCGGGTTCCCACTCTTTTCAAGGCACAATATCCCAGGACATTTCCAGGACATTTTATGCACCCAACAAGTGTGATATTTCAGCAAAAACACATGCCCATTTAAATCGAGCTTTTATTTTGCCGTTTCTGTTTTTGCATAATTTTGAGAATTTTTGTATTAGAAAAATATTCAATAACTTCACTGTTATACATTGTAGTGTCACGAAATTCAGTTCACACATCAGCGACCTACTGCTGTTTATACTACAACACTTAGTATGGGGAAAAAAAAATGCCTTTACATAATCCTGGGAAATTTTTACAGGGATGAAAATTTTCACTAACTCTATTAAGAGATAACCAAACTCTCCTATGGCCTCTTTAGTTAGGGTTGTTGCACAACATTCAATACCAAGGGATACCTTTTTTGATATTTGTGCTGCTGTCATTCCAAGGCTCTGTATGTGAAACCATCTTGCACACTGAATCTAAATGGGGACAAATACAGTAAACGTATTAAGAATATGTTAACTTTAGGAATCCTGTAATGCATAGAAGTATAGAATATTTGATTACTTTAATGTTATCCCTGGAATTTCACTCCAGATTATTTCTAGATTATGCACTATTCAGATTATCGACTGTACTGATGGTTTAAAACAATTAAACATTAAGTCTCACCCAAACAGCATCAACAGTTTTTGGCAGGTTCTTATTTCCACACAAGGAACAGAAATCATTCTTTGAAAACTGAACTGAAAAAATACAAGTACATTACTGCTAAATTTGTAAGTGCTCAACACATGAATTGCAAAAGCACATTTTTCCAAACTAAGTGTTGTAGTAGAAACAGCAGGAGGCCACTGACGTGTGAACTGAATTTGGTGACACTGCAATGCAGTGAAGTTATTGAATATTTTTCCTAATAAAAAATCCTCAAAATTATCCAAAAGCATTTTTTTTCTCCAAACTAATTGTTGTAGGATAACCAGCAGGAGGCCACTGATGTGTGAACTGCATTTGGTGACACACCCCGCCACCTGATTGGCTCTTCTCTCCAAAACCATCCCTAATCCCAACCGTCATTGGTACAGCTAAAGCCCATTCCTTAACACAAGGATATGAGTCAAAATTCGGCACGAGACCGGGACGCATAAAGGACGGATTAACGTTTATAACACTAATGTGATGCGTTCAGATATGTTTTTGACCACATATGTATGTGGTTTTGTGATCCGATCACACAAGTTTTAGACCTCGTTTAGACCTGTATTTAGCGCTGATCATATGTGATTCAATCACCAAAAACGTCACCATTAACTAATCATTCTAAGGAACATATGATCATGACATACTATACTTACTAAATAACTAGTAACAACATCATGTACTACTTGATCAAGGCTCCACTGATGGTATTCAGACAACTACAAATACACTTAAGAAAACAAACAAACAAAAAAGATTACAAAGTTAACTTTTTGGACATTGAACAAATACATGCTCTTTATAACTTTATAGGCGCTATAAGTGTACTGCACCACGGTAACTTTCGTAAATTATTTAGATGTTTGTCCTCTCTACAAAGGCAAGACAGATTCGCATTAATGCGCTCTTACATCCAGTCCCTTATCTGGCTAGTAAACAAAACTCACGTGAAAATACTCTTTGACGTTTCTCAACAACATGTGGGGACTGAAACAGACGCCATTTTGACTCTAAAGAAAATCCGAAGCGCCTTTATTTGAACGAATTATTTGATCCAACATGGAGAACAGTCACGCTCAGTTTCACATAGACGTAATTTCCGTCCCGAATCAACGCATGCGCATTAAAGTTTAGGTCTTGGCTGAGTGTCATCGGTTGTTTTTATTTCACTAGGCACTTGCGATATGACCGACAGTCCCAGTTTTTAACGTTTTAGTCTTTGCTTGGTCGCATCAAGTCATTTTCAAAACGTGATACCGCGTCTGTTCAATGGGTGCCGTTGAAAGCACCGAAAGGGAAAGGGAACCTTTGTTGGTTCCATCCCAGCCAGCGATAAACACATCACCGGTTTTCAGCAGAGTGTATGGGAGAAGATGGTTTGTTCTCACCATGTTTTCACTGTTGGGTTTCATGCAAGGGCTGGTGTGGAACACCTGGGGACCGATCCAGAACTCAGCCAAACATGTTTTCGAGTTCTCCTCGACGGATATCGCTGTGCTGGTGCTGTGGGGTCCCGTGGGGTACCTGCCCTGGCTACTGTTTATGTGGCTGATGGATAAGAAAGGTGAGTTGTTTGGTTCTTATACCAGACAGTATCATGGCAAAAAACTCTTATAAATGCAGGCAAATTGGGCCCAATTGTACATGCTGATCATATTTAGACAGATCCATTTATGTTTAGGCCAGGGATCATCATCAACTGATAATTCATCTATTCAGATTATTACTTATTTGAATTAAATCTCACATGATTACAAACATTCTGAGTCACAAATTCATGTTTTAACAAAATTGCCATGTCTATACAAAGTGTAATGGTACATTCAAACTATTGGTGATTTCAACACTTGCACAATGCTTTATAACTGTCCTAGTTTTGTGTAATAACAACATAAATTCAACATACTTGAATGGGGAAAGTGATGATGCGTCAAGTACATTTGGTTAGGCATACAATGTTTAATATGCTGTATGTGGGTTGCTTTGTTTAGCTGAATAACACTACACAGAAGGACTCATTAAATGCAGGTGAAATAGAGTAATAATCATAAAAAAGCTAGCTGATCATGTCACATGTTATGCCACAAAACCAGTTAGTTCCCTTGCATCATATGACACACGTTGTCATGTAAGCCTGCTGTCAATAGATGTGTTTTTTTGGTATTCATACTTACTTTAACAACTTATTGAGTTGCTATGGTGTGGGAAATACAGCCTTAGAGTCCCAAATGAAATTGGAAATTGAAATAAAGAGATATATGATGTATAAATGGGAGTTAATTAGATGTGTTATAATTTATTATAACACTGGCTAGAGAGAGGAGGATGAATAGAGCCTGTTCTCTGTAGTTTTGGCTCACATCACAGGCAGGTTCTATAGAATTACATTATGACTGATATTAGCTTATTGACAATTAACAATATACAGTATGCATTTTATAACTCTCTGTGATGTTGAGAGGTTTTGGTGTCTGTTGTTATTATGCCTATCACAGTGATTAACCTATTATCGACCAATATGTCAGCTTTGTCCTGTTACTGTGCCTGATCATTCTGTCTAGTGTCAGTTCCAAGAGAAATCTAATTTCTGTTTTCATAATTAGTTTTAGTGTAAATATTGTATAAAATACATGTACATTTAACTTCAAGTTTGTGTACATCATCTTATTTGATATAATTAAATTGTATTAGCCTATATATAAAGGCTAATCTGCTGTATATATTGACCTTGGTTATTAAAACCAAGATTAAAGTTCACATTAAAGAATTAATGTCTGACAAATGTGATTTTTGTTTTCTACTCGATTTGCTCATAGAGTTCTATTTCAAAATGTATTAATTTCTCAGGGTAACTTCAAAAAATTCTTTCAAGTTGTGCAACATGTTGCCTATACCACACTGATTTCAATAATGATCACTTGATTCATAGTTTCATATTTTAAGGAACCCACACATTATGAAATCTCGGTTCCTTTTTCTGCGAGTTCATAAACTTCACATGTGATCTGGAAGCTTTGATTAGTTTCTTTACTATAACCTGCATTATTTTTTCTCATTGGGGTAATGACTCTAAAATAGAATTTCACAGAACATGAAATTGGTGGAATGGCTCTTGTATCACCCTGAAGGGGTTTATTTTGCGATAGCTACAGATTGACTGTACATTATCCCACTTATTACACTGCTTCTTACCAAATAAATATATAAAATGTTGTTTTGAGTTTAACTTGTTTTACTAATTTGCTGAGAAAGAGACCACAGATGATACAAGAAACTTGCAGCCTATGTTTAATTTCAGGTTTAGTGAATGTCTTAGTGGAAATGTAACAAGCAAATGAATGGCAGCATTTCACCTTCCCTTTTATTCTCAACATGGAGGTGATTGCCGCAGGCTGTAAAAACCATGTTTGCCAAAAAGCACGGGCCACAGTTTCTATGTTAATCTCAAAAAGTGTTTTTTTTACTTCAAGTTTCTGATCTGATGCACAAATCCAGTGAAAAGCATACAGTGTAAAGAGTTTAAATATGCCCTCTGGAAAATTCATATATTTTTTCACCCAATACATCATATTAATTCTTGGTTGAAAACTGAATGGTAAACCCATATTCTTTAAAAGTGATGTAATTATTTAGTTGTTAAAATACTTTATACCACCTCAATTTAATACACAGAGACACCTATAACTGAGCTATTCATACAATTATTTCACCAAAAATGTTTAAAAGAATGTCCTTGCGCTGCTATGAGAAAATGGTTGTTTTAGAATACCAACTAGTGCTGCAGAAATTACACACTTTGCCTTTATTTTGTTTAACTAATAGCTAGAAGACAGGACTGCATAATGTACTGGTATAATGGGGGTAGAACAAGATATTATATCTTTATAAAATCTCATTCCTTCCTCTCCATCTTGTGCCAAAGGTTTGCGAGCGTCTCTGCTGCTGTCAGCGTTCTTCATGGTGCTGGGCACAGTGTTAAGATGTGTACCCCTCAGAGACCTGCAGTATAGACGTTGGTAAGACTCTGCTATATATCAGTTTTTCAGCAAAAACTTTTGGATTAGGCTATTACTGCATACAGGTTCCTGGTAAATTGCATAATAATTATAGATTGCCCTTGCATTGCCCAACAAGCATTTGTTACATACTAAATCTAAAAGATAGAAGAAAGATGTATTTGAGGACTCTTTCTTGAATATGTTTTGCACGAAATCAACTAAAATGATCATTAATCATCATTGCTAAAGATTGTATTAGTGTTGTAGCATTAATGTGCACAATGTTGGCAACAAAGGCACTTTAGACTGGTGTGACATATTATTGGCAATTTGAGTTAGAAGAAACATTTCTTTCCATGATTGTTTAAGTACTAAATTTGCACATCGCAAACAGTATTGGCAGTCTGAGTAGGATGTTTTGTTTCCCAATTATATAATTGTATGGTTATGGCTTTTGAGATATAGTACAATGCTTTAGATATTGAAATATGTCTCAATGGTAAATTAAATTATAGCCGAAAATTCTCTGCCCACACATATGCCTTGTATGAATAATACAAGAATCTTTTCTTCAATGGTTGCACAGCTTTGCTACTCTTTTTAACCCCCAAAGACTACTGCAACAGAGTTGAACAGCTTAAAAAAAAGTGACCTTTTTATTTTCTTTAATACATATTGGTGGAATACTCTAACAGGATTGTGGCGCGCTGTTCGCATTAGATTAGGAGTCTTTTACCTGAAAAATTGAATGTTTCCGTCCTCTATTGTGCTTTGTGTCCTCTTTTTCTCATACTCTTTCTTATCTCTCTAAGCCTTTTCACTCGCACATGAATAAAATCAGCCCATAAAGAAATAGCTATAGGAAACTACTCATTGGAGCCATTGCAGTTTTGAGAAAAGGAAACAAACTCCATTTGTTTTCTGTTTATTTATTATTTATCCAATTTTTCTAACAAGAACATCTGATAGATGTTCGTGTTGGTAATTTGACTAGCTGTTTTTTATATTTATTTTCACACATGATGTAAAGCTACATTATAACACATCCTTGTGGATACATTTTGTGGGTTCATTATATTTAGAGAATGGGGTTTTCTGATTGTGGGCTTCTGAAAATGCACTATTCATGCAGATGTGCTCTCTTAACTGTGTAATTGGCTGTCATAACCCTTTTTTATTTAAACATTATTGTACATTGGAAGTGTATTGGTAGAAGGGCCGGTGAAATGAACTTTGTTACTGGAATAGTATGGGATCAAAGGACTTTTCAAACTTTGCACAAGTTTCAGTTTTTCTCATAGATATGTTTATTTTTTATGTTTGCTTATTAAGTTGATTAATGGATTAAAATAAGACTAATTCGCTTTGGTTTGAGAGCTCCCACGATTCTAGAACAGACAGAAATGTGTTCGTTGACCTTATCATTTATATACTGTATTCTAGAGTGCATTTGCTTGATGTAAAACAAGTAAAGCTTTTTAGAACTGTTGCATGTGAGAAACAGCAGAGGATATGTTTATTGTTATATATTTATATATTCTACCAGTTGCACATTGAAACAAATGTTTACTGCAAGCAGTCATCATAAAGTGACTTAATATAATAGCTGATTTCAGCAAAATGGCACTTTATGTGTCATGTCTATGAAATGAGTGATCTCTATATTGTGTTTAACATTTTAAAGGCCCGATGCAGCTTAAACACTCTTTTATATGTACTTCGCAACAATACACTACACGCATCCTGGAAAACCTGGAATTTTGCAATGCAGTTTTCCTGTCATGGAAAAGTTATGGAAAATTAGAAAAATACCTAAATGCTATGGAATATAATTATTTGTCCAGGAAAATATTTAAGTACAATAGAACTGTTTGACTGTGTTTCTAAGAAGTTTTTCGTTACATGTACAAAAACCTGTTAAAAATTGGGACTCGGAATAGGAGTCGAATACACATTTGTATCGTTTTGTTACTGCCTGCGACTGCACACTGTGGAACGACGTCAACGGTTAACTGTAATGAACAAATATACTTCACATACTTTCTCTGGTCATCTGCTGTAATTTCTGCTTTGCTCTGACAAAGCAGTTGAAGCATTGATATAGCACAAAATATGGATACACCAATATCATTTGTTCTCTACCTATCCGTTGTTATTGTTTTCATAATCAGCTTACAATATCTATTCCTCACTGTTTGGAACTAATTGGGGTCCTCATTTAAATGAATAGAAACACAAACCTCTAACTACAGATTATTTCAATGTAAATGAATAGCCTATTAAGAAAAACGTTATTGTTAACTAGTCTACTGGATAATGTAGCAGCAAAATTAACAGTAATTGCAGTAGAAGTCTTCAGTAGAAATGAAGTCAGTTTTCTTTGGACAATTTTTTCAAATTGTGTATCTGGACTTTAAAGGGTTCAAATCTCTTCCTTTTTTTTTTTTTTTTTTTTTTTTTTTTGTCTACTTTAGTTGTTATAGGATATGTCCACTTTTCATTCACAGTTATTTTTTGGAACCCATTCAATAGTGTTGTAATTTGTAATCAAATAATATTGATGATAATACATTGTTATTATTAATGTTTGTAAAAAAAATAACATTAATATATTTCAGCCGTGAACCTTAAAATTTAAAACACTCTGGCTTTTATTTTGATGGTCGGAACTTTCTAGGAAGTCATGTAAATGTCTGTATGTTGGCTAGTCCATAGATTAATTTGCTGGTAAATTCTGGCAAAATGCTCTGGTGCCGTTCTAAATGCATATTATAAGTGAACCGAACTATTGAACATCTACATCTGAAATGTTGTTCGTGAGTAGCGTTCGTGTATAAAAATAGCAGCGAGCTCTGAGGGGTTCAAAATAGCCGTTCTGCACTTGCTCTGTATGTGTGTCAACAGAGCAGCACCATTAACTAAAACGCACTGTGCATTAGTGTTGTCACGGTACCAAAATTTTAGTAGTCTGTACTAATACCTGTGAAATTTCACGGTACTCAATACCATTTTCGGTACCAATGCAAAACACAAAAACAGGTTACTGAACAACACTCTTTAATTAACAAAGTTAACAAAACATTAGCAGCAGAACTAAGACCAAAAATATACCATTGAGCAACACTAAGTTAAATATATTATTTTTGAATTATAATAAAACTGTACAATGTATGCTTAAAGATTTTTTGAAAACTTTTAAAAAATTTGCTTCAACTTTTGCAACTTTTTCTTTAAGTTTTTACAAAGTACTAAAAAAACACCTAAATAAACAAGCATACAATAGACTGAATAAAAAACAATTTCCAAACTAATGTGAAAAATGCTCTCGTATTAATAAAGCTGCATATTGCCAATTTTCTTCATGATAAGAAATGCACAGTGAAATATATTATAATTAAATAAGTCGCGAGCCATCACGTTATAATCTAGCTGCATTAAGCGTGCGCGCTCGAGGGATGAGTGTCCCCGAGGCAGAGTCTCTCTCAGCCGGGTGCAGATTCAATATCTCCCCTTTAGATCGGGACATTCGCGCAACTCATAGAAGAGGCACCGACCACAAAGAACTGCCAGTTTCTGAGTTTATAGTAATTATCATGATCTGCTTCTGTATTATTTGAACTTTAATAAAGCTATAACGCATTAAATATAACTGCATTTAAGATGTAACGCATGTTTCCTTTAAAGAGCTCCGGCTCCACTTATTCCACAACGAGAGTGCATCTGAATGTACTTTATTTTTTAAATTTTTTTTATAATTCCCTAATACTTTGGGATCTACATAAGATGAAGCTGTTAAAGTTTAGAGTGCATCTGGACTGATCTGTGTTATTCTTCCTCCGTCAGGTGTGAACGGCAGTGCTGCTCTCGCACTTCATCATTACAGTTAAATGTGATTTCATGTTACGTTAAATGAGATCAAATGACTATTCGACAACAAAAAATTTTCTTGACAGTTTTTTATTTCCGACGTTGTTGATAATGTCGACTAATCGTTTCAGCCCTAATGCAAATGATAATATGCTTTTAAACTCACCTGCTTTATTTGCTTGAATGAATCCGGGTGTCTGTCTTTCAGGTGCTTTATTAAGTTTGATGCGTTTCCTCCTTTTGTCAGAAAATTGCAAAAGCAGCGTTTACAAATAGGGTTTTGCTGATCTATGATGTTTCCCTTTTCACCAGCCTCAAATCCAAAGAATTTCCAGAACTGGCTTTTTCCGCTTTTCTTTTCGACAAGATTCAGTTTCAGAGCCTCCGCAGCAGCTTCTACTTCGCATTTCGTCATCTTTTGCTTGTTGTGAGCGTTCGAAAGTTCCCGACTCTGCATGGGAACCACTCGGTACTCCGGTACCTTCAGAAATTCTGGTATCATAAAAATTTTTTTGTTTGAGTACCGACTTGGTACCGGTATTTTTGACAACACTACTGTGCATGCATACATACTGCATATTTACTTAACGCAGCCTTTCAAAAGCAAGTCTTTTATGTCATTTTTGGAGCTTGACAGTAATGAACATGACTAACACACATGATCGGATTTGGATTGGGCTTGTCAGACTGGTACCCGGTCCACTTAAAAACGTCAGTATTTGTTACACATGTAGTATGTGGAAAACACGGACGGAATTGACTTTGAAGTGCGCAGCACATACAGGCTATGTATTTATTTAATTATATTTGCAGTGATTAATAATCACACTGTGGCTGTGTTAATTTATGTTAATTGT
The DNA here is from genome assembly GCA_032164185.1 of Moxostoma hubbsi. Lineage (NCBI taxonomy): Eukaryota > Metazoa > Chordata > Actinopteri > Cypriniformes > Catostomidae > Moxostoma > Moxostoma hubbsi. The sequence goes on along the minus strand of JAVLUX010000011.1, from coordinate 8,902,637 downwards.
TACACTTGTTGGGCATATTAAGTTTCCTTGAAACGTCCTTGAAAAAAGAGTGAGAACCCAGTTTAGCAGACTTTCTTCCTTTGTAAAAATAATGGTCAAATCTCGCATTGAGTTTACTGGAAATGTGTATGTGTATATACTGTATGCTCAAATGTAGAGGTACACCTGGTGTGAAAATAACACGGGACTGTTTAGGACTGATTCACAGACCTCATGATTCACAGTGCCTGAGTCATCAGATACTTGCATAAACAGTAAAACTTGGGTTTATGGAGAGCTACTAAAAACCTTTGGTTCAGCTAGGGTGGCAGATACCTAAAAGGTGTTAAGATGTAGGAGGTCATACACGTCATGCAATATGACCCTGTGACTTCAGCATCTTCTCTCCCTTGTTCTGTGAATAGAATGAAGAGGGGAACATCAAAACTACCACTAGGTGTCAGCACCTGCATTAAAAAAGTGTGAAAGGATCCTGATTAAAGAGGTAATCTGACATAGCAAGTGACATTGTGGGCCATTCAAATCTAAAAAAGCAACTTTCCAGGGTTTAAGCCAGAATCTACACAATCAGGCTGTATTTAATTGCAAAAGTTATTTTTACAGCTATTATGGAAGCATGTTTTTGCTTTGGGAATACCATGGGAAACAATTAAAATCAGTCCTGTTCAAGTATTTCTCAAATTATTTAGTTACTCTTAATAACATAAATATTTATTAGATCAAGCATGGCCCAACAGTAAAGACAACATGAAATGGTTTGGCGTTTCGTGTGCAGTTTTCTATGTTGTTGAATTTCCTTTTGAAATGATGATTGAGCAGGACATATTGAAGGGATAGTCAAGACTCCAGGCTTTAGTTTATGTGACAGCCATAAACCATGATTTTCGACTTGCTAGATGTTACAGGTGGTACTAGGGGGAGGAATTCAGAGAGCATTTGATTGGACAGAAATATGTGTCATCAATATTTGTTCTGTTTTTGTGGAAGCCACAAAAATGTCCCCGAAATAAAAAATGTGAGAGCAAAAAATGCCCTCATCATGATTTATTCGGTTGTTGTTTTTTATTTGCAACATCTGATTTCTTAATATTCTGTAATAGTCCTAGTTGTATATATTATGGCATAAAGTATGAGTTGATTTTGATTGCATTCTTAGGTTGAGAAATAAAAAATTCTCAATCTTAAGAATTTGCAATAATTGATAAAAATAAAAATGTCAAACGGGTGAGACAGTTTAAATGGTTATAAAAAATATGCCTTAATAAAGGGGGGGGAAATACCCCAGAAAAATTAAATCCAGGGGGCAAGTATTGGCCTTTTAATATTAAAGTTAATTTCTGATATTACATGAGTCATGAAAACGTAAATATTTGGATTAATGGTATTGATATTACATTTTGCAGATTGAACCACCAAGGTAGTGTTATCTAAGTGGCTGATATAGGCCTAGATGAAGTTTTGTTGAAATTGCAAGAATGACTTGAGAGTCTTGGACAACATGATCACATGGGAAATCGACATGTGGCTGCCGAATGTTCCAGTACCCTAACATCGACATCATTCTGCCGAGTTACTGACAAGCGCCATCTCCCGTCAGATATTTTGCATTAATTCAAATGTGTTTACCTTTTCTTGTGGCCCCAGAGACATGAGTTCTGGTCCCATGGAAACCAGTATGCAATTGCGTTGCATTTGGAGGTTACATTATCCCTCCAAAATGACATTTTTACTCCACTGGCGGGTAGCTTTAGGGTTGGTGTTTTGGTTAGGGTGTATGGTTAATAAAAGAAAATGTGTTCCTGTTGACTGTATAACATAATTTACAACTAAAAATGCAACACTGGGGCAGTGGTTTGAATTTCCATTATCACAGACCGTTTTCAGCAGCAGGACTTTTGACCTACTGTTGCCATATTCACATGTGACAAGTCTAAGGTATTGTTATTGAGCTGGCTGACATAGTTGAGGTTATGTTGATATTGCAAGAATAACTTATGATAGTCTTAAAGCATCAGTTATAATAGTTAAATTACAAACAATTCATATTTTGCACAGTGCACCATCATTTTCATGCAAAAGTTTATAAATGTATTACTGTCATAGGGTTACATCAACTTTACTTGTTTAAAATGTTTTTATTAAATTATTTGTGTTACACAGTGGAATGTTTTGTAGTGCAAGTAGAAATCGACCAGGCCTGCTGAAAAAAATATTCCTTATTGTTGTACCCCTGTAAAGGCTTTGGTTTGTTGTCAGAAGGCCTATTTTACTGCAATCATGGCAGATGGACGAAGAAAATCCATTTTTTTACAATGCTGTGTGATTACAAATGCTAATGATTGTTCTCAAATCAACAGCCATTGTGACCGTCAGAGATGATGTATTCCAATAGAAAGCAAGGACTGATTGAGGGCTGCTCCTGCGTGTTTGTCAAATTTATGATTGTTGTCTTTGCATTGACAAGTCACTAAGGCTGCATTTACACTTGTCAACCTATTCTGATTTTTGATTTTCACTGATATCTAGCACAGATCAGATCTTGTTGCATGCATATAAACAGCAAAAACACTTATGAGATTGGATTTTTTTCGCATCAAATCTGAGCCAAATGGGAATTCTTACGTGTAAATCGTCTTGCCTTTGTGAGTAGTCCTCTCCTTTGAAGAATTAATTGTAGGCTATTCTTGTGATGTTAATCGAAGAACAATGGCATGTGAAATAGTGGCATGCTCTTTGCCTTTCATTTTAATCACTTATTAGGACTACTACTAGAAAAGAGCAGAGCATTTTGGTGGGTAAATAATGTAAAGATTTGGTTATGTCGTAAGTAAATGTAAACGGGCAAGACCAAAAAATTGGATTTGGTGAAATGATTGGATGTGTGCATTAAGCCTTGCCGTGTAAATGCCTCGGTTAGATCTACAGTCCAGCAGTGCATATCGCAGTGGTAAAATGGTTTATATGACATCAGAGTCAAATAAATCAAGAGTTGGCTTCACTGACTATGTTCCTTCCTTGCAAGCCAAACTGAACAAAATATTCAGGTAGCCCTTGAATTTTTTTTTTTCTTCTTTTAACTTCAGTAAATAAAGATAAGCACACATTTACTTCATATCTGCAACATGTTTTAAAGTCCCTCTGGTCCCTCTTTTATTCTGGGTTTGTTCCTATTTTGAAATTTTGGCATGATTAGACTCTTTTGGTCAGAATAAAGCAATCCATTTATAATGTTATTCAGTTACTTTTTGCTCTGATCAAAGTTAGGTACCAATCATGCAGGCTATATAATTTGCATTCAAATTCTGTTAGATTAGAAAGCACAGAGACTCCTCCCTGACATTGTCCTTGCTAGGTCAATGCTAGATGAGAATCATCTAATGCTAAATCACCACCCCTCCCCTGCCCTCACATTTCTGCATGTGCAAGACTCATTGCTCCTTTTTCATCTCTCACTTTATTTCAAATTTAAGGTTACCACATTATCTGATCATCATCCGAGGAAAGATTGCATAGAGGGTCAGACGGGACACTTTTGCAAGTTTTTATACTTAAAAGGATAGTTCACCCAAAAATAAGAATTAATTAGGTTAATGCAAAACAAAAAGCAAAGATGTTTAAATTAATATCTTAGGCTGTCTTTTCTATCCAATGTCAGTGGATAGCACCTCACTTAGCTTAAAAATACCTAAAAGTATCATAAAAATGTGGCTTGTGCGTCATATTTCAAGTCTTCTGAAGGCAAGAAGAAGAAACAATTGGATGCTTTAAGTAAATTTCCAGTGTTAATATTGTAACCATCCATATTTATTGTGTAGAAACCTATATAATCATTGCTAAGGAGGTTGCAGGCATTTCAGCATTGTGCCTAACAACACCATTTAGCTGACTATATTTTGGCCCTCTTGTACCTTATTGCTTAATTAAAATAAGCCACCAGAATCAATTCAGAATGGAATTCATCTAATGGACAATCTCTGTAGTCATTTGCTTTCCACCACATTTAGTGTCAATTTTGCATTGTTTTCAACAGTAATTGACAATGACCTTAAAGTTATAATGCTCGGCTTTAGGTTTAGGATTTAGAATCATCTGTGATCCAATTATGAGCGATGTGAGGTGTATCACAATGATGTTTGCAATCAATTCAAATGTAAACCGCATCTACTTATTTAGGAAAAAATCCCAGAGTGTATTCTAGCATATTTCAAACAGGAAAAATCGCACAGGCTTTAGCATGAAAACCGTGTCACAGAGGCCAATCAAGTAATATGCTATTGGAATGCATGAACAGCTTTCTGCAGGAACGTGTTGACATGCAGTACTAGAACAAAAGGGAAAGAATTAGTGGAGGGAGCTTTTCTTACAAGATTTGGCTGAAGAGAGATTGGAAAAAATTATTTTGTCATAGGGCGAAAACTGCAATCTTGGATCTCTTCATGTGTTTTGTTAGTTATCAGCAATCGATTTATTGCTTATGCTATTCATTTTGGCCAACGAAGAACTTCTGACATTATCAGAAAATTTTAGTTACAGTCCTTGTTGTCTAATATGACCGAGAGGGTGAGACGTAAAAAATGCTGAAACTAGCTTGACTGTATGAAATATAGGTCTTGTTAATTAAGATGTTGTTATTATAGAGATACAGTATAAAAATCTTGTTAAATAAGGTTTCAAAATTGCCTTGAGTTTATACTAAAGACTGAGTGGTCTACAAATGCCCTCTTTCAAACAGACTCTATTCACTCTGACTCCTTTTTTTTCTTTTTTTTTTTCCCCCAGGCAAAATATTGCTAGTATTAGTGCAAGATCTTGCTTTGGAAAGTTGTGCAGTTCCACTCCAATTTTGTGTGTCAAAAAGGATGTCAGAACAGTACATGATTAATTATGTTAAACAACTAGCTAACAATGTCATTGTGACCAAAGGCTATATCATCTATAGCCAGAGTTTGGGAGTAATGGAATACATGTAATGGGATTACGTATTTAAAATACAAAGTATTAGTAACTGTATTCCACTACAGTTACAATTTAAATAATTGGTAATTCTAATAGTTACATTCAAAAATATTTTGATTACTTTAGAGATTACTTAGCATTTTATTGTCATTTGTTTAATTTTATGTTTAGTCCTTTCAAATGGAAAACATTTATACATATAAATGATGCGATCCAAAGAGCATTTGAACAGCGGTGAAACACTTTCTTATGATGTGTGACATTCATACGACCAGACAGAGAAGTACGTTTGAAGTAAATTTGGAGCAGAAGAAATGGAAATAAACCTTGTGTAAATTGTCAGCTTTATGCTAAGCTAAAATGCTATTTCGTCATTTTACATGCAAATGTTACCAAGCACGATCGTATTTTTTTTTTAGCAAGAAAATTCATGTTGGATCACAATTTCTTTTTTTCTAGTAAGACCTTTGATATTAGGGCAAATATCTTATTCTTGATAATAATTTTTGTATTGTTTTCCTGTAAAAATATCTAAAAGTCTTTAAAACAAGATCATTTTGATGTATCTTGTTTTAGAACAACACTGCATAAGATATTCAGGTTTTTCAGATAATGTATTTTTAACATGTGTATTTTGTCTTAATGTACTGGCAGGGTTTTTATTGTCAAAATAAGTGAAAAAAAATCTACCAGTGCTGAAGAAGTAATCCAAAGTATTTATAATACGTTACTGACCTTGAGTAATCTAACAGAATACATTACAAATGACAGTTTACAGCATGTAATCTGTAGTGGAATACATTTCAAAAGTGACCATCCCAACCCTGTCTATAGTGGACATAAAAGCAGTGCAGTTTTCCTTGTCTTTTCCTAGGGATGCACCAATCTGATACCTGGATCTGTATCGGATCTGACGAGTCCAACCGAATCTGATACTGTGTGTTAGTCATGTTCGTTCCTGCCAAGCTCCAAAAATGACATAAAAGAACCATAAAAACACCAATGAAGTAGTTTATATGACTCGTGCATTTTATTCAAAGCCATTTGAAGACGTGCGATGGCTCTGTTAATCACAAAAGGCTGTGTTTATTAAGTAAATATGTAATATGCATGTGGCATCCAGGACATTTTTGAATGGCGCTGCTCTGTTTGCACACACACTCACGGCTATTTTTAGCCTTAACGCGTTGCGCAACATTTGAGCACTACTCACGATCATCTTAGATGTAGATGCTCAATAGTTCGGTTCACTTATAATATGCATTTAGAATGGCACCAGAGGAAGTGAATTAAATACCGTGAACTTGCTTACAAACAGACACTTACAGGACTTCCTGGAGAGTTCAGAATGCCAAAATAAAAGCCAGAGGGTTTTAAAGTTAAAGGTGCATGATTTAAATATATTACTATTGTATTTAAAATTCTAAAAGTCAATAATAATAAAAAAATATTATTATTATTATTATTATTATTATTATTATTATTTGTTTACAAATTATAACAATATTTCATTCACAGTTATTTTTTGGAAATAAAAGTGAACTGATGTCTTACAACTAAATTGAACATTGAAATTTTGCAACCAAAAAAAAAAGCCTTCTTTTCTACTGAACACTTATACTGGAATTACTGTTAATTTTGCTGCAGCATTATCCAGTAGACTAGTTAACAATAAAGTTTTTCTTAATAGATTTTACATTTATATTGAAATAATGTGTAGGTAAAGGTTTGTTTCTTAACATATAATTAGCATAACTCAGTGAGGTATAGATATTCTAAACTGATTATGAAAAAAACCACACTGGAATCAGATTGCCAAAGAGCTTTCTTTGCACCGTAGTCTCCTCCTCCCAGATCTGGCATCTGAGGCCATCATGTAGTGGGCAGGACTGCAGTAGATGTTCTGTTGTCATGCTGCCTGACTGACAGGGACACTGGTCTGACTGGCCAATTCTGATCTTGGTGAATAGGTGGTGGTTCATTCAGTTGTGGCCTGTCCTCAGCCTGAATATGAGAACTTGCTCTGCCCTTGAGAGCAGGTAGCAGGGGTCATTTCGGTTATATAGTGGGTGCTGCTGCAGCCACCTGTTGTGTTGCTTTGCTTTGATTATGGTCTTGGCTTCTTTGTAGGTGGTTGACCTGTCAATCTGTTCATTTGTAACGCCTTCCTTTACCAGAGTGTCTGCGGCTTTGTTGCCTAGTATGTTGCAGTGAGAGGGAACCCATTGCAGCACGACTGTATGGGCTCTGCACAAAGTGGTCAAGGCAGACGAGAGGTCGTTCAGTTCTTTGTCTCTGGCAGTATCTAAGGCCTGTAGGACTGACTTTCTTCGCTGAAGAACATAACTTTGTTAAAGGAGAATGGACTGTGCTCGATGTGGGCTGCTCCTGTCTTGAGTGCTACTGCTTCAGCCTTGAAGTTGGTGGAGTAGAGGAGCCAGTGGCGAGGGAGATGCACTCTTCTATACCTCCTGGGTACCTGATGTAGATTCCGGCATCAGACCCGTCGGTGAAAACATGAGTACAGTTGTGTTGGGGTAGGAGTTGTGGATATGTTCCATGGTAAGGGACTTCTTTTCAGCATCGCTCAGAGAGTTTTTCTTGCCAATGCCAGAACACTGCAGTGTATCTGGGGTCTTCCATCATCACTACAGCCTGGGTTCTCAAGGTACTGGGGGATATCTTTAGGTTCATGGTACTGGATACCTTGGGGTCTCCTTTCCAAGTTTCTTGTCTGGTGGATGAAACTTCCTCGCTTCAGTCTTCCTTTTATTGGTTTGGGACAGTCGGTCTTTCATGGGGTGATTTGGTAGTCTTTTGAATTTGGTTGCCTGAGTGAGGAGTTTGTTGTCCCTTCTGTCTTCCATGGGCTCAAGGCCAGTGATGGTTTCCAGCTCTTGGATAGGGGTTGACTGCATTGCACCAGCGGTTATTCTTGCCACCTGGTTCTGCACCTTGCTGACTCTGTCAAAGTTTGACTTGTCTGCTGTGCCCCATGCTGTCACTCCGTACTCAAGTACTGGTGTGATGCAGTCCATGTACATCATCTTGAGGACCGCTGTGTCTGTGCCCCTTGTTGTGCCGGTTGCTTTTTCGTGAGTGCTAACCACAGCTTAGCTCTGGCTTCGACTTTGTCTGCTGTTTCCAGGTGAGTCACCTGTCGAAGGTCACACCAAGGTACGTGAGGGTATTGTCAGCCTGCAGCATCTATCTGCAGAGCTTGAGGTTAGCCTTCAGTTCTTTCGGGGATAGACTAAAGATCGTGTAGGTGGGCTTTCTGGAATTGATGATGATGAGCCACTTCTTGGTCCAGTCCTCAAGAACCTTCAGTGCCTCTTGCATCCTGTAGTTTGCTGTTGTGATATGCTCTTCTGAACACCAGAGTGCAAGATCGTCTGCATAGACATCATAGAATTTGAAAAGAAACGATCTTAAAGGGATAGTCCACCCAAAAATACAAATTCTCTCATTATTTACTCACCCTCATGATATCCCAGGTGTGTATGACTTTTTTCACCAGAACGCATTTCAAGAAAAAAAGATAAATATCTTAGCTCAGTAGATTCTTAAAATGCAAGTAAATGGAGATTTCTTTTTGAAGTTCCAAAAAAATCTCAAACAGTTAGCATAAACATCATCCATATAACACCAGCTGTTAAATTAATGTTTTCTAAAACAACACAATCACTTTTGGTGCGAAATAGCAAAATATTTATGTACTTTTTTTTTTTTTTTTTTCATAAAATCATAATTTCCTGTCAGCAGCGTTATGGTTGTCACGTAATCGCTTTGGCATTTGAAACACGCAAGAACTGAGGCAAGTGCAGCGCTGTTTACAACTGAGAAGGTGGAGCACTGCACAGTAGCTTGGTTGGTTTTGGTTTAGATCTGTATTTATCAATTTTTTTCTTTTTTACTTGGAATGGTCCGTTAGTTTGCTTATCCTGGGTTTCTCAACCGAGAGGAGAAAGTGAGATTACATCTGTATCATGGCAATGCGAATACGTCCCAAGAGACCGCTTGGACTCCACCATCTCGTGAAGCTTACCCGAAGCATTGGTTTATAGTTAAAAAGTACTTACATTTTATTTATTTTTTTGCACCAAAAGTGATTGTATTGCTTTATAAGACATTAATTTATCCAATGAAGTCGTATCGATTATGTTTATGCTGACTGTCTGTTTTTTTTTTTTTTTTTTTGGAATTTTGAGGACCTAATGAGTGAAGATATTTTTCTATTTTACTTCAAGTGTTCTTGTGTAGAAATAAAGTCATACACATCTGGGATATCATGAGGGTAAGTTAATAATGAGAGAATTTTCATTTTTGGGTAAACTACCACTTTAAGACAGACAAAAAGTGCCAATTTACACATGGCTTTAAAAGAGTTCAAAAAGGACTGGGTATATGTTGATTTATAAACATTATGTACTGATGCTTACCCAAATGCACTTGTGAGCTGTTTTTAAATCTAGGGCAGGCATGCCATCAATAATTTTTTTATCCACTACTGAGTACTACTTAACAGCTCTGTTTTTACTGCCCCTAAAATGCTCTTTGACAAGCCAAAGTCAAGAATGGCTTTTTTTGCCAGAACACACACAAAATGTGTTCAATTATTGACAGTTGCAAACCAGAAAAAAGCTTTGTATCGCTGACACAAAAAACATCTAGAACTTTTTGAGAGCGATTGTTGTGATGCAAAAAGATCATTTTAGTTTAGGTTTGTCTGTGTTTGTCCTGTAGAAAACAGCAAAAAAGTGTTTCAGTCATTCTCCATCTCCGCCAATGCAGAGAATCTATTCTGGGGGGAAAGTGCTGCAGCATTTACTCAGACAGTAAGGCTATCACAAGTTTCCCGCTGGGAGCCAGTCTTTCTCTCTTTTGTTTCCTCTGCAATGCACACCTCCCCACCTTATCATGCTTGGAAATCGAATAAAGTCTGGTAATCGCACACAGAACAGTTTTTTGTTTTTGTTTTATGTAAATAGTTAATTGTTCCTTTGCGTGAACCTTACACTGCGTGTTAGACCTGAGTAATTTGTCTTTTTTTGTGCTACGGACATGAATGATACCTCATCCAGTTTATTAAAAAGAGTTGTGCTATTTTTTTATATATTTTTTCCGAAGTGATCAAACTTCAGATTTTCGTCTTGCAGACAATTAAACATAGGGATGTCTTCAAGTAATTGACTAATCGAGTACTTATTCAGCACCGTCTAATTGACTATTTGAACTATTAAAACACTACTTGAACATCGCAAATGATTTTCTTTTGCACATTTGACTGCTGTGGACAACACTGAATTATTCTGTACTTTCCCCCTAAATCTCTCAACAAATCTCGCAGTTACAATTGAGTCATTATTGGATTGAGAATTGCAATGAAGTGTAATGTGAACTGAATTAATGCATATTGCTTATTTAATTTTTTACTAAATAAATGCTACAATTGTTGAAGTTAGCTTATTTTGAAACCATTCTTAGTTAAAGTTTTTGAACAAAACTAAATATCATGCCTTGTATTTACATTAGCTAACATTTTAATTTATGAGTAATCTTGTTTTTTGTGAGTTTGTGTACAGAACTGATTACTTGTTAATGCCTGTCCCTAATAAAACTAGTGAAGAAATTCCATATACTTAGTGCAAGAGTGATCCAAGCCATATCTAGTGAAATATGATCTCATATTACGGCATTTCTTATGTGAATGCCTCCACTCACAAAAATATATTTTTGGCTGAATTTGATTTAACCATGAACAGTGGTTCCACATGTATGAAATGAGTTTTCTTAAATTAAAATTGCCATGCAATTTCAACTTAATTACTTCAAGTAGAGGGAACTTAACTGAATCAAGTAAATCAACAAAATGTAACATGTCAAAACAACTCAAATGAAAAGTGATATGCTAGCTAGTGACAGGAAATATTAGCATGCTAAGTACATGCTGGTGGGAAGCAATACTGAGTGCCACTTGGTCACTTTGCAATTGTTAGCACAGCATTTGTTAAATAGATAAAGCAATAAGTTGAATACTCAAAATGAATTGGTCCTCCACCTAGGCTAACTATCAACTTTTACCATGACGGTGACCTCCAAAACTGCAACAACAGAATATTTTATAAATCTCAACATAACAAAATGTTAAATATTTAAAAAGTATCCACCTTTAAATTAATCTGGCAAAAAGATAATATGAATAAATGTAAAAAAAATAATTTAAAATAAAATAACTCTTAATTTTGACATTTACTTTCCCTGTGGAGTCCCATGCAAAGCAGGAACAAGAAATCCTCTGACAGTTTCAGTTTTTCAAACAAAGATATTAATGTTGTCCCAATACAAATGGATTAAGTAAAACTAAAGACACTTTTTTTAAATAGTTGAATCAACTTAATTCAAATTAAACTGAATATAGTGAAAGTTTATTTTTTGAGTGTCCCTGGGATGAATCACTTTTGTTGTAGTTTTGGATAAAAGGCACAATTTCTATTTGTCTTCTATTTATGCATTGGCGCAGCCAGAGTTGTGAATATATTGGAGTTTTTTTAAAAACATTTTTGAATGTTGTTAATCTAATTAGAATTTTGAGTAAGAACTATCAGTCTTAAAATCTACTTTTCACTGTTTTGAGTCTTTTGTAACTGAAGCTTTACACAGTGTGAAGCTATTTAGGCACTGATGCCAGACTAAACATCTTCTAGTTTGCATCCACCAAGTTCCCAAAAAAAAAAAAAAAAAGTAAAGTATAAAGTATTTAATTAGCTGGATTATCCAAAAGTGGTTATTGTCTTCCTAGCATAAAGGGATTTTGTTGTATTTCATATTTGTACATTTTTATTAATTTTTTTATCACACAATCTGCTAAATGATTGTAGCCCTGGCAATCATCCATGATCACCCTAGTATTGAAGTGGTGACTATTGTTTGGGCAGGCATCACTCATGTTGCCTTTAAAGAATTTTGTTATTGGTACATTTTCATTAAAGTGCCTCTTTCTTTTTTACAGGTTAATTCATGGAGGGCAACTTCTAAATGGTTTAGCTGGTCCTACCATATTGAGTGCTGGTCCTCTGCTCTCTACTACTTGGTTTGCTCCTGATCAAAGAGCCACGGCCACTGCTGTTGCTTCACTGGTCAGCTACCTGGGGTCAGCATGCGCCTTTCTGATTGGTCCATTGGTCGTTCCTGCACCCAATGATACACATATAGAGGCCTTCACCATCCACTGGGACCAAAACCACATCGGAGACAAGATACAGTTTGTCCTTTATGCAGGTACACTAATGCCTGCTGAGAAATCCACAAACATTATTCATGCTCCGTCAATACTGAATCATTTTAAACTTTTGCCAAACAGAAAAGCAATCACAAGAATACAATCCATAGTGCCTCTCCAAATACCACAATCAAATGTCTTGACGTCTTTTGTATTCATCTCTTTATAAAAATTGACATTTTTCTGATTAACCGATTCAGAATATTAAAACATTTAGAAAGAGAGAGAAATCTCACCCAATAATAGATTGATACACAGACTCTGATTAAGTTAAAAGATGTTGCTGTTTCTTTTCTGGGTGGAAAAGATATGGAATGGCTGGTGGCTTAGAGGTCAATGAGAAATTAATTTCAAAATTGTGCATCAAGATGCAGCCACATGCACCAGATTTTGACAATCTCCGTGAAGAAGTAACATTTTAAAAGAGGCAATAATCTTTTCAAACCAATAAAAGCATTGAAAGAAGTCAAATGTGTAAACACACCAGCTCATTGTTTTTGTTTTACCATTTTCCATATTTTAGAATAAGTCATGAAATAAATCAAAACTACATTGCACTGATGCCAGACTAAATTGGCTCTGATGCCAGAATAATAATTGTTTGGTTGGCATCCATCAATTTTGAAATATAAAGAGAAAGCAATCAATTTAAATGAGTCATCTTTCATTGTAAAATGTTTAATTCACTTGATTATTCAAAAAATGATTACTTGATTATATGAAGCATTATATGAAGCACCAAAAATAACTATTTTGATATACAGTGTATCGTGATCATTTTATAAGGCTTTGGTCATACCGCCCACCACTAGCCAGGTAAACCTGTTCTTGAAGATAGAAAATAGCATGTTTATACTAAGGATATTGTTTAGAAATTAACTTGCTAAAAAAAATGTGGAGAAATTGTCACATATTATATGATGTGGACAGGGCCCAGAAGAGGACAAAAAGAGATTTAGGAACTCAACCTGAATACTGTGCTGCTGGCAGTGTGAGTGCATCAGGATTTGAGAAACTGTGCCAACAGGTTTTTGGATTTTATTTGTCCTTGGCTACAGCACCACTATCTAATGAACTTGGTCGCACCATTATGAATTCCAGCACTAGATGAGCTTGTTGGAAAGCTGTGGATATGGCTGTTTCTATTTGCGTGGACTCTGGTTAATGAGCTGATTAGCTGTCTCATTGTGAATTTCCTCCCTCTACAGGCTTGTAATAAATCTGCTAGACTCATAGTTAACTCCTAGATTAATGTGAGCCATCTAATGACCATTAATAATGCTGGTTTGGATACTCTCTTATCTCTCTCTCTCTCTCTCTCTCTCTCTCTCTCTCTCTCTCTCTCTCTCTCGCTCGCTCGCTCTAATTTGAATTTAGTGTCGGACTATTGCACTGAAATGCCCGATACGTTAAGCATTTACAGTACATTTTACATTTACTTTAAGCTCTTTTTTTTTTAAATAACACAATTTGAACAAGTCCGTAGAATCTTTGTGAGATTTATTGTTGCCCCTGTGGACACATGATAAATCTTGTGTGTTTGTGAAATGCAGAGTTCGGGATGGTTGCAGCACTTTTCGTGGCTGTGCTGTTCTACTTCCCCTCACGGCCGCCCATTCCTCCCAGCGTAGCAGCGGCCAGCCAGCGTCTTAGCTACAGGAGCAGCATCTGCAGACTGTTCAGGTACATTAACTGTCATACCTTACCTGACTCCTGCATCTATTTTAAAAGGATATGAGTAAAATGAATAGTTCAACATTTCTTTTTTCTCTTCCTTGGAACACAAAGAGATATTTGGCAGAATTTGCAAGCTGGTCTTATTCCATAGTTTGAAAGTAGATGTGATATCAACTGTCAACCCCCAATAAAGGGCTAAAGTACCATAGAATTTTCTCATGCTATACATATAAAGCCTTCTTAAGCCACATTATATATATTTTTTTATGTAAACCATAATTTAAGTGGAAATTTACAGAATTTTTTTTTATGCATATCTTTTTTGTGCCATGCTTGAATGTGCAAAAAGCAGTGAGATTTGAAAGGTACAGACAAAGGCAAGATTTTCACTTGTCTTTGGCCTTGACCTCACACAAGTTATTTTATGGCTTTAGAAGACTTGGAATATGGCTTATAAATTGAATAGAATACTTTTATTGTAAATTTTTGTTGTTTTTGGAGCTTGACAGTCTGAATCACCATCCACTGTTGTTGGAAAAAAGCAGCTTTGACATTCTGCCAATATCTCCTTTGTGTTCCGCAGAAGACAAATCATCAATTATACATTTTCTGAATGGCATACGAATTAATAGATAATAATGACTGAAATCCAAACTTGAAAATCCAAACTTGAAAATACCTAAACAAAGTACTAATTGCAGATGAAATAACAGATTTGTTCCTTACTGGCATTTACTTGATAATTTGTTTTGAGAACATCTAGATGTGCACACAACAATGGGCATCTGTTATTTTTGGCCTTTTTGTATAATTACACACCATCTATCCCTGATCTCAGCAAGATATCTGTAGCTTGACTACTGATTTTACAAAAGGGAATCTTAATGAACAGGGTCATTTTGATCGCAGTATACTGTGGTTGTCATTTAATGCACATCAAAGATGAGATTCTCTCCCTGCCCTGCAGATTTATTATCAAGGCTTATGATGGCACAAGAGGTCCATCCTCAATAAATAAAACATTTTCATATGTAAATTTTGTATCTCACTGAAGTCTATCAAGGCCAGTCTGACCACAGTGGCACAGTTTTACAGTGAGTTAGAGCCCTCTTGATGTAGGCTCACCACAAAGCTTGGGGCATTTGCAATATTCACAGATAAGAGGAAGCCATCCCTGCTTTGAATGCATTCTCACAGCAACTCCAAAGGGATTGGCTGAAATCTGTGGACTGTTGGACTGTGGAGTTTTGAGCATCGACTGTTGTAGAGAGACTGAAATTGCCAGCAGTTCAGCCCCTCCGAGGCACACCAGAACTTTCATGTAACTCTTGCAGTTAGAGAGAGTTAGACAAACTACTTAAACATTTAGCTATTTAAGCTACCAACTACTCTACAAAAAAGTAGCTAAGCTATGCTAAAAGCTATTGGTTAGAGAAAGTAGCTAGTTACATTGTAAGGCCAAGTGCACACTACACAACTTGCAGTCAACACCCTGAACACACTTACAGTCTTTTGTTTGTTTGTTTGACTGATTCTCCAAGATGCAGCTGAAATTTGATCTAAGCACAAACGCAACATTTCAAGTAGAATTCTTTATTCGTTATTTTTGTACTACCCAAAAAACAAAGATGTATGTGCTTGTCTTCTGTGTCTCTGCATATTGATAACAAACACACTGAAGAAGTTACATAAAGTTCTCGTGCTTGCATATCCATTCACTGTTTACATTTTTCAGATCAAAAGTTAATTGATGTTTAAACAAACTTTTTGGATTTGACTAGTTGACTAGTCCCATTTAAAATACTTAATCTATTCCAACAGACAAGTCCGACACTAAATTCCATTTAGGGGCATTTACCTTCGACGTTCATGCCTTGAATTATGATCATTGTACATTAAATATAGAACATGACACGCATTCACTGAATCAACGTTTGCATACAGGCATATTTATTGAAAACAATTGAATGAACAGTGCATCACCAATAGAGCAACCGTAATAGCCTGTTCTATGGAATTTACCAAGTAGAAATTACTTAACATTAAAACAATTAGGACATTGTAGAAAATAAATAACAGGTAAGCCAAATCTACGACATAAAAAAATTTGCATGTAAAGTTGCAGCTGTTCGGTTAAAAACGTTAACCAATAACAGTTACGATGTAAAAAAAATAAATAAAATAGCTATAGAATAGAAAAAAATATGCCTGTGAAAAATTTACAATAAACCAAATGGATTGTCTTAAACATGCCTTGGACTTGCTGCACAGTCGTGAGTCAGCAGAGTGAACAGCAGTGGACCGTGCACACAGCCCTGGGGGGCCCCAGTGCTCTGTGTGGTGGTGGTGGTGGAGATGCTGTTCCCAATCCAGACTGACTGAGGTCTCCCAGTCAGGAAGTCCAGGATCCAGTTGCAGTGGGAGGTGTCCAGGCCCAGCAGGTTCAGCTTTCCAATCAGGTGCTGGGGAATAATTGTGTTGAATGCTGAGCTGAGGTCTCCCAGTCAGGAAGTCCAGGATCCAGTTGCAGTGGGAGGTGTCCAGGCCCAGCAGGTTCAGCTTTCCAATCAGGTGCTGGGGAATAATTGTGTTGAATGCTGAGCTGAAGTCTATGAACAGCATTCGAACGTATGAGTCCTTTTTATCTGGGTGGGTGAGGGCCAGATGGAGGGTGGTGGCAATGGCGTCATCTGTTGAACAGTTTGGACGATACGTGAACTGCAGTTGGTGAGGGGGGCAGCTGGGTCTTAATGTGCCTCTCAAAGCACTTCATGATAACTTGGAAGCACACACAAATTTAAAGAAGACTCCAATCTGAAAACATCCATAGCGGCTTGCTAGCCAACTTTTCAGAAATCTGCTTCCCGCACCACCACCGAATTGATTTCCATCGCTACTTGCTCCTCAGCCTGAGGTGAACTGAAGCTTTGTTTCCATTTGCTCCAAATATCCTCTTTTTTTAAATACTATGTGTAGTAATAATTATATTTAAAATGTGTAACATTAACATGATATTAATTTAAGCGCAGCCTTTGTAATATTGTGAAATATTGACGACTAATATTTCCAGTGTCGACTAGCAGCATCAGAACCGTTTAGTCTTGCACATCCCTAGTTAAAATGCTTTCTCCTATCCCAGCTTAATTTGCAGAGAAATCAATAAGTTAGCCATTCGTAGGTTGTTTTCCTCAAATTGTAAACACTGTAAATTATGTAGTAGCATGATAGTTCAGCCAAAAATCTGCTTCTTATTCACCTTACCACCAGCAATCTAGTTTAAGCAGCCACAATCAGGACAGATGCAATCAGTGCTGCATCTTGAGTATTTAAAGGAATTCATTACCATTCCTTTCCACAAAAACACACCTTCTTTCTATGTAAATAGCACAATAAACATCATACAATTTACACCCAAGAAAATCTGGCGGTATACGTAATTTTATTTGACAAAAAAATGTTTTTGTAAGTTTACTATCAATCATGGCAGTAGGGATTCAACAAATAATCAGAATCGGCTTTATTGCCAAGTATGGTTACACATACAAGGAATTTGTCTTGGTGACAGGAGCTTCCAGTGCACAACAATACAAATACAGCAGCAAGACATAGATGATAATAATAAAAAAATTATTATACACATACGTACATAAATACATACACATATGTGGTGGTGGCATGGCGTATTGGAGTGGTGGTGGCGTAGTGGGCTAAATCACATAACTAGTATGCTAGGTTTGATCCCCACAGCCACCACCATTGTGTCCTTGAGCAAGACACATAACTCCAGGTTGCTCTGGGGTGATTGTGCCTGTAATGAGTGCATTGTAAGTTGCTTTGGATAAAAGCGTCTGCCAAATGCATGAATGTAAATGTACATATGTAGTGCAAATCTAATACAAATCTGTTATCCGTTATGAACAGTGCAAAATACAAATCTGTTATGTACAGTTGTTATTTTTCCCCCCAGAGGAATGAAATGGCAGGAGAGGTTGGATGGTTGGATACATATAAAAAGACTGTGTATTGCACATAGTTATTGCTCAATGAGGCAGTTTTAACTGTTCTTGAGATGGATGGCCTGAGGGAAAAAACTGTTGCTGTGCCTGACGGTGAGCTCTGAAGCGTCGGCCAGAAGGCAACAGTTAAAAAAGGTAATGGGCAGGGTGAGTGGGGTCTAGAGTGATTTTTCCAGCCTTTTCCAAGGAGACCGATCGACCTTTATCCCTCTCGGAGGCTTGATTATCCTAATACGGGACTGGGTGTGTAGGATCACGACCCGGCCCCGCCCTCCGCCCTGCCACAGTGGAAAAAGTGAAGCGCTGTGAATACTTTCCGGATGCACTGTATCCTCACAGAAACTGATATATGATGTAAAAGTATCTGTGAGCTGGTCCAGGTCTGTGGTTGTAGCCTCAAAAACACTCCAATCCATGCAATCAAAGCAGGCTTGCAGTTCTTTCTCTGCTTCATTGGTCCATCTCTTTATTGTCCTTACTACTGGCTTGGTTGATTTTAATTTCTGCCTGTAGGTTGAAAGAAGATGAACCAGACAGCAATCAGAGAGCCCCAAAGCTGCACTAGGGACAGAGCTATATGCATTCTTTATTGTTGTGTAGCAATGAACCAGTATGCTCCTGTCTCTGGTGAGGCATGTAATGTGCTGTTTGTATTTGAGGAGTTCACGTGTGAGATTTGCTTTGTTAAAATCCCCAAGAATAATAATGACTGAGTCCAGGTATTTTTGTTCTGTGTCTGTGATTTGATCAGTCAGCTGTTGCAGCACTGTTCACACACGCGTTTGTTTCAAAATACACACTCACCAGAATAAACAAGGAAAACTACTGCGGCGAGAAGAACGGCTTACAGTTAATAAAGAGCACTTCCAAATTTGGACAGCACATCCTCTTTAACGTTGCTACATCTGTACACCATCGTTCATTGATGAAAAAGCATGTTCCACCGCCTCTCGTTTTCCCCTATAATTCCGTGATGTGATTCACAGAGATATTGCACGCCTTCAAGTGGCTTTGAATAAAGTGCACGAGTCATGTGAATGACTAACACACAGTATCACATTTGGATCGGGCTCATCGGACCGATCCGTTTAAAAACATCAGTATCGGAGCCAATACCGATCCAGGTATTGAATCGGTGCATCCCTAATAATTCTAATAAGTTCAACTAGCAGGATCACTATGGTAAATTCGCAGCAGAAGTCAAAGAACTTGAAGGCAAAGAGAGGAACAA
Source organism: Moxostoma hubbsi (assembly GCA_032164185.1). NCBI lineage: Eukaryota > Metazoa > Chordata > Actinopteri > Cypriniformes > Catostomidae > Moxostoma > Moxostoma hubbsi. The sequence goes on along the minus strand of JAVLUX010000011.1, from coordinate 8,883,475 downwards.
AAATGAATGTACATACTCACCAGTTAGACAAGGTTATCTCCAATGAGACTGTAATGCTGTCTGATATCCCACAGATAGGCAGAGTTCCAGTATCCATCTCACATTTGTACCCGAATGGAGAAGCACCACATTGGTAGAGCTTTGTAAAGTAACTAGTCTACTGGGAAAGACACTGGGTACAGGCTGGGCTTGTACGATCATGGTAGTGTCTCGCCTCTGAACTTTGTGTTTCAGAACCTTTGTGGATCCAAGTTTCCTGTGCTCACCTGACTTGTTGAGACTTCCAAGCTTCAGGAGTCTTATGTTTACTGACCTACAGCTTGGTTTGTCCTTGATTTGTTTGTGCTTGTGTCTCCCACAGTTTTATTGGAACCATTATTCAGTGCTTGACTGCTGTAGTAACAGTGATAATGGAAAAGTATTAGTATTGATGGCTTTGTCTTGCAAAATCCTCATTAGATCACAACAGGGCCTGCCAAGGACAAATAAGTTGGCACTTAGCTGATGATCCTTCTGGCTCCTCCCAAATATTTTAAGGAAACTAAAAAAATTTTGGTTGGGAAAAGGTGCATTCATATTGATTTTTCCCCACTGGGAGGTTAATGAAACAGGTGCAGTCTGTTGAAAGGGTTCTTCATTAACACTGTTTTTTACGATTGCCCTTTTCAAGGCCACTATAATGCACATATAAAGCGTGCTTGACTTTCTTCTCCCAGCTGCCTTTTAGTCGACTGCATCCCCAGGGCTAAATACATGGAGAAGAGATTATTGCAAGTTGGAAGCTTAATTTTCTACAGATAACGAAATGTTTGTTCTACAGGCATCTGTAACATACATTGAGCAATTCAGTCACAAATGGACAGTGCTAAACACAGGTCTAATGAGGTATAAAACGATTTCTGATCTGATCACTCAAACCACATTCAGATGTTGTAGAAAACTACCGTAGATTACCACATCGCATTTGTAGTCTAAACCTTGTGTTCTGTTCAGTCCTGGAGTAAATCAAATGACTGTGGACTCACTTGTCAATCATCAGTGTTTTAAAACAAGTTTTTTAATCTTTGTCGGTTATGTATGAATTTAAAAGTAAATAAATGTCTGATTGAAAATTTTGGATAAGCACATATGCATGCATAAGACTACACAGAACTGCTATTTGCCTGTAAGTGACAGCATTGATGTTGTGAGTGATAAATGTGGTAATGAAATCAGAGACTCCAATCAAAAGTGGTAACAAGACATTTAAGATGCTTGTTACTAAAAGGTGTAAACAACCATTGGTCTCGCCTGACCCCTTTTGTTTAGTTCACCCAAGACTGATCTCAAAAGTAGGTATTATAATGGCCTAAAAGACACAATTGCCAAAGCACACCATTTATAGAGATAAAGATAAAGCATCTGTTGAGAGCCCTTGTGATGGGGTTTCAGGTGCTTTGTTGTTTAGTGAGGGAAACATAGGGCTGGGCGATAAGGCCAAAAATATTATCACAATACTATCATGACATCACACGTTTTTTTGAATATCCAAGTTGGCAGAAGAAAAACAAATTCAATCATAAACAGTCAAAATGGTCTCTACTAAACTGCATTGTGAGCCCACAGACAGCCAAAGCAGCATGGTCTGAGGGATCTTTTACCAAAATATGACGTTTATAAAACGAGTGCAGTTGGATAAGAATGTTAAAAGATCATGTGTTCATTTTGAAGCATAATGACAGCAGTCTAGTATTTCTTTGAATATTTTTACATTCAAATTATATATTTTAAATATTACATATTTATAAGTATGGGGGCATAAAAGCCCTTGTGACTGAGGAATGATACTGTAGGATTTTGTTTTTTAAATTAAGTCTGAATGGACCATTTTTACATTTTCAATAAAGTGAGAAAAACTACCAACTAGTAATTTTATTGTCTTTCCCTGTCATCAATGCCAGAGATGATGACATCTGATACATTTTCACAAAATTAGAACTGAGATCTATTTGTATTTTATTAAAGGCTTGTAACATGCTGATTAATAAAGCAAAATTTAGAAGGAAAAAACATTATGGTCTAAAGGCAATTTGGTACCATATTAACTTATGCGGCACCTCATGTGTACTCACATGCGAGGAAAAGAGGTAACGCGTGCGGAGTGGTATAGGGCATACATTAAGCGTGTTCAGTGCTAGAGAAAAATGTTCAAGAATACAGTGCAGCAAGATCCCAGCTGGTGTACACAGCACTGTTGTTTTGTAGTGCTGCTCACTAGAGACGATGAGAGGGTGCAACCGTCATCATGATGTCTTGCAGTTCGGCTGGAGTCAATCGACCACATTGACCGGCGTGTAGCCTAATCATTAGCAAGGCAGCTAACTTTAGCAACTTCATGCAGTCTGAGAAAGCCGAACTGCTTGCGTTTTTAGTGACACGCACCTGAACGTCTAGATGTAGACCACTCAAAATGATCGAAAATTACTCAAAAGCTTGTCATAGAGATCGTTTTATCGCCCAGCCCTAGGGAAATGTTCCCTCTAGGCCCTAGAGTCTAGGGTGAATCAGGGAGTCACTGTTTGGGACACTTGAGGAAATTGGGGAATGAATTGAGTAGGCAGGATGGATGATTGTAATTGGATTGGGAGTGATTGGTGACCTGCCAAAAGCTCACAGAAAGACAGATTCTGCAAAGGAGTTCTTACCCTATTTCAGGCCCAAACTACAGCAATTCTGCAACTGGATGGATGCTCATAAAATGGTAATATATGAACTGAAAGTATCGGACATAGCAACAGATTTTTGTATCAAGGCAGGATTGCGTTTAAATTAACAGTACACTAAACCATGTGGCATGCTTGTATTAACAGTTTGTTGAAAGTTAACAATTAAGAAAGTTTGTTGTTCTTGGCTAATAACTTCAAGAAAGGATTTGTTGGCAAAAAATTTTCATAGATAATGTTTTTAGAAAGGCACAATGAAAATACTTACAGGCTTACAATTTTCAAAGGCCTTGCAGGCTTGATGCTTATTTTATGCATAGCTTTTCTCAAAAGGTCAGTTACATTTTATGTTTCATATCTTATATTTAATATTTTATGTTATACATTTAATAATTTACATATAAAATAAAAATAATAAAAAAATATATATATATATATATATATATATATATATATATATATTTGATTATATCTTTTCATGTGACAAATGATTTTTGATTTTCTACAGTGTAAATTTGTGAGTGTACAGCCTGTATAACAGTGTACATTTGCTGTCCCCTCAAAATAACTCAATGCACAGCCATTAATGTCTAAACCGCTGGCAACAAAAGTGAGTACACTTCTAAGTGAAAATGTCCAAATTGGGCCCAATTAGCCATTTTCCCTCCCCAGTGTCATGTGACTCGTTAGATTTACAAGGTCTCAGGTGCGAATGGGGAGCAGGTGTGTTAAATTTGGTGTCATCGCTCTCACACTCCCTCATACTGGTCACTGGAAGTTCAGCATAGCACCTCATGGCAAAGAACTCTCTGAGGATCTGAAAAAAAGAATTGTTGCTCTATATAAAGATGGCCTAGGCTATAAGAAGATTGCCAAGACCCTGACACTGAGCTGCAGCATGGTGGCCAAGACCATACAGCGGTTTAACAGGACAGGTTCCACTCAGAACAGGCCTCGCCATGGTCGACCAAAGAAGTTGAGTGCACGTGTTCAGCGTTGTATCCAGAGGTTGTCTTTGGAAAATAGATGTATGAGTGCTGCCAGCATTGCTGCAGAGGTTGGGGGTGGGGGGTCAGCCTGTCAGTGCTCAGACCATGGCTGTCGTCCCAGAAGGAAGCTTCTTCTAAAGACGATGCACAAGAAAGCCCGCAAACTGTTTGCTGAAGACAAGCAGACTAAGGGAGCTACAGTTGATTGAGGGAACCATGGATGCCAACGTGTACCGTGACATACTGAAGCAGAGCATGATCCCCTCCCTTCAGAGACTGGGCCACAGGGCAGTATTCCAGCATGATAACAACCCCAAACACACCTCCAAGATGACCACTGCCTTGCTAAAGTAGCTGAGGGTGAAGGTGATGGACTGGCCAAGCATGTCTCCAGACCTAAACCCTATTGAGCATCTGTGGGGCATCCTCAAACAGAAGGTGGAGGAGCACAAGTTCTCTAACATCCACTAGCTCTGTGATGTCGTCATGGAGGAGTGGAAACCTGTTCACCAGAGCATCACTCCATGCCCAAGAGGGTTAAAGCAGTGCTGGAAAATAATGATGGCCACACAAAATATTGACACTTTGGGCCCAATTTGGACATTTTCACTTAGGGGTGTACTCACTTTTGTTGCCAGCAGTTTAGACATTAATGGCTGTGTGTTGAGTTATTTTGAGGGGACAGCAAATTTACACTGTTAAACATTTTAACAAAGTGTAATTTCTTCAGTGTTGTCACATGAAAAGATATAATCAAATATTTACAAAAATGTGAGGGTTATACTCACCTTTGTGAGATTGTGTGTGTGTGTGTATATGTATGTGTGTATATATATATATATATATATATATATATATAAAATATACAGGTGCAGGTCATATAATTAGAATATCATCAAAAAGTTGATTTAAGTAATTCCATTCAAAAAGTGAAACTTGTATAATGTATACATTCATTCCACACAGACTGATATATTTCAAGTGTTTATTTCATTTAATTGTGATGATTAAAACTGACAACTAATGAAAATCCAAAATTCAGAATCTCCGAAAATTAGAATATTATTTAAGACCAATACAAAAAAAGGATTTTTAGAAATGTTGGCCAACTGAAAAGTATGAGCATGTACAGCACTCAATACCTAGTTGGGGCTCCTTTTGCCTGAATTACTGCAGCAATGCGGCGTTTCATCGAGTCGATCAGTCTGTGGCACTGCTCAGGTGTTATGAGAGCCCAGGTTGCTCTGATAGTGGCCTTTAGCTCTTCTGCATTGTTGGGTCTGGTGTATCGCATCTTCCTCTTCACAATACCCCACAGATTTTCTATAGGGTTAAGGTCAGGCGAGTTTGCTGGCCAATTAAGAACAGGGATACCATGGTCCTTAAACCAGGTACTGGTAGCTTTGGCACTGTGTGCAGGTGCCAAGTCCTGTTGGAAAATGAAATCTGCATCTCCATAAAATTGGTCAGCAGCATTGGTCAGCACCTTGGACCTTAGAAAACACAGTGGACCAACACCAGCAGATGACATGGCACCCCAAACCATCACTGAATGTGGAAACTTTACACTGGACTTCAAGCAACGTGGATTCTGTTCCTATCCTCTCTTCTTCCAGAATCTGGGACCTTGATTTCCAAAGGAAATGCAAAATTTGCTTTCATCAGAGAACATAACTTTGGACCACTCAGCAGCAGTCCAGTCCTTTTTGTCTTTAGCCCAGGCGAGACACTTCTGACGCGGTGTCTTGTACAAGAGTGGCTTGACACAAGGAATGCGACAGCTGAAACCCATGTCTTGCATACGTCTGTGCGTGGTGGTTCTTGAAGCACTGACTCCAGCTGCAGTCCACTCTTTGTAAATCTCCCCCACATTTTTTAATGGGTTTTGTTTCACAATCCTCTCCAGTGTGCGGTTATCCCTATTGCTTGTACACTTTTTTTTTCTTCCCTTCGCCTCTCTATTAATGTGCTTGGACACAGAGCTCTGTGAACAGCCAGCCTCTTTAGCAATGACCTTTTGTGTCTTGCCCTCCTTGTGCAAGATGTCAATGGTTGTCTTTTGGACAACTGTCAAGTCAGCAGTCTTCCCCATGATTGTGTAGCCTACAGAACTAGACTGAGAGACCATTTAAAGGCCTTTGCAGGTGTTTTGAGTTAATTAGCTGATTAGAGTGTGGCACCAGATGTCTTCAATATTGAACCTTTTCACAATATTTGAATTTTCTGAGATACTGATTTTGGGGTTTTCATTAGTTGTCTGTTATAATCATCACAATTAAATGAAATAAACATTTGACATATATCAGTCTGTGTGTAATGAATGAATATAATATACAAGTTTCACTTTTTGAATGGAATTACTGAAATAAATCAACTTTTTGATGATATTCTAATTATATGACCAGCACCTGTATACACACACTATATACAGGTGCTGGTCATATATCTTAAGACAAAAGTTTTTGTTAAACATCTTATGTGCCTAAGACTTTTGCACAGTACTGTATGTCTTAATGGAGCCGCACCTGTTTTACGGCATGAGCGATTGGTTTATGTGATCAACCAAATTACCAATCACCAATCGAGTTATAGGACATAAATATCGGCCGATGCTGATCGATTGGAGCATCCCTTATAGATGGATGGATGATCTATCTCAATTCAGTACGTTTCTGATTGATTTAGGTCAAGATTCGTGTACTTAAGGTAATTTGCATGCTAAAACTATAAGGGGACACAAGTAAGTTTCCCATAATTTCTATTTCCTAAGTCTTGAGGTCACTCAAGCTATTGAGGAGCTTATGTAGTTGAGCAAGCTTAAGCCATGTAAGACAAAGCTTTGCTATCAGGCATGTCTTTATTCCAGCATTATACTTGCCTGATATCTACATTTGCTATCATTACTGTGTATTTTCTCTCTCAGAAGACTTTTATCTTTCTATCAGTGGGCTGCAAAGTAGGATAAATATCTGCTGATAGGCTGGATGGTGTAGGAAGGAAACTGAAATCTTTGACTATATGTGAGATACACAGGCTTTGATGTTAAGCCTTGTGACAGCTCTGCAAATCTGTTGCTGCTTCAAAGATAGGCGGCATTCACAGTCAACAGATGCAGCCAAGTACTGTAGAAATGTTTCAGGTTCAATAGAAAGTTAAGCTCTATCAACAGCATATGTGGCATAAAGCCGATTACCACAGAAAATTTCAACTCGCCCCTTGTGGTTACAGCAAGACAATTACAATAGAAGCAAGTACACACAGTTTGCAAAAAGTTTGGCCACAATACTTAAACATTATATGTTAACTTTAAATTAGTGTGATAGATTTGCTTATGGTAAAATTGTATTCAGTCTTTCAACTTCAGTGTCATAATCTTCACATGATCCTTGTGTTGATGCAGAAAGGGATGTTATCATTAGGATACAACAGGGGAACAACTGAGGAACAAGTCAACATTATTATTTGTGGTAATCAACAGTAAGTCATAAATGCTGCCAATTGAGCTTAATTTGAAATTGGAGGTTGCACTACAAATAATAATTATACGTCACTCTGCTGAACTGTGTTGTTTTGTGTTCGTTACTTTTGCATTATTCTTGCATTAAAAGATTTTCTTTTTCTCATGGTCACTTGTCTGAGAGGGTTCTCTCACTTACATTCATCTTTGCTTTTGCTTTTTCAGCAACATGCGTTTCCTGATGATAGCACTTGCCTTCTCTGTGCCCACTGGGGTTGCTGCCGGCTGGGCCGGTGTGCTGGACATGATTTTAACACCTGCCAAAGTCAGCCAGGTAAGACCCTTTCCACTCTCCATGTGATAAACTTGTTTAGAGATTATGCCTTTAAAGAATAGTTCACAAAATTAAGATTAACACATTTTGAAAATTTAAATAACATAATTGTCTTTCTTCCGTGGAATACAATAGGAGAAATTTTGCAGAATGTTCTGTACAATAAAATCTTGTAGTGACCTGGGGCTGTCAAGCTCCAAAAAAATGCACCTTAAATGTTTACACCTTGTTTGTTAGGCATGCCAGGTCTTCTGAAGCCATACAGTAGCTGTGTGTATGGAACAGACAGATATTTTAAGTTGCTGTACACCAAAACTCTTTCCCCCTTCCACAGTTCTAATATTTAATTTGGGCTTCTGCATGTTGACACTTGCTGTATCTTGATTGGTCACATTAAATATGAGAACCAATGAGAAACCAAGTTCCAAAAAATGTGTCCAAATGTGTCCAAAAATGTTGTGTCTGCATTTATCAGAACTCGGTCGCACTTTCTGTCAGTTTAATTATGATCAAGATGAAATGTAATTTGCCTTGAGGAAAGTGATATTGGTCATTATCAACCCCGAGTGCATAAACACACACTTCCCAAATCAACCCGTCCCCCCTGTTTGGATAGACTTTGAACTTTAAAATAGTTTGGTAAAAACATTTAATTATGGCGTTGAAAATGCAAAGCTTTCGACGCAAAGGTAGCCCTCTCCATCCATCCACTCTTCAAACAGAGCTCATCAGAATCTAATCAAACACACATACTTAAGACGCCACTATTTGCATACTCACAAAAGTACTCCATGTTTGATAGGCCAACCACAGCGTAATGAGATGAGCTCTCTGCTTCAGACTCTGATTCTCCCCAGCCTCCTCGCATTTGCATGTGAAATGTGAGAGTTATGGCCAAAGCAATCATGCAGCATTCTAGACCCAACTGAATTATGGGCATCCAGAGACAAAGATGAAGTTTTCATGGCCTGTAGTTTTTTTCGTTTTCTTCCTCAAGATAAACAAGGTAATCTTCAGACTAGTATTACAAAGAAAGCCATACTGAAGAGCAAATGTCTTTTTCCTTTTTGTGCTATGTTGTGCTTCTGCCAAATCCATTGTCAGATAATTATAAATTCTCACTCTTCTCATTCAAATCTCAGTTCTTCAGCAATTTAAATTGATGGCCAAAAGCATTTATGTATTTTACTCTTGTCAAAAGTGTCTTTTGTCCATTGATTTAAATAGGCTGAGGTCAAAGACAGACTAACTGAAATGGTTTTAACTGCAATTACTTAGCTAGATTTTTTTTGGAAGTTTACAAGCAACATCTGCACGACCCAGTTAATACTCACAGTTTCAAACACGATACCTTAGTTTAGGTTTGGTCGTGCACACAGGATTGTGTGGAATTTGTGTGGATAAACCTAAATTGAACTTAATGGAACAGAACACATGGCTCTCAAGACCTGTTTTTAAAAGTTGAACTATTTGTAAATGTGTGAGATACAAAAAAAAACAGCTAAACACAAAGGGACGGACAAACATGTTCTTGTTTGTGTACAGTACATAGACCAACAGTTAAAAAAGCACAGAACACAGCCTGCGGGAATGCTGTATATTCTCTATTCGCTTGGATTGTAAACAGCTGCAATGCATTAGGGAGTTGTTATTTTAACGCTGATTTTTATTAGTTAAGTTCATGTCAGATGTCACTGGCACTGGTGAAGCTAAATAAGTTTCCAAGTGTACACACAGTAATTTTCATGCTTGCATTGTAGAAGCCTGAGGTAGTAAACACGTAGAGCTATACAACAATAATTAGCATCATTAAAACACAAGTCCCCAGCTACTTTAATCAGTCTCATCTAATTGCTTTGTTAATGGAGACTGGCCATTAAGCCTGAACACAGTAGCTGTGCACTGATTAGGAAGACACTTTTTGCCCTTGGATAGTCATCTCCAAACTGAAGATGCTAAACTGGGTTTCAGAAATATGAGACTGTTTTATCAGAGCTTCCACAAACTATTCTGAACAATGGCTTGCTTTTTTCTGTAGAATTGCTAAAAATTGATAATGAAATTGGTAGATCACAAATTTCATAAGAGGCTAGTTAGATATACAGTAAGTGGAGAGAGCCCTTATCCAGCATCACTTTATTGTAGTGAGAAGCGCATTGGGGGAAACAAAGGCATTTAAAACAGGCTGGAGGCCACAAAGTGAACCACTGCAGACAAAGTGTAACAGCTGTCCAAAGCATTTGTATTAATTGCATGAAAGAAAGTTGTTGTCATATAGTCTAATGCGGACAGGTTTGCACATTGAAAAAACTTAACTGCAGTTTATGTTGTAACATTTATATTTTAAATAATAATTTAAAATGTTTGAACACAATGCATAGCATTCATTCAAACATTTGTTTTTATAGACTTCAATTTTCACATTGCTTGGAGGAGAACATTAGAAGCATAGATAAGAATGGCATGTTTTGTCAATAAAATACTAAAAATAAAATCTTTCCTTTGGAAGAAATTGTAAATTAATCAATTATTAAATGAGTCATTAGTTGCAGCCCTACTTCTATGAGAGTAGAGGTATATTCTGTAGAACTAATTTGCCCTAACTATACTGTATTTAGAACTAATTTCAATAAGGGATGCCATGGTTTTTGCCCCTGGGACTTCCAACGAGAGAGTATTTAAAGAAATAAATGTGTAAGTGTGTCAAGCCTACCCTTTTTTATATTTACTCATTTTCTGTTTATAGATACATTATCAAAATGCATGTGTTGCAAATTTAGCCTTTTCAAGTTGTCATAAGTGAATGATTCCCTTCATATTAAGTGTTTGGATTTGCTTCCTGGCATCAAAATTAACCTTGTAACATTTGTAATAGCTCCACTAATTAGTGAGAAGCCCTAATTAGCCAGGAATGATCTACTGTTGTGTGTGTTTAGGGATAAAAGGAAGAAACCGAAGTAGATTATCTGCCTTTGAGACCTCTGTCTTTGAGGTAACTGGATAATATATAATGTTACTTTAGTAAAGAATGCATGTGGTACCATGAGTGCCCACATCATCATTTGCAAATAACTTGTTTTATAAAACCTGCACTCTACCAAAGCTTGAAAGAGCAATCAATATTTATTGCAATGTTACTGCAACATTTTGGCCATGAGACAATGTCTTATGAAGGTTTGCATGACCTAAACATTGCAATAAATATTGATTGTTGCAAGCTATGGTAGTTTGCAGCATTTTTCTTTTCATTGTAGTTAGATGTCTTAGACACATACCAGCAACCATTTAGGGATTAATCATCCAATGAGCTCCATTTTCAGATGACATTAATAACAGCCCTTAATAAGCTGTTATGTTGTTAAAATCAGTTTAACCAGCAGTCTGCAGCATATGGATCTAAAAAGTGCTCAAAGGCTGTTTTCGGAATTGAATACTAGCCCTACTGCATAATGGCACAGCATAGGCTAATGTATACTGCCTACTGTTTGAAAAAATAGTTTGTGAAACAGTTTTCGATGCAACGATAATTTTTTTTTAAAGAATAGTAGTATGCTACGTTGTTTTTATTTATTCAGTTGAACTTTAAGACATGGCTGATCATTTGATCATGTTTACTGAATGCAAGTTTGAAAGGTTTGAAATTGTATAATATATTGTGCATCAAATGCAAAAATGATGAATTTTTTCAGTTTGTTTATGAGAATGTAATGTAGCGTAGTTTCAGTTTTTTAAACTAGTGAGTTTTTGTTTTCATTAACGATAATAACACTAACACATTAAGGCAGATTTATACTTCCACGTTGAACATACACTGTAGGCTGATGTGCACCCCTTCAAAAATTTAACTGTGCGTTGCATCGACGCTGACCACAACAGCTGTGATTGGTTCACTTTAACCAGAGACCGCCCCCCAGGATGATAGCAAGGATAACTGAGGTAGCATCGCATTTAGTCCAAGTTTATTTGAATGTCTATGCATTATACTACATTGTATTTGGAATCGGCACCATAAAAGCAGTTGTCTCACTCAGGACCATCTGCTGTTTTTTTTAATATTGTTTTTTATTCAATATGCTGAGTCTACGACGTAGGTTTGATGCAGAAGCATAAATCAGCCTTTAAATCTTTAAGTCTAAATTAGTCCTCCCAGAGGAGCTTGCTTTTTGGTCATCCTGTAAGTCAGATGTTCTCACTCCCATGTTTTACCTCCACCATGTCTGATACAGGACCATCTATATGATGTCTGCCATTGTGCTCCTGGCCCTCTTCACTGACATGCTTGTGAACAGCATGATGTCTGCCGTTTATTTTTCTTTCTGATTGAAACAGTTGCTCAGACTGCAGACACCTGTGGCTCACTCATCAACTACCTGATCCATAAGTGTCTAGCATCACAAACAGTTAATAATCCCTGCTAATGGCACCTTTCTCTGCCCTTTCACAGTTGGACGCTGGCTGGATTGGGTTCTGGTCCATTATAGGAGGCTGTGTGTTTGGTGTGGCTATGGCAAGGTAATGTCCTTACCATAAAGTAATGCATTGTGATTTTAAGACCGCATGTCATATTAAAAATAGGACGGCTTTTAAAAATGATTGTCTTTATTTCTGTTTCATTCTGTTGTGCCGCATCCAGCTGTTATTTTTCTGGTCCAGAAAAAAATGATTGGACATGATTGATTCTAGACCACCATAATTATACAGGGCTTCATTAAAACTAACTAGTCATTCAGACCACCCACCGATTGGTTGATTTTGACCCCACACTTTTGCATATCCACAGTGTGAAGGGAAAATATTGTAGGCATCTATGTAAAATTACTATTCTAATACCAAAGCTGGTCACTTTAGAAGTAGACTGAATGAACAAGTAAGCAATAGTCCTACAGTGGCTTGTTCTCATCTACCAACATTCATTTAGCAAATTAATTAAGGCAAACGTCACATAAGATAATTAATATTCATGACACAAGCCTTGCCTGGCACAGTTTGTGCACTGAGATGCTGACAGAAAGTAAACTTTCTGAAGAAAGGAGACATGTACAACAGCAGAAGAAACAAAAATATGTATTTTTATATTCGTAGTTATCACAACAATGTTTTAGGCCTAATTATTAAAATGTTATGGCTAAAATGCTAGAGTGTTGACAATTCTATCTCTTATGAGTGTATCAGTGGCAAATAGGAATTTAAAATAAAGTGTCATAAGTTTACAGAAAGGCTAATGTGATTTATAATGTCGTCCACCACACACACTTGTCGGATCATTCCTACAACCCTGCTTGGAAGACATTATTTTCCCTGTGTTATTGTTTGGCAAAGGCCACATTTATTTATGGATGTTTGGATCCTCTGAGACCTCCAAGCTTATTCTCTTCCTGCTAATTTATTAAAATGTATTAAAACTTTGTGATTAACTTTGGGAGAAAATTCTAATGAAATGGTCATTTCGCAGATGGATTTAGATATTGGCATAGAGACAGAGAGAACAAACTGTTGTCTTGTAAAAGGAAAGATATTTGTCTGTCTCTGATGACTAAATGTTTGTAGGATGGCCCAATCAGCAAACCCTGCCAGGTTTTGCATTTTGAAAACATTTTAATTAGACAGACTCTGCATTTAATCAGTTGCTGCATTTCTTTTGGGGTTGGGACAAGTAGCAATGTTAGAGCAGTGACAAAGTGGGTTAAAACATCAGTGTAGGTAGGTGAAGGAATATGTGTATACTTAATTGTAAGTTAGATGGTTTAACTTTGTAACTGTGCCTCTGTTACAAATCTATTGCATTGCACCAAAGATGTGCAGATACAATGGATTTGATGCAACACTACCACCTGCAATACATTCTTCTCCCAACTTTGGACCAGCTAACATTTCATTATGTATTTCAAGAAATCTAATACATTGACGAGCCATCCAAGAACTGCTCCGCCACCACAAGAAGATCTAACAAAAGTCTGCAAACTGCTATAGTTTTGGGTTATTCAAAGTGAGCCACAAGCTGAATTGGGATTGATAATGCTGATTAAAGAAAGTGAACACCCTGCCAATTGGCTGTGTTCTTTTATGAATTTGCTTTTGTCATTTTGACTGTTAGTTTGGGAGAAACTACAGAAAGATGCAACAGATGCCTCGCCTGTCTCCACGGCCGCCTGCTCCTTTGCGACACAATTAGTGGTCGTTTGGTGAATGATCTCTCGTTAACGGGCCACTGTGAGTTACGTGGGCTCCAGCGCCCTCCCTGTGCCACGAATCATAAGGCAAATGTGTTAACATGAGTTATTATATGCCATCGTTTGGCGCCGCATAGCATGGCCCATTGGGTCAAGTCCATGCTTTAGAAATATTGATGCATTAAAATTAAGCTGGAGGGACGATGGCCACACAGTCTAATTGATGTGATTCCAGAGGTGGATATGATAGCCTGCACCCTCGTCAAAGACTTGTTCGCCATTATGGTGGAGTTAGCCCAGACGGATGAATCATGCAAGGCTGTCTCCACAGATCAATTAGCCTAATGGTTTGCATGGTGAGGTATGCTAAGCAGTTGGACCGATACTGGGATGCCTGACAAAGCATTGTGCAGATTTTAATTGTCAAATAGCAGTTGGGAGGTAGGGGTGACTTTTTAGGGGTAGGGGTTTGATATTAAGAAGAAAGTGTTGAAAGTGTTCTGTTATCCTGCAACACAGTTGTCCATCACATACCACATGAATGTGAGATTAACAACTATTGAAAGTTAAGGCTTAAAAGAGATTTGAGAACTGTTGTCTTCAGTTATGCTGGGACTTATCGGTTTTTAATGTTAGTTTTTCTGATCAATTCAGCATCAAGGCAAATTTTGTTCATAAATGCAGATATTTTTTTATAGCCTTATAAAAATACCCTAACATTAAAGAACACCTGCCTAATATGCTGTCGATCCTCCGCGTGCTGCCAAAACAGCACTGACCCTCCAAGGCATGGACTCTACAAGACCCCTGAGAGTGTCCTGTGATATCTGGCACGAGACATTAGCAGCAGATCCTTGCTGGATGATGCGAGGTGGAGCTGCCATGTATTGGACTTGTTGGTCCAGCACATCCCACAGATGCTCAATCGGATTGAGATCTGGGGAATTTGGAGGCCAGGGCAACACCTTGGAACTATTCATTATGTTCCTCAAACCATTCCCAATGTGTTAAGTGTGGTAGGGTACATTATCCTGCCACAGGATACAAAATGGTGCTATTTTTGTTAAATAACCCGATTTTTGCGGCACGTGGACATCGGAGCAACCGGTGTTCGCGACTACCATCAACAGAGACTGCTCAAATATAGGATTCATGCAACAACCAAGCTGCATGATGACCTGCAGGAGGCACTATGCGAACTCGGCTTGCTGCGGAGACCAGGCCTCCAGTCCTCGGCGTCGCCTGATGCCGGTGGCCGGGGTAGAGGAGTAAGCGCGGCAAGAGGGCGAGGGTCCATGCTAGGCTAAAGACAAACCCTAGCCGGCCGGCTCTCCTGTCTATAGTGCTCTCAAATTTTTGCTCCCTGGACAATAAACTGGACTACATACGACTCCAGCGGGCTACGCAACGTGAGTTTAGAGACTGCTGCGTCTTTGTTTTTACAGAGACGTGGCTCAGCGACAGAGTTCCGGACGCCGCCATTCAGCTAGATGGGCTCACCTCATTTTCTGCCGACAGAAATGCAGCTCTGTGTGGTAAGACTCGCGGTGGTGGATTGTGTGTTTACGTCAACACGGAATGGTGCAAGAAGTCTAGCTACTGCTCATCGCTGGTGGAGCTTGTGACTATTAGATGCAGAACTTTATATTTACCACGGAAATTCACCACTGTTATCATAACCGGAGTTTATATTCCCTCCAGCGCTAATGCTAAGGAAGCACTCTGTGAACTGTATGGGGCTATGAGCGAACTGCAGAACGCTCACCCTGACGGACTGTTTATTGTCGCCGGAGATTTCAACCATGCATATCTCAAGACAGTGCTCCCTAAATTCCATCAGTATGTGGACTTTGCAACGAGAGGGGAAACACGCTTGATCTTGTTTACACAAATATCCAAGGCACGTACCGGGCGGAGCCTCGCCCCCACCTCGACTCCTGAGGACCCGAGACTCCGCCTTCAGGGCAGGCGACAAGGCAGCCCTAAGAACAGCGAGGCCCAAACTGTCCCGGGCCATCAGAGAGGCAAAGCGCACACGCCCAGTGAATCCACAGTCACTTCCAGGACAGTGGTGACACGCGGCGCATGTGGCAGGGCATCCAGGCCATCACCAACTACAGGACAACATCAGTTGCCTGTGACAAAGATGCCTCCCCTCCAGATACGCTGAACAACTTCTATGCTCGGTTTGAAGTGCAGAACGACGTGGTGGCGAGGAAGAACACCCCTCCTCCCAACAACCAGGTGTTCTGTCTTACCATGGCTGATGTGAGGAAAACTCTACATAGAGTCAACCCACGGAAGGTTGCTGGACCAGACAACATTCCTGGAAGAGTGCTCAGAGGATGTGTAGACCAGCTGGCAGATGTTCTTACCAACATCTTCAACATCTCTATGAGCAGTGCTGTCGTTCCAACATGCTTCAAGGCTACCACCATCGTCCCCATGCCAAAGAACTCTTCAGTGTCCTGCTTCAACGACTACCGTCCCGTCGCACTCACACCCATCATCATGAAGTGCTTCGAGAGGCTCGTCATGAGGCACATTAAGACCCAGCTTCCCCCCTCACTAGAGCCACTGCAGTTTGCGTATCGTCCAAACCGTTCAACAGACGATGCCATCACCACCACCCTCCATCTGGCCCTCACCCACCTAGATATAAAGGACTCATACGTTCAAATGCTGTTCATAGATTCAGCTCAGCATTTAATACAATTATTCCCCAGGACCTGATTGGAAAGCTGAACCTGCTGGGCCTGGAAACCTCCTTCTGCAACTGGATCCTGGACTTCCTGACTGGGAGACCTCAGTCAGTCCGGATCGGGAACACCATCTCCACCACCACCACACTGAGCACTGGGGCCCCCCAGAGCTGTGTGCTCAGTCCACTGCTGTTCACTCTGCTGACTCACGACTGTGCAGCAATGCACAGCTCGAATCACATCATCAAGTTTACCGATGTCACGACCGTGGTGGGTCTCATCAGCAAGAATGACGAGTCTGCATACAGAGAGGAGGTGCAGCGGCTAATGGACTGGTGTAGAGCCAACAACCTGTCTCTGAATGTGGACAAAACAATAGAGATGTTTGGAGAGCACAGAGTGACCACTGTGGATGTCGTCAAGAGCACCTGGCGGAGAACCTCATCTGGTCCCTCAGCATCAGCTCTATTACCAAGAAAGCCAAACAGCATCTCTACTTTCTTCAAAGGCTGAGGAAAGCACATTTCCTACCCCCATCCTCACTACATTCTATAGAGGGACTATTGAGAGTATCCTGAGCAGCCGCATCTCTGCCTGGTTTGGGACTTGCACTGTTTCAGACCGCAAAGCTCTGCAGAGGATAGTGAGGACTGCTGAGAAGATCATCGGGGTCTCTCTTCCCTCCATCAAAGACATTTACAAAAAAACACTGCATCCGCAAAGCCA
Organism: Moxostoma hubbsi; assembly: GCA_032164185.1. Lineage (NCBI taxonomy): Eukaryota > Metazoa > Chordata > Actinopteri > Cypriniformes > Catostomidae > Moxostoma > Moxostoma hubbsi. The sequence continues at coordinate 8,866,395 of JAVLUX010000011.1, read as the reverse complement.
CCAGCATTGTGGACGACCCCGCACACCCCTCACACAAACTCTTCACCCTCATTCCATCTGGCAAGAGATACCAAAGCATTCGGGCCCTCACACGTGTGTCCTGAGTTGCACTTTAACTATTGTCACTTTATAACTGGCTGCTACCTAAATTACTGTTATGTCCATAGAACACCATCTCATAGTATGTAAACTGTCATCTTTTGCACTACTGTGTACTGGTCGGTGCTGCACTGTCTCTTACTGTGTCTGTTGTCCTGTTCACTGTAAGTAATTTATTGTACTGTCCTGCACTTTTTGCACACGTTTGCACATGCACTTTATATTAGGTATTTTATTTAGTCTGTGTAGTCTCGTGTGGTTCTGGGTTTGTCCTATGTTGTTTTATGTAGCATCATGGTCCTGGAGGAACGTTGTCTCATTTCGCTGTGTACTGAACTAACTGTATATGGTTGAAACGACAATAAATACCACTTGACTTGAACTTTGGTCGATAAAGGATGTGGCAGGGTGAGCAAGAGATGGACAGAGTGGGTGCTGCATCAGGCCTCAGAGAGGCATTTTTTCGAAATCATAATAAACTATTATAAAATAAATAAAAAATGTCCATGGAGAAATAGTGTTCTTGGTGAATGGGGCTATGTGAATGATAGGTGGTGATGAAAAGTAAAGGTCCAAGTATAATGAGCGGGGTCCGGTGGCCGCAACATGTTCTCCTCCTTGATCTGGTCCCAAGGGGGGGTTGGCGGCTTCCTCAGAGTGGCTGGGCTTCCCTGGGACCATGGCATGCGAGGGGCAATGCGGCCCGGCATCCTGGCCCATTGGCCGCGACCCAAGCTTAAATCCCCGCCATCATATCTTCTTATCATCGTAGCTTCCCTGCTCTGTTTCTGGACTTGTGCCAATGCCAGTGTGATGCTCACAACGAGATAGAAGCCAGCTTCCCAAGGACAGGAGCACTCAATGTTTTTATGACAGCATTAATGAAGCCATATATACATCAATTGTGCCTCATCATCCACTGCCTAAATGAGACTTATTAAATTGGACCTCTCCTCTCTCCTGCCCACTCCTGTTGTGAGCCTGGCTGAAGGACTGCCCTCCTTGGCGTGGCGACAATACCGAGAGGTAGGGGAGGGTCGATCCTCCATAAGGTATAGTTCCACCAAATATACAAATTCGGTCATTTACGGACCCTCGTATCATTCCAAAACCATCTGATTTTTTTCTTTTTTGGAACACAAAAGCAGAATGTCCAAGCTGCTGTTTTCCATACAATTTATCCAGTAATTTTTTCAACCTCAAAAGACTACCTTGTCAGAACTGACGACACATGAAAGCTGTTGGCTCACAGGTTTGAATCCAGTCTTCATCATGTTTCCTTTTCCTCTCAAATTGTCCTTAAAGGCATTAAAACAAAACATTTAAAAGACTCTTGCATCCTCATTGTCTTAGAAACAACAAAAGTTGATCCACAAAGTGTCTGACTATGACAGTTTTTATTATGAAAGGTGATGAAGAACTTGCCTTGGTGAAACTCCTGTGCCTCAATCATGATAAAGGTCTTGATATGTATGATGAGAGGAAACAATGTGAAGAACTTTGTCAGCATTGATGAAGTTAGCTGCAGATAAAATATTTTCGCTCCAGTAGGAATTTGTTTGAGGGATTGAGAGATTTTCTGTGTGTGTGTCTGTATTCTGACGTGCTTGCCGAAAAAAAAAAAGAAGAAAGAAAAAAAAAAAAAAAAAAAAACCTCTCTGAAAGTTTACTTGTGCCTGTCTGTAGTTTACTTCCTGTTTTTTGTTTTCTGTTGTTACCTTTGTGCTATGACTTGAGATTAAGAATCTCTCTTTGTCTTCTCTTTATTTATTCATTCATTTATTTTTGCCCTCAGGTTTGCTGACTCTATTCGAGGGATGCTGAAGCTGATTTTAGTGCTAATGTTTGCTGGAGCATCCCTGGCAGCCACCTGGTTCACCCTCACCTGCCTGACCAGGCTCACTCACCTGCCATCCACGAAAGGTACACTTTGGAGAAAAGGACATTGGGTCTCATTCACTAATAATTGTGTACCATTCCATAATTGTGTAAACAGAAAAGATTATAATGCTTAATTTCTGCTCAGAATAATTGTTCTTGCCTTCATTCTGATGTTGATGAATCTGGGTTATTCCTAATGAGGGAACGTATATCTACTAGATGTAGACAAAATATTGGTTCAAATAATGTTATTTGATTTGATAATTAAGTGCTCTAAATTAAAGCAAGGACATGCAAGATAAAATGTGACTGTATGGACATGTGCCTTATCAGAATATACTTTCTGTATCTAACTTCACATCTTCTGAATAATAATAAACCTATATATAAATATACAGTATATACAAAAAACTTAATCTGGTAAATATATGTGCTATAAAAAGCTTAATTTGGTTAATACTTAATATAGAGCATTGTAATGGGCCTAGACTCTGTCATTTCAAAATAAGAGTCCCTGGTATTCTGGTCTTGTTTATAGTAAAGTTCTGTGTTATGCACCAAATCTTATTTCTTTTATGGTTATTTGGGATTTTGTTTGAACAAGAAACTGCATCTGAGATTTTATTTATTTTTGACTCTTGTTGACTGATGCAAATTTACACCGCCTTCACAAAAGGTGAATCTTTAATCTGTGTGTTGTTTTAGTTTGTTCTAAATTTTATCCTAAATGTAAAATAAGAGAGCAAACATATTACTGAATCACGTTTTCTACATGAAAATGTTCATACACTGGTTTTATGCACAAATTTGTGAGTATGCACAGTTAGTGAATAAGACCCAGTATGTTCTGCCTTGTGCACGTCCACAAATCTGGCTCCTTGCAGGGAGTCTGGTAACCATGAACAGCAGCATAGGCAAGATGCAATTGTATCAGTGAGAGGGAGCCAAAGGAACTCATTAAGTCCAGATCAGTGAAGGAAAAAAGAGAGCGTAGCTCTAGAGAAGCTGGCCTGAAACAAACATGCCCCATAGATCAGCCAGCTCAAACATTTCCATCAATTATCATTTTATGGTTGGCACCTGACTTTTTTTGTATCTGCTGCCATCCAGAAATCCTGGCAGACAGAACTCATAGACTCAGGGGCTGGCTCTCCATCTGCCGTGATTTTTATACTACACACATGCCTCTTTGGCATGTTGTTCATATCACTTCCTAATGAACATGAGGCTGTGTTGTGGCAACATCCATTCATCAGAACTTGTTCTTGCTGGGTGTGAGTCTCACTAGAATTGTTATGCACGGAATAATTGACAAAGAACCTTCGCCTCCTGTTGTGGCCACATTACCAACTTGGGTGTGCATTAAATTTTCAACAGTTTGGTGCTGTTGTCAATTATTCCACTAAACATATACCATGGCTACCACATGCTTGTGTATTTATCTCAAGGCATTGTGTGTCTTGTGTTTAACTACTTTTTTCATCACAGATCCTCCTGTCACCACTATCCTAGCTTAATTTGTATTGACAACTTTACAATAATCGTATAGTTCACCCAAAAATGTAAATTCTCTCATCATTTACTCACCCTCATGCCATTCCCAGAAGTCTATGACTGTCTGTCTTCTGCAGAACACAAATCATTTCCGAAGAATATCTCTGATTTGCAGGTCCATACAATGCCACTGAATGGTTACCAAAACTTCGAAGCTACAGGAGGCACATAAAGGCAGCATAAAAGTAATCCATAAGACACCAGAGATTTAATCAATGTCTTCTGAAGCGATCCAGTTGATTTTTGGGTGAGAACAGACCAAAATATAACTGCGTACATCTTGCCATTGCAGTCTCTAGGCATGATCATGATTTCAAGCTCGATTACACTTAGTGCTTGACCCATACGCAGTGTGCTAGATGGCACTAGTAAGTTTTGAAAATCGAGTTTGAAATTACAAATGCCAAGGAGATTAATGATGTAAATAATTTATAGTGAAAAAGGAGTAATATTTTGGTCTGTTCTCACACAAAACGTATTGGATCTCTTCAGAAAACATGGATTACACAACTAGAGTCTTATGGATTACCTTTATGCTTTTTGGAGCTTTAACATTTTGCTCACCATTCACTTGCATTGTCAGAATAAACAGACATCATATCTCCATCAAAATATATTTGTTTGTGTTCCACTGAAGAAAGAAAGTCATGCTCTTCTTGGATGACATGAGGGTGAGTAAATTATAAGTGAATTTCCATTTTTGGGTGAAGTATTCCTTTAAGTAAGCCATTCGTAATTTGATTTTCACAAAAAGGGTAAATAGAGTGTCTCTGTGGCATTTTCAAAACACTGCTCTAATTTGAGTAACATTGAATCAACCGATGGCAGCAGTTTGGGGGTGGGTCTAGCAGTTTATTCAAACATGGAAGATGGAAACCACTTTGAAATCAGTTATTAATTAGCATCTGTAATGCCATCAATAAAGAAATGAACACATTTGGAACGAGTGCCAACCAATCAGAATCAAGAATACAATGTGTTTTTGATAACAATAAACTACTTATCTGGGGTTGCTGCTGTCTATCATCTATCTCCTTGAGTGAAGAATGTAGTATTCTAGAAATGTATTTGAGATTCTCTCTCTGTTTCTTTCCGCTCCTTTAGCCACTCTCTACACCTCCTGTATCCTGCTGGGTATCTTCATCAACAGTAGCGTGCCCATCTTCTTAGAACTGTGTATTGAGACAGTTTACCCTGTGCCCGAGGGCATCACCTGTGGAGTGGTCACCTTCCTCAGCAACCTCTTCACTGGACTTTTACTGTTTTGCCTCACCATTTACTCCACTGGTACCTTAATATTTTACTTCTTTAAAGGAAATATTTATTGCAAAAATTAGCACATAAAAAAAAAGCTAAAATGTTTTTTGAGCAAAACAATAGCTGTTTCCCAAAAACTTGCCTACATAAGATGCTATCTTCTAAGGAGCCACTCAGACCGAATTCTAAATATGGTTGGATACAGCGCAATGCAAATAACACAACACAGATGTTTTGAGATGCACTTTTAAAAGTTGAAGTTTTGTACCTGACACAGTGTCTTAAAAATTTGGCCCTCCTACAAAAAATATGCTGAAAAACAGTAAGACGCACCGCAGTGGTCTTTTCAGTTTTGAATTAAATACAATTTAGAATTACAATTTTGTAAACATAACATTTCTCTCCCCTGTCCAGAATCTTATATTTTATTCTGGTGTTAATAAACTTGCAAATAAAGGGTGTGATGCTGCCTTAGAATTTGGCCAAAACAGTGTTATGCCCCAGTTGTGCTTCATTCACTCCCATACAAATGCCTGAACGCAGGAGGTGGGAAACGTAAATTCATGGGAAGAAATATTGCATTTTGCTGTCCCAGATTGCCTAGTGACTTCTCTCATCACTCTGTGTAATTTTGAGCATATGCGTTCCAGTCAGCTTTCCAAATAAACTGGGAGAGATTGAACACATCACAGAGATCGACTCTAACACTCAATCAGTCACAGCACACATTGTTATCGTTATTTTTGTTTTCTTGAATGGTCATTAACCTTTAGTGTAAGGCCATTCACACAAAGAATTATGAAGCAGTATGTACAGGAGATTTGCTGTCCTGCTGTCTCATCTTCTGTTAATAGAAGCTTCTAGCTGAATATTCATAAATCGCTTTCTGATCGGATCCTTGAGGTTGGTTGGTGGATTGACAGGTAGTCCATGATAGCTTTATTCTAGCTTGGATGATGGACACCTGTTTGTCAGGTAAACACCAGGGCTTTAGAAGTTTTGTCCTGTAATAAAGCAACCTGTCATGAAGCAGTGTGTGGCATGCCTTGCCTACACAATGGCAGCGTCCCACTAGTGATTCGAAACAACTCAATTTCAGCTTCTTGCCCATTACACCCTAGCATAATGGTGGGAATTTTGGCACATGCAAGCACCAGTCACATTTTCACAAGTGTATAATAATATTGCTTTTATGCCATACATTATGAATGATACAGCTGTCAACCTGATACTGTCCAGACTTACCACCGTCAAATCAAGATGCCAAATGTGATACAGTCATCTCCAAATTCTGTTACTGGCCTTAACCGGCCAGCTGACAGATCGCTGTTTTTATGAGCAAGCAAGTTGCTGGATGCCATCCAGCTGTCAATAAAGGCTGTGAAAACTCCATCTTCCTGCTGATTCCCTGGAGAAGATTAAACTGAGATGAGTGAGCTTAGCTGGGCTCATCCTTTCAAATCTGATAGGGTTATTGGTCCCAAATGAAGCCGTGAGATTCGTTCTGCTTTTGTGTGGCTGTCAGAGCACCACTGGCCCACCGACACCATGCCATTTGCTGAAAATAACAAAATAGAAAAAAGAAATAGGTCTCTATATATAGATGGTGATTGTGTTGGCATAGCTATTGAGTTTGGAACACTTTTGTTTCTGCTTAGGGCAACTGGTGTGTAGGCGCTGAGGACATGATGGATTTCTTTTTGTTTCATCAGAAGCATCCTGCAACATCTCACTGTCTCTGTTGGCTGTTCCTGACATAATAAGCTCTCTGCTAGCCAAACTGGTCAAAATGGAAGAAAAAAAATGGGAGAAATTGTTTTTCCATTTAAAGTTTTTCGGCTAAAGAAATAAATTGTACTTTTGACAAATATGTTTCAAATGATGTACACTCAGATGCAGGGGTGTAGGAATGATCTGAAAATTGGATAGGGCACATAATAAACCTTATTAGCCTGGCTTGCAAATACTAATTACGTGATGCCAGAAAAGAGCACGCTGCGTCGCAATAACCAAATACATCTGTCTAATGCATATTTACAAAATAAAATAACAATGATTAATATACACATGAAGTCATGAACAACTATTAAAAGCAGTATAGTCTGATCATGTCCTGTGCAAATGGCCCCTCATTATAATTCATGTTTGCTCACCTGATCTGTCCACTGCCAATGCAACTAGTTGCTAAAGCCATCTGCTTGGTCTTAAAGTCATCATTTTACATGGCCAGCTATAATTTTATCTTATTTCATTAAGCCACCTATAATCAGACTCTTGTGGTCATGGAATAAATCAATTATAGATGTCAATTACATGTGTGGGATTGGTAACTGGAAAAAAAAAAATTGCTTTTGGATGATAATGCCTCCACATCAATAAGTGTTAGTTTAAAGACCAAGACCATTGTCATATCAGCTGTTTGGGAAAATGGAAACGGTTTTGTTCACACTGGGGTTTGTTTTTTAAATCACATATTTAGGACTGACTGTTCGCACTGTCATATTGCAAGCGATTATATCACGTTGTGGCATTAATGACCAAAAAATAAATAATTAAATCCGACCATTCACAGTGAAATTTTTTTAACAAAAATGTAATTGTAATCATATTTCAAACCACATATGGATGTGGTTTTGATCTGTTTTTTTTATTTATTTATTTTATCAGATTTGTTATTTTTCTCGGACTACAAACATCTAAATGGATTTTAGCTGAATACACCCAAATCTGATTTTTGCTGCCTGTTAAAACAAAGTCTAAGAGCCAGCGTAACTAAAAAAAAATTACAAAGTGCACCTTTAAGTATTTGATCTGTGGTATCAAACTGCTCATCCTGCTAGTCATGGAAAACACAAACAGCATATTTTATCATCTCCTCTACTGTCTCTATTAGAAGTCTCACGAGTTAGAATTCTCTCTTACATCCCTATTCGCATCCTTCCCCCCCTGGCGTTTACTCAGTTGATATAACCCTGTTCCTTTCCATCTTGTTATTAATATAGATCAGATTTACAGTGTAGAGCAGAATGTATTGAAAATTACATTTTTCCTTTTACATGGAGCCTACTAAAAAGATGTTCTTTTTATTCTAGGTGTTAATTTTCTCATGTCTATAAATGGTGTGCTTTAGACCATCACTCCTGCCCCCTACCAATTATACATCCACAAAAGTCTTGTACTTTCTTTTGTCTTCAAAAATGAAGTGAAAGGGATGCACTTCATTTGAGTTGTAGTGTCCTTCCCAAATGGGTATTTAAATGGGCATGGTTGGTTCATTCATCCTCACTCTCAAAGGTGTGAATTGTCTGTAAAGGTAGGTTTGAACATTCAGGCTTTTTGATTTTGTGTAAAACCAATGTCCGCTGCTGTCTGACGTTGGCCCTTTATGTCAAAAACAAATTAAGGGTCTTGTAACCTTTGTTAGATACAGAGTATGTAATTCTTGATAGAGGGGTGTGCCAACTGAAGGTTTAATGCTTTTGCAGCATTTGGTTTTGCAAATGTTCAGTTGCCTGTGAAGGTAAACCTCCTGTAGAATTGTTTTTGTTGGGCTTTAGTTTTCACTCTGGGCTTAACCCTTGGTTATTGCCTATTTTTACCTTGGCTTAAGTCTACTTTAAACCCTGGGTTAAGCAACATTTCTCACTTATCATTTTGGAAGTGGGTTATCATACTTTTTAACCTATTCCAGAGCAGAGTTTGAAGCATTAACCAACGAATTGCAGTGCCAAAGATTTACAGTGTGAAACAATAGCCATGTTTCCATCACATAAAATATATATCACATAAAAACTCCTGGATGGAAACACCAAGATGCGAATAAAATCTCCAAAATGTGCATAAAAAATTTATACACTCGCTTGAGGTGGATAAATTTTTTATTTGATAAGAAAAAAATTGCATAAACTGTGTTGGAAACACATTTACCGAATAAACTCCTATTGAATTTATTAGGAATAAAAAATGCACATCAATAAGGTCATGTGACTGAATAATTCATTCTAAACCTGCAGACCAATCATCGCACCTGAAATGTTGCGCTGGCCATCATGAAATAATGGTGTCTAGAAAATCCAAAGCCTACAATGAGTTTGCAGAGCAAATAAGTCAAAAACAAACTTGAACACTTTTGAGATATATCTTATAGATCCGCCTGGATAAGGATAAGGATGGATGAAGGATAAGGATGAAGGATATGGATGGATGAACTCGCACACATTGTGCTCCCAGAAATTTTTGACACGCAGTCGTTCCCAGACAAAGTTCTTTAGAATGTTTTGTCTGCGTGCTTTAACCGGCAGTATTTTATTATTAAAACTCTCACAGTAGCTACAATTTATCCAGAAGTGATGATTTCTTTTGAACACCCTTGGATGAATATGCAGCTTTATTCACACATTGTTTTTGCGATAATATGTTTTTCCGCATACGTTTTTTTTAGCAACCGACATCCACTCGTAAACTGTCAGAATTCTAACCTTATTAAATAATTTAATATTACTGTGCCGTTTAGTTTCAGCATCTGGGAGAACCGTGAATAGTAAAGTGATAGCAAATACTTCTCAAATGCAGATATTTTTGTAGTTTGTTACAGAATACAAAGGAGTAACTAAAAAAAAAAAAAATCATAATTTTGTCATAAAATTAAAGCTATGACAGAAAACAACAGCACAAATTGAGCTTGAACTCTTTTTTTTTATATATATATATCATTATTTTATCCCAACTAACACTTAAAATGGCTGTTCTCCTTCTGAAACACTTGTATTGGTAGTTTTTACATTGCTTCTCATGGAGACCGGAACCAGAAAACAGTCCAGCTGAAATTAGAATCATCATGGCAAAGCCCAGTGGTTGGTCAGGAAAAATGGATACTTGGACAGACAGACAAAGCCTACTCTAGCTCAATTATAACTGCACATGTAAACGTAGTAGTTGTGAAAACATAGCCTAGGATTTTGGGAATGTCTGATTGGATTACCTGAGCATAAGCAGTGCCAAACTGCTTCCTTTAACATTTGCTGCAGACGTTACCCCTCTCCATTTTAAATTGATGAGGCTGGGGCAGGCATGTGGTGCAGACATAATGGCCAGATAAACACAACTCCATTAACCTGCAGCTATACAACAGCACTGTTGAAGGGGCTTGTAAACCTGATAAATGAAGGGGCTTTTGGAGATCTCTGCTTCCCCTATCCTCATTCGACCAACATCCCATCCTCTGGCATACCTGCTTGTGTTGACTGTGCTGCATGGCTAAATCATATAATTTAACACAAATGGGCACAGCAGCTGACCCAGCTTGCATTTCTCCTTCTGCCATCGATTGTTGCTCTAACTTGAGGGGCAATTGATCAACCTGTTATCTGGATATGGGACGCCTCGAAAATCCACTTCTCTATTAAATTGAGTTGAACACTTTCCTATGTCCCCAAAGGTCTGTGTTGTTTGACCTGGTTTGTTATATTCAACCTGGTGCTCTATCAGGGCCACAGCAGCTGCTGGTATGAAGATTGTATGCATTGAATTCCTGCTGTCTATGACAAGCTTTAAATGAGTTTGGGCATGCTGCATGCTGTTTTCAGTGTCCTCTTTTAAAAGAAATCTACATTTTCACTAGCAGTGCATGTTAAAATATTGTACTGAAAATCTTACCTTCAACCTTTGTATAAAATCCCTCAGAACTTGCAATATTGATGCCCAATAAAAGAAATAGGGGGAGTGAAGGTAACAATGTTTTTTTTTTTTTTTTTTTGGTGCAATCTTGCAATGTTTTAAGGACCATTTGTTACTGTTTTTATGACGTAAGAACATATTTCTGGTTCAGTCAGAAGGAAATGGGGCTGTCCTTTCTGTGATACTTGTAAAAACATGATGGACACATACACACAGCAAAGATTTTGGAGTAACTACTTCATTTAAGCTCAATCGACAGATTTTTGATTACCACAAAAAATTATTTTGACTCTTCCCTGAGTTCCTGCTTTACACAGATTCACTTCAGTAAGTTTTCAATAATGATTTAACATTTACAGCTGTGGGGTTCAATTTGGCGAGAAATTGAAGGCTTCCGTCATTCGTCCTTCTGTGTTTGCGTCATGTCCATAAACAAAGAAAATTAGGTCCGGTGACAGATACGCTACTTAGTTGATCAGATCATGATAGAGAGCCTAAAGTTCCGTAGTGTACCTTTTTAAATAGTGTTGTGCCAATTGTGATAAGACTTGCCAATGTTTTGGACGTTGCCATCTTTGATCCCTCTAGAATATGATCAAAGAACAAATGCATTTAATAAAGTCAGGCATTCAGGCTTCTAGCTCAATCTGTAATGTAACCAAAAAAATACATGAAAAAAAGCTAAATGCATCATTAACCTTAGTCAACCCTGTTATTTGTTTGTTTTTCAGATTTGTCCTGGTTGAACTGGTGTCTGACAGGTTCCTGCGTCTTCAGTCTCCTCCTCCTCCTCTTCTTCAGGGAATCGTATGACCGACTCTATTTGGATGTATTTGTGTCTGTCTGAGCACACAGATTGAACCTTTTAAACAGAAAAAATACTGAAATCTTTTTGCTAACACTATTGCAAAATGAGTACAGATAGGGCCTTCAAAATGTTGCTCATTTTTGTGTATGTTTTATATATATATATATATATATATATATATATATATATATATATATATATATATATATATATATTAGTACTGTGCAAAAGTCTTAGGCACTAAAGATGTTTCACAAAAGCATTTGTCTTAAGATGGTTATTTATATCTGCTTTTTTAGTGTGTCAATTGGAAATATACATTTTATACTCCCAAACATTCCTTTTGTAAATAGAATAGAAGAACAGGGAGCACTGCAACAGATGGCATGGCCCTCATAGAGACCCCCACTGAACATTGAGTCAGTCTGAAACTACATGAAGAGACAAAAGCAATTGAGACAGCCAAAATAAATAAAAGAACTGTGGTGAATTCTCCAAGAAGCTTGGAACATCCTATCTGACAACAACCAAGAAAAACTGTGTCCAGGTGTAAATAGGAGACTTGGTGCTGTTTTGAAGGCAAAACTGTTCACACCAAATATTGATTTAGCTTTATTCTGTTTACTGGACTTTGTATAACACTAATTAATTAAAATTAAATTTCATAAATGTTTTAATAAATCCTCACTTGGAAAATTGTTCACAAGTGCCTAAAACTTTTGCACAGTACTGTATATGATGTAGAATTGTGAATATTTTTTTTTCTTTATTTTTGAGACCAGCATTGGTGACTGTGCATTGTGTTAACTTCATAACTAACAGTGGGAACTGAGACCTGACTAAATAGTATAGCCATGTAGATATTTACCTTTGTACTTGACATTTTTGACTTCTGGATGGATCCCTTTTATATATATTTAATTCATATGTATTCATGCATATAATTCATGCATTTTTATTTTTTGTGTAAGTTTAATTTTTTTTTTTAAATGATCAGAGATGATTGTTTACATGCTGTCAAATTGTGAGGGACACTTAATTGCTCACATATACTGGCAAATGTTGATATACTCATGGATTTGGTTGTGCCCTGTGGTGATGACTCCTCAATTGCTCTCACGACATCTAATATGAGTATAATGGATAATTATAGACAAGCTGAATTACTCACCTGTCACGAGCCTTACCACAATGGATACTTTTAGTGCTGTGGTGTCCCTTGTGAATAGCCTGTTGGATCTGAGCTTTAATTGACTTGTGATGGGTGTCAATAAGTGGCATACGCGGAGATCCTTCAGTCTTCTTGTTTTCCTTTAAACCCATATTATGCATAGGTTAATTAGCCCCTTTTTCATCCTGTGGATTTTCATCCTAATAGACTAGTGAGTATAAAATAGCATAGATTGCTGTGGTTGGACCGGACCAGACCAGACTTTTATGCTTGGTCTGATTGCATGGCACGTTACCTCCAGGCTTCTTTGAGATCATAGGTTAGCTGATGAGAGATCTGTCATATTCACAAATGTTAAGGTAGTGGTTTGTGTTTTGTACGGTTCTGCTTATACTGTAGCATGCACAAATTGGGTGTCTGTTGCACAAGCGTTTCTGTGCTTTTACCATGCAAAAGAAAAGCTTCTTAAACCGACCCAAAATTGTTTCCTGGTCTTAGCTGGTCTTTGCTGATTTTAGAGGGATTTCGGATGCTTTTCAGCAGGTCAAGCTGGAAGACCAGCTGAGCACCAGCTGTGAGATCAGCTAAGACCAGCAAGCCCGCTTAAACACCTTAAACCAGCCTAAGATGTTTTGTTGGTCTTAGCTGGTCTCGCTGCTGTTGTTCAGCTGATTTAGCTGGTTGGCCAAAGACCAGCAAATCATCTTAGGCTGGTTTAAGCTGTTTGTTTTTGTTTTCTAGCAAGGAAAATTGTATTTTATGCACTCAAACATGTTTTAAGGGGATGTAAATGTAATTGATTGACATATATCTTACATTAGCACATTTTAGGGATTGATACACATAATGACAATAAGGGACTGTTTTTTATGTGTGAATACTATTACAGAAGAGCGTTTTAAACATGGCATGGGCTGCTGGAACAGTTAAACACTATTCACCAGCAATAATTTCCATGTAAGGTGGCTTTTTGTGATTTGTGGCATAACCTCATGCAACAAAAATTGCAGCACATCCTTTTAATTTTAAAATGCAGCCTGACCTTGGACCCAGTTTATTAATTATTATTAGGAGGTAATATCCCTAGTTTCCATATGCTGGTGGTCTTCTCTCTCTCTCAGCATCACCATGAGCCCTTAAAAATGGACCCCATCTGAATTGGGTCTATTTCACCATATTTTCTGCATGCAACTCAGTCGGGGAAGATTAAATGTTTAATTTGTTGCTTGCAAAAAATGGATACCTGATGTTGGATTTAGTGTGTATGATTGGATTTCAGCTAGGATCAGGCCAAAAGTTATTCATTGTTATCCATGATAGAAAGGAAATACATTTGATGGACACTGATTCATTTCAACCCTGTATTTCCACAGCATTGCATCATAGAATTTTGGAAACCAGGTTCTATTCTGATCTGTGGAAAAGCCTGCATGTGAATCACTTTTCCTGTCCCTGTACAGAAGTCTTCTCTCTTTTACCTGTCGTTGATGTTGCCTTGATTAACTGTGACCTTTGTTCTGTCCTCCTCTCTACTTTGATGCGTGTACAGTGTGGCAGTCAGTGCTTGTGCTCTGTTCTGTCATTAGATTGTTAATCGTAATTGGCACTGGGTTCTGGGTATACGTGTCCCTGTTCATGTGCAAATTTGTGTAAAAGATTTTTAGCACCTTATTAAAAATATGTTTTTTAATAATGAGTTGTGTCTTTATTGAACCGTCTTTCATCAAGATCTTGGCTTGGAGTGTCACTCCGGATGATGAGAAAACTGCCAAGAGAAAGGAAGAATATTATGCTGCACACACATGGTTTGCCCAACTTCCAAGGACACACTGAATATGTATACATGACACTGATAACGCGCTAATTATAAATCCGCTAATTATAATAACTAGACAACACGATAAAATCACATTTGTATAAGATTTTGAAATCAACTGATTTACTCCTGGTTCTGTCAAAACAAAAAAAAACAAAAATGCAAGACAAAACCTAATTGAAAAAGCCATCAGAACTCCTGTAAGGGTGTTTACAGAGAGCGCAAATATGGCTGCCGACCTGTATATACTGTAATGATTTAAGTGTGATACAGCGTCATGACAATAAAGTTATAATATTGTATATATAGTAACTTTACACAGATAATGTTAGTGAGCAATTTTTGTCACACTAGAGTTACAGTATGTGAACACATATTTTGCATACATGCATATTTTAAAGGATTATTCAGGGTTCAAAAAAAGATCTGCATAATGTGGCAAAAATGAATTTTGACTCATCCCTCCTTTTCTTAAAAAAAAAAAAAAAAGCAAAAATCTGGATTACGGTGAGGCACACACAATGGAAGTGAATGGGGCGAACACGTGGAGATTTTTTACAAGCTGTATCAGAAGTTTAGCCACAATATGCGTGTTAACATGAGTTTAGTGTCATAAAATAGCTTACTAACCTTTTCTGTGAAAAGTTAAATGCAATTTTACAACTTTATTGCCATTGTGACATAATGCTGTGAACGCATAAATGACCATAAAAAATATGATTTCATCATTTAACTTTAAAGCTAAAAAAATATGAGTTTTAACAAAGGAATTAATGTAAGTGCTTTCATAAAATTATAAGCTTCACATTTCTGTCTTTAAACCCTCCAATACTTGGCCACATTTACTTCTATTGTAAGTACCTCACTGTACCCTACATTTTTGCTTTGCTTTTTATTTGAAAGAAAACAAGGGACGAGTCAAAATGATGTTTTGTGGTAATCAACATTATGCCACAAATGCTGTCAATTGAGCTTAACTTGTACTAAACCTGGAATATTCCATTAACATTTTTGGACTGGCCCCTTTAACTTCCATTGTAAGTGCCATACTGTAACTAAGATTTGTGTTGTTTTTATAAACACGGGATGAGTCTCTTTTTTGTGGTTATCAATATTATGTCACAAATGCTGTCAATTGAGTTTAACATTTTGCATTGATTTAGCACATTGTTGGGCTATTAAGCAGTAATTGACGTCAGATTGTGCATGTAAATACATCTATCTGTCTCTTTCCTCTGGGTGTCCATACTGTATGTATGAACTCATGTTTTTGGAGTTTGTACATGCACACCATGATGTCCCACACCCTCCAAAACATGAGATCATAGATGACATCAGGTTTGAGTATAGGCGCCCAGAGCCAGCATGAGGAGTTCTTAACATATTGTATGATACACCAGCCAGAATACCTCTGATTAACATGTATAGTTTATCTCATCCAATAGATTTTCTCAATGTGCCTACATGCCCTTGAGTGCCAAAGCGTTATAAAAAAATATCAAAATGGGGACATGGACCAATCGTAGTCTAATTTGGGGTTACTGCATCATACTTTATGAATAGAGGAAGTGTTTAAAGGTGAAGTATGTAACTGTTTCAATTTTAAGTTGCTTCTATCCCAGTTTAATGTGCAGAGACAACTATAAATAAGCCATTGTCGGTTGACTAAGCAGCTTAAACTCTAGTGCTTAAAGCATTGCTCTGTTTGATCTCTCCTACAAATCAGCTTCTACCTCAACCACTGGCCTGAGTTTGAGGCAGGATTAGGTTTTGTTTGGACAAATGCAGATCGAGGGGGTGGGGTACAAGGGGCAGTAAGAGTGATTGGGAAACCTGTTTGGAAATATTAGTTCTTGCAATTCTGCTTGTAGTGCAGAAATTCCTCACTTCATCCAACTGTGTAAATTGTCCAAGCTTGGAGGTGTCTTAACCAAGGGGGTCAAGGTTTTTGCTGGCTTGCATGGTTCAGTCAGCCGCTGCCGGTAAATGTTGAAACTGCACTATTCTGCAGGCAAAACCCATTTGTCTCCTTCTGAGCAATAATTCAAAAAAGCAACTTTGAAAATATTTCATTGTATTACAGTGGAATTTTTGCCCGTGACCCATTTTATAAAATTTTTTTAGAGGGCTCATAAAAGTGTGAAATGGACCTACGAAACGATATTTTTCAATATTTGCCACCTTATGATAGTTATTGGGGAAAAGCTTGGGACAGTGCACATTCACGACAAAATGACAATTACCATTGTCATGATGTCATCTTCCTGCAGCTCCAGAGTGATTATTCAAATGGCGTTTTCAACGGTGGTTTGCTCAAAAAAAAAGTGTACCAGAACGGAGTACCCGTGAGCAAAACTGCCATTGAGATGAATGGGAATCCTAACGGACAGCTTTCACAAGATATGATAGACGTCCTTGGGATTACCGACCCTCATGGACACAGGAAACCGTGAACACCATGTGCACTTCAAATAATGTTTCCCCTAACTTATTAAAAGTCTTACTTTTTCACTTTTTCCCCCCTTTTAAAGAATGACTAGTATTGACATTTTTCCACGCTTTTCTTTTTGTTTCAGAGCCCTGCTGTCAGAGCATTGAAAGGGCATTGATTCCTTTCCTCACCACCATAGCTGAAAACCAAAAAGGAGTGTTTAAGCTTGTTGTGCCAAGTTTTCATCACACAAAAAGCCTCAAATTCGGGTGTTACTTTTAAATGTTGACAACAGTAGCTAAAGGCATCCTGGGAGACGACTGTCCTAAACAGGTGTTTTCATTCAGTGACAAGCAATTTTATAAAATCCATTTTGGCTTTGTTCCTCGTTCATGCGCTACGTTCCGACACAGTTCCGTATCTTGAGCACATGACACGCGGATGTTGTAAATAGAGCTCACTGTCAATCTAGATGACACTTTTATAGCCATTGATTTGTTTTCTGTTGCTGCTTTCAGTCGTCACATGCTCTGTTATGCCCTTTCATGTTTCTGGCTGGATGTTTCCCAGCACACTGCCACAAATAAATGGTACCCTTTATCGTTTGAAAAATACAAGGCAGGGACCAAAAGAAAAAAATATAAGATGGTTGCACATTTGCTGGTTATTAATGGTAAGTATTTGGAAACTTAAAGAGATAACACACCCAAAAATGAAAATTCTGTCCTCATTTATCCTCTCTTACATCTCCAAATGATTAATGTGAAATAAGAGAAGGTCTAGCATAATTTGTTGGTAGATGCCACTTGATTTGATATTTCATGTATAATGTAATGCAATTTATACAAATACGTTTCCAAAAGTGTCCAAATATTTTTTGGGGCCCACTTTTTATCAAAGAACCTTGGTATTAGCATCTGACACCAACACTGTATAATCGTAATACCCTTAACCTCAGTGAAATATTGTAATGCAGTTTTACATGTGAACTTGAATTTGATGAGCTGTACAAATATCTCAATTTATTGCAGTTACTTTAAAACTACATGATCATGAACACATGATTGCAGTAAGCACCAGATGGCTGGCAGGGATATGCACAACATGGTTACAGAGGCATTACCAGCCATCTTGCTCCAGCCCTGACTGTGATAACCCGCTGATTAAAAAGGTAGGCATGAAGCCTATGCTTTAAGCAAATCACATGGAAAAGCCAGTATGAAGTCCAACTAAACATAATGGAGCTTGATGAGGGTCAGTGAGTGTGTTTGGATGGGGACTCTCCTTGACTGAATCTTATCAAGGTGAGTTGCTTTCTTTCCAAGAACAGACAGCCGGTGGAACAAGCAGACGGCATGTTTGGATTCAGTTGTGCAGCTCTAATGCGTGGAGACGTGGCTAAACCAAAGCAGCATGTCTCGAGACTTCAAGCAATTAAGAGATCCAGGCAAGCGGAAATGCGATGGTCAGGAGAGTGACAGAGTCTTTGATCATGCAGTCATCTCGTTTCTAATCCCAGAACACCTTTGCTCCAACAGACATGTTCTACTTATGAAGGGAACTTGGTAGCATAAACTTTATTTAATGACCACGGCATAAACCAAGCTTTAACACTAATATACACTACCGGTCAAAAGTTTTATTATACTTTTTTTTCCACATTTTAGAATAATAGTAAAGTCATCAAAACATAACATAAATAGAACTATGGGAATTAGGTTGTGACTAAACAAAATTAAAAATAAATAAAAACTGTGTTATATTTTAATATCTTCAAATTAGTCACCCTTTGCCTAGAATTTGCAGACATACTCTTGGCATTTTCTCAACCAACTTCTTGAGGTATCACCCTAGGATGCTTTTTAAACGGTATTGAAGGAGTATGTCCCCTCTATGTTGGCTGCTATTGGCTGCATTTCTTTATTATTTGGTCCAAGTCATCAATTACAAAAACTTTATTTTAGTTTTATAATGAAATAAATGAATATGTTGGCACAATTATATTTGTGTCAACAAAACTAATTTAAAACATTTAAGCATACGCCTTCAGATCAAAAGATCATGAGAAACATTTCAGTTAAGTTTTCTTCAATCTTTTGACCGGTAGTGTATTTATGTTGACAATCTTTCATTCCTGTAGCTCAATTGGCTACCCATGATCCTAGCAATACCAAGGTCATGGGTTTGAATCCCAGGGATCACACACACTGATAAAATGTATACCTTGAATATGAGTTGTTTCATTGAAATAAATAAATGTGAATGTCCTTCTCTGTAGAAGCAAAATCAGACTCTTCATGGTATCTATGTATGTGTTTGTCTGATAAGAGACAAATTCTTTATCTAGCGATGCAAATCACATTAATGTTGGCAAATGTACCATTTTAAATCTAAACTATGACTCCTACAGGTCCGAGGAGTTTTGATTTTCGGGGGTGTTTCCAATTTCCAATTTTTACTAAAAGGTTGAATTGTAAACATGTGTCTAAAGTTTTTTTTTTTAATTATTATTATTTAATAAAATATACGTCAGTGTAAGTCAGTAAAATATAAGTCAGGATCTAATGAAAAAAATGCTGTATATTATAAAACCTGAGTTTTATATTTTATCTTTATCCTTCTCGCTTTCTTTCACTTATTTGTACATCCTTGACTAAATGTTCAACCTGGTCTCATAATGAAAACGTACGTGACTGTATCAAGATTTTTGCAAAACTTTTTATAGTGTACGTGTCTCCAGGTACAATTCCCTGCAGTTTCCAGGTGAAATGAACACTAGAGGTGCTACAACAACTGTGTTTTATTCTCTTTCACTCAAATCATGACTTTAATGGCTGATAATGTACATGTAATAAGTACATATTTTTCTCGATTACTCAGACCCTGCTATTTAATGATATCGACACACTTTTACTTTAACGCATCTTTTGAAAAGTTATCAATTTTAATTCTTGTATTGCAGACTAATCTACATATATACACTTATTCCAATATGATGTGCTTCTGCGGTAGCTCACCTGTTAGTGAGTTGGACACAGAGTCTTCCCACCTAACAGGGAACGTTCCAACAACTTTGGCTAACATTATTTAAAGGTTTGGGGGGAAAAAAATTATATAAAACGTTAATGGAACATCCTTATAACGTTATTAACCTTAAAAAACGTTCTACTAATGTTAAGAAAACTGGACATTTTCATGTTCCCACAACCAAATACTAACGTTAGGAAAACGTTCTTAGAACATAAAATTGTTAGCTGGGTTAGTACCGCTGTACAAGTCCAGCCATAAACTCAAGCTGACACGTAACATTACAGAGTAATAGAAGTGATTTAAAATGATGTGGTTGTTTCTGCACTTTAAAACACTATTGGTTAGGCTTTGGCATTGATTTGGTAAGACTGTTTTTTTAAACATATAATTTATATTTGAAAAC
Organism: Moxostoma hubbsi; assembly: GCA_032164185.1. Taxonomy (NCBI): domain Eukaryota; kingdom Metazoa; phylum Chordata; class Actinopteri; order Cypriniformes; family Catostomidae; genus Moxostoma; species Moxostoma hubbsi. The sequence goes on along the minus strand of JAVLUX010000011.1, from coordinate 8,846,269 downwards.
GCTATTGGTGAGGTTCAGGCAAAAGGTTCACATTAGGGAGTTGTGTTTTATAAATATACATCTAAAATTCACCTTAAAACCTTGTCGGAAAATTACAACATTTTACTCGCTTTTGGCACACCCAGCAGGACATTTCACTGGAAACCTGCAGCAAAACATGTTATACAGAACGTACATTTCATGCGATCAGGCCGAAATTTTTCTAGGACTTAGTTCTGCTTAAACTTTTGTATTAATGTCTGCATCTGTACAAGGAGGTTAATAGATATCTTGATTGTTTTTGTTTTTATTCAACCAGAAAGGGGAGCTGTACTGTTCCATGAGCACTTTTGAGGCTGACAGGTCAGTTGTTATGACTTAGATTTTTTCAATCACAAAAGTGCTGAATGGAAAGGGCCAGAAATATCAGGGACAGTTGTCAGAGGCCAGCAGCTCCATTAACCTGTCCTTGCACTGAGTAGGCGCCAAATTGTAAAGTGGCACTGCCCCAACAGCTGCTGCGGGAGTTCGACTGCCAAGTTCGTCATACCTAAGAGACGGAGCCAGTTCAAAGAGCTACTCATTCATAATTAGTACTTTAGCTCATGAATGCTCTGTGAAATAAACGCTTTTCCTGCATCTCTCGCCAGTGAACTAGCCAAAGAGACTGAAGATGTTGGAATGGTAGGTCAGTGTGAGTTGACAAGCCGCTTGACCTAGCAGGTAGTGGTGTCATTTTTGATTGGGACATCAGGCAGTGTTCTACACTACTCTTGATCAAGGTAAATTTGCAGCCACCCTATACATTCGGGCTCTTTCTACAGAACCTTGCTCTTTCAGAAATCACATCTAATAAAGTTAAAGACCCATGCTTCTGTGCAGTGCCAATACATTACTCTTCCCTATCAGCTTGTCTCTACTCTTACTGAGGACATGAATGTGAGAGCACAATGCTCATCTGTGTGAGTCAGGTTTGATATTTTCATAGGACATGATCCAGGGTCCTTATCGTAGCAGTCACAATTGTCTAGTCTGATGTCTCAAGAAACAACAGTATTGTGTTCAAATGTAGCTTATTTTGTGAGGACACTTTCTCAGAAACATTAAAAGTTTTGGGGGTTATTTCAGTCTTTTGATATGGACTATATATTCAAATAACTGTTATATACATATAACAAATATATAACAACAAATATAATTGTTGGATTGCTGTTTGGACCAATCAGCATCTCAGACCGGACCTATCAGTTTTATGATCATCTTTATAAGCAACCGTGTACTGTAGGCCTCCTTATTACACATTACGCTTGCGTCCTGGTTTTCTGAATTAACTTATTTTAATGAGTAGTGTATGTTGAGAGTTTCATGCTTTTTCTAACCCTGAAACTTACTAAACATTTCCAGTGGTACATTTCTTTATTATTATTAGTTAGCAAGGCATCCTTTGAACAGCAGCTGACTTTCTGTTATTTCACCCCTTTAAACTTTTTTCTTTTCATTCCTGTTTTAAACTTTCGTGCTCTGAGTGCTTTTTTTTATTGTTCTGACACAAAGTTCAGAGCACTTTATGTTTCTCAAAGGTGAAAAGAAAAGCTTGCAGTATATTTCCTGTTGAAAACTGTAGTGTTCTAAAAGATTCAGCTCTGCATTTTGTTTCTCTTTAGTAATGTAAAAATGGTTTGTGCAGAAATAAATTCCACAAACAATATAAAACATATACATTGCCGATTTAACATTAGAAATGACAACTAGCATTAAAGACCCAATTAAATCCCGTTTAGAATTTTGAAGCTTTTAGTCCGTGTGTTTGTTTTGATATGCTAATGTGCATGTCCTGATTTTGCCAAGTAGTTGTTGTCCTGAGACCAACATTGTGTATGATGGCCCTGGGACAACAACTGCCTCAGCCAATCAAAGTTTGTTATGTCATCAACCAGAGCCCGGCTCCAACCACTTGGCAAAATCAGGACGTGCATGCTAGTGTACACCTAAACATTGGCAAAATTCACTTTAAGGTACATACGCATTTAAAATGTACAGTCTGTCTTTGCCAAAAAAATGGACCAAAAATATTGATGACTCATCTTGCACTACACTAGATTTTTGTCCAGTCAAATGCTCTTGAGCCTAATACCACCTGCAACTAAATAGCAATTGGTAAATTATTGTTCACTCAGTTCACTTTTTTCAATTATAGACAATATTGCAGTATTGTAGTATTCTATTTTTGTGTTGTGAATTCATTTACAGGCTCAAAATCAGAGTGTTCTCCTTCAGTGACATTCACCAGGCAGTGGATTACATAAAACAGTAAAGGTTTGTTAAATGAATGTCCCAATAAACAAATTTTGTCTGAGGATGGACAAATAAGATTTTTCATGGCATTGCAGGTCAGATTTTTATCTTGTTAATTTTCTATGAGCAGCGTGTATAAATATGTGAGGCTCCATTTATTCCAAAGGGTATTGGTATTGGCTTAGTGAGGTAATTTAACTTCATTTGGCTTGCTCCAGCTTTCTTTAATGTGAATATTCTGGAGGAAAAAGACAGTTTATCACTGACTTATTATGAATACCCACCCACCCATTCTTTAATGTCATATGCAAACTAGGAGATAAACTCTGCTCAGTCATATATGAACCACTAAAATGACTGAGATTCAGTAGAAGAAGAAAACTAGCAACAATGGATGAGGTGCTACTGATCTCAGAAATCTTACTGAAGCAAAATATGAAATAACAATTAGCCATTTGGTTTGTGGGATAATGACATTGGAGAATAGCATGATAGACAGACAGCAAAAGTGATGGATCGTGAAATTTCAAGCACATGGCTATGTTACTGGGAGTAGAGCACTGTCATAATTGTCCACAGTTCTTCCCTTTTTATGCTCTTGAAAATTGTGAATCTCATCAAAACATCTCCATCCAGTCACTTCACCTGATTAGTGTAGGTTCCTTGTATACAGAGTGAACTGACCAATGACATTCATTGCAGTTGATATCAGTCATTTCAAAGCATCATATTTCAGAGTTCAGAAGTGTTTTCTTATCCTCAGAGAATAAAGTTTATATTCTGTGCTGTAAAGCAGAGCTGTTTATGGCTCTAAGATCTGCTTAAACTCTTTGACTTGCTCATCTCTCTCTCTTTCTCTCTCCCTCCCCATGGAACCCAAAACAATTTAAGCTTTGTACACAAACAACATAAAAGAATAATGCCTATCAGATGTTCTCCACTGTGTTTCTGAGATATATTGTTGATTTATAGTAAGAATAACAGCAGGGCATAGATGTGTTCGACCCAGATGCAAAATGATTAATGTTTGGAGTAATCTGAGTATTTATAATGGAGTACTTCAAACTTTTGGAGTCCAGGAGACGCTCCAGGCAGTAGGTCCATATGAAATCTGCGAACTTACTGCAGAGGTCTGCGGGTGGTGTCCAGATATAATAATTTATTTAAAAATACATTAAAAAATGTAATTCATACAGACAATGGAGTGGTACACCTCTTTATTATGGATGTTTTCAATTTCTGAAATTAATAATTAAATTAATTTACCATCCCGAGATTGCAACAAAGTAAAAAAATAAGTCTATTTAAAGGCAAAAATAATTTGTCAATGCCTAATCATGTATTATTATTTCTTGGCCTTTGATCCAGAATGCATCAGCTTGGCTGGTCTTCACCACACCCAAGAGAGTGCATGTTACACCCCACCTTGTCTCTATAAACTGGCTGCCAGTTGCTGCACATATCTAGTTCAAGGTTCTGATGCTGGCATAGAGAACAGTTGCTGGGTCTGCGCCAGCTTACCTGCAATCATTCCTGCAAAAGCTATGTTCCCACCATAAGGCTGTGGTCTGCAAATGAACAGCACCTTGTGGCACCAACACAGAGGCACCAAATCACTTTCCTGGACTTTCAGATTCACTGTACCTTTATGATGAACGGTTGTACCAACTCCATCCGTGAAGCAGACTCCCTCAGTCTTCAAAAAATGGCTAAAAACAACTTTTCTTGTTTGCGCTCTAATCTTTGGCTTGTACTTTCCTAATACAATTGAAACTTTGTATTGCAGCACTTTTCAAGTTACTGTCTCCCAGGGGTGGAAAGAGTACTGAAAAATAATACTCAAGTAAAAGTACTGTTACATCATAAAAAATCTAGTAAGAGTAAAGTAAAAGTACCTGTACTAACCTGAGTTGCAAAAGCAATGCCCCTTTATAATAAAAATAATATTCTGAAATTTAAAAATATTGCACACGTACCGTAATTTACATTCCATTTTATGGCTGTTTGCCAGAAAGAATAAAAAATATAGGTATTTTACAGGTGTTTGTGATTGACAACTTTTAAAGTACATCACTTATCTATGATACTGTAAACACTACATGAATCTAATTTTAAAACATAAATAAAAAGGGCGACATGATTACAGAAATGAACAGATGAAAGTTATTTTCAATATCATAATGTATGAAACAATTACATTAATATCAGTTTATGTATAGGGCATAATTTTCCTTAATGCAGACAGAGTGTTATTGTTGCACATAAAATATGCTCAAAACAATGCATGAAATGCAAAAAAAAAAAAAAAAAAAAAAAAAAAAAGGAAACATTTGAAAACTCACTAAAAAAGCAGGGTCACTTGGTGCGTTATGTCCTGCAAAATTGAGGGTTAGAGCAGTGGTTTGGTACAGGGGCTACATCGGGCTTCAAAGGGATATTTCAAACAAAACTGAAAATTCTCTCATTATTTACTCACCCTTATGCCATCCTGGATGTGTATGACTTTCTTTCTGCTGCAGAAGAATATCTCAGCTCTTTTGGTTCATACAATGCAAGTGAATGGGTGCCAACATTTTGAAGCTACAAAAATCACATAAATCAGCATAAAGTTAGCCTAATCCATATGACTCCAGTGGTTAAATCCATGACTTTAGAAGAGATATGATAGGTTGGGTGAGAAACAGATCAATATTTTTATTTCTCCTCCCTGCTCAGTCAATCTCCACTTTAAATTTCATATTCTTCTTCTTTTGTTTTTGGTGATTCACATTCTTCATGCATATCACCATCTACTGGGCAGGGTGAAGAATTTCTAGCAAAAATTTACTTAAATATTGATCTGTTTTATTCTATTACATTAATTATTTTAAAGCTACTAAAGTTACTCAGCCAAAAGTAGTGAGTGAGTGGTTTTCTCGTTTCCTTGTTATTGTTGTTTGATTAATAGCCTTTATATGACATAGCCTACAAGACAGTGCTCAATTTGGTTCCATGAACACTTCAAGTCCAACATTTTGATTAAAATAGGCTTTTTGTCCCACTGTTTATGCTCACTTTAGACATAACCAACTTTTTTTTACATTAAATCCTCATCAAGACGGGCATTGGCAGAATTATAAAGTGTATTTGATCATTTAGGCACAAACCCACATTAGCACTCAAACATTAGCCGCCTGTCAATCAAACTTTTATATTTGATAGAGATCAACCAACTAGTGGTTGTCTTGCAATAAAGATTGATGTAATGAACACCCCTGTTCTAGATGTAGAACATAGGCTAAATATAGAAAACTACTCAAATGTTTATCATTGATATCAATAAAAAAAATTCAGATAAACAAAGATTGTTTCATCGGACAGCCATATTGATAACATTGCCTTAATCTCTCACATCAACCCAATAATCTCAGTGATAGATAGCTAATTTACAGGCTTCATTATAGACACACAGAATCTAGTAAGCAGAAATATGAAATTTACCTAAATATGTTTCTTCAAATTAGAGACAGGATTAATGCTGATATCAGGCTTGAGCAAGTTAAACTCACACAACACATTCAAGCAAATTTTTCCCTGCGAAAAGCCCTTTCAAGTGTTGAACTGTGCTTGAGGCATCCTCCACAGTTTGTGCCAGATCTACAGCTACTGTTCAAGTGTGTGATTTGATTTGATGGGAGTCACAAGACTATCCCTAGACAATCACATTGATGGATAAAAATAAAATCAGGACAGGGAAGTAGCGAACACAGATGGTCTGAAAATAGCGCAATAAACGTACAGTTACAGCAATTAAAATATACTTAAGTAAAAGTATACAATTTTTAAACTACTTAAAGTACAATTCCTGGGGAAAACTACAAAATTACAATAACACGAGTATTTGTAATTTGTTACTTTACACCCCTGCTGTCTCCTGAAGATGAATCGCCTCTATTGCATCCTTCCTCATTTTGTAAGTCACTCTAGATAAAAGCGTCTGCTAAATTAATAAACATAAATGTGAAAAGAATAAGTAGCGAATTAGATTTGTTTTTAACTTTTATTAATACTTATTTGAAAAAACTTTGTCCTACATATCAAACACAATAACCCTTTTTGTTTTGTCAAGTGATCATAAAACAGCAAATTATATTAAAGAAAGGACCCTTCTTTTTAATTTTTTAAGATCATAAAATCTTTTAAAAATATCACACAATTTGAGCTTTTTATGACGTGACAAGTTTAGTTCAGGATTTCAAATCGAATAACTCTAAGAAAACTTTGTTATGATTCAAGGATTCATGATATTTGCAAAAGAAAAAAAGATTACCTTAAAAAATGTATTTAAAAAAACTTATGATTAAGATATGTATACTAACTTTTTTTTTTTTTTTTTTACTGGATGGTTACACCACTTGAGATTTTTAGTCAATAAATTAAAACATGGTATAAATAGTATAAAAGACATATAATCCAAAAACGCATAAATCCGGCATAAAAACAATTTTGTGCCAAGTTCTTAGTCATGTAAATTTTGTTTTAAAACAAGGCTTATTTACATCTTGCATGAGAACACCCCTTAACTGTGATAAAAATCACTACAATATGCAGCCTCGAGTGGATTATTGCTATTGGAGTGATTATTGTTATTGAACAATGGCAACAACAATATGATAAAAGACACCAGTTGCATTTAGTAATAATGATAATCTGCATAAACGTTCCTTCTGCCAAGTAATATCCTGTAGTTCATTAGCCAAACTTTAAACTGTTTATCAACTTGGTGCATTTATACAGAGATTGTGGTTGTCATCCAATCACAATTAATTGATCAAAACAATCTGTCATAAAATAGCATATTTTCTAGACTTTTCCTTTCATCATTGTGGACATCCTTATTTTTCCTTTACTGACCTGGGGACAGATTCTGAAAGAGGTTCATGAGACAGGATTACAATTGTATAATACCAGGTTTTTTTTAAGGAAGTTATGACACTGGTGAAGATACATTGCTTTGCTATTGCAGACTCTGTGCTGACAGCAGCACAAATTGATTCCATAAGGTTTGAGGTACCAGCTACAAAAGCATCTGTCTCGCTTCTCACGACCAGTGGGCTTTCTCTTCCCTAATGGGCCACACCTTCTGGCCATACCTGCTGCATACGGTTCTGTCCTGGCATGATGCCAGCTGGCCTATCAGGGAAGGACAGTGGTGGTGATCTGTCAGTGCCAGTCTGTCAGCAGATAGCGGGTGATTGATGGAGCCTTGAGCTCTTCAATAAAACCCACATTGAAATGATTGCTGTGCAGTGCAATGACCAAGCCCTCCTGCTGAACCATGGCAGGTCTTTACCCTGCCTTTCAAAGCATTCCCCTGTTTAACAGAGGGGTAGGCTCAGATAAGTTTGCTTCATACTGACAATCAGTACTGTAGGTATATGTATAGGTTATAACTATTGATTCAAAGTGTAAAAAGTAACATTATATTATGACAATATATGTTCTTGAATATATTACGCATACACACGCACACACACAAATGGATAATTCTCTTTAGGTATTATAGACATCCTTGGTTACAACAGAGACATACCATAAAATTATTTTTCAGTAGTTCAGAAAACACGTTTCACGTCATAATTGATTGGAGAAGCAACAATTCAGTTAGATTCTTTTTACTAGAACTAGACTATTGATCATTTGAACACGCACATGAAAAGAACAGTTAGAGTTGTATCACAAAACAGCATGATTTCATCAGTTCTTATCGATCAACTCCGTCATTCAAAACACTCCTTGCCCTCATTCTGACCCTGTTTTTTGAAAACAGAGACTTCTCACTGTCCAAGTGTTGAATAAGCTCTCCACACTTACAGGCCAAATCTTGGATAACAATGCCAAATCAGTATTTATGCCATCAGGATGAGAAAAGGGCAAACACTGCATCATATAAAAGACCAACATCCATTTTTGTCTCTGTGAAAGGAATTGTGTGCAATCATATATATATATATATATATATATATATATATATATATATATATATATATATATATATATGATAAATACAAAAAATAGGCATTACATTATTGTGGAAGAAGAGTAAAGCATGCAGACAAAACAAAAAGTGGTTTTAGAAGTCAATATATTGTTTGTTTTATTTCTATAGCAATAAATATAAGCCTATAACTGGTTTTTAACGTTTCTAGCCATAAACGCAGTGTTTTTACGACACGGTGTTAAGTTAAATGCTAAATAGTGTCTGGTTAAATGCAGTTTCAAACTTTGAGATTCTGTGCTGACTGCCCCCTGCTGACTATGACTTACAAAATTGGTCGGTAGGAAAATTACATAATTTACAGACGTTCAGTGGGCATGATTAATTGGGTAATTAATTTTAAACCCATTTATATAAATGGGTTTAAAATTAATTACCCAATTAGTAAATTTGTGCACTAAATCAACAGCTTTAAAAATGTCTACAATAAGCTTTTTTTTTTTTTGTATGTAGCTAGACAACAAGTTGCTAGATAAGGATTACAACAGTTTTCCATTTCATCAGGCATGTACATGCTTGTGGTAGTTGTAGTCCTTATTCAGCAACTTGTTAACAACATAATTTTAAAACAGAGCAGCTTCAAAATTCACATTAGAGGTATGACTGTGTGTCATTTATGTTGTAGAATAAAATTTATCTTCAAGTAATGTTTACCACAGACCTTAATTTACTCATAAATTGAAAAACCCCATCACATCAAAATACATCGGAAATTCCTGAGGGAACCCATGGCAAATTAGCCTTCTGGGTTCACCTATAAATTGACGTCATGACAGAAAATTGTAGACAAATGACTATTTTACCATTTTACTACAAAACAAAAAGACTATTGTACTCTTAGCACAAGAGAAAATACTGTATGTGTTAGCATTTAGATCCAATTTCATTCAGCCTGCCAAGCAAATCCCTAAATATACAAATGGAATGTGTGATAAACCGGATATTGGATTTAAAAATAAGCCAATTTGAAAATGCTTACCTTTCACTCTATGGGAGACAGCTGGGTGACCTAGATTGATGGAGTGTGAGACAGACTGGGAAAGGACGAATTGTCTCAGGTTAGACCGGGTTGGCATCAAGGTTTATTATCTTTTACAATGTACAATATACAAAAATATAGAGTACCAAAAATTCACAGTGTCTAAAAGGCAGTGATTACAGTCTACATCGCATATCTAACCACCAGGTCAGTTGCATAGAAGGGCACCAAGCCTTGCAGGGATGGAGCGCCTCATTGCGTCATCTAGCTTCATGCCTGTTCAATAGCAGAGATACTCCTTTCAAAACCCAACTCATGCAAAGCAGCCACGCTTGACCAACATATTCTCTCTGGGCAGGCACATTTAATTTTATTTGACTTTAAACTTTGAATATGAACTTTGAGTCTCGACCTGTTCTTGACTTCAGCTTTGCCAGCTCGAGTGCATGCTGTCACTAAAACAAAAGGTGAGCATAATAAGAAATTAATTAAAACTTTAAAAAGAATGCAAAATAGAAGAATTTTCACTAGTCTTAGTGTTTTTGGACCCCACTGTGGAAATCAACTAAAATTGCACCGCATGGAGTCCAGTAGCATATATTTCAAATAGTAATTAATTTGAGTTTTTAGGGATTATTATGATCATTTAGAGATACAGAAATGTCCTCTTAATTTGAACAGGCACTTGGATCTATCAGAGTCAAAACAACATGTTTGAATTTAATTTAAGAGCATGATATGGAAGTGCCTCAATTAATGTTAGATTTTAACATCGGAACCAAGTGTCATGTGAAGTGTAACACATTTAATCATTTACAACTCATATGAATTAATTTTCTCAACTAATAGTTTTGTAGGGACTCTAATGTAGAATTTTCAATGTTAACAATCAGGGTTGGTCTACAAGCCGGTTCTCTCCATTGCAGTAAAATTATGAAAACTTCTTACGAAAAGCTGAAAGGCTCCATCCCCACACAGTCTCCATGGTTGGTAATATTTACACAGCTGCTGCACATATTATTTTACATCTATAAGGCTTTAAAAAACAGTGTTAACTTTACAATATACATTATACTAACTTTTGCGTGTTGTTACTTTTTCGCGGTGGGGCATCACTTATGTACAACCTATGTACTCATGCCAAGCTGAAAGCATGGCTGGCTTAGCATTCATTAAACAAGCATGATAAAAAAAAGCTTAATTTAGTTTTTCAATGCCCTTTAGAAACCAAGCATACCATAAATACTATATCCCGATGAGTCGCCATTTCTGAATCACTTTTATTGATAACTACATATGGAATATGAAGAATTGCTTCTGGAATGTGTGCGTGATACTGATGGGAGACATTCTGAGTGGAACACAAAATGACTGAAAGCCACAGTCACCATTCACTTTCATTGTATAGAAAAAAGTTGCAATGAAAGTGAATGGTGACTGAGGCCAACATTCTGCCAGACTCTCCTTTTGTGTGGGTGGATGAGTAAATAATACAGTATTCTCATTTTTGGGTAAACTATACCTTTTAAGCACATGGTGCTGCACACATTATTGTTCAGAATTATCATATTGTTCGATATGACAAAGATGGGGATCCATCGATCTTGCTGCAATTTGACTCTTCAGGCAATTTTATGAATATATGATGCTTCGTATAATGGAGTATGAATCCCCCCATATTTCTGATAAATGCAGTGTTAGTTAGAAATACACCATCTGGAAACAGTGGAAAATAATATATGAAGTGATCGAAACTTTTTCATATTCACTATTCAGCACTGTCAACATTTGAACTCATCTCTTAAATAAACTCTATTGTCCAACTATCCAACAGCTTTTGTCAAAACAACAGCCAAATAATTCCCTCTTTAAAATAACCATAGAAAACCAGTACCAAGCTATCAGTATTACCTAAATTGTTCTTCATTTTAAAATATAGTCCGTCATGGTTTGAATCCAGTCATATTTAATATGACCACCAAGACATACAGTAGCTTCGTAGAACATGTTTGCTTTAGACCTAAGCATTTTCCATGTCGGTGCAATATTTCTCAATTTCCATGCAATCGCAGGTTAAAGGGAAAGGAGAAAAAAAAAAAAAAAAAAAAAAAAGCCGTTTTCTAGTTGACCATTCTTTTTGTATTACAAATTTGCGTGCTATGCGTCAACTGAAAGCTATTAATCCATTCTGGAAAGAGTCCATTCTGAAAGATCCCACAGGTTGCCCTGTGAAGCACAGTACAATAACATTCCTAAAGAGCCTATTTTTAAGCTCTTTTTTTGTTGCAGCTTGGTTACAAACTTGTTCCGAATTATCCACCTAGGAGATGCATTGATTTTGGACTCGTCCTCTTGTGTACTCTCCTCAGAAAGTTGTATAGGTATCTCTTTAAAGGTTAGAAGTCAGTGGGAAATCCTTTGATTTGCATCCAAAGGTATGACAACTCTGCAGTTTCAACCAAACCTAATAATGTCAGCATTGATTGCTCTCATTGTCTGGTCTCCATCTATTTTGAACAGAAAAGAAGGCAGCCACAGTGTGCCAAAGTACATTCCTGTAATAGATATTGTTGGAGTAGTATGTGATTTCAGTAACAGTCGTCAGACAAGAGCCAGAGCAGATTTGTCTTCCCACCTGAAGCATCAGCAGAACCTCCTTCCAGTTACTGGAGCTCTGCAATGATCAATCAAGATAGCAATGCAACAAAGTCCATGTAGCTACACAATATTGTTCATTCTTTTAAAAGTGCCATTTAAAAACACTGGTCTTTTCCCCATCAAACACCATAAGGCATGACTTAGGTGACATGGTCCTCTGGGGAGAGAGTAGGGGAAAAATCAGTTGGAATGTTGGAGAAAAGCATCAGACTTTTTCCTCATCACTCAGGTGCGGAGAGTGTGTGAGAGTGGGGAAAATGAAGGGTTTAGGAGGTGATGTCCGGAGCAGCCTTGTCACCATGGCGATAAAGCTATGTATTAGATACGTGTCTCAGCTGTTGCTGTTGTGGTTATAGGTTCTGCACGGAGACGGGGAGGAGTCAGGGCGGAAGTCATATTTTCCCAGCGCTGTGGGGTAGTATGTGGTGGTGTACACGTTTGTCTGTTGAAGTGGGGAAGGGAAGTAGTTGGTCCTCTCATCTGGCAACAAATTGTTCTTATTCAGAGTCTATAGATAAGAAACAAGAAAGTTAAATGAAAAAGACTGACCTCCAAGCACACTGTCTCAAAACCTTTCATGACCTTGAGAACTACAAAGAACAGAACATGAGAAAGTTGGAAGCATTCAAATAGATCTCACACCTTCAGGAAACATGAAACACATCAGGTTCACATCTGTTACCTCAGAATGCCTTATAGTTCCTTAAATGAATGAATGTTACATTTATATGGCGCTTTTCTGACACTACACTCAAAGCGCTTTACACAGTGAACAGGGGAATCTCCTCAAACACCACCAGTATGCAGCATCCACCTGGATGCACCTTTAAGCCCCCTGTGTGTTTAACTTGGGACCAAAACTCCCATGCTTCATATTACTTTTCTAAGCAATCTGACTTGGTATTATCCTGGTGGATAACAGAGGACCCTGTTGGACCCATAGCTCCTATGTAATGACCTGCGATGTATTTTTTGCATTGATATTTCTACATTGGTCTCTGTGTCGTTCTGGAAGTTTACAGCCGAAATGCTAGTGTGTTGAGAGAAAATTCCTTAATTTCTGAAATAATTATTCATTTCACAAATAATAAAAAACGATGTAATATGCGGATTAAAAAGTAATTTTGTAATTATTGTCGCATTAATAACTTCATCTATGTATGTGAAGTTGTGAACATGTTTAGACTTAGGTATGTGTTATTTATTTATTCATTTTGCTTTAATAATAATAATAATAAATCAAAATTTTGACATTTTGATCAATGCTGAAATGTTCTTTTTATTATTCTAAATCATTTTTGCTGTTTCTTTGACCAACACAAAATGGGCGTGTTTATGAAGTTATACAGATATTGAAATGTTTCAACAAAGACAATTCAACAAGCATATTGTTTCACTCATAGACCAAGTGTATTTTGAGTAAAAATAGTGAAACACAAAGAGTGAACAGATGTGGCTTTTTGTCAGCTTTTTGCTTATAAATTAAACAAACAGAATAAAACAAACAGCAGATGCTCTCGATTAAAACGAGTACAAATATAATACAATATGATGCTTAATGTTAAAGGAATGTTCTGGGTTCAGTGCAAGTTCAGCTCAATCGACAGCATTTGTGGCATAATGTTGATTACCGCAATAAATAATTCCGACTCGTCCCTCCTTTTCTTTAAAAATAGAAAAAAATCGAGGATCCAGTGAGGCACTTGCAATGGAAGTGAATGGGGTAAATTTTTGGAGGGTTTAAAAATGCTAGTATGTGAAGCTAATAATTTTATAAAAGCACTTACATTAATTCTTCAGTCAAAACGCATGTATTTTTTTGAGCTGTAAAGTTGTTTAAATGGACATTTTTGCAGTCAAAAAGTTGTTGAAATCACATTGTTATGGCAACAAAGTTGAAAAATTGGTTTTAACCTTCACAGAATCACAGAAAAGGTTAGTATGTGATTTTATCAGACTAAAATCATGTATACGCATTTTCTTTATGTCTTGTGGCTATACTTTTGAAAAATAAAATATTATAACTCTCAAAAATTGGCAATTTACTTCCATTGTAAGTGCCTCACTGTAACCCAGATTTTTGATGCTTCTTTTTTTTTTTAAAAGGGGCCATTCAAAATGTATTGTTGTGGTAATCAATATTAAGCCACCAATGCTGTCGATTAAACTTAACGTAATTTACACCTGGAATATTGCTTTAATAGAATCTTGGAGAAAATGCGAAGCTATCTCAGATATCTTTTTAATCATCCTGGTGGAGGATCTCTGGTTACAAAGCAGATCAATCACGGCTGTTGTGGTCTGCATAGACACAACGCATAGTTTTTGGAGATGTGCGCATCGGGCTAGGTAACTGCCGTAGCAACATAAATTAGAGCCTACAGTGTAGGTTCGACACAGAAGTATAAACTGGCCTTTAGAGGTGGGCTCTTTTGACTCTTATGACCAATAAGCAACAACTAGCATCCACCCACAACACCCCCAGTGTCATGGCAGTGAGTTTTGCACAGGCAAGCACTGCCTCGTATTGTCTTCAGAAAATTTATAAATTTAGTTATTTTGGAAATATTGTTGGGTGTTGCAGAAACTACTCTTTTCCCACAGTAAATAAACTGCATAATTAAACAGTGGTGCACCTGTGGGTCAGGGATGAAACTAGTGTGTGTGTGTGTGTGTGTGTGTGTGTGTAATGTACAGCTCCTGAGAAATAAATAATCTGTCTAACTCTAAAAACAGCTGCAGCTGTGACTGTTGGAGTGAAGGTATGAGTACAAGATTGATTTGACTCACTCTGGCTAAGAGCTGCTGAGCAACAATTTTAGTTTTCAATGCCTGCCAAACAATAGCACTCCACAGGGTGTGAGATCTCCATTTTCAGTTCAAACAAGACAGATGAAAAATGCTTTTTTATCCAAGTGTCACTGAGTGTCAGTGAAGGGAATGTTTGTCTGCTGTTAAGATAGCAAATTACATTTTCCTGACTGTGGAATCTTCAACAGTCTTTTGATAAAAAGAGTCGAGGTATCACACAGTTTCCATCTCTGCCCTGTGTGGAATCAGAATATTCATACTGATTACGGTGTGGCTCTCAACGGATGCTTCTTCAAACACCCATCAGTCAGAGACCCTCTATCCGACACAATTAATATCACATAGCCGTCTGTGGATTGATGTGCCTTGGGATCTAGGGCTAAAGGATTTATCAAATATTCATAATATGATTTTGCTGGAGATATGAAATTAAGGAACACAGTGAGCAGTGTGATGGTTTTACATCATATTTAATAGAGGTAACCAATATATTGACGGCTGATATATTATTGGCAGATAACTGTAAAAATAATAATAATAATAATAATAATAATAATAATAATAATAATAATATTATCGCAATTTTGTTTAAGTTAGTTTGCAAGTAAAGTAACAGGTATCGGCCATGATGAGTTGTGAATTTACCGGTTACCGTTATCCACCCAGGAATTTCATATCCGTGAATAACACATTTCTAGATTTCCTAAAGAGCGTGTCATTAGAACAGTTTTCATTTCAAGTTTTGCAATCTATTCTTGGCGACAATTGCTGTTTGACTGAAATGATGGTTCCTCCAATTAAAAAAAAATTGCATTTCAGTGAAAATACATTAATGGAGATATATATTTAGAAAAAAAAGTCTAACTGCTGAAAAATATCAAGATATATATTATATTATATATATATATATATATATATATTATTATTATTATTATTATTATTTTTATAAAAAAAAAAAATGTAATTGCCCAGCCCTATTGGGAACCCACCGATACAGGCTTATCAGGCTTTTTTCTTGAACAGATCCACTCACATTGCCTGAGTCCTGATTCTTGTAATGAGTTTAGAGTGAGTAGTGGGCATGCAGAAGATCGATTGAAAATGTGGCAAAAGGCTCGCACAGGTGTCACCGCAAGGACATGAGGTGGAGGAAGAGCGAGCCAAGCCAAACTAATTGGATGAGCTCGACGATCAGTCACAAGCAGCTGTGGGAGGCCGCTGAGTGGCTGCTGCTTAAACAGGCTAATGGAGCCCATTAATAAAGACATGTATTCCAGGATCTGCAAGCAGCCAGAAGAGGTGGCTAAACAAGCAGCAACAGGGAGAGGGAAACCAGCGGTAATCTCCAAACTATCAGTTATCCAGTGCTGCTCATTTTAGACATAAGAAATGAGGGTCTTTGCTCACAGAGTCTGGTTTCAAAACTGAGTACAACTTTTTCTGCTCTTTGAACTTTTTTTTTTTAATAGTCTGTCAATTACATTGTTATTTGCGGTAAAACCAAGTGTATGCATATGCTCATTAGTCATAAGACTAGAATAGCCTCTGCGAGCTGATGGAATGCATTTAGGACTTATACAGGTGTTCATCTGAACAGAAATATTGTTTGCATCTTGATTTTAACATTCAAAAATTGGCCCCCCTTCACTTCCATTGTGAGACTATCACTGTATATCAGATTGTTGCTTTTTTTTTTTTAAGAAAAGGAGGAACAAGTCCAAATACATTTTTGTGGTAAGTAACATTTTGTCACAAATTCTGTCAATTGAGCTTCACTGGTATTGAATCCCTAATATTCCTTTAAAGAGAGCTGTTAAAATATGACCCTGAGAGAATGATGGAGTTCACCCACTTCATACTTTTTATTAAAATAATAAAACATTAAGATAATAGCTTTCTAGGAACTGCTGTGGCACCGAAGTGGATGCGACAAACAGGGTGGAATCACTGACCTTGAACTCCATGGGTGTGTATTTCTCATTCTTTGGTGTGGTGTTGCCCTTGTAGTTGAGGTGGTTGGGAGTGGTGGGGTGGATGACGGCAGACTCCTGCGAGGGCTTGTGTAACCGCTGGCAGTACACATACACTAGGAAGGACAGCAGACCCGCACCCAGGAAACAAGACACGCCAGTAGCTATCAGGTGCAGGAGAGTGAACCCTGAAGCAACAAGAGAAGCCAGAGTTACAGTACCTATTTGCCTGTAAATTACTGTAATATGTTGTCACTCTCAGCAAGACCTTTGATTAAATTAGCTTTTTTGAATAATGAGAAAGAGTCATCCATGTCAGTGGAACCGGAATGATTTGGCACCATTGCGTCCTTCATCATTAGCTCTACATGTCCATAGCCATCATCCAGCAGAAGGCAGGTGCTAGAGAGTGTCTGGCTGAATGATGCAGTGCCCAGGGACAGTGCTGTGATTAGCTAGACAGTGTGATGGACCAGGCGTCCTGCTGCCTGACCCGTAATGAGTGTGAATTGTGACTGAGCACAGTGAACGCCATACTTCCCTCCTGCACTGCTCTAATTGGACAGTGCTCTCTCAAAGGACCACACTGATAAAATCATCTACTTAATCAGTAAAGTTCTCTTGTTTTCCAGAAAAATATCGAAACATCCTTAAAACAAAATAAATTTAATTGAAAGCAAATCACATAAGATAATAAAGCTGGTTTATGTAATTTTTTGATGTTATAATACTTTTTCCTATCCCAGGTAAGTATGTAGATTCAAGTATAAGCCATACGTAAATTAATTGTACCAAAATTTATACATTGTGGCTCTGTGGTGCCCTCAAGACATTGCTGTTTGTTTGACCAATGTAAGACAGAGGAGTATTTAAGAAAGCTGTTTAAAAACAATCATTATAGTTCCATACAACATTCAGAGATGTTTTCAGAGAAGACAACTTGAAACTAGAGAGGTAAAGGTTGTCAAGACAAACGTTGATATTGGCTTGAAACCCTTGTCTGAAAGGGTTTGTATTGATATACAGACATTACAGTTAGACAAACAACCAGCTAGCTAGCTAGGGAGTGAGGGGGAGAGAGAGAGAGAGAGAGAGAGAGAGAGAGAGAGAGAGAGAGAGAGAGAGAGAGAGAGAGAGAGCAACTTAAAACATTAAATGCCTTTTGTGGGTTTGCTTACATTTGAATTTTTGACAGTTGGAGTTTGAATTAACAAGCATTTCGTTGGCCTGTTTGAACAATCCCTCAATGGGATTTCAGGAAGTCCAATCAGTTAGAAAAGTGTGTAGCACACTTTTCCAAAACAAGGTCCAGCACGATTTCATTAATATACATAGCTATTTGTAGGTTAATATTTGTGACATTAAACATACATGTTTTTACGTTTGAATAGACACTAAAATGTACAATATGGAAATTTGAAAGCATCTAAAACTTAAACTTTTAAAATTTGTATGTATTTACAGCTTTAGAAATGTCAAATATTGACAAATCTATTACAACTATATATGAATACGTGAAATGATTATAAATATATTTGTAAATTTTTACTGTTTTGTAGATATTTTGGATCCCTTAACCCTACCCCAACCTCTAAACACAACCACATTTCAACAATATAAAACATGTAACTAACAAGTAGTTTAATGTACAGTAGCAATAGTGTTTGTTAAAATATATTCATTTATATATATCTTTTACAGGGGCTAATCCTACACCTACTCCTATACCTAACCATAACCATTTATTAAACATATAAAACATGTAACAGGCAGATCAATTTAAATCACAATAATTTATTCAGAAAAATGGCAAAATTCAGTACAAAATTAGTCCAAAGGGTGATGCGCTCCCTGAAGGCATACA
Organism: Moxostoma hubbsi; assembly: GCA_032164185.1. Taxonomy (NCBI): domain Eukaryota; kingdom Metazoa; phylum Chordata; class Actinopteri; order Cypriniformes; family Catostomidae; genus Moxostoma; species Moxostoma hubbsi. The sequence goes on along the minus strand of JAVLUX010000011.1, from coordinate 8,827,676 downwards.
ATAGCATTGTGTGAGATGGAGAATAGAATTTAAATGATTAATCACTGTAAATCTTCTCCTGATGCACTCTATAACGGCACTGTCATTTCTCATCCATGCAGAATACGGCAGTCGCAAATGGTCACAAGACACTTTAGAGCCAATATGAGCATTCGACAACACTGCAGTAAAACCGCTGGTCGTAATGCTTAAGGCGTCAACTTTTTTTAACTAAATCAATGCCTGTTGACAGTTACAGCGGTCATGATGGCACTGTGGCGGATGGAGACTTTTTCTTGGGAGATTTTTTCATCCCAATTCCCAATGTGCAAGTCCTCGTGGTGGCGTAGTGACTCACTCAGTCTGAGTGGATTGACAAATCTCAGTTGCCACCACGCCTGAGACTGTCAATCCACGCATCTTATCACGTGGCTTGTTGAGTGCGTTACCACAGAAACATAGCACATGTGAAGGCCCACGCTATTCTCCGCAGCATCCATGCACAAATCACCATGCGCCCCACTGACAGCGAACCACACTATAGAGACCACAAGGAGGTTACCACATGTGACTCTACCCTCCCTAGCAACCGGGCCAATTTGGTTGCTTAGGAGACCTGGCTGGATTCACTCAGCACACCCTGGATTCAAACTCATGACTCATGAATAAAAGGCTTGAATTTGGGTCTGTTCATCACAGAAATCAGTTTAAAGATTTGGATTATAGCTAACAAAATGTATGGATTCATTTATTATTGTTTTATGGTGCTTTTTGTGGTTTATTTTGTTTTTTGGCATATTCTGAAAACTCCTTTTGTGTCCCATGGCAAACAAAAATAAAATGAAATGTTAAATAAATGATTAAACGATTATTTTTTTTAATTATTTTTAACATTTTAAAGTTTAGTCTTTGTTAAAGTGATTTAATCCTTTTAAATGTTGTATAGGGCATCAGAAATGAATGGAACTGTTAAAATGTCATATTATAATGTCAACTGCGTTCAATATATGTGATGGCATTTAACTAATCTCATTGATAATAAATTAAATGTATTTAACTGATTAATTCTATGAATTGTTCAATATTAATCAATTCAAACAGCAAACAAGGTTATTTTTCTTACCCCATTGGCACACAGCTTTTAATTTTTTTTCATATTTTGTGACGTTTATGCTTAAAACAAACAAACAAACAAAACAATTTGCAAACTTTTTTTACAGTTTTGCTTTTCAAGTACATTCACCTTGTTTAAAGGATGTTTCGATATTTATTACTGGGAAACAAGACCAAAATACTGATAAAAGAACTTAAAAAAAAATGTTTTTGCAGTTCACCACTGCTAGAGCGTGAGCATGGTAATTCGGGCTGTCACTTGGAGGACCACCAAGGTGGCACTGAGGAACCATATCTGAGGACAGCCATTGCCCGGTGTGGCAAGGATCTGCAACCTAAAGAGCACCACTGTGCCCGCTCATGTATATTTCATCTGAAGGTGTGTGCAGTGGAACGGGAGCAACGCTGCATGGGGGAGCGGCAGACGCTGCAGGGCACAACGCATGAAAAACCATGTCAACTGAAGATCAGCAATTTCAACCATGGAGTTCTCCTACTTCCACCTCATACCTCACCTCTACTCTCTCCCATCACCCCATACTGGCTCTTTATGCATTTAGCGCACCTGAAGCGATTCCAGTTCTTCCTGAGTTGTGGATGAAAAGGAGCTGACGTGAAACAATAAACAAGCAGCATATTGCTACATGTCTTCATGCAATCACAAGAGTGCACATGCGTAAGCGCACACAAGCATGCATCCACAGATCTGCCATAAACATGTTAAAAACACACTGGGGTTTCATCACCAGCAAACGCAGCTGTCAAGGCACTTACCCCCACACTGCTGGTCCTTGTCATAGCTAGACGCTGGGAGAATTGCTGTGGACAGAAAAGATACATTGTTAAGTGCTGTTCACAGAGGATTTCTTCTTGCAATTAAAAATAGGTAGATAAAGTGCAGAGGAATGAAACAGATGACATTTTCAAAAGTTAAACTTCTTTTAACTTCACAGAGCATCTCAGAAACGTTCCTAGTATAAGATGCTGAAAAACAGTGTGATTCATCACATGGTACAATATGTTAAAGCATAGGACATCAAGTAATGACACACAGTACCAAAAACACGGAAATGTGAGCGCAGCGTAGTTCTAGCGGGAAGACTTGCAGCTGTACATCATCACACCATTAGGTAATTCCTAGCCAATCGCAGGTAAGCCATTGCTTTATAAGTCTGCTCACAATCTATCACATTGCTGTTTCAGTGTACTAACACGGCAACCTCCACCACCCCACCACCACCAGTTGAGCCCCGTCCCGCACGGGGGTAGGCTCCTCGCCCCTGCCTCCTATCTCCGGCAGGATATGATGTTCCGAGTACAACTCCCTCGGACCGCCGGACGGGGCCTACGCCAAAGAGAGACATTACTTTTCTGTTCTACATTCATCAAATAAATGGCATCTTAAACCTCACTCAAGCCTGCGTGTCTTCCCGATAGAAATGTATTAATATTTTCATGAACTGCATAGGCCCAACAATATGCTAAATTATTCACATGACATAGACCGTATAGGAAAATATAAATTTTGTAAAGGCATACACAGTAGAAGTGTTAATTACCGGTGAAGCCATTTTTATTGTAAGCTGTGTTTTTAATGTAGTCAGACAGATGCAAGAAAATGTCCTGTGTGAATGGCCCCTTACACACCACCTTGTTTTGGCTCCATTTTTTTTAATTAGAGCCAAAACCTAAATCACTGCCCACCTTATCACTCTCTGCTCTCTCCTTGCAAAAGCAACCTTTGTGGAACTGAAGCAATTTAAAGAGTTGTTGATCAGAGCAGTGAGGAGATGGTCTCATGTTTTATACCTTAGGGATCTGCAGGGCAGTAGTGAATGATAAAGTACAGGAAATGACATCAACGTATGTAGGCTGAGGTGCATGAAAGTGATAAAAATGATTACTGCCTTGCTTCCATTAAGTACTCAAATACCCCAAGTATTCAGGAATTAATTTCTTGATGAATTTGCACTCACGACTGCATGGCTAAACTAGCTTTATATGCATGTTTAGAGAGAGAGTTAATATCATTTCTGTTTTATTTTCAATTTGACCTTTCAAATTAGTTTATTGTTCACTCTATGACTGTTAGTTTTAGTTTATTTTTATTATTTCCTAGTTTAAGTTTAGTTTTTTTACATATACATTTTTTTCTGTTTATATGTGTTCAGTAGGGTTCAGTATTTTATTTATAAAATGTATTTATTTTATTAGCTTAATTTTATTATTGTTTATTTTAGCAGTGTTTCCTAGTTTAATTTAGGTTTAGTTTTTTTGTATTTTTTTTTCCTTCAGTATGTTTTTCAGTAAAAAAAAAGAAAGAAAAAAAATCTATGTATTTTTATTTGATTATTTAATACCAGTCAAAGTTAACATGTTATCATTAAAAACAGGGGCATGGTAGGGCAGGGTAGGCAGCTGCCCTAGGGCCTAGGGTGACGGGGGCCCACGACAGTCAACCAAAAGGAACCATAAAAATGTCTGCAGGCCTGACAGGTGATGAAAAATGGTCGAAGACCCCCAAGGAAGAGGCCCGAAAGGTTATTGCACTGGAGCCCAGAAGATCCAATTTACGCCACTGCTCAAGGCCGTCTAGTTGTAAAAGGTTTCACATTTTATACAGTCCTAAAAACTCAAATTTATTTATGGTCATTTTTTTTGGTTTAGTTAGTTTTGGAGTAACACAAATGCATGTTAGTGTAGTTTCAGTTTTTCCCAATTAGGTTAGTTTTTTTTATTCATTATAAAAGGAAATGTTTCAATGTAGTTTTTGTCAATGATCATAACACTGTTGAGAGTAAATATTCCATTTTGGTTGAAGTTAATGAGGTGCATTTCAATAGGAATGCCATTTCTCACAGCTGCAATATGTTTAAGGTGCTCCAATACCACCCCTATTCTAGCTTTTAAGGCTCTATCTCAAATCTCTACAAAGAGTGCAGATGGTCGCAGAGGGGGAGGGTAGAATGTTTTGATTGAGATGCACAATTCTCCTTGATCTCCTCATCATCTGAGACACCTTAGGATTTGGAGCCTGTTTCCCAAAATGAGAGATATTGGATGTGAGACTGCATTGTGGCATAACATTAATATTAATTAGAGTGCCTGATTCACTTGGTATTCTGTTCTGATAACTCGTGTTCTCGCAGGCTGGGAGCATTCAGTTCTTCACTTTAAACACTTCACCTCCACCATCCGGAGTAATGAATAACTGCCAGTATACATATTACATTCAATCTATTAAAACAACAGCAGGTTTGACGGGGTTTAAAAGTGCATGTTTATTTAATAATAGAAACATTGCAACTGGGAAATACTTTGCTTCATGATGGAATAGTCAGACAGGGAATGAATATTTATATATATATATATATATATATATATATATATATATATATATATATATATATATATATATATATACAGAATGTGTGAGTGTGTGTGAATGGGAGTTCACACATACAGCAATCTGCAGTGACAAAGTGACCTGAAGTTATTGATTTTCAGTGCTGGTTTCCAGCTACATGAGCGACACAGAACATTGGCTATGTGATATAGGCATGTCTAGTGAAAAGTGTACATTTATGCAAATGAGCAGTGATGCAGCGACAACCAATAGGTGTGATGTACTTGATCCGACACCTGTGAGATACTGTAGTTGAGTGCAGCCAATACTGAGGAAAAGTTACGGTACTGTATAATTTTTCTTTGCCCACATAGTGGATGTAATAAAAAGTGATGCATTGAAAATCATGTCAGAAATGTTGGCATTCTGAGAGTTTGATTCATGCTTGGATTATTATTCATCTTCTTAATGATAAAATGTATTATGCATTGATGCAATTTAAATGCAAACACTTTTCCTTGCATAATGTAAATGTTTCGCAGTAGGAAAACAAGACTTCTGTCAAAATAAAACAACATCTTATTTTTACTGACTATACTCTATATTCTATATCTGACTATATCTCAAAAGTTATGGCCAGTCACATGGCACACTAATAAGGTTAGGGCATATATCAGCAGAAATGCCTACTATCAACCGGTCCAGTTGTTGTTTGTGTGAACAAGCCATGAGAGTGTGCATCTACATAGCTCTCTCTCACCTGGGATCTCATTGCAGTCTCTGTGTTGCGTGCTGTTTCCCAAACATGGCATGGCTTGAACCCCACACTTTCGACTGCGTAGCTGCAGGCCAGAGTCATCACATTCAGACCACACTGACCAGGCCATCCACCCACCTGCACACAGAAACGATCACAAACACAATCTAATCTGAGCACAGCCGACTCATTGGCCCACCCATGCACATGAAACAAACACCACCATTAAACACACGGGGAGGCAAATATAATCACAGCCTTGCAAAAGAGACACTTTCAGAGCAAGTGTACCAATAATTTCACTTTGATTCAAAATTTATTTGTTTGCTGGAAAAATCCAATCAACAAACGTGCCCATTCCTTTCATGTTTCAGCTTCTTAGATGCTTGTCTAGACCATATTCAATCTTACAGTTCTCTCAGAGCTTAACAAGAATTTTTCATTCATAAAGGGGCCCGACAGGCACCGAATGTGAGTCGAAGATCCAAAAGACTTTATTATCAGCAGCAACAAGTCCCAGTGCATATCATGCCATATTGGAAATTCAATCACAAAGATTATATAAGGCAGTCGTAACAACTGTTACATCTATCTTAATTTATTTTACTTAAGCAACTTCTGGCTCAACCAATGACTGGCTTCTGGCTCAACTTTGGGGTGGGACTACAGGTATCCGTTTGTCTGAATTGTAGTAGACAAGAGACTGAGCAGAAGTGTTTAAAAACAATCATAACAACAATCAGGGAAGCACACAGGAGACTTGAATCACAAATTCCAATACACCGTATTTTTGTCTTATTATCTGTTTAACAAAAATATCTAAAATTCCATAAAACAAGAAAAAATTACTTAAGAAGCAGACTGACATAGGACACAAAGTCTTGTTTTCAGTGAAATAAAAAAAAATTATTGTGGAGAGTTAATGCTTACTACAAGAAATCATAAACACTGGCGGCCAAAAGTTTGGAATAATGTAGAGATTTTACACTTATGGAAAGAAATTGGTACTTTTATTCACCAAAGTGGCATTCATCTGATCATAATGTATAATCAGGACATTAATAATGTGAAAATGTACTATTACAAATTGAAAATAATGTTCAGAACTTATTAAACTACTTCAAAGAGTTCTCATCAAAAAAATCCTCCACGTACAGCAATGACAGCTTTGCAGATCCTTGACATTCCAGCTGTCAGTTTGTCCAGATACTCTGGTGACATTTCACCCGACACTTCCTGTAGCACTTGCCATAGATGTGGCTGTCTTGTCGGGCACTTCTCACACACCTTACAGTCTAGCTGATCCCACAAAAGCTCAATGGGGTTAAGATCCATAACACTCTTTTCCAATCATCTGTTGTCCAATGTCTGTGTTTCTTTGCCCACTCAACCTTTTATTTTTATTTTCTGTTTCAAAAGTGGATTTTTCTTTGCAATTCTTCCCATAAGGCCTGCACCCCAGAGTCTTCTCTTTACTGTTGTACATGAAAATGGTGTTGAGCGGGTAGAATTCAATGAAGCTGTCAGCTGAGGACATGTGAGGTGTCTGTTTCTCAAACTAGAGACTCTGATGTATTTAACCTCTTGTTTAGTTGTACATCTGGTCTTCAACATCTCTTCCTGTCCTTGTTAGAGCCAGTTGTCCTTTGTCTTTGAAGACTGTTGTGTACACCTTTGTATGAAATCTTAAGTTTTTGTCAATTTCAAGCATGGTATAGCCTTCATTCCGCAAAACAATGATTGACTGGTGATTTTCTAGAGAAAGCGGTTTCTTTTTTTGCCATTTTTGGCCCTAAGACATACCAGTCTATTGCATACTGTGGCAACTCAAAAACAAACACAAAGAGAATGTTAAGCTTCATTTAAAAAACCAAATAACTTTCAGCTGTCTTTGATATAATAACAAGTGATTCTCTAGTACCAAATTAACATGAATACTCAAGGATGAGGTTAGTCTAGATTTAATAAAAAATTACTTTTTAAAATCTGTACATTATTCCAAACTTTTGTCCGCCAGTGTGTGTGTGTGTGTGTCTATATATATATATATATATATATATATATATATATATATATATATATAAACACATATATACAGAGAGAGAGAGAGAGAGAGAGAGAAAGAGAGAGAAGAGAGAGAGAGAGAGAGAGAGAGAGAGAGAGAGAGAGAGAGAGAGAGAGAGAGAGAGAGAGAGAGAGAGAGAGAGAAGATCAGGCCTCCCCCCCCACACACACACTTTTTACTTCTCAATTGTAAAGAGATTTCTTTTAACATCAGACTGAACAAAACCTTCATAAAGGAATCATTTAGAGGTAGTTCATGTTCTTTAATAACTGAACACTTGAAAGCTTGGATTGAGGTTTTATATCAGATTCTAGAACAAAGGGAACAAAGGATGTTTCAAACATTTCAGGAGAAAACTGTGTCGATCAGAGAGACAATGGCAATATGGGAGTCGCACAATATTTGTTGAAGCTGCAGGGCTTTTTGGGGAAAAATTGCAATTTATGTATGTGACTCACAGATTGCCACCCTTTATAAATATTTGAGTTTAGTCTTATAGCAACAGCTGATTTTTTAAAGGGAGAGACTGAGGCAATGGTTGTACACAGCATACAACAGATTGTGACAACAGAGTTTTGCAGTGCCACAGTCTGCAACAGACGCTTATACTTCAATATGCAAACAGCACACATAAGGTACCATCTGCAGTCTGGAGGACCCCAGAAACCCCTCTATGTCTCTGAGGAATTTGTTTATGGTGTAAAGAGAGAGAGAGTGACTGACAGATTTGAAACCATGCAGTAATGATCAGTTAGTCTATGCCACACCAGTGTTGAGAATTGCATGTTTCTGAATGTTGGGTGTTGATGGATAGATGACAGTATCTTGTGTATACAGACAGAGGTAGAGTTGGGTGTCATTTACTAATAGCTGTGTACAAGTGGCATACTTGTGTGCATAAAAGTTTCTCACACAAAATGTATGGCCTATTAAATGCAACAGGTGTGACATATTCAGGATGTTTGCTCATACTATCAGTCTAATTGAATCTGAATAGTTCTATATAAGCGAGTACATGCCTGCAATTAATAATGTATTAAAAAAAACACACACCCAGCCTTTGTGCAACGTCTCCAGTACAGCCATTTGCCACACTCTGCAAACCTATATCCCAATTTTTTTTGTCTTAACACATTCCATATGCCATACACACAGTTAGTGAATGAGACCCATTGTGTGTTTTTAGGACCACATTTGATAGTGATACAACACCACTCTTTATTCCATCCGTGGTCCTGGATTCGAGTTGATCTTACCATCACAGGTGTGCGTGTTGCAAAGTGCCTCCTCTGTATGCAGTCCGATGCAGATGTCCCCTCCATTGGCAGGGGCGGGGCTGGTGCATGTGCGCGTTCGTTGGTAGTGCCCGCCTCCACAGTGCACTGAACATTGTGACCATGACGACCAGCAAGACCAGGCACCCTTAACTGCACAAACCAAACACAAACAAACAAATACGACATACAAAGACAAACACAAAACAATCAGGCAAGGAGGGGAGCACAATCAAACAAGCATCAGATAAGCGAATGCAGCACAAACGATGATGCAAACATGACATACAAACACAAACAGCATCAATCAAACAGGCAAACACACAAAACTAACCAAAACAGGGACATGATTGGAAATTCTCGTAAGGCAGACAAGGCAAGCAAACATCTGTTATGGAATGTGATGGAGATCCAGAGTTCGAAACACGGAGCTTCAAACAGCTTTATTTGACCCATTTACTGTAGCTCCTTTCCTAACACTTGAGACTTATTGTTACAGCAAAGGCCAGCTGTTCGCTCCCTTGGCTTTCCCTGCTAAAAAGACCGGCTTGAATTTCCATGCTGTTCCAAGCTGGGTTTGTGCTTGCTAGTCCTGGTGTGATGCTGACATAGCTGGTGGACCAGCATTGCCTTCCTTTTCACCAGCAAAACTTGGAAGAAAATTGGAGAAGCTGGTTGACCAATGTGGTCTGTCTGCTGAAGCCGTTTAACCAACAAGTCTAGCTGGTTAAGCTAGTTAAATAGCCTAGCGCTATTTAATAGTTTGAATCAATCTATGGTGGTTAACTGATCTCAGTTTGTCTTCCAGCCTGGTCAGGCTGGTCTGTTAGTTAGTTTTAAGAGAGTTTTGGGTACTTTTAAGGTGGTCAGGCTGAGAGACCAACTTGCTGAACAGTTAAACCAGCTGGGCACCAGTTTGAACAGTTTGGGAGACTAGCTAGATCAGCTTGGCCAGGCTGGAAGACCAGTTAAATCAGCTAAAACCAGCTTAAACCAGCTAACACAAGCAAACCATCTAAGGCTGGTTTAAAATGTTTATTTTGTATTCTTTCTAAGTAGCTACACCAGCATTCAAAACAAAATGTGCTGGTTTGCCACCAAAGCTGGTCTATTCAACAGGGTTGTATACACTGACCAGGATAAAAAGCTTTTCAGTTGAATTTCCTGACACCATCCTCTCTGCAGTATGTCTCATCAGACTGACGGTGGAGAGGGTTAGGGTTGGCTCTGTCTCCATAAAGCACTGTTTAACTCCAGTGGATTAGCATGTGTGTACTGGGGCATGACTGAACATTGAAGGCAGACCAATCGCAATCACGTTGGGTCCGGCAACTTGTCGGGTGGTGGACTGGGGTCAAAACAATGATTAAAATGGTTGCAGATGTGGCTGATGTAAGAGTGGTGGTTTAATCCATGTCTGCACCACCCCCCCCCCTTTCCTTCCTGTTATTTTTCTCCCTTTCTGTTTCAGTGAAAAAAAGCAAAGCGAATGCTTTGGCCGAAGGTAATCTGTAACACTCTCAAAGAGATTAAAGCGAACATTGCATTGGCAAGTGTCATGTCTAAAGAAACTCATAACTTTCTGGTGAGAACTTACAAGGTGATTGTTCAGATTTATTTCTGTATGGGATCCTTTAAAGGTGAAGTGTTTCATTTTTAGATGATACTCTTAAATCTCAGTTTAAAGCGCAGAGATAACTATAATGCAAATAAGCAATATGTACATTTTTGTTCACAAGAAGAGTGTGAACACAAGCACATTTTTTCAATCACACTTTTTACAAAATATTAAAAAAATTACAATATTTTTGCAATTTAGTTTAATGCCACTACATTACACACTTCACCTATAAAGTAGGGAAACACCATTAACTGGTGGTAACTGGAAATATTATTCTAAGATCTTGTGATTTCTAAAACAGGAAAGAGATTTTGGTTTAACCTTGAAATCAAATTTGTTTGGAACACAGCAGGTCCATATGGGGCTTCTCAGCTCTCCATTAGCTAATGAAATCAGCAATACACTTCACACAGACTAATGGACACAGAGGCTTTCCCGTCACGATGAGCAACTACCTTGATTATGAGCATATGTTGGTATGTGCGAGTCTATTCATGCGAGTATTTGTGTGTCTGTGATTTTCAACTGGGGATCTTTAAAAGTACTCCAGGGGGTCCGTAGACTAATATGTACAACACATAGTATTTTATGTATACTGTATATTTCTAAATAAACTGTATTAGTAAATCTTATTTCTAAATTTCTAAACTGGTTCTATAGTTTTTTTGTGTATTTAAAAACAACAACAACCTTTTATATAATCTTTGAGGATACGATTGCTTCTATAGAGTGTAAAACCATAAATAAATAGATGAAACTTTAAAGCACTATGAATCATGGATATGATATAATAATATGTAATAGTACTAGGAGTCCCTGGGTTGACACATTCTGGTGGGTGGGGTCCATGGGTCAGAAAAGGCTGACAAACCCTTAACTATGAGAATGTACATCTGCTTGTGTTTGCAATCCTATTTTGTCTGTATGCGAGTCTATATTAGCATTTGTTACCTGGACAGGGATGAGGATTGCAGTCCTGGTATTCTGCTGGAGAGCCCCGGCAAGCTGTGGGAGCACTTTTGCCCTCTGCGCTGGTGCAGGTGCGTTTGCGAGTGCGGTAGCCTTTGGCACAATCCTGAGTGCAAGTTGACCACATCTCCCAGGATGACCAGCCAGAGCCAGTTAGTCGAACACCAGGCGTCCTGAGAAGCTCCTCAACCATAGCTGCAAACACATACAATCCACATATTACTGAGACATGTTACAGCACACAGTCTGTTACTTGACCGTCTAATGCCTAATGCACACATAAACAAAAAAGAGCTAGGTAAAAATGGGCAGTTCCAATATAATTGTCTGAATTTATTCAACTTTGGTAGTCAGACTACACCAGTCCGTCTGGAAAAAAAGTTGTGATTCAGTTACTGGATTTGTAAAAGATTGCCATGTTTGTTACATCAAACCTTTGAAAGATAGTAAGTTTTTTTCAGAGGCACTTAGTAGCTAATAAATGAAATATCTCCAAGCAGAACTGTATATTCTGTAGTAATATCTTTGAAATAATTCCCATTTATTAGTTTAGGATGATTACACTTATTACTAAGTATACACACATTTCCACCAGTTTCTTTGTTGTTTTTAGTATAGTCAGGCACAGAACAACACTGCTGTGCCATTTGTAAGATTTTTTTCCAAGCAGGTCTATTATTGTGATATTAACTATTTCAGTTTAATCCAAAAACAAAGCAAACTCTGCTGGGTCACTTTGCATGTTGGTAAGATGTTCTCTTCTTGTCTAAATGTGCAGTTCTTGGCCACAACAAGCTGCAAAGTGGATCGGACTTTATCAAAAGTCTGGTTAGATGAGACAATTGTGATCCAGATAACTCCAAGATGATCGTGGTTCATGGACACCACAAATACCCAATGGGAAATAGATTGAGACAGTTTGAGAAAGATGCCTTGTGGTTGAAGTTCTTCTGGTTCTGAGTTCAAACTTCTGCAAAAACTGTTCATCCTAATAGTTTACACTGGTAAAGAAACCAACAAACACTCTTTTTGAATAATTAAACTTTTGAACCTGCAATCCATGGTAATCACTTCCTGCAAATAGCTAACCATTGATCATTTTACACAACTTGGGATTCAAATGTCCACTGAGCTCAAATCTAAGTTGCTACTTGGGCAAGGCCACTAAATACATTCTACTAATACATATTTGACAGTTTTACAGTGTGACAGCGATAATGTCTTGTATAATTTTGTTTCTCACAAAATTGTTTATAGCCCATTGACTCTTTTAGTCTTTAATTTATTGGAATGCCATTTCCAAGAGTGACCTTTTCCTGAGTTAATCAAGGTTAGCTAAGACACCATTTCATGCTGTTTTACAACTTTTGTGACAGAACATTCTGGTCACAGAAACCTACACAAGGTGAATTCTGACACTGTTACTCCTAATGCATTCCATGTGCACTGTCGAGCGGTTGACCTCCCCTGAGTTCAGACAGGGAGTTACAGTTAATCAATATGGCGGCAGACATGCATAAAGTAAGCATGTACTGAACTATGACCCTGAACTGTTAGTGAGACAGCATTATCGGCTACAAACAGAATGCTTCATATTTACAGTACATGCCTATAAACACTACGTCCACTCAGGAAACATGGACTAATTTGATCAATCTTGGTTTGTTTCATGGGGGGTAAAGGACTTTGTTCTTACACCCCAAAACTGTGGAACTCGCTACCAAGTGATATAAGAGAGGCACCGATTATCTAAATCCAATCTTATTTATTTGTATTTTTTATGCAGAACATTTTTTTTGCATTTATTTTGTATTATTAATGTTATTTTTAATATACATGTTTATATTGCAAATATTTAATATCTTGTTTTTACTTCATAAAGCACCTTCAGAAGCTACTGTACTTTTAAAGGTGTTTTATTAAAACAAAGTATACTTTATTATTATTATATAAAAACTAATTTCAAGCATTTCAAGCCAGGAAATGGAGACAATGTACAACACCCACATACCACTCTGTATTCTACTAAAGTCAGGTCTGTGAATGGCCTGTGAAGAATTAGCAATTTAGCACTCAGCTGCAGTGCCGTTTGGATTGCTTTTGTGGAAAGTAAGTCTCTAGAGAGTTGCCATAAAGAGCTGCTCATTGGAATAATGTGTCAATATGCCCCTCTTTTCCCACAATGTGTCTCTGTATCCTTTCAGAGTAGGTTGCGGCTACACTTAATGCTCATTTAGGTGCATGTACAAAAATAATCTATACACTCACAGTCTGTTTCGCAGGTTACTGTCCCATCATTTGGACAGAAGCGCGTCTCCACCTTGCGTTTGCCCAGCTGGAGCTCATGAGGGTCAGCCAGTTGAGCCCGGCATATGTAGCGTAACCTTTGCTCCTGCCGTGCCCCTCCCTGGGTGAAGTTCAATGGTATCCAGGGAGTCCATGGGGTGTTTCGGCGTACCTCTGGACAGGACTCCAAGTTACATGCCTGGTACTCCTACAATGGGGAGATGATTGAAAAGAGAAAAATTTGAAACCCTGATGAAATCTATCATGCCTTCACAGGACAGCCACTTCACTTCCAAACAGGTTTGGGCAAAACACAGAATTTAATTTAGTCCCTTTTAACAGCAATTATGAAATTCACAATATTTTTTATTTTTTTGAATTCTTTTGGCAAAACATGAATAATTTACTCAATCATTTAGGCTAATTATGCTTATTTATTCCCTGATATGTAGACTGCATTTTTTCTCAACTGATTCAAAATATTTATCAAAAAAAATAACAAAAGTTCAATACTGTGCCGGCATTGTAATGAACATTTAATACAGCCATCAAAACACATCTTAATTTTGCCAAACAGCTCCACAAAATGACCACCACATTACTTTCCAGTAACATTACAAAAATAAGTATTGACATCAATATTTGAATCTTTTGATTGTATATTATCTCAAGCTATACTCACACCCGTACTTCCCCAAGGGTAGTAACAAATGTGTTTTCACAATGGTCCATTATAAAGTTAATTATGAACTATAATAAAAAATATATACATTTCTATTGGTGGCATTTCAAACTCTGATCATTTAAATCATCGAATGTTTCTGGAAATACCCAATTTGTTGTGTGTGTGACACCAAGTATTTAGTAATTCATAATGTACAGTTCCATCATGGCAACTCTGGGAAAGATTTAGCATGTTAATGTGGGTATGACATTTTGAAGAAATCCAGCTTATCGGCAAAACTGAGTCATTTAAATGTTAGACAAAGAGAGACTCAAGTTGATTGGCTACCCAATAACAAGCCAGAGGACCAAGCAGCTTACCATGTGATCCAATTGGCTTAACATATCACATGTGAGCGAGTCGATTGACTAACCATTAAGTCAAAGAACCTATCAGCGCCACAGAGTTGCATGGCTGAATTTTGGTCATTTCATTCATGACAACACTCTGAAAGATTGTGCATGTTAATGTGGGTACGACATATTGATAGGATTTTGGTCTTAGAGGACTAGAGCCACTAACACTGCTGCTGATGCTGCAGAGCAAGTAAGGAAGCTACTGCTAGAAAATACACATACTCTACATCTTGAGTTAGCATGTAGGCATGCTGCTGCTGTAGCACAAACACACATAACGCAAGTCATGCTGTATTTAGCATACACTTCGATGCTTAAATAGACATTATAAACAATTCCCTAGCAAAGCAGGGATGATGCACAAATCACAAACCCCCCCCCCCCCCCCAACCAAGCAGATCTATCGCCAAAACTTGTGTACTACTGCTGCTCCCAACAGCCATGTGTACTGAGTGTATGATAGTGTAAAGGGAACATAAGGGAAAGGAGGAGGCGAGAACCGTCTTGACGATATAAATAATACTTTTAATGAGAAACTTAAACAAAAGACACAAACACACATGACAGACATGCCCATAAACGATCTCTCTCTCTCGCGCCATCTTCCGCAGTCGGCCTTTATCCCTCTCGGCGGCTTGATTAGCCTGATAAGGGACCGGGTGTGTAGAATCACCACCCGGCACTGCCCACCGCCCTGCCACAGATAGCTAAGTGTGCCCAGGCCAATGGCGTAAGCCTAATGAACTAAATTTCTATGTGTGCCTCGGCCTACTTAGTGAATAGCTTAAATGGCTTGTGACCTAACTTCTGTACCTAAGCCTGGAAACCCCGAAATTAATTGAACTAGTGACTTATGTGTGGATTTATTTAATCTAATGACCTAAAATAGCGATTGGTGCCAGCCAGATTTGGCTAAGGCTTTCCTGGTTAAAGATGCATATCTATGTGTCATGGTCAAAAGCAGACCTTACCATACAAGCTGGCATTTTCAGAGAGAAACTTTCGAAGCACTCTGCGAAGAAATCAGCTTATCAGCAAAACGGAGCCATTTAAATGTTAGACTGAAGTTGATTGGCTACCCAATAACAAGTCACAGGACCAATCAGTGAACAACATGCGATCCGATTGGCTTAACATGTCACATGTGAGTGTGCCGATTGGCAAAGTCAAAGAACTTTACTTTGGTCATTCCTTATCAAATTATTAATTTGTAAAAAAAAATATATATATATATATAGATGACACTTACAGCAGTTATTGAATTTATTAGAAATTAATTTTAATTCATTTGAATTTCAAATTGCATCATGTTTGTTACCACAATTTAAATTCAGGAATTTAAAATGTGTTCTCAATTAAATTCTGAATGGCGTTCAATACTCCTTCCTAAGAAACACATGAAGCTCCATGGGCCAGCATTCCTGTGCCATCACCGCAAACAGTTAATCAAATTTAATGGCTCCTTGCTAGACACCTAGGGCATTGTTACAGTTCTTTACAAGGAACGTTAATTTGAGTCCTAATTAAGCCGGTTAGATTTGAATTAATTGCAGCTCTTGAGAGAGTTGGAGAGCATACTTTGAGAGAAATAATAACAGTACGTTTTAAAAGTAAGAGAATAGGAGCATCTTTACAGAAACTGAATGGTGTTCCAATTGATTTATTGATTTTTCTCGATCTGAGTCTAGTAATCTTTTTAAATTACCATTAAATGGTAACATGGTAACAAATAGAAATATTTCTGTATTTAAACAAATAATAATAATATCTACAACATTCTTTGAACAGTAGGTCTAAAAAATGAAGCAGTGTGCATTGTGTTAGAGATCCTAAATTCTGAATGAGCTCCACTCTTAAACAGACATATCTCTCTGGGAGCAGAGTTGCTGGGTTATCATGGCTGAGCAGGAGGCTTCAGTGCTACAGTGTCTGTGGTGTATAAGTGTGTGTATTTCAAGTGTACTCACAAGCGCACAACCTGGACAGCTATTTCCATTCTCACAGTTCCTGGAGCGAGAGTGAACCCCTCCCCCACACTCCGCACTGCACTTAGACCAGGACGACCAGGATGACCAGAAGATGGGCTGGGGGCATGAAACCTTCTCATTGCAGAATCTGGTGAACAGATAGAATACACTTCACTGATATAAAGGTTTAAACGCTGTATGCCCTCAATTGGATAGGTTTGTTAACCTAATGGGGTCATATCTTGAGAAATCCAATTTTCTGTGATCTTTTGAAACAAAAGAGTTTAGTGCACT
This sequence comes from Moxostoma hubbsi, assembly GCA_032164185.1. NCBI lineage: Eukaryota > Metazoa > Chordata > Actinopteri > Cypriniformes > Catostomidae > Moxostoma > Moxostoma hubbsi. The sequence goes on along the minus strand of JAVLUX010000011.1, from coordinate 8,810,925 downwards.
GTGAAAACATACTGTAACTTGAATAACTCAAAAATCCCGAACCAGTTCATTTTTTAAAATTAAGCTGGACAAACGTCTTGTTGGGAAATCCATTGTCTACTGATGCAAGACATAATATATTATTGAATGGCCGCTTACATTTACACATCAATGACGCCTATTATGTTTTTAGAAACTTTTCATGGCCAGTCACAGGGAAGTAATTAGAAGGAAGGGTAGATAGATTTATTTCTACACCAGAAGAACTAAAAATGAGAGTAAAGTAAAAAGAAAGTCCTTCAAGCTTGTACTGTTTCTGGCTGTGTGTAGCACCTACTGCTCTGCACATCCTTTCAGATGATCCCAACATTAGGAGAGAGTTGCTAAAGTAAATTAATTTAACAAAGTTCCTGATCATTTAATCTGATCTTAACAGTTCTTGTTAAACTTTTTTTAGCGAAGATTGTTTTGTAAATCTGTGACTATGTAATGCACGATTTGCAAAAAGGCTGTTATTAAAGGACGGGGCAGGGCAAATTTTATTTGACCTGACACCAAACAACACCTCGTGTGTAAGTATGCAAAGTGTTACTCATTTCACATGAGAAGAGGGCATTTAAAGTCACAGTAGCAAAAAGAAATGTTAGGAAAAACTGCTGTTAAATAATAATAATAATAATAATAATAATAATAATAATAATAATAATAATAGTGTTAAAGAGAGGGCAGAAATGGCCATGATAAACTAAATTATGATGGGTTTTGGTGAAAAAAAATCTTAAAATTTATGAATGAACCTCAGGGAGTAAATCATTATATGACCCTTTAAAAGAAACTGTACTTTCCAGGGAAGATAAATAATTTTGTGAAAGTGGATCATGGCTAGATTCTGTTTTATATAATTGAATCTGCATGAAATAATTGAAGGATTTGTTATTACAATAATGATTGCATTTTCACATGCTTCTCTTACCTTTGTTCTCTGCTTTGCCCCACACACACTCGGCCTCCATGCCTGGGTGAAGGATTGTTACAGGATCGCTGGCGAACTTCAAACCCAATCTCACAGCTTGTGCTGCACTGGCCCCAGGACGACCAGGGTGTCCATCCTCCATTCCTGCAGTAAAGAAAAACAGCGAGGATTATCAAGCCTTGAAGAGAAGTGATGTGCATTTTCTCATTTGGGGTATAGAAATAGTTTTTTATGCAGCAGCACTGACATATTTGATAAGGCTAATATGGTGTGATGGAAGAAGAGAAAAGCTTTGGTAGGGAACTCAAACATTCTCAATATGATAGAGTGCTCTTATCCTGCAGTGCTTCTCGTGATGAGAGAACTGGCATTTCCTGTAAATAACTCTATTCAGTTTCAGCACTTTGAATGTAGTCTTGAGCGATTGTACTGCAGACATAAAGGTGATTGGTAGAAATGCTACACCAATGTAGCTGTAACGTATGGGCAGGCTGACTGAAGACAGGATGAGACGAAGATAAATTGAAGAACACAAGTGCAGTTTATATGAGTGCAATAAATCCAAAAAAGGTGAATCCAAAGAAAAACAAAAAAGAATATAAACCAGAACATAAACTAGAATTAGAGTATGACTTGACTTTAACGTTCCAAACAACATTACACCAATAATACTCGACCAAGGACTATAGCAAACATGAGGGCTTAAATAAGGGATATGTGCAAGACTTATAAAGACTAAACTAATAACAAGATAACAAGACTACTAAAAAATGAACCAATGAAAAGACAAGACTACAGGTTAACAAGACAATAAACCAATGAGAACAAGACACACGTACTGTAAATGAGGGAAACATGAGATCACATGACTAGAAGTGAACTAATTTCAAAATAAAAGACCTGAAAACACGAATAAGCACGAATCTATACATGAAACAAGAACACACAAAAATGTTACAGTAGCAAACCTTCTGTCTTCATAACAAGAAAATTCTCCAACTAAAAAAGAAATTGCATGTGTTTTCTAGGTGAAGTCCTTAAGTTACTATGTTCATCATTTTATTACACAGCCTTCCTTTTATCTCCATTAGTGGTTAGTTGGAATATAACCTGTCCATTAATTTTTTTTTTTTATTAAACAGAGATTGTAGGTTAAAAAGTACATTCTGTATATGTAAAGGAAAAGTGTTCATCATTTGAACCATTAAGTTTTTCACAATTTTGTTTAATTTTTTTTCCTTAATAAGAACCTTACTGGTTCTTATTAAAATGGTACTGTGTTGTGAGTCACTTAAAAAATGGTAAAAGAACAAATATTCCATGTGGTCTCTCAATTAATATGAGGTCATGAAACATATAATAAATACAGAAGAATTGGATAAAATATTGTTTAAACATGTTTTAGAGGAAGTAAAGCATATCGTATGCACCACAGCATACGGACACAGCTGCCTACATTTTTGTGTTAACTAATCCTATATTATTGTATTGTTTATTTTTGGCATAGGAAAGGAAATTACTTTCAAATAAATGTTTAAAATGAAAGACCCCATTCATTTAAATTATATGCTTAAAACTAAGAATTTAAAACTTAAAATCTCTTCTGGGAAACCGACCAGAAATATTAATGACATCCTACAATGCACAGATTGTTGTCCAATCAAATGCTCTCTAGATGTACAGTAATTAAAGACTATTGTCTATTTTAAGAAAAGGAACAACCCCTTCAATATGCCTGTCCAAAAATCCTTTTTCAATGGGAAATGCATGAACACACTAAATAAAACTGTACTCGCCAAGCAATTTCATGGTGTATTCTTTCACTTTTTACATTGTACACTTGGTTGAGCAAAAATACTTGCCTTGAACAGTTGGATACCTCAATGGTGGGACCCTCGCAGTTTTTACCTCCGCAGCGAGGAGGTGGGCTATCACAAACCCGTGATCGACAAAGACACGTACTGGTGCCTTCGCTATCATTGTGGCTACAGGGTTGCCATGGAGCCCAGGGCCCATATGCGCCATCTGCGGTTTGATTCCTCAGCTGGAATGAATGAGAAAATGTGTCTGAATTTGAAGGTTGAGTGCATACAGAATAGCAACCCTAAAAAATTATGACCACAAAGCAGATGCCTCAAAGTGATGTCATCAATCATGCAGCATAGCAGCCTTCACGCAAGAGAGATTTCAAAGCTGCAGTGGGAGTGCCAAGGAGACAATGGACAGGTGTCTAAACTTCAGTCATGCATGGAGCAGAGACTGTGGTGGACTCCGGTTCTTACAGGGCATGCAGTGATGTTCTGGAACCACTGGCTCATGTTGGAGCTGTCCTCTATAGTGGTGCAACGGCGCTGCTTTCGGTCCCAGCCACAGTATGGGTCTCTGGCATCCAAACACATCCTAAAATGTAAAAGAAAGAGAGTGAAAAACAAAAAGGGAGCGACAGAAAGAAATATGGGTTGGGGGAGGGGAGATCCCTCTGAGCTGCTCCTGTGCATGGTTGTGCACTTCTGATATTGCTTCCACACAAACCTGTGCAGAGGGCAGACGATGGATGGATGGATACACACACACACAGACAGATACATATACTGTACCATTGAAATACCATTGATTTCAGGAAACAAGGACCACATTCTATAACATTAAATATATAGTATATTTTGTACTGTGTTGTTTCATATATGCATGTGTATATATATATATATATATATATATATATATATATATATATATATAGATACACACACTGGATATAAAAAAAAACCTATGGATGGATAAATGGATGGATAGATGAATGGATGGATAAATGGATTGGGGCAGTGTGTTAGTAAGCACCAGACTCACCACCTTCCCTTTAACTTAAAAGGCTTGTTTTTTGGCACAAGCTTATCAGTTTGTTTGAGCCGGCCCACTGGCACTCCAGCCTCAAGGTTGAGGAAACACACAGAGTGTTGATACAGTGTGGAGTGCCAAGACTAATTCTTGCCGAGGAGAGAGCTGGAGCCAGGCTGAGTGCTAAACCACTCCAAAGGTTTAAACCTCTCAGGAACATCCAGGCGTGAGGGTAATATTGCTCTTCCGTTTACCTTTAACAGTTGCATTTACCTGTAAACCTCTCTTGAATGCAAAACACACAAATGAAAATTCAGATTTATCTAATGATCCTCATGTTGTTCAATACCTAGATTCTATTTTTATGGAACACAAATGGAGATATTTTGTGATCTGTACAAGCTGTTTTTTTCATCCCTTTTAATAAAATCAACTGAGGAGAAGAAACTGCATGCAAACTTCATTGGTTCTTGGGCGTATTGTGAATGTACCAGGTTTCGTAAGGCATAAAACGTAAGGTTTATCACCGTATATGATTTGCATCTATTGAGAAAGTAATTTTAGACCTTACAGCTGAGCTTATTTCACACATCTTGCATCTGCAGCACATAATCGTAACTGCAGCGCAACTGTAACAGCAGGCGCGAGTTGAGCTTTCATACTGGCAACATTTCTGCAGCATAACAGACCTATGACTCCATTTCTGGGTTACCACATTGAGTGTTTCCTTAAATAACAGCCATAAATTATGAAGTGGTTATTAGTATTAGGCCTTTAAGAACTGTAATAAATTTAATCTCCATGGAATTTAATTTACATGAGGAGGGGGATCACATTTGCATCCCAATGGTAATTAATACACACTGAGTCCAAACCCCAAAGTGCAGAGCATTAGCTGTACTTTGCACTTCAATATTCTGGGTTCAGCCAGACTTTCTGAAAAGAAAGTGCAGCCTGTCACTGCATGCGCATCAGGCACGGCAGGGGTCTTTATTTAAAAATGGGTAATCATTTCTTTTCATTATTTTGTATTGCTTCATAAAAGCCTATATTGCAAAAAGTTTGGTAAATAGGTTTAAAGTGCATTTTCACACTTTTCTGCTGAGTTCAACATGCAACGTGCAGTCAAAACCTGCTGAGCGCTAAAAGACTTTCCGTGTTAGTTCCTAAATAGATGGGAAATAATATTTCTTGGTTAAAATGCAACAGAAAAAAAGAGAGAAAAAACACAGTAAATTGTTGACATTCTCTTAAGGTGCTCAGTGCAGCAATATGGTTAACGCAAGTAACTGTAGTAATAAATGACTCCAGCCAATTAAAAGCTTGTGAGAGTGGAAAGAATAATGATATCTTCCTTGTGCAAATCTAAGGGCCAATTACCCCCAGTTACCGGGGGCAAAAAGACAAGCCCTCAGGGCACTGACCTGTGAGCACTACCCATTTAAACCAAAGGATTGCTGTGATTTAATTAATTACAGTAGAAAGATCCACTCCTGTGAAGCAAAGGCAGTGAAAGCCAGCCGTCCATGTAATCTCTTAAGACTATGAAAATGTGGCGGCGTGAAAGGAATGCTGATTTGACATTCTGGTTGGCGTTTCAGCAGTAGCCTGTTTTACTGATGAGCTCAGGAGACATGGACATAGCCCTGGGGCATTGCCAGGACCCGACAGCTCTCTGGCCTCTGCCAGCTGACCTACCCTGAGCAAAAAAAAAGAACACAATTAATGGCCTCCTAAAGGTATTTCTTTTCTACTGAGCTTTACACACAGAGAGAGAGAGAGAGAGAGAGAGAGAGAGACTTTCTCAAACTGAAAAAATAAAGCTGAGCACTCTCTCTGAAAGAAAATGACAACTACAGCAGAAAAACTCTGCGGTCTAGCCTTCTACCCAGTCACATTGCTTATCTATTATAAAAATAGCCTGTTGTAAAAAAATAAATTAGTGCACTTGTGGGCCTGTTCATATAATTGCACCTTAATTCAAGGAGAAAGTGTGTGTGTGGCAGAGGTGTGAGAGAGTGATAGCTAAAGCAAAAGTAACACTAGCTGACACAACTCATGTGGCTGTATAATTTAACTTAATTTCCTCACAGCGCACTACCTCCGGAGTAAAGCCACAAAACATTGCTTGTAAAAGTTTAAGTAGTGCAAAAAACACAGTAACATAAAACAATGTGGCGAGGCAACAGACAGAACAAGATAAATCTTTCTTTCACCTCGTCCGTTAAATTGATGTTTTAAAGTCATTGGGAGGGCTGTAAAAATACTGTCTGTTTTATAGGCCTTTAAAAAAAGATGAACAGAGGCAAATAGTTATTGCTATCCATGTAATAGCAATTCATGACCTTTCCGTTGTAAACGAGGGCCAGGGTTTGTGTTTTATAGACACACTATGAACTATGCTCAAAATCAACAAAACCAAGTTTTGTCTACTGTCACACATATATATACACACTGTTATTATTGACCTTTAAGCATGTACCATATAATTCATGATTTACCTCTAATATTCACTGTGAAAAAGATCATAATAGCTAAAAAAAATCTGTATGCTTATAATTATGGCTGGGAAATTTAACACGTTAATTTCAGTGATTGATAGTTGACTTACACAATTATTGAATTTATCTTGACAATAAAGCTTGATCCTATTAAACACCTAAATATTTTGCCAAATGTTTAATTACAGCATGTTCATTGATTTTATGGTATGCAAACATATACTTGTAATCAAAGATTTATACCTGAAAAATGTCTAATTAACTCTACATGCAAAAAACTGAACATTTTCACTAAATAATTCAAATAAATGATGACTAATCGATTTCTTTGAGACAAAGTATGAAGTAAAAATATGTATTATATTTGAATGTTTGTTTCATTACATTAAAATGTGTTTCCATGCACCAAGCTAATCACGATTAATCACAGAAAACCTTGCAATTCATTTGTTAAATTTTTTTAGCGAATCAAATGTAAATAAACTTTTTTGTGCCATCATTTAGTTTTTCAGGATCATTTTCCACCTTTGACCAATCAAACAAACAAACTGGATGTTTGTTGCTGCTATTTAATCAACAAATTTGCATATTAAATAATAAATAGCATCAGGGACTTTCTTACGATTTGTTACAAATAAACTTCAGCCATTTCACTTTGGATTATTTGGAAAGTAGCGGATCCTGGCATAGGCAATATAGGTTGCCGCCTAGGGGAGCAACGCTCTCTCTCCCACAAAGCTCATAAGATCGGGACGTGGAAAAGGTGCCCCGAACTATGCCGCCCTGCCCCGGCTCACGATGGGAGAAAGGTGCGGCAAATCATGCCACCAGCTCACAAGATCGCGATGGGGGAAAAGGTGCCCAGAGTTGTTCCTGAGTAATTAATTTCTATATTCATTGTCTAGTTATTTTTATTTAAAGGGATAGTTTACTCAAAAATGAAAATTCTCTCATCATTTACTCACCCTCATGCCATTCCAGAAACATGGCTTTCTTTCTTTTGCAGAATACAAATGAATATTTTTAGAAGAATATATCAGCTCTCTAGGTCCATAAAATGCAAGTGAATGTTGGCCAGAACTTTGAAGCTCCAAAAAGCATATAAAAGTAATCCATAAGACTCCAGTGGTTAAATCTATATCTTCAGAAGCAACATGATAGATGTGGGTGAGAAAGAGATCAATATTTAAGGCCCTTTTTACTCTAAATATCCACTTACACTTTCAGACGTGAAAGTGAAACTAAACAGGCATCAAATGTGATTTTCAGCTGAGAAAGTGGAGATTTAGAGTATAAAAAGGACTTAAATACTGATCTGTTTCTCATGTTGTTGTTGATATTAAGGGTGGCGCCACATTGGATCTCGCCTAGGGCCCAAAGTAAGCCAGAACCGCCACTGGTGCTACACAGCCAAGAACAGCATAATGTTTGGCGGACTTTCACATAGTTTGCTGTTATCGTTTACTCATTGTTTTAATAAATTATCATTTTGGACGGGAGAGACAGTTTTGAGTTCTGAAAGTTACAGTATGTTTTCATAGTAAATCAAACTATTTTATCACAAAGGATCAAGGAAAATTTGATTCCTCATGATATGACCCCTTTAATAACGTTTATTCTTTCTGCAGGAGGACAGAGTCAAACTGATGCCATACAGTTCAGCTTGAGGAAATTTCTGCACAAGCCCAATACTGACAGCTTAGCTTAAAGAGAGAGAGATAAGTTGGTCAGTCCGATTCTTTAATGGCTTCATCTGAGGAGAAGAAAAGATGCTATTTGTCAGAAGTTCAGGACAGCTGGGTTTGAGACATATTGCCTGTCTAAGTCAAGAACGGGAGAATGCACATGAGAAAAATGGCTTCAATTTTGGGACTCTGCCAGTGTACAGTCTGTTAAAAGCCACTGGTAAGAAATGTTCTCACCTTCTGATTGCTTTCTCTCCATTTCTCTCCTCTCTCTTCAGATATTCAAGTGCAAGGCAAAGTGCTCAAACAAGCTGTGGAGCTGCAAGCTCACAAACTCTGGGTTTTTAAGCATCATGTTGACAAGCTGGTGGCAACAAGTGTTGTAGATTGCGTAGGTCAGACTGGGCCTCTTAGATGAGAATTTCTCACAGGCTGGTGATAAGGGCTCAGCTGCAGGTAAAGGACTGAGAGTCTTTAGAATCTCGATTTATCTCCACATCACCAGGGCCAGTGGAATGTCATGATGTCACCCTGGAATGGCACCATGATGCATTACAGGGACAATTGCAGAAAAACCTAGGGTTGAGTGCCTTTAAAGCACACAATGGTGATGGTTGATGATTCACTTATTGCGAGAAACAAACTGGCAATCTTCTATTTTCCAACTGAGCTCTGACAAATACACCCCACTAGGGCCAGGCAATATATTGACTATTTGGGATATATTCTCACTGATTTTGGTGGTGATATAAAATGAATTAATAATGTGAGTTGTGATTTTAATGCATTTAATCTCATTACGTTTACTAAAGAGATTGCCAGTCTATTTTCACGATTTATCATTTTCTCATGAGTTTGACAGCAATGCTAAGTTTAAAGAGTGTCAGACTTAAACTTGGTAAGCACAATTAATTTCCTTTGATTAATAGATTAAAACATTATATGTAGGTAAATATTGCTGTGTTTTTCTTTGTTTTCTTAAATGTGTGCATGAAATCATATGAAAATAATTAAATATTACCATTCCTTGTGTTCATTTATTGGAGAACATTTGGAGAACATAGAAAATATGCCTTGCATATTTTTTACCAAGATATTTTTTGTATTAGTTTATGCTTTAAACATTTTGAATCTACTGTACTTGCAAACCATTCTTGTTTTGTTGAAATGACGGATTAAATGATTTTAAAATATAGGCTGTGTATACTGTATGTATATTGTCAAAAGGCTAAAAATAAAGCACTTCTGTAGACATGGACACATGGGAAAACTTAAACTACCCCATCAGAAACTCTGGGAAAGAAAAGCTGTAAAACACATTTTTTGAGCAAGCATGCAGTTTGGGAAATTTACGGTATGCTCTGCCTATGGAAGTTACTGGAGAAGACTATGGCGGCAGGGGTGTGGTCGAGCATTTGTCCGGAGAGAGAGAGAAAGCAGTAAGGTTGCACACACCTGAGCGCTATAATATCTAACACCTGTTTCTGATTGCATTAAGCACTGGGGAGAGCAAAAAAAAGGGGACCACGCCAGAGATGAGGCGGAGAGAGAGCAACCCGTCTTAAAGAGACTGTGCTAATGTGACCTAATGAGTGTGATGCTGAAAAGCTATTTTGATTTTGTTTAATTTAAGTTATACCTTTGAGTTGAAGTCCCAAGTTTCCTGTGTCCTCCTTTCCCTCCCATCTTTGAACGTTACAAAGACATTTTTAACCTGATACCCACATTCATAAAATCGCTCCAAGACATCATCTAAACATCAACACATCGTCAAACATGTCAACACCAACTGTGCAGCTCCAAATCACTACTCTGTTAAGAGTCTAATTAGGTGGGGGCCTGGGTAGCTCAGCGAGTATTGGCGCTGACTTCCACCCCTGGAGTCGCAAGTTCGAATCCAGGGCATGCGGAGTGACTCCAGCCAGGTCTCCTAAGCAACCAAATTGGCCCAGTTACAAGGGAGGGTAGAGTCACATGGGTCTCCAGTGCTGCGAGTCTCCGCAGTGTAATGCACAGCAAGCCACGTGATAAGATCCACGGATTGACTGTCTCAGAAGTGGAGGCAACTAAGACTTGTCCTCTATCACCCGGATTGAAGTGAGTAACCATGCCAGACATATGAAAGAGACATATGGGTTTGGGACATGAGGATTATTAAATGATGACAATTTTCACTTTTGGGTGACCCAAAAATAAGATCTGACTGCATAAGATCTGACCTTCAGATCAAAGATTATGAGAAACATACAGTAAATACTGACAAGTGTCCAAACCATCACCGGTATAGCAGGTACCTCACCGGTATAGCAGGTAATCCCACCCACATTCTCAATGCTTGGTCATGTGTCTTTACAAATGACCCAGCTCATTCCAACATCAACATCCACATTCATTTCTTGCTTGAATCACAATCAAGGTCTATAATGGGTGCTTAGGTGGGCTGAAGTTTATCGATCTGGCTCAGACATTTTGCCCCTTTATAGCTCCTGTCAAGCAATCAGCTGGCTGATCAAAGCAAATTTGTATTTTTAAAGGAGAGGCTAAGGCCCATGAACATTAGCAGAAATCAGAGTTTAGAGGGATCAAACTTCATTTTAACACTGCTCGCGAGACAGAGCCACATACAAGGGGGCCAATTTCCTTTCAATCATTAATATACAGTTCTCCAAAGGCATGACTGGCGAGACTTTGGGAGCTTTCTTTTCATCTCTTTTTTTCAGCAATAAAAAGCTGTGAAGGAATGACGAGCCATTAAATTTTCAAAAGCCTGCTATTCTTTTTTTTTGTTTTTTTGTTTGCAAGTAATCGTTGATTTAATTCCTCATGACAAGGGCAAGAATTTGTCCCTTACATCACTGATGCCATCTCACAGTCTTATTTGCATTTGACCTACAGAAACTTTTTCTTTAGGTTGCTTTTACAACAAACAGTCGCAAGGCTAGTGTAGCCATAGAACATTACTGGTCTTGTCAGTGCTAAAATATTGGACACTGAATTAAAGGGACAATTCAACCAAAAATGAAAATTCTCTCATTTACTCACCCTCATGCCATCCCAGATGTGCATGTCTTTCTTTTTCAACACAAAATCTGTCATTAAGAGTGTTGTTTATCTTCATCAAAGGAATATTTCAGTTTTAAATGTTTAATCATATAACGTAATATCAACATGAAAATTGCATGATACGACTCCACAAATATCTCCCAGTCATAATCACACTAAGACGATGTCCACGTTAGCTCAAATCATGAGATTCATCCGTGCAGAAAAGCACTGCAGATACAAGACAAAGTGCTGGCAATTTTAAGTTGCAACCACAAATGTCACTAGAGAGCACAAATCTTTAAATGTGTCGATTAGATAAAAATGCATTTTGTCCACTTTTAGGAGTGCACAAGCATACAGATGCCTCAAAGCTAAAAGACATGGACTAAAAGCCACAAAATGCCAATTTCGAATTCATGGGATGTATAGATAAAATGTCTCAGGTGTGCTGCTGTATTGTGTTTGAAGGTGAATGTTGTTCTAACTAGCTGTGCACTAGGTCTGGAGGAAATCAAAGGGAAATCGGGATTAAGGACTCTCTACACTGGTCTGCTCTTGGAGCCCTGTGTGATTGTTCCTCCCCGTTGGGTTTTAAATAAGGCTACATCCGCTTCCGCTCCATCTCTCACATCTCACCCACACCATACTTAGTATGCGACACCCTCAGCCTTCAGCATGTGCCCTTGTGTGTGCTTCTGTGAGTGAGAGAGTGTGCGCACACGTATTGAGAGGTGAAATCAAAGCGCTGACTAATCACCTGCTTGGAGTCAAATCTGTTTGCCCTCACAGAAAATCATTCACTTGAGATGGCACCCTTCCTCTTTCCTTTTAACCCCTCTTCCTTATTCATCCAGACACACACTAGCTCCTTCACCTTCATGCATGGGGCTTAGAGAGCGGACAGAGCACTCTGTGTCCCTCTAGCAAATTGAGCCTGACTTTCGTCCCCACCCCATCGTGTAGAGTGGACAGTTGATGGAGAGCTTTGATAAAATGCACAAGGGCTGTCAGACGGCGGTCCTCTTACCGCTTCACTCACCCGTGAGGAGGATTTTTTTCCCCCAATGACAGATCAAGGGTATAATTCAGCAAAGGTTCTGTAACAAGAGCTCTTACCAATGTGAAAGAGGCCATTCACACACCTGAAGCTAGGCTGATGTCATCCAACACCTTTAGTTTAATGAGAAAGCATGCATTGTTCCTCAAATCAAAAAAGGGCCTGGAATGCCTATGCATGAAGTTGTCTAAATACCTGCAAATGTCTGACAGTTACGCCTAATTTATACAATGGAAGAAGTTGCACAATTTTTTTCCTCCTGAATGAACTAAAGCATAGGTGAACAAAGTCTGTGTTTATACTATGCTCAATTTCCTTTTAAAGCGAGTTCATTCGGAAACATAGGAAAATAAAGAACTTCACTTCCAAATAACACTTTTGAGAGATTTAACTATTCAATCAATGCTCATCCACAAGCCTCCTAGGTCAAGAGTTTTCCAAGGTCAATAATTTTTGGGGATGTGCATAAACAGGAGAAATAACACCAAATGAACACCTTAGCAGCACAAAAACATCAGTGCGTAATTTTTAGCGGAACTATAAGAAGCCTAGCAGAGACTTGGTGATATGATAATATATTGATATCTGGGTGACACAGGAATAACGTTCCTTGGTTCCATGTTTTATCACAACACACAAACCTATGAAAGTCTAACTGTATGAAATATCTTTACAGAGATCCTCAGTTGTTCTGAGTTTGTATTATGGTTAAAAAGAAATCATTTTGATGAAGTATTGCAAAGTTAAATATTGTGAAATATTTAAATATATATATATATATATATATATATATATATATATATATATATATATATTTTATTTTTTTTTTTTTATTTATTTTTTTTTGCCTCCTCATCTCTGCAGACTATGCAGCTAAATCTTGATTGAACATGCATGCATGTTCCGAGGTTATTTGCATTTGCACTTCTGTGTATAATTTGCAGCTTAAATATGGTACTCACCGTTCTGTTTTGTAGCTGGTGCATCTTGCCAGTGGGATCTTTAGCACTTTGTCATTCAAGCCCACAAAAAGAGTCCTGTCGCCATGGAGAATCTGAAGGCTAAGGATTGGCTCCCGCGCACCAGGAGGGAAGAGTTGCATCTCCTCCAAGTAACAACCTTGCAGGCTCTTATTTGTGGTTGCCAGGGCCTTAAGAATAGTTCCATACTCTGAAAAGTCAAAACAGAAGGCATTTACAAGTTTTTTGTTTTTGTATAAAGAGAGCAATCTGAATCAAAAACTCACTATGCCCATTTTCTGAATATTTTTTTTTTCATTCCATCTTTAAAATAAGATACATTTAATTGAATAATTAAATAAAATAATTGAACTTAACTTAAAATATATTAAAACTAGTTTTCAGAGAATACAGTATATATTACCTCACTGGCAGTTTATTTATTAACTTTTGGTTTTAAGCATAATCTAACAAGATTTGGCCAATTTTGGCAATTATCTTACCTTATTACCTTACACAATTTTGCTTCCCAATAATATTTATCATGTTTTCAGGATGTTTAGATATTTTTACTGGAAAACAAGTCCAAAATCCTGATTAAGAAAATTATTTTTGCCGTTCTGTATTCATTTACTTAATAGGATGCTGTTTTGATATATTGCGGGGCTGTGCTGAAACGTAGTTTACTTCCTAAATATCTAGTTACCTGTGCCTATGTACATGACATGGTGCAAAGTGTCCTGGCCCTGTACAATGTCAACGACCAACTTGGAGAATCGCACGTCATCCTGCCACACTAGCGGGTCGACAGAAACTGGCTGGACCACGTCGTTCATGAGGAAGAGCCGCTGGGCATCCTGTAGACTGCGTTCTGTCAATCCCTCATTGGGCCCTTCTTCATCTATGGTCCCACACTGATAAGTCATAAGGGTAAGAGTCATTAAAGGGGTATTTTTCAAAAATTATATTAATTTATTTATTAATTTATTAGCTTTGTAATAAGCAAAAAAAAAAAAAAAAAACACTTTCATTAGTGTCAAGGACAGCAGAGCAGTGCAAATATAAACCCACAAAAAAAAAAACTTCTACTGAGAACTTCTACTGTGTCACTTTATAGGAAAGTAGACAATAACAGTGAATGGTGATGCATGCAGCTACACCCAGCTGCTATTAAGCAATTACTCTAACAGCGTCAGGCTGATGGAATTTATACATTGGTTGTTTGCTTCAGACACACACAGAGAACCAAATATAAAAGGGATTCGGGGGGAATGGTGCACCTGGAAGTTGGGGATGGGGTTTGGGGTGGGCAACCAGGTGGAACGAGGGTTCTCTTGGGAGCGGAAGGGCCCGTTGAAAGCCTGTGTGATCGCACTAAGGTTGTAGGCGCAAACTGCAGAGGCAGCAATGCTGTTCCTGTGAAAGAATGAAGGAAAGAAAGAAAAGATATTTACAAATTAATCACTATTGATTTAACTAATTTAATCATAAAGGAATAAAGCAAGCTTGCATGATTTATCAACTAGACAAATGCCAACAAATGGTTTTCTACAAATTGTGGTAGTGAACTGTTTTGTAATCAAAACACAGAGGGTTTGGACAGGGCCATGAGATATTTATGTGGTTGAGCACAACACACCACAATGAGAAGATGTTTGATGATGGAATTTTATAACTATTATTCATAAACATATATTCTCTGTGGGTGTGGCTACCCAGCACAACAACAAAGAAATACAAATCAAGCAACCGACAAAATGTCATGTCGCTCATTGCTGGGCTGTTTAGGACAAAACCTCAGATTTTCATGGAAGAATTTTACTGTCGCTTAATCGCGATGCACCTGGTTAGAACATGCTGTAAGATGTTTTCTTTTGACTAAGAACTATCTACATTCTTAAAACAAAAATACAAATTCATAATTGGTTCAGCCATGCAGATCTTGTTAGCTTCTTCTGTCATGAATATTCTCAAATGCACTGCAAATTAATTAACTCAGATGTGTGTTACAGGTGGCCCAGAGTCAATCCCAGACCAAAGGAAGCTGTCAGCAGGAGAGATGTGGAGCTCTGCAGTGAATGGATTGGGTGGTTACAAGACTTATGTTGAACAACAACCTTCTTTTGCACAGATGACAATGCAGATGAGGTGCAGGCCAAAGACAGGACAGACTCTGGTCTTGTACTTCTTAAAAAAGTTCCCCTGAGTGTTCAGTCGGCCAGGCAGTGTCACCTAACAAGTCACCAAAACTAACAAGTCCCATGACGTGCTCGGTATGGCACTCAGCATAAGGAATAGAAGTATTCTCACTGTAAGAACAGGTGACTACAGTAGCACAAGATTCTCACATGATTATGCATAATGAGCCTTAACCATTTATCCTTAATTGAGGTAAGGTCACTTTCGATTGAGCGATCGACACATGCACATTTTTGACTCATTACCCAGATTTTATGCTGCATTTAAACACCTTTACCAGGGTTCTTACTGGCTTATCCAGTATGCGCATACCCGTTTACATTTTGAAATCATAACTTATCATAACTTGATGATTTCCGGTCCAACGTAAATGCAGTTTTTTTTTATTATTATTATTATTTTTTTTTTAAAGGCTGAATTTGTATTCTCATCAGCGTACTGCCACGCAAGTATTAAACATCCTGCAATATTTGCCAAAAACGCCTAAAAAAAGGCCTACCCAAATTAAAATGCATGCTGTTCTTGAACCCTTTGGAGTATATGCATGCTTTTGGTCTCTTTTGAAAGGGGAGACTTTGAGGTTTGTTCCTGAATAGTCAGAATCACTGTAAGTCTTACTTGTATTGAGTAATAGAACTTTGAACACACTCAAAAAGGGGAAATAAACTCCGCCTACATTTTTTTTTTGTAAAAAGATGCCTGCAGATAACTACAGCTGGGAGGACATAGCTGGAAAACACAATTAGATCACAGCATGAAGCCTTACCAAACCCAATATAAAATTTGATAACAATACATTAGAAAATGAGTGTTTTACACATGTTTATCCAAGTGTATGTATAGGCTTCAAGGATATTGATACCTGGCCACACCTCTAAAATGCACCGACTGGCTAAAATGACCTGTCCATCTAAAGTCCAGGGGTCAGCGGACATTTTGACATAAAAATATCTGTAATGTTTACATGTTCAAGGTAGCTTCATCAAAGAATACAAAGTTGTGTCAGCTCTGTCGGTTAGCTCGAAATGCTACGTCTATACTACGTGGGTGTTTATTGATATATAAATGTGTTATGGACCAAAAACTTTGTTGAATTGGATTGTATGGACCCTTTACAGTGTAACTAAACCATTTTTGATGGAATGAAGTGGATCAGTAGAGTAAGATGAGCATTATAAGTGAGTTTCTACCATTTTGGATTCGTTTATTTTGCTGTAAGTGGTCTGAGAAATACACCGATTGTACCCGCTGTGTTAAGTGTATATTAAAATGGTTTACATCGTTCGAATCACAAGAGTCTCAGCTTTCCAACGATGTAAGATATGTGTATCTTTTAATTTTTGAGTTTTTGCATTTCATGAAGTTATTGCGCAATAGTCGACCGGGCCCGCAGACGACCCGACGGGCTGTTACACGCTCAGTTTGACAAAATGCATTACTGCATTTTGGGTTTGCAGGCAGAAAGGCTTAAAGGCAGTTAAGAGTCTTTACATTAAATATAGGAAAAGAGAATATCTGTAAATGTAAGAGATTCAATATAAGAGATACTGTTCAACAACAACAACAACAACAAAAACAACAGAAAAGAAATGAAACCATGTGCAGTTGAACAGACCAATTGGCTGGTGAACATATGCTTGGCCACCAGCAAGAACAGCATGGAAATTTCCATTTTTTGGTCTGAGCTGGTATTATCAGCTGGGGTTACACACAATGGGAAAAAGCACAAGGTCTTGCAAAGTAAATGAGAGGATCATACATTGAAACTGGGGAGCTATATTATGTCAGATTCATATTGAGTGTGTGCCGCGGAGACCAAATTTAAATGAGCAGCAATAACTGGCGGTAATATCACAGACAGATGGGCCCTCAGGCAGAGCTCCAGGAGGGGTGTCTCGCCCTGCCAGAGTCTGCTGCCTGGCTCGGGCTCTTGTTATGAGGCCTAGTGAGACATGGACTGAAGTCTTTGAGTAAATTCAGGATTGGTTATAAAGCTCCTCTCTGGGGACTACATATGTAGGGTTCAACATGAAAAGTTAGCATGGTAAAGCGAGAGGCTCTTGGCAGTGCAGTTCAAAAGGCTAGTATACAGATGAAAAACTAGGTCTGCATTAGGCTATGAGGACAGAGTAGACCAGTGAGTTTGATATGCCCATCTGACCAGGCTCTGACAGAAAAGCCAATTAGCTCACATTCAAGTTATTTTTCTCTTTCATCCCATCAATGTATGGCAAGGCTCTTGAACTTTTATTAGGCACTACCTGGTTTTCATGAGGTTTAACCTCTGTAGAGAAAGGAAACAATTGCTCTGTTCCAATATCTAGTGAGCAGCCTCACTGCCTACTGCTTACATAAGCAAATACCTTCTATGGCAATATTCCCAAACAGATAATTTAAAAGATTTCAAGTTTGCATTCTTAAACCTATAAAGCAGAAACTTCAACTTAAAATATAAAATATTAGGGGTGTCAAATAGTTAAAATAATTAACGTCGAGGTCCTGATCTCACTGTCAGGGTTTATTTTGCAATACCATCCGGCTGACAGTGCATTATCCCCCTTATTACACTAACCAAATAAATAAAAACATAGACATAAAATATTGAGTTGCATTGAAATTATGTAATTATGCAAGAGTAAATAAATCGCTGAACAGCTGAAATCCACCTCTGGTATGTGCCGGAGTTCTGTAGATGTATTTTTTTGTAATTAATGAACGTCTGACTACATATTATGCATCCTATTACAAGAATATACTTGCCAAATTAACAAATAATAGGACATGAAACACTGTTTTGCATTGAAATAATGTAATTAAGTGATAAGAAAGAAATCGCTGAACAGCTGAAATCCATATTCGGTTTGAGACAGAGTTCTGTAGGTGTTTATTTTGTAATATATGAACATCTAGCAGTTCATTATGCATCTTATTACAAGACTACTTGCCAAATTAAATAAATGCACATGAAACACTGAATAAAGTTGAAATGATATGGCTCAGATACCAGTATTAGCAGTCTGATACATGGCTGTGTGGTTGTTACTGAGAAATGTCAGACCACTAGATGGTGCCATTGACCAACTAAAATTGACGATTCCAGAGAGCCGTGTAATAACACGATTAAAGGGATAGTTCATCAAAAATGAAAATTCTCTCATTATTTACTCACCCTTATGATATCCCAGGTGTGTATGACTTTCTTGCTTCACCAGAACACATTTGAAGAATTCACACTTTTGGTGTGAAAAAAAAAATAAATATTTAAGTACTTTTATTAACTCTAAATCATGCTTCCGGTCGGCAGCTGTAAACGCATGTGACGTAATCGCATTGGCATTTGAAACATGGAAGAACTAATGCATGTGCTTCGCAGTCTGAAGATCAGCATTGTTTACAAATGAGGAATGCTGTGCAGTAGCTTGGTTGATTTTGGTTTAGATCTGTTATTATCTTTACTCACAATGGTGTGTTTGTGTGCTCATCCTGGATGTCTAAACCGAGTGGAGAATGTTTATGGATATCGATTACCTCGATATCCATGGCAACGCGAATATGTTACACGAGAGACCGCTTGGACTCCACCCTCTTCTGAAGCATTGGATACATAAATATTTTTCTTATTCACACTGAAAGACATCGTTTTAAAAGACAATAATTTAACATGTAGAGTCATATCGATGACGTTTATGCTGAATGTCTGTGATTATTGGACCTTAAAAACAAAAAGCCATGCTCTTGCATTTTAAGGACTTAATGATCTAAGATATTTTTTATTTTATTTTTTTCTTCAAATGTGTTCTAGTGAAGAAAAAAAGTCATACACACCTGGGATATCATGAGTGTGAGTAAATAATGAGATAATTTTCATTTTTGGCCAAACTATCCCTTGAATATCATGACATTATTTGTATCTTACATGTGCATGCCTCAGATGCCTTAAAATATAGTCTAGGTACTCGGTTTACAAGGTTTTGGACAGTGGTGGAAAGAGCACTGATTTTTTTTACTTAAGTAAAAGTACTGCTACAGAAGAAATAATTCACTTGAGTACAAGTAGAAGCACTGAGAAATATTATGACTCAAGTAAGACTAATAAGTAGTTTGTCAAAAAACTACTCAAGTAATAACGTTACAAGTTACTTTATGAAAATAACATTATATAGAGTAAATACACTTCCATTTTTAGGACGTTTCAAGAAATTTTTGCTCCTTCCTTTCTCTAAGGATGCATTACATTTATCAAAAAAACTGCCAAAATCATTATTTGCAAATTATGATTATGGTTTGAAATAACTGTTATAAGTGGTATTTATTCAATTTTTTCTTTACCCGTGATGGCAAACATATACAGTGTGATCTATTCCTTAAAAAAAAACATTTTAAAGTGATAATTTGGTACTAAAAAAGTTTCTTATTATTAGAACAATTGAAATTTGTTGCACAACTATGCTGAAAACAAAATACAGTGATTGTGTCCAAATTTGCTAATGTAATGAGTTTTTATAAGTTGCTTTACACTTGCAAGTCAAATTTTGGTTTAAAAATGGGCAAAAAAAAAAAAAAAAAAAATTTCACCTGAAATTCTATTTTCTCCTAAATTCTATTGTTTTAGAGAGACTATTCCATGCATTACTGAATTGAAATAATAATCTCTAACCAGGATATAGAGGGGAGTGGATGATCCAGATGCACAACAAAAAGACAAGTAAATCACAGTCTCTAGTTTGAGAAACAGACTCCTCACAGGTCCTAAACTAGCAGCTTCTAAACGCCAAATACCTGCATTGCTGCAAGAGGATTCTTGGACAAACAGAACATTTTAAGAATACAACATTTATTTAAACAGAAATAGCAATTTGTAACATTTCTTAATTTCTCTAAACCGTCTCTAAACTACATAATGTGCATTGCGATTGAAACACATTCCTATGTCAGGTTTATTCTCATTCACGTATGCCCAAGTATTTTGGATATTAAACTAATATACTGTGAAAAAACAATATAATGCAGTATCATAGAGGAGGAAATGTATCCTCTATGATATTGCAGCAATTATCCAGATATGGAATGAGATTATTAAGCAAACTGTTGTCAACTTCTACAAGCCAACTGAATAAAATAAGGCAAAAATAAACATTTCACTCAGTGTTTAGTGAGAGATACGATTGATTCAAACACAAAAATTAGTTGTTCTGTATATGCATTATTGTATTCCAATTTTAATAATAAAGTCTTAATTAACTTAATTAAGCATTTGGTTATATTTATGATTTTTCATACCAACAACCATCCCTTGTGCACTTTTGGCCTCTAGCAGGTGAGGCTTTTCAGACAGATAAACAGCAGCACAGGGCAGGGAAGTACAGTACAGCACCATGAGTGAGAGTTACCCGCTAGGACAGTTTATTTTGAACAAGAGGGGCGGACAGTTACAGAATTTAACGCAGGAGTACAATAACGAACTGATGCGATTTAAGTGAGACCGGCTGTGTGCACGATGGTGCGAGGAACCGGACAGCGGGGAAAAAAATCAATAATGTTCGGTGAAAATTCAAAAGAAGATCGCAATGTATGTAATTGTAACTATATCATATATTATTTATAAAACACGGGAACCCATATTTTGAATTTCGGGGATATTTTTGCTAATTTCAATGCCATTTTTGCTCCCCGTTAATTTTAGAAATGAATGGCATTGTATCTTTCTACAGTATTAAAACGTGTGTTTTAGACATATAGTGGCAAGTAAACAAGATATCCCCACATATATGTCAAACTACATATTTGACAGTAAAATCATTGCCTACCTTAAAAACAAGTTAAGTTTGATCAGAATCACAGTCTTAAAGTTATTGTATAGTGATAGGGCAGAAAGTCTTAAAGAAGCTAGAGAAGGCAGGACACCGGAGGCAGTTTATGCATGTTGCTGTGCTCATGTTGCTGTGCCCGGCAGGCTTCCGTCTTGCCACGCACAGCACGTTTTAATTTATAAACAGATTTAGCATTTATAACTTTCTTCACAAAAAGACAGAAATATTATGTCTTTTTTTGTACTTCGTAATTGTGGTGAAAAATAACTGTAGCGAAGTTGAATACTTCATTTTTAATCAACTCAAGTAAAAGTACAATTATTTATTTATACATAAAAAAGTTGAAAATGTAAAAAAATAAAAAATAAATACTCATGTACTGTAATGAGAGTAGTTGTAATTAGTTACTTTCCACCTCTGGTTTTGGAACAGAGGTAATGTCTTCCAAAAGACTGATGAGCACAAAATTCTCGCTCAGCCTTTGAAATTCCATGTTTTGTCGAGAGCCCCAGGACTGTGAATAAAATGTTGAACAGAATGTGTTGACGTGTACCATGCACCAGACAAAAATAATGATGGAGAACAGCAGTTAGGATAAGTGTTCTCTTGCAAATACAAAGGAGGAATCACAGCTCTAAGGCTCAAGAAGATTACTTGTACCACACTGATTGTTGGGGAAGTGAACCTGGGTTACAGTGTTTCAGAGCTTCTGTGTATGAATACTAGCCTAAATTCCACTAAAAGTAAGAGTGTGAAAGTGAACCTAAGATATCTTAGTAGTGTAAATGAGTGAATAGAGTGTTTTTTGTGTCCCTGCTTAAACCAGCCCAGGGTGGTTAGGTAGTCTCCCAGCCTGAACAAACTGGTTAGCCTGGTCTGTTTTGATGGTTTTAAGAGGGGTTTTGGACACATTTCAGCTGATCAGACTTGGAGACCCGCAGGCTGACCACCTAAACTAGCTGAAACCAGCTTGGCCAGACTCAGAGATCAACTAAATCAGCTTTAACCAGGGCCATTCACAACGAACACGTTTTTGCGGCCATCTAAACTATTTTAATATTGTTTTCCTACGTAAACTTGTGCTACATAGACATATTTGTTTATTGTGCAGCGTCTATTGTTCAGCATCTTACGAAGAAGCGCTGCATTTATTTATTTTTTACGTTGTGTCAAGACCAGTAAGCCACCGTAGAATGGTTTAAAATGGTTTTATAGTAAATCTTATAAATGCATTCTCTGGTCGAATTAAGCATACCAAAGCAAAGTCACTGTGGTGTTTATTAAGTTGCTGGTGCAGATGACTTTTTCCACAGATGACGGTGGAATTTTAGAAGCTGTAGAGGTGATGAAAGGCAAAAGTACACAGTTTGGTCTAGTAAATCCCTTAGAAAAATCACCTACAATAGCAAATCCCATGACAGTATAACACTCAACATATGGGAATGAAGTGCTCTCACTGTGAGAGCAGATGACAACAGAGCTATCCAAGCGACACATACAGATCACATGGTTATTTAGATGTAGTCATGTTGTGATATGGTGACAGCATACACAATATGGCAAATAACATAGGGTGATTTGAAGTCGTCAAAGAAGTTAAAGATCAAAAGTAGGATATCTCTAGGATAAAAATGGGGGGAAATATATTAACTTCAGTGAATTCCTGCATCGCAGCAGAAAACCAAATGGCGGGGACTGAGGCAAGATTGTCCAACAATATTTTCATTCTACATACTTTCAGTTTATATTTCATACTTTAGTGTCTACCTAATGTACTTTTTTTTTGGAGCAACTTATTGCAACTACTACATTGCTTTATATTCCTACATACAGTATATCTTAAATGAAGCATGTTCAACTTTTGAGTTTTATAACACACTTTAGTAACACATAAGTAAAGTGTGTATTTATGTAACATAACTTGTAATGCACTTGAAATATATTTTAAGTATACCGTTAGATTCACTTAAATCTGATATATGGTAGAGGCAAAAGCTAATTAATTTGATTACACTCCTCTAGCGCACTAAAGCATTATTAAATCAATATCAAAAAGATTATTTAAAATGTAATTTAAAATGTAGAATACTCAAATATACATTATAATATTAAATTGACATTATCATTGTATTTTTTTGAAAGTGTGCTTAAGTATGTTCAGATGCATGTATGCAGCTCATTTCCTCACATCCTAAAGTATCCAATGACAATACCTGAAAATCCACTTTATAAAAAGGCATTTTAGGATTTCAAATATGGCATATGATCAATACACTTTAAGTGTGCTGTTTTTCACAAGGGTGAAGCACGGTTCTGGGCAAAAGAGTATTCTGTAAGTACTTTGATGAAAAAAAGTTGGGAAAAGGACATTTTTTACAACTCTGCAGCACAGCTTTTTACGTTTCACACCAGATGAAAAATAACAGCGAGCAACACCCTTTAATACCAGCACCTCCACACTTTTATGTGAAAGAAATATGGCCGGAATAAACTAAGAGCGCAGATTTTTGCTACAGGCGACAAAAAACTAATTTCAAGGTGGATTTTGTCTTGCTGCATCACAGTGGGCAAAGAGATACTCTTGGTTTGTTATTCTGTATTTGTTGTAATTCAGGCATGAAAGTGTGCATACTCAAAATAGATATATTCATTCACACCTACGGATCTGTTTCTACAGAGGTTGTCTGCCACCATATTAACTGCCAAAATGTCTGTTCCGCCCAGTTAACATGATGGTGATTGACAGACATGAGAGCAATAACTATTCCATCACAACATACATTAAAAAGAAGACGAAAAAAGCTGTTAAAATAAAGAGTAAACCTCTTGCAAATACATTGAAATGTATCTCCACAAAACATTCCTAACTTAAGAAACTTTTATCTCTGCAAATACCAAAATGTTCATTACAAACATATATTTCAGACTCTGAACAGACGTCTTTGTGTAATACTGATCAATGCACACCTGTGTCCTCACATTCAAGGGTATTTTAATAGATATATATTAATGTGAAATATCACCTTAACAGCCTACAGACTAAGGAGCTATATTACTTGGCAAAAGAACTGATTGTTCCAATAATCAAAAAATAATAAATGTAAATGTATTGTAAATGTAGTTATTCGTAAATGTGTTTATGACATATTTAATCTTTTTTTATTTAAAGATATATTTAATATGTATTAATTTGTGTCTTTTATGATATTGCTGTTGTGCCACTTTATTAAACACGAAGCCACGTGAGGCCACGTGTTAATGTGAATATGCTATAACAGCGGTATTGCCTCAAATGTCTTTGACTTACAATAAAATAATGAGAAGTAGTGATTAAACGTATTGCTTAATGTGGCTTATTGCTTTTATAAAACAGGAGCAATGACAATATGATAAAAATCACCAATGTTCAATTAACAGTTCAATTAATCAATAATAATAGATAGAATTCTTATTAGTAATATAGTTCATTAATCTTACTGTAGGCTGTTTACGGTTGCCATGCAATTTGCCACATTAATACAGGACTCAAAGGATGTGTGTTCACAGCTGTGCATATGTGGAGGTGAAAAGAAGTATTGGCCGTAGTGGGTAACACCATCAATAAAACAGAAACTCAACAGATGCAGACAAATAGAAATGACTCTATTGGCAGTAAGCTCATTTTGAGGTTATATACAATACTGTTTTCACCTCTTCAGCCAGCTCAGTAAAAAGCAAACAATCACACTGCCAACTCCATTCATAAACATTTTAGAAAAAAACCTACCCCCAACAATCTCTGCCACTTTTGGCAGCTCTCTCATGTTTTGCCTCTCGTTGTACCCTTCCCATGCCCATCCTCCATTTTTTCATGCCCCAAATCCCAGGGAGGGTTACTTTAAGGTGTTCAATTTACCAAAGACAGATGGAGACTCTGTTGTTCTGATTTCATTATTATATTCTGTTCCTACTGGGGCTGCGAGTTGAAGGGGACAGGAAAAGAGAGACAAAAAAGCAAGATCGAGAGAGAGAGAGAGAGAGAGAGAGAGAGAGAGAGAGAGAGAGAGAGAGTGAGTGAGTGAGTGAGACAGAGAGAGAGAGAGAGAGAGTGAGTGAGTGAGAGAGAGAGAGAGAAGGCCCTAAACAGAGTGTATTTTGCCAACATGAGTTGGCAAAATATCTCTTTACTGCGGTTATACTGAGACAGACCCTAACCAAATACAGGCTGTGACCACACATTGGCAATTGAAACAGGAAGACACAAAAAATCATGGCAACCAAAAGAAAACCGAATATGTGCTCACTGTTTGACAGGTGAGGTCGAGACAGAAATGCACTTCCTCCTAAAATGTGAAACATTCAGAGAAATAAGGAATGTTTACTTAAACAAGTTTAACTCTGAAACTTCAGACTTTTAAATGATCTCTCAAAATTAAAAATACTCATGGGTGGAGGAGACAGGGCACATCTTGCTGCCCAATATGTATCAACATGCCACAACCCGAGGGACAGTGAAAGATCTGGACAAACACAGACACACACACAATGTGATGTGGTCAAATAAATAATAATAATAATAATAATAATAATTTATATATTGCTGTTATTTCTATATTACTAATAATTACATTATATACTGTCCAAGTTATTGGACAAAATGTATTTTGCTTTTATTTTATTTATTCTATATGATGCTTTGGCAACATTGTTTATGCCAATAAAGCCCATTGAATTGAATTGAATTGAGAGAGATTTTCTCCTTTGATTGAAAAGAGGTCTATCTCAAAATTAACATTAACCCTCTGAAAAACAATGGAGTGGAAGCTAATGCCAGTTAATTTTGACATAACGTAAATCTTTACAAACATCCACTTTCCCTGAATAATTAGAATAAATATTGTGATTTTTATTTTGAGAGAGAAACCATGCAATGGGGTACAATTCATGTCTGTAGAAGAAACGTTGCAGGATGAATCACTTGCAAAAGTTTAATACTTGGGCTTAGGAGTTTGTGTAGATCCCTAACTTTAAGTGTCGAGCAATAGTACTAATTATGCTTGCCTTGGCATTATGCTGCATTTTTGTCAAAGCATGCATTGTGCACCAACTCTTTAGAGTACCTTTAAATTGACATTCATTTATTTAGTTGAAACATTTATGCAAATCGATTTAAAATGAGGAATGTGACAACAAAAGTAGTGCTGTGATACAAAGTTGCAAGGTTAGGTAGAAAAATTAATTATATATTTATTGTTGCATAATGCATCATGTATCATAAATTAGTTTTAAAGCATAATATGCAGCTTGAAGAGTAGACTGTGAAGTATGCAGAACATGAAAATATATCTAAAACACAGTCAGAACACAGGACAGAAAAAGAGACAAAGATTGAGAGAGAGGAGAATACAGAGCTTGATTGCAGTCAGAAAGAATGAATGTTTTACCTCTGCTGAAATATTAGTTGCAACTTACATTTAAATTTATGATCTTGGCATATGCTTTGTTTCTTATAATAAACTCATTTAAAAGACATTTAAACAGACGTAAATTGTGTTCATTAGGGCTAGGGTTAGGTTAGGTTTACAGTTAGGGGTTAGCACAGTGAAAGTTCAATCCAAATTATTAATAGTGCCTAGAAATTATATTCACAGCTATTTGGGTTTACAAACCATGAGCTTCCATATTAAAACTAAGCATCTTAAACCAGCCTAAAGTGTGTCTTAGCTGGTTTAATGTAGTCTAAGTGGTCTCCCAGATTGGCCAAGCTCTTGTTTGGCTGGTTAAGCTGGTCATCCACCAACTGGTTTCCAAGTCTGAACAGCTGGCAAGTGTTCACCCCTCTAAAACCATAAAAACAGATCAGCCTAATAACTAGCTAACCACCTTAGGCTTTCTAACAAAACACTTTCTAAGCACATACAGTATAGGCTAATCCACTACACAACACTCGAGCTGGGATTGAAGAAGGTGACTAAAATCTTACACATGGGTGGTAAAGATGCCATAGATGAGGTCTTGTTCGGGCAGGTAGAAGGTGCTTTGCAGCTCATTGTAGTAAAAGGGGATCTCTCCCGAACGTGAGCAGTTGAGCCGGGCCTTGGTAAAGGTGGTCCATGTGTCCTCCAGCAGGAAACGGCCTCCAATGTCATTCTTGCAGACCCGTGCCACCCGTGAATACACTGTCTTACCGCAATCATGCTCCACAGCATTTTCTCTCAAGAAGAAGAAGGTAAAAAGACCCACGTCAAACGCCGAGATGAAGTGAGGTTCTAGAGGAAAATGGAAAACAGAGAAGCACGACTTAAGACCTTGGATAACCATGTTAAATGGGCCGATCTATGACAGGGCTCTCAGTAGCATAATGCATCAGTTAAGTAGCAAAAGTTAAAACTCCTTAATGTCATGCAATGACATTCTAAATACTGCCATTTTCTGTTCAAGCATGAAAATGCCCCTGTGTGTGAGGACCATAAATAAATGGTTTACCAAGTCTGCAATTGGAAAGCTTGACTGTCCAGCACAAAGTTCAGACCTCAACCCTGTTGAACACCTTTGGGATGAACTGGAATGCAGACTGCAAGCCACATTGCAAAACCTCACTGATGCTCTTGTGTCAGAATGGGAGTAAATCCCCACAGCAATGTTCCAACATCTAGTGGAAATCTGTTATAACCCCAAAAGGAGGGATTGATGCCCTAATTTTGAAACACACATATGGGTTGGGTGTTTGTGTGTCCACATACTTCTCGACAAGCAGTGTACCTATATACATTTAGATTGGAAGAGAAAATTGTGTTTGTATGCAGCATGCAATAGTTTTAGGTTCTAAATAAAAAAAAGAAGTCCCATTAGTCCAGATGGCATTGGTTTGGATTGCATTAGTCAGAGTTAATATTACACACTCTAAATTATGTCCTTCCCCAAGGCCTGTCTATTCCACAGCCAACAGCCAAATCCATTAATGCATGGTATAGAGATTCACCACAATCATTGCTGGGGCCATCACAGCAGTTTAAGAGAATGAGATTACAGTTATGATGTGAAGCACAAGAGAGGCATCAATACAAATACCTGCTTTTTGATTCAATTTTAAACACTAATACAAAATCTCAGCGGGTATAAGACACAGAAACAACTAGATGTCTAGAAAAAACTCAGCATGAATAAGAAAAAGTGAGTATCTGCATGAAATCCAAAAAGGATAATCTTGTAGAAACTGAGGAACAAATGGTTCAGTATTAATGCTAAAAACTACATTGTACTGGTATGGTGAATACAACATACTGTATAACAGTTGTCGCTTTACAGTCTGCACATGGCCTGAGTATGACTCTCCGAGATTTGATTCTCTGTCCAGAGGTGATGACACAGGGTACTGCTTATTGTAATCAAAAATGACTACTTCAGCTTGCAGTTTGCAGAAGACATCACAACTAAAGTTCCAGACAGATCAGGGTGAAAACAGTGGTCAGGGAAACACAGTGAATACTAATGCTGATGCCTTCAATGCTACAATAATTATTTCTCAGAGGAAATTCCATGAATTAATCAGGTCGTTTTGAATAAGCAGGACTTGGATGAGTGTGAGTGTGTTGGTTTGTTGAGGGACTGGACATGACAATCAGTATTTTCCTTCTTCCATGCTTTGGGCTATGTATGTTTGGGATGGAATACTGGCTCACTATTCCTGAATACTGCAGAGTGTATAAGTGTCTCCTCAACTGTGGGCACCTTTACCATATGTTGACTTTTGATCAAAAAGTACAGATTTCAACTTTTTTTCTTCTTAATATGGGAAGTTCCCATTAAAACTGACACGAATAGATTTGACTATTTTAGCCTTGTTCCAGACCTTCAATATTAAATCATTCAAATCCTTTATAAAAATACAAATTACTAGATTTAAAACTACAATAATATACACAAAGTGTGAAATAAACATAAACCAGTACAATATTTACAGCTTGAAAATTATTTCTATATATTTTTTCAAAATATACGACAGTAATGGCCACAGTTGTGGCATAATTTCCACCACACCAAACAA
Organism: Moxostoma hubbsi; assembly: GCA_032164185.1. Lineage (NCBI taxonomy): Eukaryota > Metazoa > Chordata > Actinopteri > Cypriniformes > Catostomidae > Moxostoma > Moxostoma hubbsi. The sequence continues at coordinate 8,781,856 of JAVLUX010000011.1, read as the reverse complement.
TTTTGCCCCAATATTTTTTTTTTCCCCAAATTTAATGTACTTGTTTACCAAGTCAACAAAAGTGTCAGTGGATAGCATGTTTAAAATGAAATATGAGATATAAAAACATTAAGTGAAACAGAAGGTATTTTTCCACGGGAAACACCTCAAACATTGGTGTGCTAGATTGCTGTCACATGACTCAATCATGTTGTGTGTTTAATTGAACAAGTACCATCCAGTTATCATCTTGAAAAACTGCTCACGTCAACTTTACATCAGTTATCATCTTGGAAAACGTGTGCATGTGCGCGTGCATACATGCGTCCGTGTGTGTGTGTGTTTATTTGTTGGCCACAGTCAGGAGAAAGCACCAAGCTGGGAAGTGAATTAAGAGTCTCGATATGCTTCAGTGGAGAGAGTCATGTGCTAATAGGCACACAGTAGGCGATGATGACATTTCTCATTGAATCAGAGTTTTGCTAAAACAATATCATATCTCACTTTGGGAGAACCACACAAGAGCAGTGCTAAAAACATTCAGTCAGCGCCTGCCATGAACGGTCCAAAACAGTCCAGATGGATTCAATTCCAGACCCCTGACGTACAAGACGTTTTATTTAAGGAATGTCCAATTTTAAAACAAGTTTAGCTCAACTGACAGCATTTGAGCCATAATGTTGTTTACAAAATAATCATAATTTCGACTTGTACCTCGTTTATTTAAAAACAGCAAAAATTAAAGTAAGGCGCTTACAATGTATGTAAATTGGGCCAGTTCATGAACATTAAAATACACTGTTTTCAGCAGTAGACATAAACATTATACAGTACATGTTAACATGAGTTTAGTGGGATAAAATGAGGTATTTACCACTGTCACAGCGTTTCCTAAATTAAAGGGTTACATGTGCTACCTCGTCATGACAAGAAAGTTATACAATTATTGGATATAACTCTACACAAAGTTAGTTAGCAATTTTATTACATTAAAATCATATGAACATGTATCATATTTACTGTACTTCTCATGGCTATACTTTCGAAACTTGGCCCCATTCACTTCCATTGTAAGTGCCATATTTTAACTGCGATCTTTGATTTTTTTAATAAACGAGTCATGAATCAAAATATTTTTTTGTGCTAATCAACATTATGCTACAAATGCTGATGACTGAGCATAACTTGTACTGAACTTGGAAAATTCCTTTAATAAAGAAAGTGTTCAGTTGGGAAATAATGAGAATTGGGAGCAGGTAGGTACAACTGTATGAGAAAATGAATTACAAGGTACAGGATAAAGCCTTTGTTTGGGTAAAGGCTATTCCAGTATGCTTATTACTGTATGTTTTATATAAAGGCTTTTGCACCAAAAACAGCCATAATTTAGTTTAAATCATAATTTCCACCCTCTTTCTCTCTCTCTCTCTCTCTCTCTCTCTTTCTCATATAATTAAATGAAGGATTGCTGAGAAACAACACCAAAAACAATTCAGTGAAAACGTTCACGAGTGCTATGAGAGAAGCTTGTTTACAGTGGCATGCATGTTCATGTGAGAACCTGCATTGTTTAAATGATTAAAAGCTTGTTTTGTATGCCTTCAGAAGACTTGGAATTTAAAGCACAAGCCTCAAGGACTACTTTTACAATACTTTAGGGTCATTTTTTAAGTTTCAAAGTGAGTCACTATCAACTGCCATTGTATTGAATACACGGAAGGGGGTATATTCTTCTGTGTTCAGCATAAGACAGAAAATCAAACAGGTTTGGAACAAGATGTAGGTGATTAAATGCCATGACAGAACTTCTACTACTTCATTTAAATGGCAAAGTAGAATGTTTTGCTACTGTTTCTTTAAGATCAATGTTTTCAATGTTAATAACCTGTGTTATGATTATCTAATCTCTTTGCATGTTCTGCATTGTATTTAGGAATAATGTCACGAATAACACTATTTAAAACAAGACATTTTTTCTACATAATTTCAATAAATTAACTTTTTGCGCTGGGGTCGAAATTTTGAGTTCTGAAAGTAACAGTATGCTTTTGTAGTATATTGAACTTTCTAATTTCAAAAGCTCAAAATGGTAAAAAGTAAATCTTAACTTATTCCATGATATGACCTTTTAAGGTTGCTTGTTCTGTGTTTGCATTCACATATGGTCAATGTTCATAGACTGGAGGCAAAATTGAATGCCTCAATGATCATACTAATGATCCCCTCTCTCTTTCTCTGCCTCTCTCTCTCACTCTTTGCCTTTCTTTCTCTCCCTCAAGTGTGGACCTACAGTGAAACTAAGTGTGCAGTCCGACTGGGTGACATGAAGCATTACAGCTGCAATTTCATCCTCTCTCTGCCATGTGGAATAATTACACAGCTGGGTGGCTATATGTTGGTCCACTCTATCCAAGACTCCAAGCCCGAACTTTAGCCTCCATAACCTCTCTTTAATTCCACAACCCCTTAGTTTTTATCATCATCTCAAATACTCCATTACACCTCAGTGGAGCCTGTATGAATTACAAGTCTGACTCCAGAAGTTTCTTATTCTTTTTGTATTGATGTCTGAATACATTTTCAATAGGAAAAGGCACAGTGTCAGCAGCTGGGAGATTATTGACACCTTTTGACTATGTTTAGATTGTGTCTGTGTGTGTGACTAGATTTTCTCTTGACAAACTGGGATTACTCTAAAAATCTGTCGTAAACATGGAAGATGTGATTACAAACGTGTTGCAGTGCTGTACCCACTTTTGCTGAAGGACAATTTCAGACAGATATACAAGTCATCAGGGAAGTTACCATGTAGGAACACTTGCAGAATAAAATGAACACAGGAGTGGTCCCGGAATATAAATGTACTGACTCAAATTTTATTGCTAAGAGGTTGCTTCACAATTAAAAGAACACTTCTTGGCATTCTCAGTTATGGCTCAGTTATGTATCAATTAAATTTCTCAGATGATTCTCCTAAAGTTCCTTGGGGATTAAGAGTAGTGTACAATAGGGCTAAAGGCTCTGCAGGTAAAAGGCTCCATTGATTTTATTTTCTCCCAAAACACTAAACAGCAACAAAAACTACCAGATCACTTTCCTAAACACCTGTTTGTCACTATTCACTGGAACATTTTCCTGATCTATGAGATCTTTGAGAGTGGTACCTAAAGGTTGATTGTGAGGCAATTTGATTTCGTAATTTTTTTTTTTTTTTTTTTAATTTTGCAAATTTATGTGGCTAATGAAAATCCCTGAAATGAACACATTTATTTTTAGATAAAATACATTTTTATAATTTTCAGTCATTAAATAATATTTTTTTCAATAACTGTCCAAAAAGTCCAAACTTTTTTTTTTTTTAAACTGAATGTTAATTGAAATATTCTTCCGTTATTATTTATTTTACAAAAATTATGTTTCACTATCAATATTTAATAAAACAAATCTTTTTTTTTTCCTTGAAACATTTTGTGACCAGAAAAAAGCAAAATTTCCATAAGGGATACCTTTAGCCCTGTTGTACCCTATAAAACATCTCGGGTTACATGTGTAACCCTTGTTCCCTGAAAAAAGCGGAACGAGATGCTGTGCTTTGCTAAGCGCTATGGGGAACGACCCAGTCGTGAACGAGCTGTGAATATGTGTGTAACACGTCAATGAACATTGACCGGAATTTATAGCCTCGGCTGATGTAGTCATTAGACGCACCTGTGGCCAGGCTATAAATGGATGCGTCACCAGGTGTCGTCAGATACTTCTTTTTGAAGAGCAGTCCTGGGACGTCCCAGTGCGGCAAAGAAGCGCAGCATCTCGTTCCGCTTTTTTCAGGGAACAAGGGTTACACATGTAACCCGAGACGTTCCCTTTACAAAAAGCTTCACTATGATGCTGCGCTTTGCTAAGCGCTATGGGGAACGCAATGCCCACGCCGCCGCACTGGGGCTGTCCGGACCCCTGACCGCTGTGAAGTGTTCTCACAAAACGCGAGAGGTCCCAGACATGAGCTTGAGATGTCGACTCAAGGGCATAAAAGCCCGGAGTAGCAAAACATCTAACACCATAAAATCCGAAGAATGTGTGCGGAAAGGACTAGCCTGCCGTATCACAAACCTGTTCAGACATGAGCTTGAGATGTCGACTCAAGGACATAAGAGTCCGGAGTAGCAAAGCATCTAGCCCACAAAGTCAGAAATGAGTTTGAGATGCCGACCCAAGGACATAAGAGTCCGGGGTAAAGCATCTAACTCAAAAAGTTCGTACCACAAACTTGATTTGGCATGAGCCTGAGATGTCGACCCAAGGACATAAGAGTCCGGGGTAGCAGAGCATCCAGCCCATGAAGAAAATTGTAGAATGTGCGTGGAGAGGACCAGCCCGCCGCATCACAAACTTGTTCCGGCATGAGTTTGAGATGTCGACTCAAGGACGTAAGAGCCCGGAGTAGCACAAACATCCAAACTATAGAATCTAATGAATGTGTGCGGAGAGGACCAGCCTGCCGCATCACAAACTTGCTTAGACATCAGCGTGGATGTCGACCCAAGGGCATAAGAGCCCGGGGTAGCAGGAACATCTAGCCAAACCATAGATCCTGAAGAATGTGTGCGGAGAGGACCAGCCTGCCGCATCACAAACTTGCTTAGACATGAGCATAGATGTCGACTCAGGGGCGTAAGAGCCCGGAGTAGCATGAACATCCAAACCATAGATCCTGAAGAATGTGTGCGGAGAGGACCAGCCTGCCGCATCACAAACTTGCTTAGACATGAGCGTAGATGTCGACCCAAGGGCATAAGAGCCTGGGGTAGCATGAACATCTAGAAACATGACCATGAAACCAGATGAATGTGTGCGGAGAGGACCAGCCTGCCGCATCACAAACTTGCTGCAGAGAGAGACCTCTAGCCAAGGCTTTAGAGGAGGACAGCCCTCTGGTAGAGTGCGCCCTAAAACCTACTGGCGAAGCTTGACCGCGCGCCTCGTAGGCCGGGGCAAAAATGTACCTCACCCAAAGTGACATAGTCTGCCAGGAAGTGACCGCCCCCCAGTCATGGCTTCCAAGTGAAGAATTGCTGCCCTGACTTTACGCCACTAGCAAAAGTGGTGGACATAAGTCTGAAGGGTACAGACTGGACAAAGTCTGAGAAGTCTTAGCTGCTCCGGCGTTACAAACGGCAGGGAGCAGAAGGCTTAGAAAATAACCGGCCAAGGGTCGCTAAAGGCACCTTGGGCAGGTAGTCAGGGTGAGGGTGCAAAGAATGCTTTTGGTCATTCTGGGGCAGACTCTAAACAGGCCGGCAAAAGAGACAGAGCCTGTAGGTACCCAAGTCTCGTAATTGCCATAAGAAAAACCATCTTGAGAGTCAGAAGTCTACCAAACGCTGACTCTAGAGGTCTAAAAAGGGGGTCTTACCCTGTGAAGAGGTCCTAGCAAGGACGCCTCTTAGGGGGCACCCCGCCCACCAAGGCGTGGCAAACCGCAGTGGAAGCCACATAGAATCTGGCAGTGGCGAGGCAAGTGCCCACTGACAGTTCTTTCTACAGAAAATCCAGAACTGAAGCAAACTGGCAGTTAGCTGGTTCTGTAATATGAACTTGGGGGGGGGAAACTGGGCGACTCGGGGAGAAGTAGAGGAGACATTGCGCTATCAAAAGAGGCGAAGAGGTCCTCTCTTCTGCCCTGTAAAATCTACCCAGATCAGTTCCAAGTGGAGGGAGCCCTAGCACTTGAAATGTTCTCGATAACCTCAAGAGAAAGCCCTGTGAACCTCAGTTGGTACCCTTAGGGGCCAAGCATGAAAGGTTTCACAATTCGGACCAGTGATGAGAAGGTCCTTCCTGTTCGGAATCGCCCAAGGCGAGCCGTCAAGGAGAAATATTCGAGAAACATATCCTGTTCGGCCAGCGCAGCGCCATTAGAAGGAGGCAAGACCCTTGCTGGCGAACCTTACCAAGAGTCCCGGGAGCAGAAAAACCGGGGGACAAAAACGCATACAGACGTATTCAGGGACATGTAAGTGCCTTTAAGCCCAGACCCAAGGGGGCTGGGTGACTTAGGGAGAAGTAGAGGAGACATTGCGCTATCATAGAGGCGAAGAGGTCCTCTTCTGCCCTAGATTTGTAAATCTGCTCCCACACACACACGGGCATCCAGGGACGAAACTGTCCTGAGCTGCCCTGGGCCCCAAGGAGGATCTAACGTGCCAGAAATTCAGCTGACGTGAACGTGGATCCCCCCGATGGTTTATGTAAGAGGCTACCACTGTATTGCCCACCCGCACCAAGACATGGCAGCCTCAGGAGGAAGTATTTCAGGGCCAGAAATACAGCCATCAGCTCGAGACAGTTACTGTGACAACCGAACTGACGGCCCTCCTATCCCTTTAAGCCGGACGACCACTCAAGGCCGCTACCCAGCCCGTCAGGGAGGCGTCTGTCGTTAGCAGCCTGCGACGACAAGACGCACCTAGAGTGGGACCCAAGGTAAGAACCGGGGTCTGAACCACATAGAAAGGGAAAGAAGCACGTGGCGCGTTACCCTTATTTGCCATAGGGGACCGGCCCTCGGATAAAACCCCCTGGCTTCCAGCCACAGCTGAAGCGGTCTCATGTGCAGAAGGTCCGAAGGGATCACCGCGGACACCAACGCCATGAGACCTAGTATTCAATGATACTGACAAGCAGTGCAACCTCGACCTAGCCTGACCTTGCTCAGGGTGTTCTGAATGGACACGATTCGTGCAGGAGACGATTGTGCCTGCATCGAGACCGAATTCCATATAACCCCCAGATGCGTCAAGACGATATCCCTGTGTTGAACTGCCAGTTCTTGGAACTGCGCTAGGATCAGCCAGTCGTCTATAAAATTCAGAATGCGGATGCCCTGGAGTCGCAGAGGAGCCAGTGCTGCATCCATGCATTTCCTGAATGTGCGGGTTAATAGGGCTAGGCCAAATGGAAGAACCCGATACTGGAAGGCTTCGCCCCCGAAAGCGAACCTCAGGAACTTCCTGTGCTGTGGCTCTATATGAAGATATGCGTCCATGAGATCGATGGTGACCAGCCAAACGTGATTTTGGGCTTGTGACACGATCGTCTTGATAGTCAGCAACAAGGACTTGAACACCGAGCGGTTCAAGTCTCGAAGATCTAGAATCGGACGCAACCCCCCACCCTTCTTGGGAACCAGGAAGCATCTGCTGCAATAGCCCGACTCTTTCTCTGGAAGGGGAACATGTTCTATGGCCCCTTTAACCAAGAGATTTTGCAGTTTTTTCCACAGTAGACATGCCTGTCCCAGTTTCACGGTAGTGGGAACCACGCAAATAGAGCAAATAGAATTCTGTAGCCTATTTCTACTGATTCTAAAACCCACATAGAAACACCAGGCAGAAGTTTCCACGCTGACATGTTCTCTGAGATGGTATTATTTCTGACACTTCCTGTTGAGGGGATGTTGAGTGTTCCACGTCCTGGATCAAGGCAGGAAGCAACGGTACACCCAACTCTTTGATGGAAGCCTCTATCACCCGAAACACCAAAGGCGGCGGGAGTGAAGAGGTTTCGTAAGGGTATCGGGAGGGCCGAAGTGGATGATACACGCGCCCCGTCCCGAAGGGAACTACCCCCACAAGGCTGGGTACAAGAATGTCAGGGTTTCTTTCTCTTAGAAATCACACCCCTGAGGTCTTGCATTGGGGGCTGCTGAGGGTGACGAACTGGACCCCAGTCTTTACGAGGGGGAGCACGATTCGCCACGTTTTGTTTTAGAGCCTCCCGTCTAGAAGGACCGGGGTGGGGCTGGGTGGCCGATGGCCCCTCCCCCTGAGGTGCCCACACTCAGGTCCTTCAACAAAAGCCTAGTGCGCTTGTAACACTGCCATAGTGTGCAGAGCAACACCAGCCTGACCTGCTGTCTGATAAGCTTTCCCCACAAGCGTGGAGGTGGTCCTGCACAGCTTTGTGGGGAGAGTAGGTCTCTTTAGCGATGATGCCAAGCCAGGCGAGAGAAAACCCGCAGGTGTCTCTTCTACCGGCGGCATCACCGAATACCCCCGAGCTTCAGCACCCACGATAGTTGAATACACCAACGTCGAGGGCACGAAGATACGGGAAGTATACATTTTTTTTTTTTTTTCATAAGGAACATAGAAGAAAGGAAGGGACTGATATAGAGTTCCATTCCCTCTTTTATTTATTTCATTATTTTGGCCACCAGACAGAAATTTGTCTTATAGTTTGGAGCGTTTGGGGGAGGGTCTCTTGTTCGCGTGGCCAGTCTAGCTGTAGTCTGGCCACAGCCCGCATAATACCTCGAGTAATTTCTCAGCCGCTTTATTATTGTGCGTGAAAAAGTACAGAGGTTCAGCGCTCCGCCCCCCCCCCGTGAACCGAAGAGGCGCCGAAGCACGCTTCGAGATCACGGGAAGGACCAGATGGGTCTGGGGAGAGAGCCCTGAATGAAATGTGGCGACTCCCGGAAGTAAGGGAGGTGAGCGCGAAACATTTTGCCCGAAAGCAGATCGCAATGCTCGCATTTGTCTCTTAATTCCGCAGCCGCTTTATTATCGCGGGATTTACAGAGATTCAGTGTCCTCGTGAACCGAAGAGGTGCCGAGGCGCGCTTCAGGCTTACGAGGATCAGCTGGGTCTGGGGAGAGAGAGCGAGTGAAAGGGACGAACCCGTCTCTCGCTCCTCAGCCAGATCAGTATGAGAGCCCCACAAATTAAGTGAGAGTGCTGACTCCCGGAAGCAAGCAGGGCGAGCACGAAGCACTTTGCCTGAAAGCAAATCACAGTGCTCGCACCCCCACTGCTGCAACGCGAGAGCAGCGTGCTCTTCCCCCAAACAAAGTCATTCTCTCTTTCTTTTAAAAATATATATATATATATTCTAGACAGAAGAGAAAGGAGAAAAGGTTCACTTCACACTTGTAATGTATTGATTGACTATTGTAAGAATGAGGTTCCTTTAAGAGGCTAAAAGCCTGGGGAGGGCGTGGCGGTTCTGGGGGATATATGTGTTTTTGGCCAGTGTTTTTCCTGGTGTTGTCCAAGTTTGATGTAGCCATTGTTATGTACTGCCTTGAGTTCAGTAAAGATTTACAAGTTTACGAACGTCTCCTCATGTTCTTCAAAGATATCACACTGGCGACGAGTGGACTCGAACCGACTGTGTGCAGATAAATCCGTATGATGCGACTGTGAAAGTGAGTGAAAATAATCTGCGTCTGGAAGCGAACATGTCTACACTCGGCCGTATTGAAGAGTTTGACGAATGTTCGAGTAACTCTTTTGAAGAATACACAGAAAGACTGGAATGTTTTTTTCATGCAAATGATATTGAGGATGATGCAAAAAAGCGTTCCGTTCTGCTCAGTGTGTGTGGTGCAAAAACGTATTCCACGTTACGTTCAGTGCTTGCCCCAACACAGCCTTCTACTGTGTCTTATGCAAACATTGTCGCTGCTTTAAAACGCCATTACAGCCCAGCGCCATCAGAGATTGTTCAACGTTTTCATTTTCACAATTGTAAGCAGAAATCAAATCAAAGTATTTCAAACTACATTGCTGAACTGCGACGTTTGTCTGTGCACTGTGCTTTCGGGGATCAGTTAGAAGCAATGCTGCGTGATAGAATCGTGTGCGGGGTTATGGATGAAGCGTTACAGCGACGCCTGCTGGCTGAACCTACACTTACATTTAAAGAGGCAGAAGAAAAGGCACTAGCTGCTGAAACAGCATTGTTAAATGCTCGCCTACTTCGTCAGCATCAAATCGAATCACGGCTGGAGGATGATGTTCATTATGCAGCCCATGCGCAGGCATCAGTTCATAAGACAACAGCTTCAAATGAAAATCCGAAACGTGACAAGCCATGCTTCAGATGTGGTGGTCAGCACACCCCACAAGCCTGTAGGTTTTCCACTGCTGTATGCCATTACTGTAAAAAAAGAGGACACATTGCTCGTGTGTGTTTAACAAAGACTAAACATGGTACTGACAAGGATGCAGCCAGCACCACAGCAGAACGGTACACAAACATTATAACTCACAAAGAGCAAAATGATTATTCCATTTACAGCACCACTAATAAATCTGGAAGAGGGGGGCAGAGGCCATATCTGGCCACTGTTATACTAAACAAACAAGCACACACAATGGAAGTGGATTCAGGAGCGGCCTGTTCTTTGATTAGTGAGCACACCTATCACTCATTGTGGCCCTCTCAACCCCCTGAAATACATGGCAGCAATGGAATACTTAAGCAGTGGTCACAGGCAACCTTGGAAGTGAAAGGAAAAATATTTGTGGAAGTAACATACAAAGGAACACGAAACACACTGCCTTTGTTCGTCATCCAGGGCCAGGGAACTAGTCTGTTGGGACGGGACTGGTTTGATGCCCTGGGAATATCAGTGGAAGGTGTACACAGGGTACAGCTGCAGTCTATGGAGAAATTACTGGCTGAATACTCCGAGGTTTTTCAGGACATTGGGGTTTGCCGGACCCCCCCGATCTCGATTGACATTGATTCCACAGTAACTCCACGTTTCTTCAAAGCCCGCCCAGTTCCTTTTGCTTTACGGCCCCAGCTTGACGAGGAGTTGGACAAATTGGTGGCTCAAGGAATTTTTGAACCTGTTCGCCATGCAAAGTGGGCCACACCTATAGTGGCTGTAGCAAAAAAAGATGGGGGCCTGAGGATTTGCGGTGATTACCGCTGTACTGTGAATACAGCTGTTAAGCCAGATGTGTACCCTATACCCACAGTATCTGAACTGTTCTCGAAGCTAGCTGGAGGAGTAGTTTTCACTAAACTTGACCTGAAACAGGCTTATCAGCAGCTTCCAGTGGATAATGACGCAGCCGACTTACTGACTATTAACACTCACCGTGGGCTTTTCCGGGCTCGACGGTTGCAATTTGGGGTGTCAACAGCCGTTTCAATATTTCAAAGATTTATGGACACTTTGCTCGCAGGAATTCCAGGAGTCCAACCATACCTGGATGACATCCTGATTTCGGGCAAAACCATGGAAGAACACAATGCACGGCTACGGACCGTACTGAAGTGCTTCGCTGAAGCTGGGCTGCGACTAAAAAAAGAGAAAAGCATTTTTGCTGCTACTCAAGTGGAGTTTTTGGGGTTTAGAGTGGATAAAGATGGCATCAAACCAACCCGTGAAAAAGTGGATGCTATCCAAAAAGCTCCGTCCCCACAGAATAAAACAGAACTTCAGGCATTCTTGGGGCTGCTTAACTTTTACAGCTGCTTTCTTCCCAATAAGGCCACCGTCCTGGAACCCCTGCATCGCCTTTTAGACCAGTCTGCTACTTGGCAGTGGGGTGCGAGGCACCAGATGGCATATGCACAGGCGAAAGAGTTGCTGCAAACGGATAAAGTGCTGGTCCACTATGATGAAAAGAAACCCCTGGCAGTGGTTTGCGACGCCTCACCCTATGGGCTTGGGGCTTTATTGTTCCACATGGAAAGTGATGGCCAGGAGAGGCCCATTTGCTTTGCTTCCAGAACAATGTCCACCACTGAGCGGAATTATGCCCAAATTGATAAGGAAGCATTGGCGGTTGTTTTTGCAGTCAGGAAGTTTCACCAGTATCTTGCAGGCCGCCATTTCGTGATTTTTACAGATCACAAACCCCTGCTGGGACTCCTGCACCATTCCAAGCCAATGCCTGCCATCCTTTCGCCACGTATGCTACGTTGGAGTTTGATCATTGGAGCTTACGACTATGAGCTGTGCTACAGACCGGGCAAACAAATGGGAAATGCTGACGCCCTGAGTCGCTTACCCTTGCCGGCATCTGATGCGGTTACACCACCACCATTGGAAGTGTTGCTGCTTGAAATGGTGCCAGATGCACCTATGCATGCTGAGCGAATCGCTAACCTTACACGCAAAGACGCTGTCATAGCACGAGTAATGCGCTGGGTGCTGCATGGGTGGCCGGCTGATGTAATGGATAGCCGGTTCAAACCATTTCTTTCGCGCCGCCATGAACTCTCTGCACACAAGAACTGTTTGCTATGGGGAAGCCGTGTGGTGGTTCCTTGCTTGGCAAGGAGAGAAGTACTGTCTATGTTGCATGACGCGCACCCGGGCATGGTACGCATGAAGGGACTCGCAAGGAGTTATGTGTGGTGGCCGGGCATGGACCGAGACATTGAGGAGACTGTCAAGGCATGTGAAACCTGTCAGATGTCACGTCATGCACCTCCTAAGGCGAAAGTGCACCCTTGGGAGTGGACGACAAAAAGATGGTCCCGGCTGCATATTGACTTTGCAGGCCCTTTTCAGGGTAAAGTATTTCTCATAGTGGTTGATGCACATAGCAAGTGGCTGGAGGTGTCTCTGATGAGTTCCATGTCGTCATCAGCCGTCATCAACACACTGAGACTACTTTTTGCAACACATGGTTTGCCTGACGTCATAGTCTCAGACAATGGTGCTTCGTTCACTTCTGCGGAATTCCAAGAGTTCGCAGAGCGCAACGGCATTCGACATGTCACTACAGCACCATATCACCCAAGCTCGAATGGTCAAGCTGAACGCATGGTGCAGACAACCAAGGAGGCCCTGTCTCGCATCACCAAGGGCGAGTGGCAGACCAGGCTCGCTCGATTCTTGTTGTCGCAGCACGTCACACCCAATTCATCAACTGGAAAAAGTCCTGCTGAGATGCTCATGAATCGGCGACTCACCACTGCCCTGGATCGTCTGCACCCTGACCATGATGGTGATATGCTTCGCAGACAGGAGCTTAATGTTGAACAATGCTCTGGCACAGTCAGAGAGTTTAGACCTAAGGACTTGGTGTACATGAGAAGCTACACAAGAGATTCTAAGTGGATGCCTGGAATCATTGTAGACATCACTGGTCCCCTGTCATACAAGGTCAGAGCTAGTGATGGGCAAATGCACAGGCGACATGTTGACCAGCTGCTGGAGAGGACGGCACCCTTGTCCGACCAATCAAGGCCTGAGCCAGATGGCTACACTGTCCATCCGCCTGAGTCCCCAGAGGCTGATATGCTTGAGTTACAGCCGCCGGCATTAGAGGTAGGAAACCCTGATGTTGACCCTACTGGAGCTGGAGCTGAGGGCATGTCTGAGTCCCCTCATTCTCCGAGGTACCCTGTAAGAGAGCATCGCCCTCCAAGAAGGTTTTCAGACTTTGTGAACTGGGGAAAAGGGGTGTAATGTATTGATTGACTATTGTAAGAATGAGGTTCCTTTAAGAGGCTAAAAGCCTGGGGAGGGCGTGGCGGTTCTGGGGGATATATGTGTTTTTGGCCAGTGTTTTTCCTGGTGTTGTCCAAGTTTGATGTAGCCATTGTTATGTACTGCCTTGAGTTCAGTAAAGATTTACAAGTTTACGAACGTCTCCTCATGTTCTTCAAAGATATCACAACACTGTTTCACAAATTCTAAATCAGATGAAAGAAAGTTTTGACAGGGTTTGTGTAACACACACACAGAATCGCTCTGAAAAAAGAGGATCTGACGACACCTGGTGACGCATCCATTTATAGCCTGGCCACAGGTGCGTCTAATGACTACATCAGCCGAGGCTATAAATTCCGGTCAATGTTCATTGACGTGTTACACACATATTCACAGCTCGTTCACGACTGGGTCGTTCCCCATAGCGCTTAGCAAAGCGCAGCATCATAGTGAAGCTTTTTGTAAAGGGAACCCCAACATTTATGTGGAGAGTATAGTTACTCAGATAATTTGGCCTTGGAAGAATTTTATGACAGATATTTGAGTTAATTTTGAAATCTCATATTTTTGATTGCAGACTAAATCTGGGAAGATCTGAACACAATCTGTGACATTGTTGACATCAGGGCTTGACTGTTAATCTGGCATACTGGGCATTTTTCCGGTGGGCCGACTCACTTTCGGGCCGATCAGGGCAGACTAGCCATAGGGAGAACAGAGTGAATGTGCCACACTGAGCAAAAATGAGCTGACGCGTTATTCAGAACGGACCACAGAACGGCGCCGCGATATGCTGAAAAGGACAGAACCTTTTTTTTTTTTTTTTTTTTTTTTACAGAGAAGCAGGAGATATAAAATTCCATAATATCTCATCATCACTTTTTGCATTTGAAGAAAAAGACAAACATTCTCAAATTTTAATTCAAATTAATAAAACAGTGCAGCAAAAGATACATTGAAACATTCAAAGCAAACTCTAAAATATTAGGCTATCTGACATCAGATGATGAGATTTATTTACCATTAAGCCATTTGGAGTTGTACTGGGCGGTCCGCAGTGGGGGCATTCCTCCTAGGCTGCGGTATATGACAGGGTCCCGGCCGGAGAAATCGATGACCGTGGCGGCGTACAGTTCTCCGCTTTCAGTCACTACAGCGGTCGAGTTATGACGGGGGTCATAGGGGCAGCGGGCCACTCCGTTCACCCTCTCTAACACTCTGCTCATGTTCCCTACCTGAGAGAGAAACAGTATCTCACACATTTTAAAGGGATAAACTCTGTCATCATTTACTCACGCTAATATTGTTCCAAACCCATTTGACTTTCTTAAGAGGAACACAAATGGTATGCTAGGCAGAATTACAGCCTCAGTCACCATTCACTTTCAATGCATTTTTACCCCCTCTAAAATAAAAGCGAATGGACACAGACAAAAACATTTTGTCTACCATCTCCGTTTCTATTCTATGGATAAAAGACAGTGAAATGGGTTTGAAACAAAATAATGGTGAATAAATAATGACAGAATTTTCATTTTTGGATAAATTATCCCTTTAACAGTAAGAATTTTCATCAACTATGCTAAGCATATAAGCTTTTAGCAATGAGGATTGCAGTTATACTAGATGCCTACCTCTCTGGTGATGCAAAGAGGCTGGAAGGCATTGGTGCCGCAGGTGATCACCTCTGTCTTGTTGACAAGCAACACTCGGATATAGTTTTGACACTCCACCTGGAGTAGGAGATGTCACACCTCTGAGTGTCAGTATGACAGCATTGACTGTGTTCGGAAAACTAGAATATAGCTAAGAGCATACTGCACAAGATATGCTGCACAACATAAATAAAAAAAAAAATGTATGTGAAGAAGCAAGCAACACTATCGCTTTTGCTGTTCTGAATCTGAATAAACCCATTGTTTCCTGTGGGAGCACTTATGCTCCACCAAAGAGTGATATGACTTCAGCTTTCATTTGTACTATTACAAAGCAAAAGTATTCCCTTCTGTGACTAGATCTTTTTGTCTGGGCAGTTAACAGTAAAAGCGTTTAAACAGGATGGGATGTGATAAGCACCTTCATCTCTGTGAGGCAGAAAGCTGCATTGCATAAATTAACAGCTAATGAACAAACAGTGGCTTGTGCTATTCACTTAAGATGAGAACTGCTATTCACTGGATGTTTACACACAGTCAGTGTTTGAGTTTGAGAACCATATTTATTAACATGTGCGACTCACAAATTGTCCAGCATGCAGGAGTAGACAGGAACGGATCAAATAATATCACATGAATATGAAAACAAATGCAATTCCCTTTTATTACAGGTGATAGCTTTGATTTAATGCCTGTAACCATAGTGACGGAAATATCATGTTTTTCTTCCATTCTCCTACCACTGTTTTTTGCGATTTTTCAAAGAAAGGTTGACAGCTTCAACGTTAGTTTTCAATACAAGTTAAATCCACTTTGAAATTTATGACAATTTTTTGGTTATTTTATAGGAATTCTAGTCTAATATTTTAGAGTGGAGAATAACTAGAAAAACTTTGAAATATAATTACTATAAAACAGAATCACTATAACTATTCACTATAGAAATTGACTTTTCTATTGACTTTCATGTCCCTTACACTCCAAAAGAGATCAAGTAGAAAATATGAGGTTAGGAGTGAATATCTAAGGCCTGACAATCTAAAGAGGTAAGCTCATTTATGCGAATTTCATTCAAATAATCAAACTTTTTCTTTAATTAGCTAGCTAATGTGAAATCATATTTGTAATTTTGCCTTTCATGTTCACAAATTATCTGCTCAAAAAAATAAATACTGATTTAAAATGACTGAATAAGTAAGCTGAACGTATTGCCCTCCCACAAACCTCAACAATACCCAACCCTCTGGCCAATGGCTTGTCAGCTTTTTCAAAGAAATGTACCTATTCAACAGAAAACCTGGGGGTTTAAAGTTACCTCCGTCTTTCCTTTGCTTTGACAGGACCTCCTGGTGTCTTCGTCTGGGCCCCATTCCGTTGCCTAGGAAACCAAAATAAAACCACAAAAAGTGACTTGCAGCTATTCAAAGTTGCCCAGTGTTTGTAGTACAGCAGAAGCCAGGTTATACAACTGTTGATAATAATATTGAATTTAGCTAGATGCATCAAAATACATTAACCTTACTGTGGTGTTTATTGTGTAAACAGAATGATAAGTGGGGCAGCAGCTTAAAAGGGTGAGGTATCTAGACAGTTGGAAGACCAGATGCAATTTGCATGTAAATGCCATCGCCTAGCCTCATTGAAGCACAGTGACCTTGTCTCCCCCCCACCCCTCCCTTTGGAGCTGCGTGTCCAGCCAATAATAATAGAGGCAGTGCTTAGAAACCAAAATCCCGCTTTCTTCAGGTGGGCATATGCACAGCCACACACATATTCACAAATGATTTGGTTGTAAGCAAAAAGCTACCAACATCACTACACAGCTTGAGGTGTAGTCCCTGCAATCTCATTGGTATCAGATATTAAAGGAATAGTTAACCTTAAAATGAAGTCATAATTTAATCAACCTCATGTTTTTCTAAATATGTATGACCTATGCAAAACAAACAAACTTAATGACTTTAATTTTGGGTTGTTTCTTATCAAAACTTCCTAAGACTTTGACACCTGGACAACTTTTATGATACTATTGAGTCCATTAAACTATAAGTGAAGCGCCATTGACTGCCATTGTATTGAAAAGAAGATCTGTCATATTTGAAGGAAACACAGGAAATGTGAGAAACCATATCAACAGCATTCTTCAAAGAGCCATTTGGGCCAATGAAGTTAAGCAAGTTTGAGCCTGGTCCATACCTAAATAGGACACAACCTTGGAAAAACTAAGGTTGCTGCTGAAAGAGGTGGCAGGGGGCGCTCACCCTGCGGTCTATGTGGGTCCAAATCCCCCAGTATAGAGACGGGGACACTATACTGTAAAAATGTAAAGTTAAAGCATTGTCCTAACTCTCTGTGGTCATAAAAACTTCTCATTATAGAGTAGGGGTGTAACCCAAGTGTCCTGGCCCTTGTACTGGCCTCCTAATTTTGCCCATCCATTAATTAGTTGTACTACTCTACCTCTCCACGCCACCAACAGTGTGCGGAGTGTGCTGGCACACTATGGCTGCTGTCACATCACCTATGTGGATGCCTCACACTGGTGGTGGTTGAGGAGAACCAACTGTTGATTTATGTTAAGCGCTTTGAGCGTAGCATCAGAAAAGCACTATATAAGTGTAACATTCATGCACTCACGTACATTAAACTAGTAACCACAGATGAAACCTGGTGGTAATTTTTTTAGTGTATCAATAGCACAATTCTCTCTCACACATGATCTGCAATGCTGTGGTTTACAAGTGGGCATTGGCTAATGCAACTGAACCGTAATTCAATGACAAAAGTTATGAACCTGGAGGAAGATTAGATGGTGTGATGGATGTTTAGCACACCGCACATATTATCTATCTTTACCAATGTTTAAATAGTTGATTGTTTAACGTGGTTGTCTTTTTGTAATCAAAGTATATTTAAAACATGAATAACAGGTGAAATAAGCACACTGGACAATACGTCTTTAAAACAGTTTATTAAGAACATCAAGGAAGTGGTTTTAAAGTGAATTTACCCAAGTTATGGGTAACTCTGGAGCACGGATTGAATAGCCACATTCAACGATTCAACAAACAAAGGGAGAAGTAAGGGTTTTAGCTCCACCTTTATGCTGGGCCAGAGAAATTGGACTGTGCCATTATGTTCAGAACTGGAAGGGGGATTTGTTTCTTCACAGTTAATTCATTGTCTATTTGTCTTAGTAATTTAGGAAGTTGATTTATTGTATTATGACAGTTATAATTCTGTATGTATGTTGATTAAAATGTGATGATTATGTTTGGGGTTATTTGAGTAAATTGTTATTTTGATCCTTACCTTTAATTTGTGTTTGGTAGAGTCAACAATGTTTATTTATCGCCCTTTTTCCTGACCACTCCATGGGCAGCGGCATTATGGCGAGCTACAACCACTCGAATGCTCCGCACTTCCAGTTCGGCGTTGTTATTGTACGCTAGAGCTAGACAAATGTTACTGGTGATGCCGATCATCAGAGGCTCTTGAGGAATATGTGCTGTTAGAGGATGTATTAATTCCTTTCATTTATCCTTCTGTTTCCTATGTTTCCCGCCTTGCTTTCCCCACACCTATCCATGATTTTCACAGGCGGCAAAATTACCCATTATGCTTAGCGCATACTCCCAACGTGGATGCTACAGACTTCCGGTTTGCAACTTAATCACATTACCAAGCATTGAAATAATCACTAACAACAGTCAAAAACGATGGAACACTCCCTGTTTACTTAACGTAAATCCCTTTCTCACTAAAATCTGTGTATGGATGCTTTTGACGGCAATCACTGAATAAATAAGTACACAATCACGTGCATTTACATGGAAAAGTTCTAAAGAGTAAAGTTCTCTGGGCTCTCACACTTTCTGCACACGCCGTGTAAGTGTGTGTGAAAGAGAGACAGACACATAGACATTCAGCGCGCAGAGAGAGAATTCACATTTATGGTGTGCTATATTTCACCAGGTATCTTGTTTTACACACAATGTATGATGATGATGATAGAAAGCACTTCAATATGAATACGGACAATTCTGGGAATCTGAATCCAACAGGAACATTTTTAAGGTCCAAAAAGAGGACATGTATGTGAAAAAGAGGATGTATGTTCTCCCTAGGTTTCATTTAAAAATCAGCAGATTTGAGGGATGTATCATTTGGAATTATCCGTCAGTGTTTCAATAAAAATAAGCAAATTATGTTAATGTAGCCTCTGCTTATTTCATCTAGTGTAAAGATTTAGGCATTGACAGCTTTTGGGTGCATTTATTGTTGTAACATTCATTTTCAAGTAATTTTTTAAACCACCTGTAGTTGTTATAACAAAATGATAAAGATTGCACAAACAGCCCAGTAGGTGGAGTCATGGACGTGTAATGTGAGACACCAAAAAACTAAAGAAGAAGAAGAAGAAGAAGAAGAAGAAGAAGAAGAAGAAGGTGGGAGAGTCATTTTGTCTGTTATCTCAGTTCAGAACAGTTGTATGTTAGTCCGTAACCATCATGGGCTACTGACTTATTGGTCGAAATGGTTTGATTTTGTGTTATTTTATTTTTATGTATTCTTCTTTGTTTGTTACTTTATTAACCAGGAATATAGTTATAAAGAAGCCTTGTTTATTTGATTTTCCTTTATATTTTTTCTTAAGACTGATTACTTGAATGCTGATTTTGCTGAGGAGAAATACAATTCTTCTTTGTGTCATTGCCTTATTCCCTGTCCTGACAAATTCTTGGCCATGACCATCACAGATGGCAAAACTGGTAAGAAGAGAAACACAAATTGATTACAAAAATACATCTGTGAATGGCTACCTACATACACAAAGAAAGCATGCTTGAGAGAGACTGATGATTCTAAAGCAAATCATTCAGTTAACTTTCCCAAACCAATAAAAATATACCTGGTAAAGTCGCCATGTTTAGGTCATTAAAAAGACTGAAGATTCAATGAGATTGGGCAGATGGTGAAGTCAAGACAATAAATGCCCATTCTCACTCTTCACACAAAGAAAGAAATGAATATCTGCCAGGCTGAACCAAAAGGAAAATAAATAAAAATGAATAGGGAAAATCGAACTACAAAAATAAATAAATGCACCAACAAAAAGTAGTGCATATAACTATTAAATGAATAGTTCACCCCAAAATTAAAATTCTCGTATTTAAGTCAATATTTAAGTACTTTTTACAATAAATGTCCACATTCACTTTCACTTCCACATTTTTCTTTGGTTTCGCTAATTTGCAATCTTTGTGCATATTGCCACTGGGCAGGGAGGAGAATTTATAGTAAAATAGAACTTCAAAATGTATCTGTTTCACAACAACATCTATATCATCACTTCAGAAGATATGGATTTAACCATTGGAGTCATATGGATTACTTTTATGCTGCCTTTGTGATTTTTGGAGTGTCAAAATCTTGGCACCCAATCACTTGCATTGTATGGACCAAAAGAGCTGATATATTCTTCTAAAAATCTTAATTTGTGTTATGCAGAAGAAAGAAAGTCATACATCTTGCATGCATGAGGGTGAGTAAATGATGAGAGAATTTTCATTTTTCTGTGAACTTTCCCTTTAGGCTTATTTCCAAGTCTTCTAAAGCCATATGATAGATGATAGCTTTGTGTGAGGAACAGACCGAAATATGGGTCCAAATCTCTGCGTATTCAGATTTTAAGCATTGTGCTCAGCTAGAAAACACACAGAAACCAATGGAATCACTGACATCAAAACTGGCACACTTTGAGTATGCACAAATGTGAATGAGATATAAAATGTTTGATTAACTTTGGTGTTATACGTCGCCTGTTAACACCAAAAACTTTTAATTTTTGGTGTTATACGTCGCCTGTCGCCATTAGTGTTCCACAGAAGAAAGTCAAACTGGTTTGGAATGACATGAATGAGCATTAATAATGACCGAATTTTTATCTTGGGGTGAACTGAATATTTAATTTTTGTTTTATTTCACATTTAGCTACAACCTTCTTGCTCGTCAATGTAGTTCTCAAAGCCAAAGCTGTCAGGTAAGATGGAGCGACACACTGCTAAATAGATCTTGTGTGTGAGCTTATTTGTTTGTGCATTCATGTATGTTTCAGGCATGTTTGTGATGGATGCCTAAGCTGTGAGTCATCGTTCAGGTCATTAACATCTTTCTGTGAGCCCCTGTTTTCTGGAAGAATCCGTCAGCTTAACCCTGACCTTAGCCACGGCAGCTCCTCTCTTTACACCACACTGGAACAATGCCAGCCCACCAATGTTATTTTCAAAGACCATTCTGAAGAGGCGGGCTGTGAAAAGCACACTGTATGCCATGTTTGGCGAAGACTTGAATGTGAAACTGGAAACGTTGCCACCGTTGGGGGGCCAGTATCCAGCAGGCAATGGCGGATGGTGACTGTGGAGCCTTTCACTGGTGGGAGGTTTACACTTTTGAATGATAAATTACCTTTGACAAGCGTTATGCCAAAGTGAATGAGGTAATAACGATTAAAAGCATGCAGAGATAATGACGTAACTGCTAGTTAATTTAGTGTGTGAATGATCCTGTGGAATTTTTTTGTTTAGACATTTAAAGGGATCGTTCAGCCATAAAAAGTAATACATCTCCTAACTGTTCTGACGAACATTTCCTTTTTGTGTGCAACGGGGGAAAGAAAAGTCATATGGGTTTTGAACGACTATTTCACATGTCTTGGATCAATGCATTGAACTCTAATGTATGAAGCGTCAGCTTCCCTTACAAAAATGTATTACTGCAATCTATGAAGTAAAAAATGTGATGACACATTGTTTTGTTTTTTTATGTGATTAACATTATTACCAATCTGACATTAGATTCTGTCATTTTATTCTGTGTGAGATGTACCTAAACACCAGTTGCAATTGGGTGGAACCTTTGCGATATAACCGGGGAGACCTTACACAGTACAAACAAACACGCAGCATCAAAGTGATGGAGAAAGGACGTCTTAATGGTAATTTTTTCTTAATGCAGTTTTCAGTACTGCAGTATGTGGTCATTTGGATGCAGTATTCCTGCAGTTTTCAGAACTGCATTACAAGTGTGGTCATTTGGATCCAGTTTTCCTGCAGTTTTCAGAACTGCAGTACAAGTGTGGTAATTTGGACGCAGTATTCCTGCAGTTTTCAGAACTGCATTACAAGTGTGGTCATTTGGACACAGTATTCCTGCAGTTTTCAGAACTGCAGTACAAGTGTGGTCATTTGGATGCAGTATTCCTGCAGTTTTCAGAACTGCAGTACAAGTGTGGTAATTTGGATGCAGTATTCCTGCAGTTTTCAGAACTGCAGTACATGTGTGGTAATTTGGATGCAGTTTTCCTGCAGTTTTCAGAACTGCATTACAAGTGTGGTCATTTGGACGCAGTATTCCTGCAGTTTTCAGAACTGCAGTACAAGTGTGGTAATTTGGATGCAGTATTCCTGCAGTTTTCAGAACTGCAGTACATGTGTGGTAATTTGGATGCAGTTTTCCTGCAGTTTTCAGAACTGCAGTACAAGTGTGGTAATTTGGATGCAGTATTCCTGCAGTTTTCCTGCAGTTTTCAGAACTGCAGTACATGTGTGGTAATTTGGATGCAGTATTCCTGCAGTTTTCCTGCAGTTTTCAGAACTGCAGTACATGTGTGGTAATTTGGATGCAGTTTTCCTGCAGTTTTCAGAACTGCAGTACAAGTGTGGCAATTTGGACGCAGTTTTCCTGCAGTTTTCAGTAATGCAGTACACGTGTGGAAATTTTGGACACAGTTTTCCTGCAGTTTTCAGAACAACATACTCAACAGACATCAGTCTGGCTTCAAAAAAGGAGACTCAACAGAGACTGCCCCCTTGTCAGTAGCTGAAACCCTGCGACTGGCGAGAGCTAACTCCAAATCATCCATCCTCGTCCTCCTTGAATTGTCTGCTGCCTTCGACACAGTGAACCACAAGATCCTCCTGCCACCCTCTCTGACCAGGGCATCATAGGAACTGCACTTGCATGGTTCGAGTCATATATCACTACACTAACACCAACCAGAGAAGCCCAGAACCTAGGAGTGGTGGTAGATGACCAGCTTAATTTCACTGCACCTATCTCATCAACTGCAAGGTCTTGCAGATTTGCGCTTTTACAACATCAGGAAAATCAGATCTTTCCTGATTGAATACGCTACACAGCTCCTGGTCCAAGCTCTGGTCATTTCAAGACTGGACTACTCCAATACTCTGTTGGCTGACCTTCCAGCTAATACGATTAAGCCACTGCAGATGGTCCAAAATGCAGCAATGCATCTGTCAAAATTTGACCAATCAGCCAAAAAGAATCATGTCACCACACTCGTGATTTCACTCCACTGGCTACCTGTAGCTACCCCCATTAAATTCAAAGTGTTGACTCTGGCTTTCAGGACAGCCAATGGATCTGCACCCTCTTTCTTCAATTCACTTCTTCAGGTCTGTTTTCCAACTCACTCGCTGTAGTCTATGAATGAGTGATGCCTGGTGGTCCCATCATAAAGAGGCTCAAAGTCTATTTCACGATCATTCACTTTCTATGCTCCTCTATGGTGGAATGAGCTTGTAACCTCCACACGATCTGCTGTTACCTACTCAACATTCAAGAACCAGCTGAAAACACATCTATTCCAAGAGCACTTAATCAACCCACACTATTTGCACTTAAAATACTTGTCTGCCTATTTCTTCTTTGCTAGCATCTTCACTACTCCAGCCACTGTGAGAAATAAGGCAGTCCTATGCTGCAGATGTTGTTAAAATTTGTATGACAAATTACTTGCTATATGTCTCATTTGTAAGTCGCTTTGGATAAAAGTGTCTGCTAAATGACTAAATGTATATGTATCATTTTTAATCTTTTCACGATTTTATACATTTCCATAATCCACGCCCTAAAATCACAATTTAAAAATGTCCAGGTATTTTCAGCTTTAGTAATAAATTGATTTACTATGATTTACCATACAATATGCATGATATATTCTTTGAAATTAAAGGTTCAACATTGCCCCAAAGTTGCTGATTTTCACACAATGAATTTGCTTTGTCTTTTACAATAAAAAGCAACAAGAGATGAAGGCCACATATTTGGTGCCTCAGTTTTTGGACTTATTCAAATTCACCATTAAATTCACCAAGAGCATTCATCCAGAGATGAGTCCTTTTTTGGTGATTGGTATGACTTTTTCTGTCAAAAATTCAAATACTGTACATATTTTCACTGTTTAGTGCTTTCGATTCCCGGCTGTCTTGATATAAAATCGTCCTTCCATCATGTTATCTCCAAATAATTTTATGGGATGTTCATAAAACAATTCACCAGCCAAACGTCAAGACTCTTGCATTGAGATGTGCGCTACAGCACTAACTTAGTCATGAAAGGGCTTTCACTTCGATTTAGATATTGCTGCAATCTTCTACAAAAGTACTCAAGCTATGAAAGATAAATGACAGTTTATGACTTATTTAAAATAGATCTCTATTATGCTTTAATAACAAAAGATGCACCATAAAGTATTCTAAAATGTATTTTATTTTCATTTGGAATAGCTGTAAAACTCACTGAAGGGCACAGAGGATGTTGAGAGCATAATTTTTGCCTCCAAAGCTACTAAAGACAAAATCACACAGAGGTATGTGCAGTCTAATGTGGCTCTGCAATTGGATCTTACTCGTTTAATGAGGCCACCACATCGTGTATGTGAACAAACTCAGAAATCACGACTATTTGTGGCATAATTACTCAAACTTCATCTGTTCTAATAATGTCGGTGGCACCAAGTGCTCTGCCCCTGGCTTCCTCATGAAATGGTATAATGAATATTTCATGGAGGGATAAAATAGTTGGGATTTATTTATACATAAATTGGTGAGGCAGAGAGGCAACGTTGGGCTAGAAAAGGCATTCTATTTACTGCAAGTATTGAGGCAATGCTAATAAGAGCACAAGAGATGGCAGACTGGTGGAGACACATTTTTTGCAAGAAGTGTGCTTCCAGTTATAAGTCTATTGTCTCAGTGGCACATTACTAATGTTAAAAATGAAGAGTGTTTCATGGGGCACTGCAAGTGTGCTTAGGGTGTTTGCCATAAGGTACTTGTCCTTTTAGACAATTAAACATTATTCTTTAAAAAATATGGTATAACAAATTATTATTTTTTATTTTTTCAGTTAAAAATTTTCCATGTAGGTCCTCCCACCTATACATTTATATCACTTCCATGATTTTTCCTTGACTTTCCATTCCCACTTATTTGAGAGTACTAAATAAGGCTTTTGTAAAAAATGGTCTAGTTAACCATTAAAAACCAAAACCCAGAGTTGCTTTTGTCACATCTGTACCCCATATTAAGTTAAACAAATTTGCAAAAAGTTTTAGGATACATGCTCAAAATCAGGAAGCATCAAGAATCGGGGATTTTATGATAAGTATTTCTTTTTGTAACGTAAAAATACCTAAACATTCGTAAAATGGAAGAAATTTACTTCCAGTATAACGATTTGTTTTCAGAGAATATATCTTGAATTAAGTTTATTTTTCTTATCCCATTGACAAATATTTTTTTTCTTGATACAAAACAGTAAAGTTTATATTTTCAAGAAAAAACTTTTTGCCAATGGGTTAAGAAACTGAAGTAAAGTAAATGTATCTTGTTTTAAGCATGTTTTGATATTATTACTGGAAAACAAGTAATATTAATAATATTGATTAAGAAAATTATTTTTCACAATGCAGTTATTAGGCCAAGAGTTTGCATAAACACTCCCTTTCCTCCAAAACTCCACTGGTTTGGGAGGGAAAAAGTAATCTGCATACTCATCAAGGAGGTCCCTGATTAAAGTACGATGGATTCGCCCCAATCGTGCTGGCTGGAGCAGCGAGGCTTTCCATCTCATTGGCAGATCTTCAAGGTCTGCAGGCTTCAATAGGCAACCAAAGGCACCTCCCTGTTTCGTCCTTTAACAGGGTGCCCTATTCAAGCGGCCCCATCACCATTTATCACCGCCCTCTAGTATGTGACATGACTCTCAATATCTCTGCCTCATTGTCCAAGAACACTGAACGTTACACAAGAGGGTGCAGATATGCACTCGAGCATCTCCACCTATGCCTACAGCACACACATTTTCCCTGGATCCAGCACAACCATCTCTATCTCACCACTGTTATTATTGAAAACATTATTATTGTTTTGAGACACAGTATACTACAATATTTGAAAACGTTACCACCCGCTTTCATTATACAAGAAAATACCACTAGTTAGTGATAACTAACTAGTGAGTAATTTAACGTAGTGAACATTTCACAATATTATCAGTTAACACATTAACATTAATTATAATTTTATTATGGTTAAGGTTTAGGTTTTGGCTATAAAATACTAAACCTACCCAAAATGAAAACTATAACAAATATATAGAAAAACTAAACTGAAACCAGAAAACACTGAAAAAACTTAACACTTGACAAAAGGTATCAAGAATTAACAATAAACACACATTTTTTTATAGTGCTTATCAATTTTGGTTAATGTAAATATTATTTATTCCTATGATTATTGTCATTTATCAAAGTACTACTAATCACCGTTTGTTTGTTCGTTAGTTCATATAGAATTAACTAATGTTAACTATTTGTATACACTAGTGTTACTGTAAAAATGAACATGAACCAAGCTTAATAAATATTGTAAAAAATATTATTCATTGTTGGTTAACAAATAACAAATAATTACCAAAATACTTAACTAAAACTAACAGAAATGGAATGAAAATCAAATCTAATCTAAACACGGACAAATGTTTATCTAGACAGATGTAAATGCTAAATTGAACATTAAAAAATAGAATAAAAGTTTCTGTGACTTCACATTCCAGAACGGCCTTTTCTCCCAGTCCCATATTCAACAGCCGATTAGAAAAGGCAATGTGGCATGGGGGAGTATGCCCCTCTCTGCAGGCCTGAATAAGGCTAGTGCGTGGTTTTGTCTAGAGGCGTGTGTGTGCTCAGTTAAAGAAGGGACAAGCAAATCAGAAGTCCTTTCAAGATTCACAGCTGTGCCTTCTAAATGCATTTACTTGAGGTTAGAACAACAGAGAAAGAGAGAGAGAACTGGATGAGAAATGTAGCAACAGGTCAGCACTTAATGTAGTGGGTGAAAAGCATTGTATGCACCATATTGCCTATGGATGTAAGTGATGACTTTAATTTTAGATAGACCTCCTGATCGAACAGCTAGCAACAAACTCCCAAGGAGAGAGCAATGGCCGACTGAGGCACACCACACCAGTGTTAGGGAATAAACAGGGCTGATATATTTCTACCAGCCAAATATGGTACATTACATTGATTACATAATCAATGATGAGTACAATAAGAAATTGTATTTTCCATCTGGGATTACATTTTTACTACATTGACAGTTAGGTTTAGGTTAGGGCGTATTGTTGATTAAATGTGCATTCTGTATTGCATTATTTACAGCTAAACCACAGCTGTAGAGCTCATACATGCCAAAATGTTCAACGACACTTCCAGCTGCGGCCAAATGGGGTTGTGGTATCAGTCTGGTATTTTTCCAATCAAGGTTTCAGCTCCCTTACAATGTCACATTGTTAAAATCAAAAAAACAAACAAATAGGCAAAGATTAAATCCCTAGATTAGCCTGCTGCAAGACAACTGCAATCATTTGTCTTCTTTTCTTCTAAAGCAAAGAGACATTTCTTACCGAGTTTCATTGCTGCAGTCTCTCTGTTTCTCAGTGTCTATATGTCACAAATTAGCCGACCAGTGACAAAGACTGCATCAATAATTAAATCTGGGCAAATTGCAGAGGGACATTAATCATGAGTGAGCTGATGGAAATCAGCAAAGATTCACCGAACTCTGAAATCAGAGAGCTGAAATTTGCACCTTAGGCGACCACTGAGACCTAATATCATACAGGAGACGCTTAATGTGGCTTTTCTTCATTTTGATCTCTACTCTAGAGGATCCTCTTCCTGAGCCCCAGTTTACCCACGAGAGCTGAAATATGAATAACGGAGTATGACGCATTGCCACTGCCGTGATCCTACGAGCTTCTGTCAGATAATTAGAATAAATGAGAGCAGCCGCCATTATTATGCCCATGCATTCCCATCTGTTGAGCCGGATGCTGTTTCATAATCACCGCAGAGTATTTGTGTACATTGAACATATTTCAAAGCAAAATTGAACCAGAGCAGAATCTAAACAGTTCTAATTCCCTGCTGTTATTTGTTCATGTCTGGTACTTCCTGTTTTATTGGTTTCAGTTGAGAAGAGCAGTCACCTCTAGACCACAGGGGCCTCGTTCCAAAGCAGCAGAAGCGGTAATGGCTCAGAGCAGTCTCCATTGTCTGTTGACTAAGGGCAGAGACCTCTGTCTTGTCTGTGTGAACGGTTATGTTTCAGATGTTTACATTTGGGAAATAGACTGGCAAGAGCTTTAATATGTACTTTTCAGTGCAAAAGGATGTGGATCTTGTATATAAAGTGAAGCAGGGATAGACTAGAGCTAAAAACAGCCCACCATTCAAAACCCACTGAACTATATGTATTACATGCTGTGTGTATATATAATATACATTTCTGGGCATTATCTTTTTGAAATATAGTGGATTTTCACAGTTCACCTCTATGTGTCTTAAACTGTTTTCCATTGAAAAGCAGCACAATTACTGTAAATCACACCGGAAATTAAAAGCAGTGTGAAATGTTTAAATGGTGGAAATGTAAGGATATCACAAGGAAATTACAGAGACCTGGGATCAAATCATGGGTGACTACACCAAATCTATCAAAAAAACTTTCAATAGAAATGTTGTTTTTTGTCCCTTTCATTTTTTATAAATTTGGTATCGACAGTCCCGGTGTTCCCTATGGCCAATTCTATCCCTGAAGATTAGTGTCATTGATGGAAAATCAATTGCCATGCCTTTATGTTACAAGACTTTATACAGTCCTTGTAATGAGACTTTACAATTTGATTGTCAGAACATGACAATTGACCTTTTCTTTGATAGAAAAGTGTCCAAAGGATTGTGTCTGATGTTCCCAAATCTTTTCTCACCATTTACAGAATCTCGATAACCACAAGTGAACATTGTGTGTAACGTCACATGAAATGGTGATAGAAAAGAAAGTCTATAAGGCATGACCCTATTTCAAGAGAATTCTCTTAGTACATTGTGAAGCTGCACAAAGAAAGGGTAATCTCGAATGCTCTTATCTTGGTCTTGTGGAATACACTAAAATAGTACTAGAAGGAAGCCTGTGAGTGTTTTAATAATCTCTGATTTTATTTACCTGTGTTGCTGGTAATTTATTTAATCTTCTATAAGCACATATACACTCATACATAAAATATATTATCCATCCCTCATCCATCCCTTTTATATTTTTGGTCAAATGAAAGATGACCAATTGTGTGCTGATTATCTGCTGGAAAAGACTGCCATGATATTTGAGACACTTGTACTTTTTTTTATTATTATTAAGAAAATCTGAGTAGTACCTGCCCATGCAAAACTTATCAACACAATGCAATGAACATTACATTTTTATAGCATTTTTCTGAACCTACACTCAAAGCGCTTTACATAGTAAACAGGGGACTCTTCTAAACCACAATCAATGTGCAACATCCACCTGGATAATGTGTCAGTTTGTGCACCACACATCAGCTGCTGGTGGAGAGGAGAGAGTAGAGTGAAAGAGCCAATTAATGGATTTGGATTATAAGGAGGCCATGATTGATGAGGGCCAATGGGGGGAATTTGGCCAGGGCACCAGGGTTACACCCCTATATTTTTTGAGATTTGCCCTGGGATTTTTAAGGAGAGAGTCAGGACTTTGGTTTAATGTCTCATCCGAAAGACGGTGCCTTTTTTACAGTACAGTGTCGCAATCACTATACTGGGGCATTGGGACCCTCACAGACGGCAGGGTGAGCACCCCTGCTGGCATCACTAAAACTGTAAATAGCTATTTTATAGAGTGTATGTATATCTACGGTCTCCCATCACTATACTGGGGCATTAGGACCCACACAGACTGCTGGGTGAGCACCCACTGCTGGCCTACCTAATACCTCTTCCATCAGCCACCTTTCCCCAGGTGGTCTCCCATCCAGCTACTGACCAAGCTCAACCATGCTTAGTTTCAGTGAGCAACCAGTCTTGAGCTATGTATGAGCAATAGCAGCAAGCACCACTAAAAATGTTGCATTCTTAAGGTATCTTGCTTCTAATGCATGACAAACGACAGCCTAGACATAAACTAGCTGATGGTAAATTCATCCATATACAAGTGTCTTAAATGCAAAAAAAGACAATACATCAAGCACTTCACAGTTCATGCATCGACTTTCAGACTGAACAGTGGCTGTTGTTTTCTGTGAAATTCACAGTGGCACTAAATCCATATTCTGGCATTAAATTCATATTCTGAACAATCTTTCAGACTATCAATTTCTATCATTCACTATACTCTCATCACATACAAAACAAACAACAACAAAGACAGAACAAGGTGTTGAGACACTTAAGATTCCATTGAGAGGAGGAGGGAGACTGGTGTTATGAGAGTGCGGTTGCACGCAAGCGAGTGCAATGGACGAAGGAAAGGAATGATGGCGACTTGCGATAGACAGAGGCAGATTCCTCAAACAAACTTACTCCTACATGCCTAGCCTGTTTACATTCCAGACCTGTCGAATCAGGGCCTTTATCTCATTCGTATAGTGAATTACTACTCTACCATAGCTCTTCATCCCGATGCATAACATCATACCACTTCTAAGACACCTTGGGGTCAAGCTTCTGGTCTGGTTCTATCTCCAGAAAGTAATTCAGCCCCTCTTAAGTGACAGATCTAAGTTTTGCTGTGTTTCGAGACCTTCTGTACCTCATTCTGTGAAACTCTGCCTATACATCATGTCTATAAAAATGGAGGAATTATTATACTTAATTTCACAAACACATTTATATTAGATTGCTTTTGGTGTTTATTTGAGGGTAAGGTGCATGAACATCCAGTTTCACATCAGATACAGTAATAATGTAAATTAATATCCATGAGCAAAATAGATTAATGCAGCCTTTGAGAATAGACTGTCATTATCCTAATTATATTGAGCAACACATTAATCAGACATGACAGTTACCCCCTCTTATGCTCATATGCCAATCATCAGCACAAGTTGGGTTTTGGAAGCTTGTCCTCAGTATAGAAAGGAAGACCATGCTGGGTTGACCTGTTTTACAAGCAAGTAACCAAAATCATTTGAAATAACCTCAGTGAAAATATAAATGCCAGACAAGTTAACAGAATTATAAATCTAGAATAGTATTTAATTCAATGCTCAAAGTCTCAATAAAAATTGTTTAGTGAAATTTAAAGGGGATTCTTTTACCCAATATTTGTGAGTGCTATGCACTTTTATGCTATTAGAGTATCATTGTGCTGTTAGCATAGCAATATGCTAACGTCAAACTACAAAATCAAATCAATTCAAACTGAAATTCAATTGCAAATTGAGTCTCTCATGCGGAATGTTACTTGTGTGATGTGCAAAGTTGATGCCTGTGAAAAGTACTCAAAATTGATCACTACTGAGCTTCCGTGACAATTAGGTTGCCACCTTAGAAGGCAGATGACTTTGTAGGTACTGTTATAAGCAGTCAGGCAGCTCACTCGGTTTTGGAACAGAGCTAATGCCATGAAAGGAGGTTCATCCCACCTTGTAAACTGATAAAGGCAGAGGTGAATCAGCTAATCCGATCCATTCGGGCAAAAGTACACAAAGAAACAGGATCAACAGATGAGTAGAAAATAGAAGTTGACAGAAACTGCTTTCTGAGATTCTGTTCTATTGCTCATGTAATTGGACCTACTTATAATGTGTAGGAGTCCCAAGAAGGCATGGAAGGAGATCAGTATGTGGGTGGAATTCAATCACAGTGCCTTAAGCTACTCCATTGTGCCCCCATAGAGACACCAACATCAGATGTTCCTGATCTCATGAAATGGCTGTCCCCCCCATGAGGCAGAAGCAGTGAAATTCTGCTGCCTCATGCATCAGTTCTCTGGTGCTCTTGGGACATGCAGCTACACAGGAGGCATGAGCACCATGGATTGATCTCATCCAGAATTCTGTCTCGGGATCCACAAATAACCCTCTCAATACTTTGATGATGGCGGAAGTGATGAAAACATGGTAATAATAAATATAAATTGCTCAGGGCTAATGAATGCACTTGTTAAAAAATATATTTGTAAATTTTCAGATGAAAATATGAGTGATGCTTGCCTGCACCAAACTCACTGACATGTTACTAGGGCATTGTTATACTGTTGCTATGGTATTCTGGATGGTTGCTTATAAGCCCAAATCAACAAGGTCCACCCACAAGTCTCTATAATATTCTAGTCCCCAGTTATGTTTCGGGTCCCTCCATCCATCCATGAAATCAATGGGGTTTAAAAAAAAAAAAAAAAAACTATTTATACACAAGGTGAAAATCCTTTTCACAGCAGGGGTTTCAAACTCAGTTCCTGAAGGGCCACAGCCCTGCAGAGTTAAGTTCCAACCCTGATCCAAAATGCATCCTTGTAATCTTCAAGCACTCCTGAAGACCTTGATTAGCTGCTTCAAGTGTGTTTAATTAGGGTTGGAGCTAAACTCTGCTGGACTGTTGACCCTCCAGGAACCGAGTTTGATAACCCTGCCCTACAGGAACAGTTCACATAAAAATGAAAATTCTGGCATTATTTACTAGACTTGTGTCATTAGAAACTTCCTCGGAAAACAAAAGAAATTTTAAACAATGTACCAGTCGCTCTTTTCCATGCATTTACTATATATACATGGACTGAACCAACCAATACTTTCTTCAAAATTTTGCTCTTTTTGTTCTAAGAAAAAAATAAAAGTCATACAGCTTTGGAAAAACATGAAGTAGTGTAAATTTGAACAATAGTTTCTAAAGATTAAGTATGAATAAAAGTAAAAGTGATGCTTGCTAAGCACCACTAATAAGATCCTGAATGTCACCAGAGACTCACTCAAATCAATTTGACACTTTTCAAAGTCCTGAGTTACATTCTAGCAGGCAATGGCAACTTTCCCACATTCATACTTTCACACGGAAATGAGGGCAGAAGGTGTGCACCCAAGGGTTAGCGCTGTGCATAATTCAGACAGGCCTTCAAAGGGCAGAAATCAGATCTTTTCTTTTACCCCATCCCGTTCGGGTGAAGCTGGAAAAGCTTGCCTGAGCTCCTGCTCTCAACTGCCAATGCCTGCATGTTTGGCACCAACACATACATTTCTGAGATGAGCTGGCTCTCTGTCAGTCCTATTACACTCCTGGCAGAAAGATGCAGGAGATCTCTAATGGTGTGAGGAGAGGGACAAAAGGAGACGGAGAGAGGTGGCACACAGGTGGAAGAGGAACAAAGGGTGGACAGAAGTTCAGTGAGGAAGATAAATATGAGAGAGAATGTGTGATGTAATATGAATAAATGAATGTGAAAAGATACTATACAGACATCAGTCTGCACCATCACAATGGCTTTTGTCAAGGAAAAAAATTAAACATATATTGGAATCTCCAGCTGCAAGACATGATATATAGTTAGGTGCTGAAATCCTAACTAAACATGATCACACATTTACTGCTGTCATTGTTGCTATATTAAAGGGGTAGTTCACCTAAACACAAAAGATGTTAGATAGTGATATACTGTAGACTGAACTATTCCTTTAATATCATAGCAAATTTCACAAGGATCACCTGCACAATGTAAGTCTGAAGTACCTTTAAATGGAGAATCTTTATTTTTAGATGACCATAAGAAAGAAAAGTCACAAATAAGATATCTTTAACATCTTAATTGTTTCTCTTAGACAGTAATGAGATAAAAAGGAAAGTAACCTCTGAGTAATGGAAATGTATTTTGGGCAACTTTGTTTGATTTTCGTTTTTTGAACATCAGCAGTGGATTGCAATACGGAGTTGACCAGGTCCATTTTAGGGCATTATAGTCGTAACAATAAATGTTGTAATTATGGTGTTTTGATTACAATTCAAGCACATTATTTTGCAAACTCAATTCAACTCATTTCAATTTACACATTTCAATTAGCTGCCAAAATCCTATTAAACTAAACTGAGTAATCTTTAAATAATCTATATTATTATAAACTAAGCATAAGTGTGATGCTAGTTTAATTAAATACTTTAAATGATATGCTTAATTCATAATATGTACATATTGTTAAATATGACTCAATTCAGTTTGATGGAAATCTGAAATGCATAAATCCTTCCAGCTGATTTTTCCTATACACTTCCTCAACCTCTAGCATGTCCTAATGCAATTCTTCTGTTCTCCCTCTGTTTGCTGTTTAGGCACAGACACTCTCCTTCAAAGGCTGGCAAGGTGCTACTCATCAATTTGAATCCTGCCTCCACTTTTGATGCTCCAGTTAGTCCAAATGAAGAAAGATTGCGCTTGTTTATTCCCGGTTTGGGATCACCCAGGAGAGTAAGAGAGAGCTACTCAGGCGAAGGTGAGGTGCAACAAAATGAAATTGCACCTAATCTTCTCCACTGGGATGGCTGAGAAAACCGCAAACACATTTAGCAACATCATTGAAACAAAACAGCTGCTGCAGACATGGGAATATGTGAATGGAGTAGAAATAGTAACTTACTGAGTTTCTTTTTGTTCTGCAAGCAGTAGTGCATTGGCACTCTCAAGTACATTTTATTCAGCCCTCACTACAAGTTGTTTCATGCATGAAACATTACAAATAGTCTGCAAGAGCATTCAATAAATATCTGACATATATATCAGACACAGCACAGAGATTTTAGAGGAATCAACCTGATATGTAACCACGGCAACAGGTGGGGAAGCTGCCACACTCTTATTTTATTGCTTTATTTAGACCTCAGACAGCCCTGGCTGACCTTCTGAGAACTCAGTGGTTGCAGCACCAATCCAGAGTAAAAACACTACTTTCAAAAAGGACACCAACTCTGCTCTATCTATGCTGGGAAATGAAGGCCTTTGAAGCCTGTCCAGATGACTTTGGGAGCTGAATCACTAATTTTAGGACGAACAGCTATAAGCCAGAGCTCCGTGACAGCCAAAGGTCTGACAGAGAGCCCAAGCCAAAGTTACAAAAAAAGATCAGCCAGAAATCATGATTTAGGCATGACCATTAATACACAGAGTGCAGGCCTGCTTCTTACCTGAATTAGTGAAATGTTGCTTAAATTCAATCTGAAGAGGTAGTTTCTGTGTAGAAATGAAAGAGAATGCCAAAAAAAAAACAGGTTTTAGATAATTAAACCAGATAGAGATACAATTAAAATATACACATCAATATGCTATGATGATAAATAATAGCTGAAAAAAATGTAACAAAACATGCAGTGAGGTCCAAAAGATTCCACTATTTTGCTTTTTACTAATTTAATACAACATGTTTCAGTACAAATTATATCATCAGCATAACAATTTCCCCTCAAGCTGGCATGGACTAAACAAGTTTGTGAAAAACCTGGTGATTCATGTTTTCCCAGCATGATTTGAGAATGTTCCAAAGAGCATCATGTGTGCTTTAATGGAAGCAAGCAAGCAAACCTGACCTTTTGTAAAAAAGGAGTTAAAATGGTCAATTTTACAAATTTGCTTCCATTTGATTGGTGATCTAAAAATAGTCAATCATCTTTTTTCTTCATTTTACATAACCTTTTTGTAAATGATTCCAAATCCTAAAATATTCAGTTAATTTCTAAATTCAGTATTTATAATACTTTTGGACCACGCTGTGATTAAAACAAACTTGTGTTTACGTATTGATCAAGTTCATGCATCGATCCCGGCTTTGGCCAGTTCATATGAGATATTGATCTATGCCAAATAATGTGCTCAAATTTTAAATGTAAAATTTTTACCTCGCTCCCACTATAAGTTCATTCCGGGTGAGATCAACGGTAAGCTGGGAGTAGTCCCTAACACCAGGGTGTGAGAATGTGGAGATCAATGGGCTTAGTGCTGTAAAAGAGAAGCAAATGTTGGTACATTAGTAATATAGTCAGATATTTGATCATGAGATATTTGACCTCACGGCTCAAAGCCATTGCGTTTGACAACCCTTGAAAATTCTGACATGTAAGTATACAATATTAAAATCTATAACTGATGGTTTAGTCATGTGGATCACAACTTGTTTTACTTCAGGACCCCTATTTTATATTGAACACCAAGTGTCGACCTAACACAGATGCAAAATTATCTATCATACTAAAGTATTGAATTCATGAATATTACCATGAACAGCTTTCGAAAACTCAACAGCCTTGGTTTTTTTTAAATAGTTTGAAAGTTTTGATTCTAAATGTCTCTTAATTATGATAGCTTCATGCTCTTGGCAGCCAATAATTCACTGCAAATTCACTTACTATGTTTATACTCATTTCAACCCATATTTAATGAAGTCTGGCTCATATTTTCATTATAAAATGAATTAATAAAATTATATTTTCATTATCGTTTTTCAAGACATGATTAATATGGCAAGACGGCACCATGTGACGTGATAAATTTGCACCAAAATAGCAACATACAGAGGTTGATTGGACAATGGACACACAGATTTGACACCAACAACAAAAGAAATGGGCATTTCTCTTCTCTTTATAATAAGCCTATTTTTTATTATTCTAATTAAGCACATTTATCTGGTTAGTTGCATTTTATAATTTGCATTTAGCATTGCTCTTTGCCTGCTTTTCATGTTCCTATCAGAACAGACCTGCAATGCAATTCTGGGTTGCGACCAGCCAGTTGAGAACCACTTGTTTAGTCTAACACGGATTAAGCATTAGAGTTCTACCATGGAAAGTCACTAAGTCACATTAGAGTCACTAAGCATAGAAAATGAAAGTACATTCTTCCCATGACTATCTAGGGACCATGTGAGGAGGACCAGGGTAACAGTTAGCCACAAAGCTAGCTTGGCTTAATCTGAGGTGCTGGACCTAATTTAACATGACACTTAGTCAAAACTCTGCTCATCTCAGAACATAAAAGCGCTGTTTGATACAAAGTTTCGGAAATCACAACAATTTGCCCTGGCAGATACTTACGGCAATGGCCATATTAATGCACAGGCTTACCAGGGCTTAAGCCCCAGGGCCTGCAGCTGCAGGGGGGGTGGGGGGCAAACTCATGGTATAATAACTCACTACCCAGCATAGCTGTTTTACTATCATATGATGTTAACAATTTTAACCATTAAGTTCAACCTGATTCATCAGCAAGACCATGCTGGTGAGCATCTTGGCTTTGCTGGTCCCCTATAGCTGGGCCAGCACTGAACCAGCACTAACTAGACAAAATGGAAATATATGCTGGTCTAAGCTGGTCTAAATCCAGTAAGGTCAACTAGGTCATATTTTGCTAGAAAACATCTTGGCCAGCCTAGTCTTAGTCTTTTCCGCAATGTCAACCAGCTTCATCTGAAAGACCATGCTGGCCAAACAGCTCACCAACTGTGTCTTGGTGGTGAACATTTTGGCTATGCTGCTGTCCACCAGCTAGACCAGCACCAAACAGCCTTCATGCTGGTCTAAGTTGGTCTGAATCCAGCAAGGTCATCCAGCTTCATCAATAAGACCATGCAGACCAAACAGCTTACCAGTTATGCAAGTGAGCATCTTGGCTATGCTGGTTCACCGGATAGACCAGCATCTAACCAAGAAAAACTGGTCTCCAGAAAGGTTAATCAGAAAGACTATGTTCGTAAATAATTTGTTTTGGTGGAGAACATTTTGGCCATGCTGGTCCACAAGCTAGGCAAGCACAAATACAGCACTAACCAGCAAAAACCAGTCTGGAAATTCAAGGTGGTTTAAACTGATCTTTTCAGGCAGGATTCCCAATGTCCAGCACAATCTACTGTAAAAGAAAAGTTTTGTTTTCATCACAGACCTACAGGTGCACATAAAAGGCACACAAACACAGCTGCAATATTCTCACATCACAGGTCAATACTGCAGCAACACTGTTTTCCATTAACAAGACTTTCATAAATACCACTTCATAAAGTCAATATCTGTCGTGGGAGGTGGAGTCATCCAGATGTTGGGGTCACCAAAACAATCTGTCAGGCACATGGGAACACAAACTTCATGAATGTAAAGAGTTTTCATAAAATTCACAGGCAAATATCTGGGAAAGACAGAGAAAAACCACCACCACGCCACTAAATCTATATATTAAAAGACTTTTTAAAGTGACTGGGACCATATGGCAATCTTTATGGAAAAATAATGACAGGGCAATAAACACAATCTGTTCTGTAGGCCTATCACATCCACAAGTTACAATGCAACCTCAGCATCCCTCTCACTCATGTTTGGAGTGTGATTATGGCCTTTGATGTCTCTGACAGAACGTGTTCAAAGAGAATGATAGAGAATCTTATTGAATATAGTACATCAAGAAACAGCTACCTAACAGACAGTGATTAATGACTGGGGAGTACAAAGAAGGAGCCTTTGTCTTATTCTTTATATAAATAAGAAAAAGCAGCACAATCTTGAAGCTTATGGAGTTTATTGATCCATTACCGTAGGTCAGGAGTAAGACAGCTCACAAAATATAAAATAATACAGGGGTACCCAAACTTTGTCAGCTGCACCTCAATGACAAATATTATTTTTTGAAGTTTAGGGTTCAGGTTTGACCTATTAATAAATATAATGAATATTTACATGTTATACAGTATACATAAAAAAAATTTTAAATTATTTTTTAAACTTAAAACATTTTACAAATAAAGAAATGAACAGTACTTCTGACAAATTTATTTAAAATGATGAGCACACATACGAGATGGAGACTTGAGTTATATCAGTGCCACTTAAAAAAATCTATTTAATTCTGCCTTCAAGTGCTACCAGAATTATCCTACTACCCAATTCTGAAGTCATAATTATGTATATGTGACACTCAAGAGCTTTGTTGCCGGAAAGAATCCTCTTATTTTGACACCATAATACATGTTAGTCAGCTTGCTGATGATGATGGAATTTTGGTCAAATACATACTTTTTTCTCTGTGTGAAAATGTACAATATGCATCAAATGGTTACTGATATACATACACGTATGTGACTAAAGTTGCAAGTGATAACAAAGTAGTTGCATTTTAAAAACTCACCTCTGCTATGTTGAAAATTTAGGCTATGAAATTGCTGAACCCAAATGCATATGACTTTCTTTCTTCAGCAGAACACAAACAAAGAATGAATATCTCAGCTCTGTAGGTCCTCACAAAGCAAGTGAATGGTAACCAGAGATCTAAACAGCACATGAAGGCAGCATAAAAGTAATCCAAACGACTCTAGTGTTTTAATCCATATCTTTAGAATATATATGATAAGTATGGGTGAGAAACAGATCAAAATGTAATAACATTTTAACTATCAATTAAAATTTTCACCTTCATATTCTTTGGTTTTTGTTGATTCGAATTCTTCATGCATATCACCACCTACTGGACAGGGAGGAAACTTTGTAGAAAAAGGGACTTGGAAAAAGAATATTGATCGGTTTCTGACCGACACCTATCATATCGCTTCAGAAATGGATTTAACCACTAGAGTTATATCGATTACTTTTATGATGCCTTTATGTGCTGTCTGGACCTTCTGAGTTCTGGTCACCATTCACTTCACCATTGAATGGACCAACAGAATTAAAATATTCTTCTAAAAATCTTTATTTGCATTCTGCAGAAGAAAGTTAAACACATCTGGGATGGCATGAGGATGATTAACTGATTAACTTTCTGAGAACGAGAAAGATAAATTTTAAACATGTATATGCACTGGAACAGGGCCCCCCAAACCTCGGCCCGTGGGCTGTATACAGCCCTCTGAAATGTTTTAACCGGCCCACGGAAACATGCCGGCCACACATTTTGACCGGCCATAGAACCACACTGGAATCGCGAGACTGCTTTGGTGGCTTTTCATGCAGTAAAACTAACTATAATGTTAGCCAATAGCATTCCAGTGCAGGCTGTGTAGGAGCATGTAATTGGTTTTACCCGCTGAACGAAAATGCCCTTTTACTGATGTTAGGGGTTGGTCATTTGAGTCTGAAGACACGATTTCTCATTCATGAAGGAACTGAATATACTGCTACCACTTGTTTGTTAATGTAATGCATGAATCAGTCATCATTAACCAGGAACTCCCTGAACAACAAACGAGAGAAGGAGACATGTCATTTGTTCAATTCGGCAATCTCGTTCAACAAGAAAATGGGCTGGATTAATTATGAATAAAATGGAGTGATAACCAACTTATTACAATGGCATACAGACTTTTACTGAAACTCATATTTATTTTCTAGGCTCGCATTGTCTAGTTTTTGTATAGCTTCATAAAAGCCATGCTCAGCAGTTCACAGTATGATAGATATGCTTTGTTGACATTTGTGGGGAAACACACTGCAGTGCTGAAGTCTCTTAGTAGAATTGTTGAGACGCAAATTATAATAAAAGACAATTAGACTTTTTCCAATCATGAATTACTGATTAATCGTCTTTTTCCTTGTTCAAAGCATAGAAGACGGTCATTTGGTGCCATCAACTGGGGAAAAAGCGTAATTTTCAAAAATGGACAATGATCGAATCAATTAAGTAATCTGAACGAATCTTTTTGGTGAACAGATTAAAAAGACTCATCTCTGAGATTAATCAAATCAAAGTTCTTTGAGCCAATGGATGGATCCACTGATGTAAGATGAAGTAGGCTAAAATGTAACATTTCGCAGAGATTTTTTTTTTTCTTGTTAGCCTACAATAGAAAATCGTAATTAAAGTTTGACAGGACCTTTACCCCCCTTTCAAGTCAGTGAACAGAGATAGCATGTATAAAATGACAAAGTAGGCCAACTTTTCAAGCAAGAAAAGTTTGATAAAAGCCACAAAAATTAACATTTTATTCATAGGTAGCAAAAACGCATGCAAAGGGGGGTTTCCATAACCTCAGGTTACAAAACCCAGATATGATATATGTTCCATACACAAATCTCCTGATAATACAACAACCATTCTCTGCCTGGTTGCCTGCAGTCTGTGTCCTCATAGAAAAGACTGCAACTACTCCAGTTAGGATGCATTGCTTTTGTAGGGTGGGCTGTTCAACCCATGGAGCTTGAACTAGAGTGAGTCTCCACACTCCTATCTGGACGAGTGCATGCTTCATAAACAGAGCGTAGCAGAGATGCACTGACATACAGCATGTATTCTGTGGGTTGGTGGGCTCTTATGATAACCTCTGAGTCATCTGGGCCCACCACTGTGCATCAGGCACGCAAAGCTTAACACTGCAGACCAGAGTCAGCCCAAATCATAACACAGTTAAAAATCAGGCAAAGCTAGAAAAAGCTAGCAAAGAAAATCAACAAAATGTGGCTGGACCACTGGATGAACCTGTTTGAAGATTTTTTTTTTTTCATCTCTTAGGGACAGCTCACAAAGGATGCATTCTTCCCAAAATCGAATTGTCAAAAATCAAATGTATTAGCAAGCTAATAAATCATCATACAAAGCTAACACATTAGGCACATGTACTTCACGTCAGTAAATCAAAACACTGAATAACGAGCTATATGGCAAATGGATACGGTACTATTTGATAAGCAAAAAAAGGAATTAGTAACAGCCACTTATGATCAAGCATTACAAACAACTTCCCAAGGGGAACAGGATTTAATGGGGTGCCATGCATGACAGTGGCACAACAGTCATGAACATGGAAAAACTATAAAAAATCTAAATAAATCCAAAAATAAAATAAAAACTGCACAGATGGATGCAGAAACACATCCTGTGTGAATGGCCCCTTACAGGATTATTGACTGTAAATCGCCCTGTCTGGACTTCTATCCCTCTCTAAAGGTAGTTTTATATGAATGGACATGTTCCACACATCATCAAGTCTGCCTGCTGCCCAGCAATCCATACACAATAAAAAGGGCTAAATATGAGGGCCGGTCCAGAAAAGAGTTGATGGACGATTATTACGTTCTGTCCCCAAACACATACTGGAAGAGTTTAATGTGTTAGCCACTAGATCAAGGAGAAAAGAACAGGTTTAACAGCCTGCATTTTAGAGGCTCCACAAGACATAAATCATAATAAAAAAAAATCTTCTTTTTTTTTTTTTTTTTGTCCAAACAGATTTAGAAGTGACTGGTTCTTTATGCTACATGCAGAGAGAAGACAGAAGGGGTGATTTGGGCCATGCTGCAGGTATTGAAGAGACTGCCATTGTTTAACTCCTAAAAATGTATTTCCATTTTCTGCTCTTATTTTGAGGGTAAATCTGCAGAATGGATTTAGAGATGGTAAAATCTGTCAAACAGAGTTGAGAGTGTTAAACTCTCAATTGTTGCTGAAAGCTTATTTCAATTAGTCAAAATGTGTATGGCAATGTGTAAGACAATTCAATTTGAATAATTAATATTTGCTATGATCCAGACTCTGACTTGTTAAAACTTTTAAAACTGTTACTTTATTTGGATCATTAATATTGCAACTGTACTGTATATGAGGCTGAATCATTTCCCCTAAAATGAAGAAGCTGTTGATGAGAAGATGAGAAGATATTACAAGGTTTTCTTTTAATTACCTATGTTTTATTTACCTTTTTTTCTGTGTGCCATTTCAGGATCAACTCTACCAAGTGAATTTATGTTTGATATTCTTTTTTTATATATATCTCTGCATATAAAAAGTTAAAAAAGATTATTAAAGTTGTACAACATAACAACACAATAACACTATACTGTACAGCATTATGCAAATGAGAAGCCATTAACCGTAATCCTTAAAGAGTTTGATCATGGGTAGTGAATTTATTTTTGACATTGTCCTCATTTTTGTCTTTTTAATCATTGACCCTTTTATTATGTAAATAAAATAATTCTTATATTACTGTGTATGTTTGTTGGTCATTAAGCTAATCACTAAATACTGAGACAACTAATTTATTTCTGAAAAGTGGTCAGGGAGAGAATTGGCCAATATTTCTATGCAGTATGAGTATGAGGCATAAACAAGTTGTCATTGAGAAATACTTTACAAAAGGAACAAGGTGAAACTAATCTAATTGCACATCAGCAGCAGTCCTATCCCGAATCAATATGAGCAAGTGAATATAGATGACCATTGACTCAAGAAGGCCCAGCAAATTCACACTCATCAGGTAATGTCACCTTCGGTGAAATGCTGTTTCGAGAAACCTGCTATCTTATAATTTCTTTTAGTTTGATACTGTTTTGATTAGGTGAGACATATGAAAATTGGAAAGAGTGTATTACTGTGTGTGAGTGAGACAAGTAAAAGTGTGAGACTAGTAAAAGTGTGAGTGAGACAAGTTGCAGAAATCTACCTCTGTCCATAAGTGTTGTCCACACATATTTACAAATGTATATGTATCGTTTGCTTCCTTTCCTTGCAATGTAACTAAAACTTGCATTAACAGCATCAGGTTCCTTTGAGTTATTAATAATAAAATTAAATAAAAATCACAATATTAATTGCTTTAATTGTTTTAATCTTTTGACAACACTAATAT
Organism: Moxostoma hubbsi; assembly: GCA_032164185.1. Lineage (NCBI taxonomy): Eukaryota > Metazoa > Chordata > Actinopteri > Cypriniformes > Catostomidae > Moxostoma > Moxostoma hubbsi. The sequence continues at coordinate 8,738,232 of JAVLUX010000011.1, read as the reverse complement.
TTTTATTTTAATTTAACAAAGCAAGATCTTTCAGTACCATCTGAAAACTGCCCAAAGGATAACCCTGATTTTCTCCACTCAAAAGATTAGCCCATCTCTAATCAGAGCTCAGAGAATCTTATCGGAAGATGCAGACAGCAGTTTATCTGAGCACAGTCCGAATTTGCTTTTGTTTTGTCTCCTGATCTCTTTCCCCATGCCTGCTGTGTGATTTCCATGCAGTTGTGTCCCCGGAGAACCTGTGGTCTCCGCATGAGTAGAGAGTGCTTCAGGAATCCAAATCCTCTTACCCAGACTCTGATTATAAAAATAGGAAGACAATGGGCACCCCAAGAAATGCCACGGCACAACAGGAGAGGACGAGCAGAGTAAAGGCACTCGAGGGACAAGGCCATAAATCGAGGGCCATTTCAGTCAGGCAAAGGTCTGAAAAAGCACGTTCCACAAAGCCAATGAGAGGAACATTCAGCGCTGGCAATTTCAAATGTCCATTCAAGCGTAGAAAGTCTTGTGTCCACAATGGATGGGAAAGGGCAAGCAGAAGAGTGAGGAAGTTGGAGATAGACACAGGGGCCGCTGCTATCTGTACAAACCACTTACCAAGTTCCATTTCATTCACAGTCAGCAAATGTAAACCTTGCGTTTCAATTGAACTCCAAGGTTAGACTCACTTGAGGATAAGCAGCCACTAAATTCTGCTTCTGTGTTGTCAGAGGGCCCAACAACGTGACAAAACTGTTCAGGCATCGGTACCTCTGATGTCACGAACAAATTAGGTGTAGGGAGACAGCGAAAGGGCCGAAGTTAAAGAACGACTTTGTTTTTTGTATTTCTCAAGGGCCCTTTAAATGGGTCTGGTGCTTAAACAACAGCACTATTACCTGCTAGAGATTGGTTTCTGAACATGTTCTACAGATGTGACAAACAATCTCAAGCCAATTACAATGACTGGGTGAGTAGAAGGTAGACAATGGCCCTGTGGCACCGCTCCTCTTGGGACAGATTACTGTAATTGTAGCCTAACAGTTTAAGGCTTTGCATTAGGTTTCTGGAAAGAGACCTGCAAAGACAAAACATACCCAACATTAGCTCTTAAATCGTGCTGTTTTCAAGGTCTATGTTGCCTGCAAAAGTGCCAAGCTAACCAAGTAACTATTAAATGTTGATATTATATGACAATATTTGTTGAATAAGCCTCTGGTCCTCTGTTTCCTAAGGCCTGGAATTTCTCATCTCAACATAAATGTGTTTGTAGTGATATATTCACATCCATGTAGATAGACTAGGAATGCATGTGTGGTCGTGCAAGCTTAGTCATAATAACATTGGATTACGCACTGACACTGAAGATGCTGAAGATACTAAAACAGTATGACAAACAGACAAAAAAAATCCAATCACATGATGTCCCCAGATATCTAAAATCATCTGAAAATCTTTGCCGTACCAGATGAAAAAATAAGGCCATTTTCTGAAAGGAAAAAAGTATCAAGTTGCTTTCAATGTGGCATTATTTAACCACAGCGCAATAGTAATGTAGCTGTGATCCTTAAGTGATAGTCTTATCATGCAAAAACTAAATTGCCTTGATATTTTGGAATAAAACATTTTAAAGTGTAGGCTAATGTACTTGAAGTAGTTTCAAATATGAAAACATCTCCAGTCCTATTGAAACTACACTGCAAAAAAAAAAGCTTGTTTAAAACTTTCGCAACCATCCGAAGTCAAACAGGCAAAAACATTGACACGCCAACAATACCCTATCGGGGTCAGCAACTTGGTAATCCCTGTCGAGGTGGAGTAATGTGGAGGAAGTAGGAAAGATATTATTGTTATCTAATCACCAAAAATAGAAGATGTTTTTTTTTTTCATTTGGCATAACAACTAAAAAACATGTTGAATGTAATGTTCACTTATGAATTAATGTACAGGTGCGGTAGTGACTGTCAACAGTCGTGGGCAGGGCCTGTACAAAGGCCGTCACTTTTTACAGAATCTGCAAACGGCTTGTTCGGAGAGAGTGCTTATGATTAATGGGGATTAAAAAAAAGCACTGGGTGGATTTTTAGCAATATAGGGTGGTTGTGTACACGTACTGCCAACACACATTTATGTTCAAACACCATGTAAAAGTGAATTTTGCATTATAGGTCTCTTTAATGTACAAAATGTGTGGAGATGGTCATGTAAAATTTCAGTTTGAAAGCAAGAAATCTACACTAAATTAACCAGTCGTCCTCAGGGCAAATATATGATATGACAAATGTTAAGATGTACTGTATTATTATTTTAATAATTGTTTTAGGTTACCAAATCAAAATGTCTTCAAATCTGAACCTCCACTGCACTTCTTAAGGTTGTTAGAGCTAAGCTACAGAAGGGTTTTAGCAAGTAGGATGAGGCCCAGCAAGGTGGTCATGCTCTATCATGCTTAACCATCTTAAAAGAGAATCATTTCCATGTTTAGCGTTAGAATGATTCAAAGACGTGTGAATCTGCGGACCTTGTCAGAGATCAGAGATAGGGGCCCCTCAATGCGCTTTATGTAACTCCACTGAGTCGCGCCAATTAAAAAACTCTCATCCTTCAAAGAGCCTAATCTCAAGTTCAGCCAACACTTTCATTGTTCCAGGACTTCCATACCACTGCTTCAGCATAAAAGAAGGTATTAAGGTGTACTATGCGACTTCCATTCCACTGAGTACACATTAAAAAAAACTATTTTAAGGTGTGCTAGCTTGCAATGCAAAACCAATTGTTGAGCAGCACTTTTCAAGAAAGCTCTGCCAGCATGCCTTTTCTTTGAAGTGCTAACATTACTGAAGAGAATTGGATAGCAAGACCAAAAAATGAAAATGGTCACCTTGCTAGAGAGGAACAAAAAGATATTAACTTGCTAATCCAGTTTTTTACTGCTTTTTCACAAATTGTACTGTATTTCAGCTTAGTGAACAAGGACATCTGTAATTCAAGTCCTTTTTCAACACCCTCGAAAGAAAGAAAAATCCAGTTGCTTTGATAACAATGCATAAAATGACAATTTAGAGTTTTTTTGGTAGCAATAAATGGAACTAGCCCCAGGCAATGTCTATATGAGTCATGGCTGCCCTAATGTCCAGGTAGATTTAATATATAATATAGAGCCCCCTGGTCATCAATTCCTTTTGTTTCCCACGAGGCATTATTATGCAATCTTTGTCATGTCCCTCAGAAAGTAGAACAAACGAAGCATTTCTGCACCAAGACAATTGTCAACAGGTCATTTTCAATACAAATACACTCTGTCTAAATAAATCTGTTCTCAGTGCAGGAAACACCTTTGCTCTCTGGATGCGAGAAAGATTTTCTAAGCGATGTGACGGTATGGCTGCACATTCTGTTTACTTTTTGTGCTGAGATATAGGAGGATAGAAATCTTGATGAAATGAAAGACGTTTATCTCTTGAGCTCCACAGCATTTCCATCAAAGCTTGCCATCATCAGTACACTCCAGCAATGTCTGAGATGCATGGATGTCCCATGAAGAAGATAAACAGAATTTTGAAAAAAAAAAATACATACAGATGTGCAGTCTATGCCTGTCTAACATAGATAGTGAAAAACAACATCACGCAAGCTCCCCAGACACACTAGGTTGGGCACAGGGAAAAGATATAGTTCACAAAAATATTTTATTTATTTTTTTAAATCTGCTATCATTTACTCACCTTCATGTCATTATAAACTCAAACACTGTTGTTATTATTACTTTTCTTCAGTGGAACACAATATATATTATTTATAAGGTACGATATAAGGTATCGTAAAAGTATAATATTATATCTTTATTCCAAGAATTCATGTGATAACTTTGAGGCACATAATGAAATTTAAATTCAGTTCCTCAGAATGAGCTCACAAATCTCATTAGCACTCAAGGTCAAATTCAAATATGGCACTTTTGACGAGTAATACCATGTCACAAGTTATTGCAGGTAACATAATCGAATACAGTGTGTCATTTTGAAGGAGAATAACATTTGATAGCTGTAGCAGAGGAGAAGGTTCTCAAACTCAGTATTAAGAATGACATGTTAAGAATAAGGCCACAGTATACTTCGGTTTTTCGCTTTCCGCTCCGTGTCTCGCACAGTGCATGTGATGCACATTTCACTGCCCACGTGCAGACAATTTTTTCTAGACACTCTGACAGTCCGTGTCTCTGTGTATGGTCTGCACATGTGCCTGGTGTTGACTGAACTAAAGAATATTACAAATCATTCATAAAGCAGGTGCATCAAATGGGTCCATGCGGTCTCATGGTCAAAATAGTATACTTTTAAAGGATAGAGTGATCAACTTTGCGTCAGGCGTAAAGGCACACAGGAAAAGTAAGTATACGCCTTCACTAGACTTACATTTTTGTCTGTTTCAAACAAAGTTATCATATAACTTCAAAAGACTCAAAATGTAGCTCATTCACTCACTCTAAATTGATTATTCAAAGTTGTCCTTTATAAGTGAACTAATCCTTTATTCCTAAGCATTGGAGTATAAATGATTGTGAACGTGCCTGACCACACTCCTGCAAAACAAGACTAAATATTGCTGTTTATCAGCAATTAAAGCTGACTGAGGTGTGTAGAGGGACTGCTGACAATGTTTATATGCTACCTTTCAAAAGTGCTTTGTCAGTTTTAAATAGTTCAGGGTTAGCCTACAAAACCATTGCCAATGTTTATTAAGGTCGTATAGCTACTGGAGACTGACAAGTGTGCAATAACAGGTCCCTAGAGAGAAAAAATATTGCCGTAATATAGTGGGAGTATTGTGTTTGTGAGAGACATCAGTATTCACCTTGAATAGAGACGATGGGGTGCTCTAAGCGGGAACACTCTGACCTTGTGTGGGGTGCTGGTGTTGGGACAGGCTCTGTGGGCACAGGGGCCTTCTGAGATAATGTAACAGGAAATGGAAGAGTGATGAAACAGAGGATAAGGCCGGACACAGCCAGGGAAGCCACGTCCTGAGGCAACACTGTCATGGTGATGGAGGCCGACCTCTCCTCTAGCTGCCAAGGTGGGCCTTTGGAATGCACCTGTTTGGAGGAAAGAGAGAGATTCACACTGAATATGCTATTTTCTTCACACTTTCTTTTACTTTACCATTTTATTAACTTTATACACCTGTACTGCCCTTGCTGAAAATACCAACTTAGGCCAGCATGAAATATAATGCTGTATATAATGCTGTATAGACAGGTGTATGCTGTGAGTGCTGGTTTTGGTTCTGGTCAAGCTGGTGGATCAGCATATCTCAGATGTTCACCAGTAAAATGTACCTGGTAAAGCTGGTCAACTAAAGAAGTATTGCTGGGTAAGTTAGTGAAAATGCCTTGTGGGGATTGCAGCAATGTTGTTGTTCTTGAATATGTATAGTAGTTACTTTGGCAATATTGTAATTCTCTTTGCAGCTGTTTCAATAAATGTTTTCTGACTAAGAGAGAGAGAGAGAGAGGGGTAAAGAGAAGAAAGATCGATTCTAATCATATTTTGCAAAAGCACAGAACTATTGATGAGAAAAATGACTACTGCTTAACTTTATGACAACAGGTCAAATTTGTATAAGCAGAAAGACACAAAGCAATAGGGTCATATATTGTAATAAAAAAAATACATTTCCCTTTTTATCTTGGCACTTTTAGTGCTACTATGTACCACTAGGGTTGACAAATGACTTTTTAAATGGCCAATGTCGATGCTGATATCTACAGTGCAGGGTGGCAGATGGCAACAAAGTAGCTCTAAACATTTGAATTCAATGATGGCTAATAAGACAACATTTTGTAATCAATAAATAGAATGAATAAATACTAAATAATAAACCAATGAACATTTCTGTTTTAAAATTCATATTCATATTTTAATTCAGTGCCTATTCTGTATCCAGCAACGTGATCCATACAGTCACAAAAATTAGATTGTGATATGACGTTATGACGTAGACATGTAAGAACAATGAGATTTGATGTTATCAAAGTAGCCGCCATATTGGATTTCAGTACTTTTTATGGACTTTATAAATGATTTAATTTGATTTCAGCAAATATCAACTTAAATTATGGTCTGGTATAGACAATAAACGACTCCATCTTCTCTGGACTCTGGACGTGTTATTCTATGTTTCAAACTATGTTTAACTTGACACAGTGACTTAAAACTGATGTGTTTATGAAGCAATGCAACAAAACTGAGAAAGGATTTTACCAATTATATTGACGCCAACACCAAATCAAATTCTGTCATCGCTTCCCCTCATATTGTTCCAAACATTCTTTCTTCTTTGGAAAACAAAAGGAGATGCTAGGTAGAATTACAGCCTCAGTCACCATTTACTATAACAATATGCACTGAAAGTATTTGGTAACTGAGACTAACATACTGCAAAACATCTCCTTTTATATTCCATGGAAGAAAGAAAGTCATAAAGGTGACTGTATGGGCGAGTAAGTGACTGAATCTTTGGGTGAACTATTCCTTTAAACCTTATACTGACTATATACTGTAAATTTAGAGGAACTCTTTAGAAGAGCTCTTTTGTGAAAGTAAAGCTAGCTATCAAGCTAAAAGACTTCTGAATCAAGACAATTAGTGTTATTACTGTATATGGAGGTGAAAAACATGCAGTAATTCCGCTGACTGGCACTGGGAAACAGGGGTAGGAAACGGGGTGAGGGGTGCTGTTGTAAAAAGTTCCTGGCAGTAAGTGGTGGCTTGGCTCGATTAGCATAACACTCCTTAAGCGCTCAGGCACTTCCGTCTCCTTCATATGCGGAGGAGTTTTAATATCACAGCTGATCTTATTAGAGGTGATTGGAGGCATGACACCTCCATCTTTACTCCAAGTGCAGTGCAGTCATATTACAGCATGCAGCACTTAGCTCAACCACTGCGCTTTTGACACAAAGCTGCCCGTCAATCTACCTCACACACAGCGTATGCTCATATGACATACGAATTAAAGGGGGACTGACAGTCTTCAATGAGCAAAATTGTGCACCTAGGAGACCAAACTTTAATTGTTCGCTCACATTTCGATGACACACTGGAAATCTAGTATACTTAAGGAAACCATTAGCAAGATTAAGCACCATCTCTCAAAATTTGAGCCTTCAACAACATAAGAGTTTAACAGCACTCTTAAATGGTGGAGAAAAAATAACCATAATAAAGAACCAATGCAGGGGGCCTGGGTAGCTCAGCGAGCATTGCTGTCATAAGAGTCAGCGTGACTACCACCCCTGGAGTCACGAGTTTGAATCCAGGGCATGCTGAGTGACTCCAGCCAGGTCTCCTAAGCAACCAAATTGGCCCGGCTGCTAGAGAGGGTAGAGTCACATGGGGTAACCTCCTCATGGTTGTGATTTGGGGTTCTCACTCTCAATGGGCCACGTGGTGAGTTGTGTGTGGAACGTGGAGAGTAGAGTGAGCCTCCACATGCTGTGAGTCTCGGTAGTGTCATGCAAAGTGAGCCACGTGATAAGATGCGTGGATTGACTGTCTCAGAAGCGGAGGCAACTGAGACTTGTCCTCTGCCACCCGGATTGAGGTGAGTAACTGCACCACCACAAGGACCTACCAAGTAGAGGGAATTGGGCATTCCAAATTGGGGAGAAAAGGGAAAATATATATATAAAGAACAAATGCAATTGGTCAAACTATAATTTGTTAATAAATTGCTAATTAAGTTTTTTATCAGTAGGGGTAAACAAAGGAGATTCATTGAAACATAGCTTAACAGAATGGCTCACGGAACCATAATTTAAGGGATTAATTCCCATATTTAAATGTGGTTTGTCACTCCCAAAACTGCAATGTGTACATGGCCATAGTCACACAGCTAATAATCCACAAACCTCTGAAATAAAGCACTCAAGGTTGTGTACCTCCTACGTTAATGCCATTTCACTGTGGATATGATGTATGGTTTTATAGCCACACAGAAGCAAGCAGTACATCATCACCTTCCATGCAGTGCCCAAGTTAATATTGTGGCATGTAATATCATTTAAGTTAAAAAAGAATGAATCCATGCAATCTATCGCAAAGCACCAGGGGCACATTTTCAGTTTCACAATTAAATGGGGAAATCAATAACAAATTATTAGTTTGGTTATGCTGAATTACCATGATGCCTACTCAATTATCCCTCTCGCAACAGTGGGTAAATAATTAGGCAAATAAATGTGGCAACTGGATTGCTATACAGGCAACTATCTGTGCTAGCCATGATTACTCAAGGTACACCATATTTAGGAGGAAATATCCCACAACTGGGTAAACATTAACCAAATCATTCTTGACGACTTGAGGAACAAAGTGAAAATTTCAGCAGACCATGTGTCATGAACCCTTCCCTTGCAAATGTAACCTCAACAATGCAAATGTTACAGAAAAACACAGCAACACCATGCATGCTGTACTCGCTCTGGCAAAAAATGGTTATAAAGTGGTTATGTTATTACATGTTAAGTATGTCTTGATGGGATGTACTGGAGCATGTGTAAATGCAGTGTTGTCAGCTTTGTAGAATTTAAGAGTAATGGAGAACAAACCACTGTGTTTCCTTGATGCCACAATCATAAATAAAACTGTTTAGGCAAGCACCAGAAAAAAAAAAAAAAAGTTGTATCCAACTCAAATCTGTTTAGTTACTTATACTGTAGTCTGAACAGCAAAAAACAAAAACAACAACATGAAATGTAAAAAAGAAAAAAAAAATTGGTGTTTTTTAAATTTTATTTTACATATTCTGCGCACTCCCTTCAGCCCCTGGGGGTTGCAAGGCCCCTGTTTAAAAACCTGTGACCTAATACATTTATATGGTAACCAGTACAAATTTACTGGACATTAAAAATACAGTTTGATCAAACTTATCTGATTTGATTACTTACAAAATGACAATGTCAGAAACCAGAAAACAAATTTGATTTATCTGCAGTGTGAATAAAGCCTTCGAGAAAGAGTACGTTCTGATCTCAACAGGATTGAGAGCATGCTCATCTTTCTGTCTGTAGCCAAAGATCATCATCTTATTCAGTGAGACAGGGAGGACATGCACACACTTCTGGCTTGGGATCTGATTCTTGCTGCTGATCCACAGCAAAAATAAAAAATTCTTCCACTGATGTTGAAGTCAAGACGAAGTGCAGATGCGATGGGAAATAGTTGAGTCTGGACCCAAGAGACAAGCTTGGGAAAAATCAACACATAAAAAGCTAATTCACACAAGCAAGCATTTACGTGTGAAGTTCAAAAGCAGTTGTTAGCCACTTGCTTCCTAACAGTAAGCCAACAGCTGTGAGTTAATTAGTTGCAATCCCAAATAGCAAAGATGTTAAGGATCTACACAGACATACATTTACACAAGCACCGCCCACACAAACAAATTAAGACTGGAAACAGCTGGTGGCACTTCTCAAAAGACCTTGGAGTGTGAGTCGAGTTGGCACCAGTTCTCATTTGCTGAATGCAGTACACTCACGAAAGTCTTACAAGAAACATCAAGCAAAGGAAGCTAGTATGGGTCACAATGGTCGACTAGCCAACTTGTCATCCAAAGATTATTGAGGTCGACTAGTTTATCAAGATTTTTTTGAAACTTTTATAAGTAAAGTGAAATTATGCTTAAATTCTTCCCATTTCAAGCACCACAGCTACATCTCTGCACATCCAGATGGACATCATTAGCCATTGCGTCACATTTCACACTGTTTTTGAGCATCCCACCATCAGCATTGTGTTAAGATGCCATGTGAGGTAAAATATTTTACAATTAATTAAAATATACCTCGAGACCCCTGAATTATTTTTCATTCTTTCGCATTCTGTCTAGCTACTTTTGGACGCATCTAAAACATCCCAGGGTCCAGTGAGCCAATTTATCCAGGGCTTCCTTTTGACCTATTAGTTGACTAGTAGTTAAAGGGATTGTTCAACCAAAACTGAAAATTCTCACCAATTACTCACCCTCCTGCCATCTCAGATGTGTTTGACTTTCTTAATTCTGCAGATCACAGATTTTTAGAAGAATATCTCACCTCTGTAAGTCCATACAATGCAAGTGAATGGATGCCAAAATTTAGACACTCCAAAAAGCACATAAAGGCAGCATAAACATAATCCACATGACTCTAGTGTTTTAATCCATAACATCAGAAGTGATATGATAGGTGTGGGTGAGAAACAGATCAATATTCAAGTCTTTAAATTCTTCTCCCTGCCCAGTAGAAAGCGATATGCATGAAGACTGTGAATATCCAAAAACACAAGAAAAAGAATATGAAAGTGATCTGTTTCTCACCCACATATTGTCACATCATATCATTATGTTTTCCCCTAAGGACTCTTAATTCGAAATTTACAAGGACCCTTAGTTTGAAAGTTCCTTTGTTTCCTTCCTTTGTCTCTGTCTTCAGTTCCTTACCCTAACTGTATCACAGTTGTTCCTCATTGTCTTGTTAGCCCTTGTGTATGTATGCCCTCTTGTTCCTGGTTCCCCTTGTTGGTACAGCATGTTGGCATGTAGCTCTTTGTTAACCAGCATACTGCTGTTATGTTTGCGTTACCTTCTTCATAAGATTCCTTCAGAGGTGTATTCGCTTCTATTTATTTCTAATTAAAAGTTCTGCGTTTGGATCCTGATTCTCTCGCCAATTCCCTACTCAGTCCTGACAGAAGGACCGACCAGCAAAATGGATCCAGCAGAACTTATTGAGCAGCTTACCCAAGGTTCCATTTCTGCAACTGAGTACTGCCTCAAATTGTGGAGTCTGGCCACCCAATTGAACTGGTATGAGAGATCCCTCAGAACTATGTTCTGGTTGGGACTCTGTGTACGGGTGAGGAAACTGGTCCCTTTGGACTCTTCAAGAATTTCTCTCTGAAATAATAAAGTCAGACCTCTTCTGCTCTCAGCTCCAGTGGTGCAGGAGACCCCCTCGATGGAGGCCCCTATGCTCTAAGCTCTGGAGGTCAGTGTGACTCCCTCGCCAGCACCCAAGCCTGCCAAGGGTAATGAGCCAGCGTCCACACCTGCTGAGCCTTCTTCTGAGACTCCTCCAATGGCTCCTCCTGCTCCTCCTCCTGTGGCTCCACCTCCTGAGACTCAATTTCCTGAGCCTATTGTGGCTCAGCCCACTTCCTTTCAAGCGGCTCTGCCCGCTCCTCCTTCTGTGTCTCCGCCTCCTCCGGCACTGTCTCCTGAGACTCAATTCCCTGAGCCTACTGTGGCTTCCCCTGCTCTTTCTTCAGTGGCTCTGCCCACTCATCCCCCTGTGGCTGTGCCTCCTAAGACTCTATTCCCAGAGCCTACTGCAGCTCCACCAGCTCCGCCTCCTGAGACTCCATCCCTGGTAGCTCTGCCCCTTGATTCTCCATCCCTGGTAGCTCTGCCCCTTGATTCTCCACCTTCTCCGACTCCAGAGGCCCCACCCCCTGAGATTCCAACTGCCACTCTGCCTTGTCAGGCCCTGTTCTGCAGCCCAGGCCTCCTCTCAGGCCTCTGGACACCACTCCCTTCCTGGAGTCACTTCCCTGGCCACCAGCTCTACCCTAGACTTTTGTAATTTTCCTTTTTTTTGTGCATCAGGAGCCGCCCTTTAAGGAGGGGGGTTCTGTCACGTCACGTCATTATGTTTTCCCCAAAGGACTCTGTTTGAAAGTTCCTTTGTTTTCTTCCATTGTCTCTGTCTTCAGATCCATGCCCTAATTTTATCACAGGAGTTCCTCGTCATCTTGTTAGTGAATGAATGCCATCTTGTTCCTGGTTCCTTTGTCGGTCCGTTGGTATGTTGGAATGTAGCACTTTGTTAACCAGTATACTGTTTTTATGTTTGTGCTATCTTCTTCATAAGATTCCTTCAGAGTTGTTTTCACTTCTGTTTATTTATAATTAAAAGTTCTGCGTTCCTGGGGTCCTGGGTAGCTCAGCGAGTAGACACTGACTACCACCCCTGGAGTTGCGATTTCAAATCCAGGGCGTGACAAGTGACTCCAGCCAAGTCTCCAAAGCAACCGAATTGGCCCGGTTGCTAGGGAGGGTAGAGTCACATGGGGTAACCTCCTCGTGTTCACTATAATGTGGTTCTCGCTCTCTGTGAGGCACGTGGTGAGCTGTGTGTGGATGTCATGGAGAATAGCATGAAGACCGCACACAATATGTCTCTGTGTTCAACAAGCCATGTGATAAGATTCATGGATTGATGGTCTCAAACGCGGAGGCAACTGAGACATCCTCCGGCACCCGGATTAAGGTGAGTCACTACGCCACCACATGGACTTAGAGCGCATTGGGAATTGGGCATTCCAAATTGGGGAGAACAGGGGAGAGAGAAAAAAAATCCCGCATTTGGATCCTGACTCTCTCACCTCTTCCCTACACAACCCTGAAACACCTATCATACCACTTCTGAAGATATTGATTTAACCACTGGAGTCTTATGAATTACTTCTATGCTGACTTATGTGATTTTTGGAGCTTAAAAATTTTGCCACCCATTCATTTGTATTGTATGGACAAACAGAGAGGAGTAATTCTTCCAAAAAAATCTTAATTTGAGTTCAGCAGATGAAAGAAATTCATACAACATCTGGGATGGTTTTAGGGTGAGTAAATAATGTAAAAATTGAATTTTTTGTGTGAATTATTCCTTTAAAAGAAAACTTGTGTTACAGTGCTGTTGATCCTCACAATGCAAGTGAATGGTGACCAGAACCCAGAAGGTCCAAAAGGCAGCATAAAAGTAATCCATAAGACTCAAGTGGTAAAATCCATACCTTCTGAAGCAATGTGATAGGTGTGGGTGAGAATCCAATCAATATTTAAGTCATTTTTTAACTGTAAATCTACACTTTCACTTCCATTTTCTGGTGTGACCAGCCACCTACTGGTTGGGGCTGTTTAAAAGTGGAAATTGATAGTAAAATTGGTCTGTTTCTCACCCAAACCTATCATATCACTTCAGAAGATATGGATGTAACCACTGGAGTCATTTGGATTACTTTTATGACTAAATGTCATATTTGAACCTTTTGAGTTCTGGTCACCATTCACTTGAATTAAAAGGACCATAAGAGCTGATTTATTCTTCTAAAAATCAATTTAATTTGTGTTCAACAGAAGAAAGAAAGTCATACACATATGGGATGGCATGAGCTTGAGTAAATGATGGGAGAATTTTCATTTTTGGGTGAACTGTCCTTTTAAGGCTGTCAAATTAAATTTGAAAATCCAAACATTTGTTGAATTTAATACATAAATGTACATCAGAATGCATTGGAGTTTAAGTTGTGTGCTGAGCACTGATGATGAATTGGAGCCATGGAGGTCCTTGGTCATTGCGTCTTGCTGACTTATTAAAGTCTTGCAACATAAGCAATGCATTTTTACAACACTGTGTCAAGTTTAAAAGAGTTCTATGAAAGGAATGCTTTATGAGATCTCTGTGTTCTGTTCCATTTTGTTGCGCTCTCTCTAGCGTCTTGTTTGAACAGCCCTGATTGCAGTACTGGCTTCAGATGCATGCTGTTTCCAAGGCAGAATCTGAGCCGCAAATGCTGCTTCACAACCAAGTTAAACCGTATACCACTAGTATCTGGAATATTACTAAAGCATATACAACTGTAATAGTTGAAAAACACTGGTTCCTCAAGTATTTAGTTTCTCAGCCCTGTTGATAGCACTACTTGTCATTTAGGTAACCCACCGTCTGATCAATTTTTTAAATATGCAATTTGTGTGCGTCTATATTCCAGCTATTTGGGTGTGGGGAGAAAAAAATCCCCAACTGGGACACTTCACTAGATTCATGGGTGTAGTGGACAGTCTGAGTGGACACTCAATTAAATGTGGACAGTGTGCAATTGGCTTAAGGAACTTATTACTAATGAAAGCACAGTGCGCTTCTGTCAATATCACCCAGATCAGACAGGATAACATGTGCCCAGCAGGCTTCTCCCCCTTACCAAAGCCCCCTGCATGTTTCCATGGAAACAGACCAGGCTAATGAACAAGTCGTTAACACTGTCAGAAAATTGCAAACGAAGCTGCAGATCTGTTTGCCACAGACAGGCCCCCTCTGAGACAAGGGAGCAGGTATTGCCAAAGAGCAAACACAAACTGAGCTGCGTTTCTTCATTTAACACCTCATCAATTGACAGTGATGTCAGATGGGGGAATCAAGATCTGTCAGTGAGAGACAAATGCACTGAGCCTGATGATCTGGATGGAAGCAGACTGTAAGATGTCAACAGCAGTTTTTCAAGTACTGACTGAGCAGCCCATCTGACAGTAAGATGAACAAAAGTACACTAGGTCTTCAGCTCTGAGAGAACACTGGGAAGGAACACGGAGCGGTTGATTCTCCAGGATAAAAATTTTATCAACTACATAAACCACAACCACAATGCTTGACTATCTGCATTACTGTTTGAAGGTGGGTGACTAGAAGACAAAAAGTTTTTTGGATGGATGGATGGATTGTAAAATTCTCCAAGTTTGGAACATCCTATCTGTATCCTATCCTATCTGCATCCTATATGTACTGCTCTATACATAGAATAACAACACCAGTTGATAAGTCTATTTGAACCATCGCACTTTATATACCTTCTACACATGCTGTGCATGGACAACAAGGAACTTCAAATAAAAATACAGTTGTGTTTTGTTCTATTGACTTATTCAGAGTAGATGTTGAAAAATAAACAACAAATCCAAATTTCAACAGTAATTTAGGATTAAGGGGGGTCATGTTACCTCCAGTAATTTCTGGAGTAAACAGGCAAGTTGATTACCACTTCTCTCCAAATTTAGCGTCTTGTGTGCACTCATTAGTCCTTATAAATACCAAATGTATGAAGAATCAGTCATTTAGATACCGCATTATGCCGACATAACCTTGTCATTAGCTTCAACACCGCTGGAATATTAATGAGAATTAGTAGAGCACAAAGCTACTTAGGACAGGGAGGTCTCGTTTGCAGTGGAGGGTTAAGAAACACTTGTTTGTCAATTAGGCTGAATATACAATAAGGAGATCCACAGAGTAAATGGCAAACTGTCAGCTCATTGTCTTCAAATTAAATTAGTTTCTGGGAAGAAAAATTGTAAGAATTTCACACTTGTCATTTTCCCTTTACATCATTTTTAAGGACCAGCTGGAGGGAAAAGGCAAACAAATGAAAAACAGATTCCTCGCAGCCCGAATGTCTAATAAGTTTGTGAAAGTATTAAAGGAATATGTCACCCAAAAGTGACAATTTTCACAACCCACACTCAAATCCAGTGTTGGGTGTAATGCATTACTAAGTAGTTAATTACTGTAATTAAATTACTTTCATTGAAAAAAGTAAAGTATGTGATTACTCTTAATTTTTCAGTAATTTAATTACAGTTACTTCTGATGTAGTTGTGTTCAATACTGTATAGACTATAGAACAATTCTATATAAAACAATAGTGAATATAAAACAGAAATGTAACGTCTAATGTTAAAATTTATGTTTTCTAATTGAATGCACCCCCTTAAAATCTTTGGCCACTTCATGCATATTCTATTTGATTTTATATGATTTATTTGAAAGAATTAAAAGAACAGTTTAATGTCTATCCTTGTATTTTTTCATCTGGTTGTGTAACGACCCACACCGTCTTTGGTTTGTTTACCTTTTTATTTAAGTTTTCGGCACTCTTTATGTTCCACATTGTTCTTTGTTTATGCACTCTGAGTTTTGGCACCTTTTATGTTCCGTATTGCTTTCTGTTTTATGCACTCTTATTTTGAAGTTTTGTCATGTCCTGTCTTCCCTCCTCGTCCATGTGTCCGGTCCTCATTGGTTTATTGTTTAATTACTTTACTATCAGTTCTAGTCTTGTCATTGGTTTTAGTTCATTACCTTGTTATCTTGTTTTGAGTTCTGTTTGTCTATTGGTTTATGTTTTCCCTTGTTTTGTATTTTAGGTCCTGATGTTCACCTTGTCCTTTGTCGGTCGTTGTTGATGTTTGATGTTCTACGTTTGAAGCTCTGTCCCGTATCCTGCCTTGGTCCATGTCCCTGCCTAAGCCCACCTTGCTAAACCCCCGTGTTGTTTTCTTGTTTTCTTTCCTTTATTTTTCCCCTCGTGGAGGTTTCATTTGTTCCTGCCTTTGAGTTTGCTTTTACTTTTAATATTCCAATTAAACTGCATTTGGATCCTTACTCCCTCGTCAGACCTCATCATTACAGAACGACCGACCAACAATGGATCCAGCAGCCCTTACCGCCCAACAGGCAAATTTCCTTCTACTTGGCCTCAAACAGGAGGACCGCCCAATTGAGGTCCACGTTTCTGTGTTTCTGGAGCTGGCAAACTCTTCGGATTTCCCTGACTTCAGCTTGATGGTATTCTTCAGGGCAAATCTTGACCCCTTGTTAAAGGAGCGGCTACCACCAGCGACTCCTGGCTGGACGCTCATCGACTTCCTGGATGAGACCCTGAAGATCTGTGGCTCACCTTTCACTGTGGGTGTTGCGGAGGAGGACGCTACCTTTCTTCCCACAATGGTCACCCCCCAGCCTTCCTTAACTCGTTCCTCCACGCCTGCCACGGCCAATGCACCCCCAGTCTCGTCTGTCCCAGGGCCAGCATTGACAACCCCGTCCGCCAGGAGAAGGAGGAGAAGAGGAAAGGCTTCTGCTTCTCAGCCCACGCCTGCCACGGCCAACGAGCCAACGCCCACGCCTGCCACGGCCAACGAGCCAACGCCCACGCCTGCCACGGCCAACGAGCCAACGCCCACGGCCAACGAGCCAACGCCCACGCCTGCCACGGCCAACGAGCCAACGCCCACGCCTGCCACGGCCAACGAGCCGGCGTTGCCAGCCTCGTCCGTCCCAGAGCCGGCGTTGCCAGCCTCGTCCGTCCCAGAGCCGGCGTTGCCAGCCTCGTCCGTCCCAGAGCCGGCGTTGCCAGCCTCGTCCGTCCCAGAGCCGGCGTTGCCAGCCTCCTCTGCCAGGAAGAGGAGGAGAAGAGGAGGGGCTTCCGCTCACCAGTCTCCGTCCTCCATGGCCCCGTCCTTAGAGCCAAAGCCAGCGCCTGTAGCCTCGACCGTCCAAGAGCCAGAGCCAGAGCCAGCGCCTGTAGCCTCGACCGTCCAAGAGCCAGAGCCAGAGCCAGCGCCTGTAGCCTCGACCGTCCAAGAGCCAGAGCCAGCGCCTGTAGCCTCGATCGTCCAAGAGCCAGAGCCAGCGCCTGTAGCCTCGACCGTCCAAGAGCCAGAGCCAGCGCCTGTAGCCTCGACCGTCCAAGAGCCAGAGCCAGCGCCAGTAGCCTCGACCGTCCAAGAGCCAGAGCCAGCGCCTGTAGCCTCGACCGTCCAAGAGCCAGCGCCTGTAGCCTCGATCGTCCAAGAGCCAGAGCCAGCGCCTGTAGCCTCGACCGTCCAAGAGCCAGAGCCAGCGCCTGTAGCCTCGACCGTCCAAGAGCCAGAGCCAGCGCCTGTAGCCTCGACCGTCCAAGAGCCAGAGCCAGCGCCTGTAGCCTCGACCGTCCAAGAGCCAGAGCCAGTGCCTGTAGCCTCGACCGTCCAAGAGCCAGAGCCAGCGCCTGTAGCCTCGACCGTCCAAGAGCCAGCCCTCCTTGAGCCTTCCAGAGCTCCGCCTCCCGAGCTTCCCAGAGCTCCGCCTCCCAGAGCTCCGCCTCCCGAGCTTCCCAGAGCTCCGCCTCCCGAGCTTCCCAGAGCTCCGCCTCCCGAGCTTCCCAGAGCTCCGCCTCCCAGAGCTCCGCCTCCCGAGCTTCCCAGAGCTCCGCCTCCCGAGCTTCCCAGAGCTCCGCCTCCCAGCGCTCCGCCTCCCAGCGCTCCGCCTCCCGAGCCTCCCAGCGCTCCACCTCCAGAGCTTCCCAGCGCTCCGCCTCTCGAGTCACCCAGCGCACTGCCTCTCGAGCCTTCGAGACCAAGGTCAAGGCCTCCCACGCCTCAGCCACCCGAGCCTTCCACACCCCTGTCTCCCGAGCCCTCCGCGCCTCTGCTACCAGAGTCCCCCAGGTCTCCGCCTCAGAGGACTGCCTCGGCTCTGCCTGCAGCTGCTCCGCCTTCCACGGCTCTGTCTGCTCCGCCTTCCATGGCTCTGTCTGCTCCGCCTCCCACGGCTCTGCCTTCGCCTACTAAAACCCCAGGACCTTCCAAGCCTCCTTGGTCACCGCCCACCATGGCACCGTCCCTGGGGGCCTCCTTGACTCCTCCCAGGCCTTCTGACCCTGTCTTGTGGCCTCCTCCCAGGCCTTCTGACCCTGTCTTGTGGCCTCCTCCTAGGCCTTCTGACCCTGCCTTGTGGCCTCCTCCCAGGCCTCCTGACCCTGCCTTGTGGCCTCCTCCCAGGCCTTCTGACCCTACCTTGTGGCCTCCTCCCAGGCCTTCTGACCCTGTCCTGTGGCCTCCTCCCTGGCCTTCTGACCCTGCCTTGTGGCCTCCTCCTCCTAGGCCTTCTGACCCTGTCTTGTGGCCTCCTCCCAGGCCTTCTGACCCTGTCCTGTGGCCTCCTCCCTGGCCTTCTGACCCTGTCCTGTGGCCTCCTCCCTGGCCTTCTGACCCTGTCTCGTGGCCTCCTCCCTGGCCTTCTGACCCTATCCCGTGGCCTTCTCCTTGGCCTCCTGACCCTGTCCCAGTCCTGAGGCCATCTCCAAAGCCTCCTGACCCTGCCCTAGCCTTGTGGCCGACCCCCAGACCCCCTGACCCGATCCCTACCCTACGGCCACTTCCCCGGCCTCCAGACCCAGTCCCTGCCATGGGGCTGCCTCCCTGGCCACCTGACCCGATCCCTGCCCTACGGCCACTTCCCCGGCCTCCAGACCCAGTCCCTGCCATGGGGCTGCCTCCCCGGCCACCTGACCCGATCCCTGCCCTACGGCCACCTCCCCGGCCTCCTGACCCAGTCCCTGCTCTATGGTTGCCCCCCGACCCGGTCCCCTCCTTCAAGTTGTCCCCTGGGCACCTACCCGGCCTCCTTGGTCTTCTGGCCACCCACCTGTTCTGTCTCTGTCTTCCTGTCCATGTCTTGTCCCTCTGTGCCCCTCGTGTTCCCTAGATCTGCCTGTTCGTTCTCGTTTTTCGTTGTCGTTTTGCTCCTCCTTTGATTAGGAGCGTCTGGGATCCGCTCCTTAAAGGGGGGGCTCTGTAACGACCCACACCGTCTTTGGTTTGTTTACCTTTTTATTTAAGTTTTCGGCACTCTTTATGTTCCACATTGTTCTTTGTTTATGCACTCTGAGTTTTGGCACCTTTTATGTTCCGTATTGCTTTCTGTTTTATGCACTCTTATTTTGAAGTTTTGTCATGTCCTGTCTTCCCTCCTCGTCCATGTGTCCGGTCCTCATTGGTTTATTGTTTAATTACTTTACTATCAGTTCTAGTCTTGTCATTGGTTTTAGTTCATTACCTTGTTATCTTGTTTTGAGTTCTGTTTGTCTATTGGTTTATGTTTTCCCTTGTTTTGTATTTTAGGTCCTGATGTTCACCTTGTCCTTTGTCGGTCGTTGTTGATGTTTGATGTTCTACGTTTGAAGCTCTGTCCCGTATCCTGCCTTGGTCCATGTCCCTGCCTAAGCCCACCTTGCTAAACCCCCGTGTTGTTTTCTTGTTTTCTTTCCTTTATTTTTCCCCTCGTGGAGGTTTCATTTGTTCCTGCCTTTGAGTTTGCTTTTACTTTTAATATTCCAATTAAACTGCATTTGGATCCTTACTCCCTCGTCAGACCTCATCATTACAGGTTGAGGTTGATAAGGGTTTTAGAAAGTAATTAGTAATAAGCAATGTGATTACTTTTCAGCAATTAGTACAGTAATCTAATTACACTGTATAAGATGTAATTAGTAGTTAGTAATTAATTACTTTTTAGAGTTACTTACCCAGCACTGCTCAAATTGTTCAAAACCTCTATGACTTCTTTTCTTCCATGGAATAGAAAAGGACAAATTTTGAAAAATGCAAAAAAATTCAAAAAAGGATTAATAAAAAAGTCGTTTCTAAGTTTATAAGCTATTATATATATTGCAAGCCTTCCGAAGTCATTCAATAGTTTTATATGAGTAAGAGACTGAAATTCTCAAGTTGTTATTCACTGATAATAATCCCCTTCAGTGAGCTGTTAACCTCTGCGAGGAGATCTTGTCAATATGATTCAATCCGATTTGTGAATGTATCATTCAGATGGTTTTGTGAAGCAAATCAAATGATTCATTTAAAAGGTCCAACGCAGAAGAGTAATAACTTCACAAAATGCATATTGCTACTTCTCACAACTCATAAGCTAAGGTGAATGTTAGAATTTTCAGAAAATAACAACTTAAATTTGGTTATCGCATGGCTTCAGAAGACATAATATTTATCACACAAGCTGTGTGGACCATATTTATGATACTTTTATGATGCTTTTGTTATTTTTAATAGCTTGAAATCTCCAGTCATAAATTTGTAATTGAATGAAAAAAAGAGTGACAATACGTGTTCTTATACAGTTCTTATCTTATACAGTGTAATTAGATTATTGTACTAATTACTCTGACAGAAAAGTAATTACATTACTTATTATTAATTACTTTCTAAAACCTTGACCAGATGAAAAATACAAGGATAGACATGAAACTGTTCTATTAATTCTTTCAAATTTATCATATAAAATCAAATTATTCTTGAACTGGCCAAAAGTTTAAGGGAATTAAATTTGAGGGCGTAAAATTAGAAAAAATACTTTTTAACATTAGATATTACATTTTATTTTAAATGTACTATTGTGTCATATTGAATTGTTCTGTAGTCTATACTGTATTTAATGCAATTACATTAGAAGTAACTATAATTAAATTACTGAAAAATTAAATCTAATGCCTTACTTTACTTTTTCAAGGTAAACGTAATTTAGTTACAGTAATTACTTAGTAATGCATTACACCCAACACTGGTGACAATATATTCTTAAACATTTCTCCCTTTAATTTTCCACAGCAGAAAGCATGTCCTACAGGTTTAGAACAACAGAATGTTCTATTTTTCTATTAAGGTGCGTCTCAGGTGAACCGATCACATATGGTCAGGTGAGACACATCGCTGTTTACACCTGATCATTTAAATGCATCTTCTGCTTACCAGCAGAATGCTTCATTTTATGATTCATTTAAATGCGTCCGGATTTGGAGAGAAGGGACTCGGTTTCATGACGACATACATCAATCACTATGTCAGTGTGTTACTGCATGACATTAAAACTCAACAAATTCAGAAAAGACAAACAAAAAAGTGCGCTATTTCTCCTAGATGCAGCTGAAATTTAATCCAAGCACAAACGCAAAATCTAGAGCAAAATTGTCTGTTCTTTTAGTGGATTGCCTGTACTAACCTGGCAGATATTCATGCTTCTAATAAGTGTCCCTTCATGTTGATTTCAGGCACTGAAGATCATCTGTAAATTTCTCATGGTTGTGTGTGAATCTGCTTTTTTTAATTTTCCGATCTGCCCGTTTTTTTTTTTTTTTTAAAGCCCCTCGTAACCGGCAAGTTTAAGCTCTTGTTTTAGCGCAGCGGTTGATTGACAGGTGAGGGGGTGGCGCTTCGCTGCTTCAAAAGGGCTAAAAGCTTAACCATCAACTCCGGTCTTAAAATTGCGACTCCACTCACTTCGTGCCCCAAATCTGGGTTCAGGATGGTCAGAGTTGCATTGAGTATGTCTAATTCTTCAAAGGCTGAGTAACACCAAATCTCTTTAATGCCTGATCCAGTGTGCCCTACCAGGACCAAAAGAGGGACAAAGGAGGCCCTTTAGGCAGGGGAATGGGATAGAGCTTAATAAATGGAAATGGAAAAGAGCTTCATTAAGGACCCCATTTGGTATGAGGGTGAGGAGCGGGTCATGGAAATCACAGATTGAAGTTGCTCGTCTCACGCATGAGTGTGTACGTTAAATCACTGCGAGTCTGTCTTCAGGAATGTACTTTGTTAACCTTAGAGAAAAGATTGTCAGACTTGGTCAATGGGCAGAGACTCCAGGCATGTCCAGGAATGTATCTGATAGCATATCAAAGCTCCATCCATGGCATGGTACATATCAGATAGGGTTTTTGTGCCTTCAGGGCAGGTTGGCGTCTATAACGGTGCAATTTCACACTTATCTGGGATTCCGGCACAAAGAGTGCAGCGAACGTTGAGAGTGCATGTGGGTGTTTTGAGAGTGTATCGGCTTGTTTGACTGATTCTCAGAGCTTGTGGATATGTGGGAGTATTGTGCTACTTCAATAAAAGCTTGTTGTCTGAGTGTCAGCGTGGATAGGATGAAATTAGGTTGCAACAATAGAGTTTACAACTTCATGTGAGAGCTGAACAGCAGGCTTTTGGGCAGGATGTGTCAGAGGGCTCGGTTGCTTATACTTTCAGGTGTGTTTGCAGTTGAGTAGGTAGGGGTATGTATGGATGTATGAATGTTTGTGTGCATATATACAATGGCAGCCAAAAGTTTGGAATAATGAAAAGATTTTGCTGTTTCGGAAGGAAATTGGTACTTTATTTCACCGAAGTGGCATTCAACTGATCACAAAGTATAGTCAGCACATTACTGATGTAAAAATCAGCACCATCTCTTTTTGAAAAATGTCATATTTGATCAAATCTAGACAGGCACCATTTCCAGCAGCCATCACTCCAACATCTTATCCTTGAGTAATCATGGTAAAGTAATAATTTGGTACAAGAAAATCACTTGCCATTTATATCAAAACACAGTTGAAAGCCATTTGTTTCGTTAAATGAAGCTTAACATTGTCTTTGTGTTTGTTTTTGAGTTGCCACAGTATGCAATAGACTGGCATGTCTTAAGGTCAATATAAGGTCAAAAATGGCAACAACAAAAAAAGAAACAGCTTTCTATAGAAACTCTTCAGTTATCTTCATTCATTATTATGAAATTAACACTATATTATTCAAAGACAATGGACTAAACAAGAGGATAAGTACTAAGTATAAGATTAGAGTCTTTAGTTTGAGAAATAGACACCTCACATGTCCTCAGCTGACAGCTTCATTGAATTCTACCCGCTCAACACCAGTTTCATGTACAACAGTAAAGAGAAGACTCAGGGGTGCAGGCCTTATGGGAAGAATTGCCCACTTATGGGGGGTTTGTAGACCTATAATTTAAAATATCCAGATTTGCAATTACATTTTATGTACACTTTAACATACTAAAAGACTACAATCAGCTCACTTGTTGTAGCTATTAATCTTGTATATGTATTTCACACTCTGCATTGTATTTGTTATACATGATGCTACATATCTACTGCAATGTCCTTTTCTACATATTTCCTGCTATGTACTTCCTTGCATATATGTTGTAGAAAAAAATATAATAAATAAACTATTAATTCATTAATTAAAATGTGAGATTATGTACAACTCACACCAGGTTTCGAACATGTTTTTTTCTCTTGGCTTTTGACCACGAGCAACTGTTTTGTCACTGGTTTGTTTTGATAGGCTCACAGAGGGCAGGGAAAAAACAATGCTAAAGGTAAATAATCAAATGCAACTAACTACATAATCGTGCATAGTAAGAAAAGTCAAATAAATAAGCTTATCAACTTTTAAAAAGGAGGTGAAAAAGCGTCCTATTTCCTTAATTTTTTATCAAAAGCCATGTGTCCATTCAAATAATTATCACTATCAGAATTTTGGTCACATTAGTCTGTCATTCTGCAATATTACTTACACAGTAAGCCGTTTATTGCAAGAAAGCTGCTTAAGGAAATCAGTATTTGCATTTACATGAGCTGTGTTTGCACTTTCTCTTTACTCCATATGCATGTAGCTTGTTCAGTAAGCAGCTTTCTCCACAGCAATGTCATTTCCCCACAACGCTTGTGTAAATAACAAACATGGGATTCAAGGAAGACTTCACTATTTTATTCTGTTATTTTTTTCACTTTAAGTATTCCAGAGTTGTTGCCATGTTTGTTTCCTTCACTTTCTTTTGTGACCTGAAGTGGCACTATGTTGCAATAGTGGTGTTTCTCTCTTATGTATATCTCCAGAATTCCACTAATGTACTTGAATGCATATTTTCAAATGTGAGGGACCATCTATATTTTACTTTGGTGTGTATAAATTGGTATAGTTTATAGTGTATGTGATTTTCCCACTGTACTTCCAGAAATGTTGAATTCTTTCTGCTATGTTGGCATGTTGATGAGCTCCATCCTATGACGTTTGTTATCAGGTCTTTTCCACACACATGCATACTCCTTAAAAACCTGTAAGAACGTTGCTAATGTGTTTACATAAGGAAACCAGCATTCTAGTTTGCATGATGTTTTAGAATACAGCTTTCTGCAAAACCCCTGGAATAAACCGCTTTCTTAAGTGCATGTAAAGGTAGTCAGTGATACAACGTTTAGCCCAGTGTTTGTCCCATGAATTAGGCTCTGTAAATCAAACTTCTGCTATTGTTTATGCATTTACAAAATTGTCATTGTCATGTAAAAAGATTTTTATATTGTCAGGCCTATTTAATTCAAAGTCATTAAATTCAATGTTTGATTTAAAATAATAGTTCGTCCAAAATTATAATTTACTCACCCTCATGTTGTTCCAAACTAGGTATGTAATCTCTGAAGTTTTCATATTGTGTTATTGTATGAATATAAAAATGTACAATTTAGACAGAATCAGCTATTATACAGCATCATATAAACTTGACATGATAAAATATATCTATAAATATTTTTCTCATTTTACATTCTGAACAAGTTTGGAACCACAACCTCAGTAAATACTGAAAGAACTATCCCCATATAAGAGAAAATAGAAAACAATTCTAGTGCTAGGTTGCCACTTGATATCCATTTTAAAACCAATTGAGATCCACTACTTTAGAGTGGTTCCTTTCATTTCTGCCATGTAGCTTTTCTCAGTAGGTCCAAATATAAAGTCACGTATGGGAACAAAAAGCACACACACATTTAACACAAGCATTTGTCATAGCAGTGAGACAGTTCCATTTGGTGAGGGCCAATTGGGCTACTGGTGTCTGGCGGGGTAAGAGAGTAATCAACACGAGCTGAGGAGAGCAGCGAAGCGATGCTGGTTGTGATCAGCTCAGCCATTTCACCCCTGAAGTGCCTCTTCAAAGAGCCTGACTGCTGTTGGGAGTTTCTTTGAAAAGCGCAGAACCTCAACAGTCCTTAAAGTTCCACAAACTCCATTAAAAGCACAGCTTGATTGTAAGTGCAGGCATTTAATTTCAATATGTTGTTCTGACTAAATGCAAAAATGTGATAATCGAGTTATCGGTCCAGTCTATGACAGACCAGCTCCAAGAATGCTTGAATGAGGGTCATGGAGAGATGCTGATTCAGAAAAGAAGTACCCTACATTTAGCTCGGCAATTACAGGGTACTGATGTACGCCTCCGACACTCTAATCAAGGCTGTTAAGAGGAGGTCCACGGCATATGACGTACATTAAGTGATAAGTGTGATTTTGAACAGCCTGTAGAGACTGTCTCTTGACTTTTCATAAAGAATAAAGACCAGTTGATACAAAACACAATCTAATACCCAGCATTCACTGGGTCACCTTGATTTAGAAAAGAATCCATTCCACAGTGGGCATTTTTTTTATGTAATTTTTTTTATTTATTGTCATTGCATGGGGGGTGGGGGGTACAATTAAACGAAATGACTGAGGATACCATATTCTCTGACATTTGCTTTTGTGTTCAATGCAAGCAAGAATTTTTAAATTTTTTAGAATTAGAATCCATTTTGGTGAACTGAGCACTTACGATATATTGTGATATTTCACTCAATGTTTCTCATTCGTCTTCATCGGGCTGTTTCCAAATCATCAAATTAATTGTTAAATTAATATAAAAGTGCTATTTTACAAAACAAGTCCAATATATGTCCTACTATCCATGTAAAATGCAAAGCAATAAGCATTAGACCATAATGGCTCCCTGTTTCTGTGGTTAGGTCAATGTAGCTGGTCTTTCTAAAACTTAATTATAGTATTTATATATACAATGGTAGCCTAAACACTTTAAAAACATAATTCATTACAACAGTTTCAATACACAAACTTTTAGTTGAATTTATCTAAAAGATTAGACTATTTTATATGATACTAACTTTCAGTGAATGTTACTTCAGTAAAATCATGATAGATTTTAGTAAGGGAGGGTGATTATGTGTAGAGCATGACAACTCTTAACTTCTAAGGGACTGTTGTTACATTTCTGTATCGATTTGGCAAAAATAAAAAATTTCCCTTCACCACAATATTAAAGTGGAAAATTTTTTAAAATAATAGCGATGTTTGGCATGCAAATACCGATACAATATCACAAGGAAAATTATCATCATATTTTAACATATCGATATTTTTTCCCACCTCTATGCAGAACATGTACTTACCCCCTCATTGGGTGTTTCAATTGCTCTTGCCTTAATGGACTGTGGCCTATACCTAACTGGAGAATCATGTGGGTGGTCAGACTCAGTCTAAGAAGGCCATCCTACAATCTGAACTCATGTCAACCTGTATCATGACTTCACAGTCTGGCCATGTCCATCCCTCTCCAGTATCCACACCGTTCTCCAATTGCCCACCGGCCTGTAACACTGTCTGAGTCTATCACAGATAGCCTGGGGTTACACATCATCTTGACTGTCTGTGCTCACTGACATGATCAGATTGCATACTGAGCTCACATCACCTCTTTGTAGTTTGCAGTATGTTATGTTAGTTGATAATTCATTGGTTCAACTTTCAATAGGTTGAAAGAGGTCTGGCTGTGATAGGTGAGCCCTTTCTGGTTGATCCCAAAGCTATGTCAAGCCATCTCTCCTATGGCAGTCCACTCACATATGGTGTATACATGTTCAAATATTGACTGCAATGTTGTATTGATGTCTTTTTTGTGTTGTTAAGCTATTAGAGCAGAATGCATAGTGGAATAATCGGTAGATATTTGCCCTGTTCAAAAACCAAGTGAGCTGCCTACGGAGGCAGTGTTTTAAGGCATCATAAGCACACTCGCAATGTGAAGGCTGTTCCAAATGGTACGAAGTTTTACCCAAATTAAAAGGCAGCATTGCATGTATTATTCACAGAGAAGGCAATTCCACAATGTATTACGACAAGCTCAGTGGCCAAAATAAATCAAAGACGCCAAAAGAAATGAGAGAGAGAGAGAAAAATTATAAATACCAACTGTTAATAAAATAAACTTGGATTTCATTATTAAAAAGAAGTTCAGTGTAATTAAAATTGATTTTTTTAACCAGTACATGTGTGTGCTATGTATGTTATGCTTATTATAGCATCACACCATTAGCTTAGCAACATGCTAATCACAAAATCTTTTTAAATCAATTGTAAGTCGAGTCTCCAGTAAGCGCTATTTGTTTGGTATCATTTTGTTTGGTATCAGTTATTCATCAGGTTAGAATGATGCCGTTGAAGGAAGCTGCCTATGTAGGCAATAGGAAACAAGGCAGCTGTAGTCACAAGGTTTTTAAAAGAGAGCCAATATTTCTCTTAATATTTCTGGCTTTCTGGAAATTATGGGGAGAAAAATTGTGAACACCAGCTCATAAGCTCACAACCAAGCCACAGCTCCAACAGATAATACTTCTTAAAATGTAATAAAAGACAAAGTCATGAGAGAAAAGGGAAACTAAAGTGATGCAGTGAAATGTTGTTCCCTTTCCTATACACACAGTCATTAACTCAGTTGGTGGGATAAGGGGGGTGGTCTTTCAGTTCCACCACACAAATTAGCTGTAACTGTTATCCCCTGAGTGTATTGAAACGCTTTAAAAAAATAATTTACATAATGCATTAAATGCTTGCAGGATTCTATAATGATATTGCTATCATTTTCATCTATTTTTTTAAGAGCCAGAAGTGAAATACTTGGCCAATGGAGGCAGTAATTTAATGTATCAGAGGTGTGCTCCCAATGCAAAGACTGTTAAAAGGGTGGGCATCTTAATTATACTGTCTCCTAAAATACCTCAATTAACCCAAATTTGAAGGCAGTACTGCACTGTATTGTACTGTAGGTGATCCTGTAATGCATTACTACAAGGTCAAAATTCAAACTATGAAGAGAAAAATGTCCATAACAAATAATCTTACATTATATTCAATCCAAATCATGCTCCTCATAACTGTGCATTTAAGGTTTCACTAATAACATGTTTTTACAGATATTAACAGATTTGTATGTGTTGTATGTGTTGACCAAAATGATTCTTAATATTAATTTTAATTTCAAGAGGAAAGTGCTTGATTTAGGCATTTTCTACTTCCTGGTTTGAAATCAACATTGAGAAAATATCACATGAATATGATGTGTATGCATTAGATTTACACCAGATTTAAGCACATACAGATCATTGGTTTCCCTAGATATTATGCATGAGACAGGCACTTTCTCTGCCAATCAGAGGCGTTAGTCGCTAATATAAAATTGCATGATCTAAAAGTACGAGGGAACTTCATCCATTTCAATGCAAAGCTAACAGTGTAATTCTCTTCATCAATAGCAGACACCTTTGAAATCCGTTTGTGTACAAATGGTTTTAACAGGAGAGTTTACTCATTTATGAACAGCTGGACCGATCGTAGCTCGTTTGAAAGACGTGGTCTGGCGCAACGCAATTGAATCATAAACCCATCCTTACAGTGAGTGTGTTAACTGATCAAACCACTAATTGTTAATCATCGTTGCAGATTAGTAACTTCTGAGACTGTTATAAAGATGAAAAAGTGGATTATATTTTTTAAAGTAGCACAGATGTGTGCATTGAAATCGCAGATATAAAATGACCTGTGTATTGTATTGTGAGTTTACAAAATGGTGTATAGTGTATTTTTGCAAGTTATTGTGTATTACAGTGTGCATTTGTGGGAAGCTTTGATACTGTTAACTCAGTTTAAGTTAAACAAACTGATTGGATGAGAAATGACAGTTGGTGTGATCGCTCCCCCCTTCAGCACACTCCACTGCATACCACCAAAGTCCCTTTCAAGGCAAGCAAGTCCACTTGGCGGCCATCTTTGGAACTCTCCAGGGCAGCTATTATCTATTGAAACAAGCAATATAAAAGAACAGCTCCTATCTATTGGGGAAAGAGTAAAATCTTCAAAAAGGTTGATCAAGATTGTGATTTAGAACATATTTAAAATCAGCAGTAAAATTGTGCATCTTTATCTCAGATCACATAAAAACTAGCTATTTTTCAGGTTGGTCCGGCTAATGCACATGCACATTCTGTAGTTGTCTGACAGGCAATGCCTGAATCTAAAAGTTTATAGGCTCTTTTACCTGTAAGACAGGATTTAATTTTCTACACCCACCATAATGGGCATTCCAATTTCTGCCATTCATTTTAATACAAGTGCTCCATCTCCGGACTAAGTACCATGGCCACTTTTCTCCACATTTTTAAAAATGTGGTGAGATCTGAACTGTGCTGAATGAGGGAGTTTCATGACCCTTTAAACATATCTGTTCCGATGGTCTTTAATTGCCACTTTGCATAGCATTATCGAATTTAGTGTGGACAGACAAATTGCTTGTCACTGGAATCTTATCACATCTGGTTGGTACACTGTTAAACGATTATTGTATATAATGAATGTGCTGTAAATCTTTCACATAATCATAATAGTGTAGTAGTGTTGACCCCAACAGACAGAGTTCAGGGGGCAAAGAATCAGATGCAGATTTTTCCAGGGACAACGAGATGATGGACATGGATGAGCGTCAGCATAAAAGCCAGGGTAAGAACTTCTGATGTGCTTGCAAAAATGTGCCCGTCCTCCAATTACACACCGGCGTGCCTTTAGCAGGGTTGTCTATTAATAAAACGGAGCTCCTAAGTGAAGGATTTCAGGTCAAAAAATCATAAGCTGCTGACTGCAGTATAGAGAGGTGAATGAGACGCTAACTATCTCACAGCTTGAAGGACAAATCCGAGCTAAAAGATTTTAGTGTTCTGCTATAAAGCCTGATTAGAGAACAATGTTTATACCAATACTGATAACCCCACTCAAGCTCTGTTGCAGGCCATAAAATTCACATGATCACTCTCTGACCCTTTCAAGAATTGGTTTGTTGTAACTTGTGTTTAACGTCTACAAGATCCATTTCCACATGAGCCTGTTACAATAAAGTGGCATTCTGAAAGAACTGAACCTGATTCTAAAGCATCAGTGTTGACAATACACTCTAATTAACTGTTCTCAAGAACAGCACATGGAACACTGTTCTAATGAACTCAACAGACACAAAACAAACCCTGACAGGGGCCAGAGACACTTTAGTTGATGAGTAAATTGATTGCAAGTGACTTCATAAGAGATCCAGCCAACTGGGCAGTGTAGTGGAAATCTTATAAGTCGCACACAAGACACAACAAACCTACGGGTATATAAAGGACACAGATATACCAACAACATAGCAGCATCCAAGCTTGTAAATATTCCACCCTTTTTACACTTATTTACAAAAAAGACCAGCATATATTGAGTTTGCAATGCTGGTCCTCAGTTTGAGATGGTTTAGGGATTCAAAGTTTTGTCTTCATTTAATCACCCTTTAAAGGAAACATATTCACCAAATGGTACCTTTAACTACACTAGCTCTAACCAGCATAAACCAACTTGTATCGGCAATGAAATTGTGTCTAAACTGGTCTGTCAAAAATACAGCCACATGTGTAGAGGTCCTGCTTGTTGGATGTAATTGCATAAAACACATACGTGTCTCCTACAGTATCTGATTGTTTATAGCTAATTATCTGGGGAACTGAAGGTTAGAAGAAATAATGAATGGGAGGCCCAGGTTCTGTGTTATTAAGAAGACACCACCTCAGCCTTGATCCCATCATGAGGAGCTGGACCGTGGGCATTCACATCCGCAGGGGAATTAGAAGCCCTTCTGTCAGCCTGGGGTCACCAAAAAACAGAGAGGATGACTGGATTCAATCAGGAACCCTGTCTAAACCACTCCACTCCACACAAACCCAAACCCAAACACCACACATACAACACCTTTTACCACCAATAATTCTCTGCCAGCAACAAATAAAACCAAGACACCGCAAAGCTCTTATAATCAAAACCTCGCTGGAATTCAGAGGTTGTAACCTTGAATTTTTCAGGCTAAACAATTTGAGGCTCCAAAAGTGAATAAATAAATCCTCAATAAGCCCTCTTTGCAGGTCATCTCCAGAGAGAATAACCAATGGGCTAATAGATGTGATGACGGAAAATGCTTCGGTGTGAATCTAATAGCTATGTCTCCTTTGGATGCCTAAGTCAAGCTTTTCAATCTCAGAGTAAGATAGAGTGGCATTCACAATAATCTACAGACACTTATGTATCCTGTGCACGCTATAAGAAGTAATAAGGCACTAATTGAGTGTGTGTGTGTGTGTGTGTGTGTGTGTGTGTGTGTGTGTGTGTGTGTGTGTGTGTGTGTGTGTGTGTGTGTGTGACCATAAGGATAGTAAAACCCAAAATATTTGACATTGTGGGGACAATTTGTCGGTTCCCGTGAGGAAACAGCTTATAATTAAACTAAATGATGTTTTTTGATAATGTAAAAATGCAGAACGTTTTCTGTGAGTGTTAGGTTTAGGGGTAGGGGATAGAACATAAAGTTTGTAAAGTATAAAAACCATTATGTCTACGGAAAGTCCCCATAAAACATGGAAACCCAACATGTGTGCATGCGTGCATGCATGTTATACTGCATGGAGGCTTTGAGTGTTGTCACTTTTGATGGATGACCTGAAGAGAACTGTAAACAAAGTGTCACATCCAACTAGTGACTCAAATCCATCCTTTGAAATATGTTGACCATCTCGGGTGATCCAATCATAAGTGGTCAGCCAAGAAAGATTGCTGCAGTATTAACACGCACCTCATGTGCGTGTCCAGTGACCACTTGTAAAAGGATGTAAAAGGTCTCCTATTTCATGACTACATGCATTATGTCAATAACTACTTTTCCATCCAATGATTTTTTGCGAAAAAAGTTTTAGCGCATCAAAATAAAGCTGATGGAAATGCAAATTAAGCGTCAACATAATATTTTTCCGTTTACGTTTAGCGTTTAATCCTATGTCGACATGTCAATTGTCATGAAAATCTAGTCTGAAAACTCTGTTAAACTATATTGTCGAGAAAAATTGCATTTACTCAAACATTAAGTTTCACGTGACAGAATTACATCACATTTGTCCTAAATACAAACAGCATAAAAGAGAGGAACACTTGGAATGAGGAGACTCGAGTTTTCCTCAATTTCTTTAAGAGACACATCACCTTTATTCTTGATGGAAGTTTTTCAAGACTTTTTATGGACTGCGCATTCCAGAGCGGGTAAAGATTCCGGCATCTTTTACCGAAAGGCCCAGAAAAAAAAGAACCCCATTTTAGATTAATACAGTGCAATTGACATGCTGGTAAAAACAACAACAACAACAAAAAAACAGTGAATCTGCACTGTCCAGCCTTTAAGTCTTATTTTATAGTTGTTCAAGTTCTATGAGCATTTGAAGTGGATGTTGTCCAAAGAGAATACACACTTTTTTATTGTATTGCAATAATAGACACAAGTTTTCAGAACAGAATACAAAAATAAAAATAAAATTAATCTCTAAGGGGATTTAACAAAAGTGCCAAACTAATTAATACACAGACAAAAATAGACAAAGGGGAAAAGAGATATGAAGGGAGAAAAATAAATCATAACATGTGTACAGATACAGATACATTTATAAATACTGGGTGTTATGTATGGACTAATGCAGTTTTTCTCAAGCACTTCATGCCATCCAGTGTTTATTTACACATGTTGAAGAAAAAGCGCATTTTTCCATAATAGATTAAAATATACATAACCGAAAAAGGTGTAGGCCTTTGCTTATTGTGCCTACCCTTTTTACATATTTATCTAATGAATGTCACATTTCTCAGTGAATTTGATTCATACAAGATAAACAAAATGGTAACGTAAGACATTTCACAAATGTGCATACATACCATTCAGACATTAATACAATAGTTTAAATATTATATACAAAAATTATTCATATTGAGGTATATGGTTATTTATCATCCTTTTTTTAAACATTTTCTTAAATTTACAAAGTGAACTACACATTTTTAATTCCTTATCACAATTATTCCATAGGGTTACCCCTTTCACAGATATACATCTATTTTTTATATTCGTTCTTGCCCTTATTGTTTTTAAATTGTACATTCCCCTTAGTTTGAAAACTGGGAAAGCAGAGAAATTGGTCTGTAATTGGAAGTGATGTCTATTTCCTCTTTTAAAAATAAGAATAAACAGCAAATAACAGGAAATATACCTGTTAAAAAGGACTGATTACAGATATATGTAAATGGTTTTACACTATATTCTATAATGTTTTTTAATAATGACATGTCAATGTCATTAAAATCCGTAGTATTTTTATTCTTACAATTATTAACAATGTCAAGTATTTCCTTTTCATCAGCTTCCCTATCATATATTGATTGGATGTTACTAGGAATATTCACTTCATCTACCCTATCCCCAGTTCTCTGTTCTACAATCTCTTTAGATAACTTACATCCAATATTTACAAAATACTCATTACATTTATTGACAATATCATTCACTTTATTCATCATTTACAAAATGATTTGGATAGTCTACTTTTCCAGTACTCTTTTTAATTATACTGTTAAGTACTTTCCATGTTGCTTGAGTATTAATCTTATACCTCTCCAATAATTTGTCATATAGTCCTTTTTACTAAATCTTATAATACTTATTAATTTATTTTTATATATCTTATATTAGTTTTCAGCTCGTTTTGTTCTTGTTATGATACATTTCCTATATAATGCATTCTTCTTTTTACATGCGTTCTCTATTCCCTTAGTAATCCATGGCTTGTCATCATTTTTGTGCATCTTTAAAACTTTCTTAGACAAACAATGTTTTCCATATTGCCATATTAGTATGGACAAAAAAAGCACCATAGGCTCTATTAGGATCTTATTTGACATAAACCTCACTCCAGTTTTGTTTCCTTAAGTCCTCCCCGAGGGCAGCAATGGCTTCTGGTGTTCCATGTCGAATCATTTTATAATTATTTGTCCTATTTTCATATGTGTTGTTTTTCATATTTGAAAGATTGCAAAAACTGGAAGATGATCAGTCATAACTTTATAAATAACCCTCCTACTATTTTTCCTCCAATTTCATTTGTATATATACCCTGTATATATTATCTATCAATGCAGCAGTGTCTGTTGTTATTCTGCTTGGATTTGTAATCACAGGAAATAGGCTTTTACTATATACATTGTGTTAATAAAATCTGTTGTCCTCTTATGTCCGTTTGGATTTAACAAATCAATGTTAAAATCAACATTGGTCCAATTCTTTAAGCTCTCTTATTGTGGGTACTTTGGCTTCTTCGGGTGTTCCATTTAGCCGTATCATCACTTTGCAATTTCTTGTCCATTTAGCTTGTATCTTGTTCTGTTTCCTCAGAATGTGTGCGCGTCTAGCGATGTCAGCGTTCTTTTTTGTAAGATGTTCATTCAGATACACCCCTGAACACCCCTACACCCCTTGTCTCCTATTGAGGGAGACAACTTCATGTCTCCCTCAATAGCTCGGTTTTGTGCTTCTGATTCACAAACCGAATAACTATGGCAGGCTTTGTTCCGCTGTTCTTTCGGGGAAGGGTATAGCAGGCCACAACGTTATTGCTCTGAATGTTCATATTCTTACTTTCAAAGAACTTTATTACTTGTTTTTCCAGCATTTGTAGTTCCTCTGACAGGACATCTTCACCGACTTTATCTCCAGCCACAGTACTAGCATAAGTTCGGTGTTTTGTTTCCAATCGACTTATAATTAAATCCTCCATTCTTGAATATTGTTCCAGATCATCAATCCTTCTCTCTAATTCTTCAATTTTTCAATTCTTATCCTTTTCTTTCACAAAGTTCTTCAATTGTTTAACTTCATCCATCAGATCAAGTAGCATAGCTTGTTGCTCAACTCATCCGACATGAAGTTTAAGGATTTTTTTGATCTCCTCCAACTCTTCCTCAACTACGTTGCTAATTTTCAGTAACGCTTAACGCTCAGCATTAAAACTTTGCCCAAGTGTTTTACTTTTTTTTTTTCAAGAAAAGGTGGGGGTATAACAGAACAGTGTAAAAAAATGGATGGAAACTTATAAGTTAATGTATAACCATATTTTTATGTTAGTCAACTGAACATGTTGAAGTGAATTCCTTTCCAAATGTTTCAACTGAATGATTTTAAAGTAATATTCTGGATTAAATACTATTTAAACGATGTTATTAAGACCTCTATTGTAAGTGCAATACTGTACACGTGTTAACGTTTGTATTTACAAACCGGGGTCATATAAAAAATAATGCAATTGTATTTTTCACTCCACATATACATACAGTACGATAGCAATGAAATTATTTTTAATATACTTCAAATTATTATAATTATGTTTTTCGTGAGTAGGTGGTTTTTTAATATAGTCCAGGATACAATACACTGCAAATGTGATAAGAACCTGACCAATGAAACTTATTTACAGTTTTAGCTCTTGTGAAAGGATCACCCAATGTGTATTTTTGTATCAGGTGTAATAACGATAACGAAATTATGAAATAAACAGTGAAAGACTGAGCTATAGACAAAATTACTGAGTAAAAGCTAACTACACAAATTTCCTCAACAGAAAGGAGTGAACATTAAGTGCAGTGGAACAAATTATTAAAACTTTTAAATGACTTCAAATTGGTTTTAGATGAGCTTGAACTTTTCTTTAGTGTACGGAAATGAGGAATAAGGGAGAAAAACCAGAGTTAATTCAATCATGGATCATTTACCATAGAGAGCTAGAGAGGAGGCAATGCATCATAGGAGATGAAAAATCTCAAGTAGTAAATGATGCAGGATTTTTGGTGCAGGATTTAACTGGTCAATAGACGCCCAAGTAGATCTTAAGTGCAAGGGAGTTTATAGTATTGCAGTTAGGATAAAGAAACTAGAAGACTGCTCAGTCTAAAAATAATGATTCTCAAAAACAGTAATGACAGGAAGCGTGCACTGTGCAGATATCTGTACTGGAATAAACTTGAGAAAATTGGTTTTGAGTAAAATATCTTTCTGTGTGAAAAGAATGATAGAGAGGGGGCTGAGTCATTATTAGACTGTGGGAGCTAATGTGTAAAGCCACAAAAATTCACACTAGACTTGTTCTTGTCTCTATAACAGAAGCTGGTTAATACTACTTATTTGGTTAAAACTGAGAACTAGCAAACTTCCACAAACTCCTCATGTTCAACTCATAACAAAAGACAAACCCAGTATTTTTCAAAGCAATAAGTCAAATGCAAAAGCTAATGTTCGGTACCAATTTGAAATGATTGGCAATATAACCTGAGAGTAGACAAAGTCCCTTTAAAACAAGTCAGGTCACTCAGCAGCTATCTCGGTAACACTCCCAGGCAGCTATTTTCTGTGAAAAGGCACACAAGTATATCTCCCATTTGTAAATGGGGAAAGAATGAAATATCCAAATTGTTTGTCAGGATTAGGTTGCAATAACATTTTTCAAGTCAAGTCATACATTTTGCTCAAATCATACTAAAATAATTATTTTTCAGACTGGTACAGCAATCGCGTTCTAGAGTGAACCAACTTTATCAAAAAGGCAAATGGCTCTTTTAACAGGACATTCATTACTATATCTGCAATATTTAGCATTACAATTTCTCCTATTTATTTTTCTATAAGTGGTCCGTCTCCTCCCACTTATGTCTCTGTAGCATTTTAAGTGCAGTTTGTTTACATTTATTCATTTGGAAGACATTTTTATCCAGTCACGGTATACATTTATCAGTATGAGTGGGATGTGAACCCATGACCTTGGTCTTGCTATGCTCAATCAGTTGAGCTACAGGGACTTCTTAAATCTAAAGCATCTTGATGGAACATGGCAAAGTTACGATGGATGTCAGTTTTGGCCAACAGACTTGGGAGGCAGGTAGGTGACATGACAATAAAGCATGGACGCTTGACTTTGCAAATCGGTCTGTCAGGCCATATCGATCAGGGATGAGCATGCAGCTGTGGGCACGCAGAGACTCAAAACTTCAGCCTCTAAGGCCTGCTTATTAAATTTAGTCTAAGAGCTTTCATTAGTTATAACCAGCGGCCTACCAGGGGACATGACTTTAATAAAATCTTCTTCCAGATAGTAGAGGAGCATGGCAGACAGCACCACAAAAACGAGCCTTTAATGTGTTGGTGAATGCTAAAAAGATAATCTTTTGTTTAAATAACTTGCAAGGTTTTTAAATGTGAGTGGTGCTTGCCTGTGCACAACTCAGCACCACTAGGCAAAGATATTGTGGTGGATTGCCTAAACATTGCTATGTAATTGTTTAAGTGTTCTTGATGGTTGTTAGGGGGTTGCTGTCTGGAATAAGTCCAAAGAGCACACCCCTAATCTCTTTTTAAAATGTAAGTCAATTTTTTCATCTGCCAGGTTAAAATTGTAAGTCAGATTGCTTTGAAAAGTAGCAATACACCTCTCCACAATAAGCCACAAAATTGTTAGGTATCATTCATGTCCATAACACAAAGGATGTGGGATGACATGTGCGCCGAGTTTAACACTTATGGTTAGGTAAGAAATATTTCACCCAAAAAATTTATAATTTACTCAGTCTCATGTGGTTCCAAACTTGTATGACTATTAATAAGAAACACAAAAGGGAAAAATTTGATGAATTTTGGTGTATCTTCTCAATGCAATGCAGTTTATAGGTACTCACTTTAAAGCACCAAGGGTGTTATAATGATATATTGTAATGTAAATATAGGAACATCATCACTGGGCAAACATTTTCAGTTTAGGCACTTTTGAGACAGCAAGATGCCTTTTTGAGTCACAAAATTAAGATAAAGCTTCTTCAAAATAACCACTTCAGAAAGAGGTAACCATTTTCTGTTAATTTCAATCAAATTTGGTATTTCATAACATCTCAAGTATTCTATAAAAAAAAGAAATCTCCATTGTGATTGGATCAGTCAATATGAGTCCACTTTGAACATTTTTCATAACGAATCTATTCGCCCCACTTGTTTATAATTTGACAATACAGTCACAGAGCAGGAGATGCATTACATACAGCCCATTTATAATGACAAACTCTTATTAATGGGCTATCTTCAGATAAATCAACACTTATTGACAGGAAATGGAATATATAACACTATGTAGACAGTCCAATAACCTGAAAATTATTAGAATTAAATTTGACCCATCCAACATTTTTGCACGCAAGATTTTGCCAACCCACTTGAACCTTGACTTAAAACTTTGCTATGTCCACTGACTTTGCATGTATGAAAAATCTCATAGCGCTACGCTTAAGGCAAAGCACTGTTAAAATAGGGCCCTTATACTACAAGCACCACTAATGAAGATAAAATTATGCTAATGAAGGGTCTGCTACTGAAATAAGACCCACAACATTTCACTGTGTCGTAAAGGAAACATCATAGATAGTCACTTTGGAAAGGTTAGTTATTCATCATTATATGTCAGCTGGGAGCATAACTCAGAAGTGCTGGAGAGGAAAATAATGCTCCTGCCGAGTTAGCAGAAACCATTTACTGTGCGTTTCCCAAAAGTCTGCAAACCTCTTACTCATTACAAACATCAAAGTAAGGTAGTATTTCACTGCAAAATGGACTGGATTGCACAATTCATTTGTAGAAAATATGGTGAAAGACAAAACTCTGTCAAATTTGGTGATTGTATTCACACACTCTTGTTGCAATCTCCAAAATGAAAACCATAACAGGATTACTTGGGGGCACCACATTGAGTGCCAGACATTGGAGAAGCTAAAAAATATTGCATTTTCTAATATTTCCCATTTCAAGTAATGTTGGCAATCCTGTTGGTAAAATAGCTACTCAAGCTGTCAAAAGGACTTCAAAGTTGATACAATACACAATTGAAGAACGTTGATACTGTATAATTTCATTTTGCCATAATAAAAATGGTGCTAACAGTCTACAAAGAATAAACTAAAGTGATTTGTCTTTCACGTTTGCCTCTGCCCTTGGAAGACTAGATTTCAGTAAGATTTTGAAAAAAAAAAAGAGTGAGCTATGAAAACAATTATACCTTAAATGCATACCCAACTCTTTAGTGACCCAGGACCTCATTCATCCTCCTTTATCTCATCCATTTTTTTGGACGAGATTAACTTCTTTATTATTCCACTTCTTTAGTATTTCTCAATACTTCTCTTATGAATCATCTAATATTAAAAAAATGCAAAAAAAATGCAATAGGTGGGAGGAGGGGGTTCATTTACATGGGGTGCACACTTTTTTATAATCTGAGACACAGAAATAGACAAAAACAATGTCCACACCACAATACAAGACAACCCAGTCAGTAGTTAACAATCGGAAAAAGATCAAGTTTTATAATAAAACATCTCATAACACTAAAACGCCATACAAACAAAACAGTCCAGCCTGCAACAATAGTAATAAATTAATCAATTACAGCATAGCCTATTTGCATATATGCAACATATAAGCCTGTACATCGTTAGGCCCATTCCATCCACCTACCGCCTCACTCTGACTCACACTCTGTTGATGTTGGTCAAAATGAGTTGGTCTTTTATCCATGCTGCTGCTACTCAATCACAGCACCACCAAAATTTTATTTTGAGACAGCAGCACGCACAGGAATCACGTGTTAAATAAGGTTATTACTGCTGTTGTTGATTATACTTGGGGAAGTATTATGCTTGATTATGCTTGTATTTGAATAATTAATGAGGCAGGTCTGTGCATGGTTTGGGGATTATTTGTGGATGCTATTAATTTATAATTTATAATTATTTTATCAAATAATTAATATTTAATTTAGAAGTAATTTCCTGTTATAATTTGGTTTCAAGTTCCATTTAGGGTTTAAAAAAAAAAAAGAGCTGTATTATGTAAAACTAATAGCCAATAATAATGATAGTCAATCACCTTTTAGATTCAGACATCACCTTTCAATCAACTCAAGAACATGAATGCGCATTAGCTATACAAGCTGGGAAAAATGTATTTTAGTGTAAAGTTGTTAGGTAAAGATGGACAATTTATGATATCAGTGTTGTTAGATTTTACTGCCGATTTGAAATGTTCTTTGTTCGTAATCTTGACCAACCGTTTCTGAGATTTCGGTCTTTCCCCATTCATGAAGATAGGAGCTGCTCTTGCATGCCCCTTGTTTCAATAGAAAAATAGCTGCCCGAGAGTGTTTTATTTGACTGTTTCTGCTTCATTTTTGCTCGCATTAATTGTTTCCTTTGGACTTACAGGCACGGTCTTCATGATAGTGGATGTGGCAGCCCACACACACTCACATGACAGTTTGAGGTTCACCACTAACAACTAACACATGGAATCAATCCCTTTCTCAGCAGTAATGTCAACACAGTGAAGAGATGGGCTAAAGCGCTTAAGGTGAATGACGGCTCTCCAGACAGGGTCATATTTTACAGAGTTTTAGGAGGAAGTATTGTTGTGTACGCATTCCCCTGAAGCAGGAAGTACTGAGTCTCTTGGAGGTTGCATTGTGTGAATGAGGTTTTTATGAGGCAGTTAAATCAAAACAGTCAGATGGGTACATTGTCAAAGGATTTACATACTCTGGACAGATCTCTTTTGCTCAGCCAAATGAAGAAAATGCATAAGAGAAAGACAAGCGGCATAGAAACATATGCGCAGGACAATTAATAGCGAGATTGTAATAGAAAACAAGTGAATTGTGGAGAACCACCCAACTATGAGGTTCATTCAGCTGTAAAGAACATTAAGGAATGTTTATCTGCCTTAAGCAGCTGTCAGTTCCAAATTATACATACACTCTTGACAACCAACAGACTATTGTAGTCAAAGACATAATTGTCATTATGGTGTTGTCCTTGGGGTTTTAATGCAATTTTACTGCGGGATGACTTGAAAATACCATCTTAAAGGGATAGTTCACACAAAGATGAAAAACATGTCACCATTCACTCAACCTCATGTTGATCTAAACACATATGACTTTCTTTCTTCCATCATGGAAAACAAAAGGAGAACTGCTGAATGTTTATCTTAGTCACCATTCAGTTTCTATGCATCTTTTTTCCATACAATGAAAGTGAATGGTGACTGAGGCTTTCTGAAAAAACTAATTCTCATTTTGTTTTGTGTTCCACAAAAGTTAATCATATGAGTTTGAAATTATATGAGGTTGACATGAGGACAAGTTTTCATTTTTGGATGAACTATCCCTTTTATGATCTTTTCACAGAGGAATAACACCGTTTGTGAATCAATAATTCTTTGGAGATTCAGAATCAGCTTTATTACCAAGTATACTTACACATACAAGGAATTTCTCTTAGTTAATAATAGTTAAGGAATAGTTATTGCTTAATGGGGCAATTTAACTGTTCATTAGATGGATAGCCTGAGGGAAAAAAATGTTCCTGTGCCTGACTCAGGGCTGGACTGGTAATCTGGCATACCAGGCATTTTCCCGATTGGACGACGCACTTT
Source organism: Moxostoma hubbsi (assembly GCA_032164185.1). Classification (NCBI taxonomy): domain Eukaryota; kingdom Metazoa; phylum Chordata; class Actinopteri; order Cypriniformes; family Catostomidae; genus Moxostoma; species Moxostoma hubbsi. The sequence goes on along the minus strand of JAVLUX010000011.1, from coordinate 8,696,476 downwards.
GGGGCCAATCAGGGGTGGACTGGTGGGCCGTCCGCGAAACGTGTTGAATGGGCCGCGATAAGCTAAAATGAGCCGCCACATTATGCAGAACGGACCACAAAACGGCGCCGCGATATGCAGAAAAGGACTGGCTCATATCATCTTCACAGATTTTAGTAGTAGCAGGAGGGTTGCAGGAGGTGTTGGTGTTTGTGTGCAGTTAAGGTCAGAATTGGTGTGGTGTGTGAGATTGGGCCTTTCAAATCTGCAGTAGAACACATTCAGGTCGTCAGCCAGTTGTTGGTCCACCACATGGTTGGGGGTAGGAGTCCTGTAATTTGTGAGTTGTTTCATACCACTCCACACTGATGGAGTGTCGTTAGCCGAAAACTTGTTTTCCAGCTTCTCAGAGTATCTTTTCATGCAGCATTTCATGCAGGGGGCTAGTCATTTCTGACATTTTTACAGCTAAGAACAAAGAACAATTAATTTGGCAAGGAATAAGATCAGTTTTAACTGCTGCTGCTGGTACTGTAACTTAGATGGAAAGTACATCACAAGAAGTTATTATAGTTCAGCTTAATTAAGAAGGGGGAAAATATCATCAGCTTCCTTTTTAATTGGTATGTGATTTCACAGCAAGATTTCTTGTTACAGAAGTTGTGAAGCATGACCAGGCATTGTACCAGGAAATAAAGAGAAGAACTACTGATAACCGAATAACATTATTTATATAAGGGAAGAATTGGAAAAGCTTGTTAAAATTATGCTTTGACCTTTACTTTTGTAAGCTCTAAGCAGACATCAGTTTGCTATTTTTAAAGGATTTTTGGTCCACCTCAGCAGTGGTGCCCCTGCCTGTATGCAGATTACACACACTGCGTACCTTAACATTACCAGCATCCATCCATCCATCCATCTTCAACCGCTTATCCGAAGTCGGGTCGCGGGGGCAGCAGCTCCAGCAGTGGGCCCCAAACTTCCCTATCCACATTAATCAGCTCTGACTGGGGGACCCCAAGGCGTTCCCAGGCCAGTGAGGAGATGTAGTCTCTCCACCTAGTCCTGGGTCTTCCCCGAGGCCTCCTCCCAGCTGGACGTGCCTGAAACACCTCCCTAGGGAGGCCGCTTGTACTCGCGACCTAGTACTTTCGGGCATGACCCAGCCTTCATGACCATAGGTGAGGGTAGGCACAGAGAGCTTTGCCTTCCGGCTCAGCTCTCTTTTCGTGACAACGGTGCGATAGAGCAAGTGCAATACCACCCCCGCTGCCCCGATTCTTCGGCCAACCTCCCGCTCCATTGTCCCCTCACTCGTGAACAAGACCCCTAGGTACTTGAACTCCTTCACTTGGGGCAATACCTCCTTCCATACCCGGAGTACGCATTACCAGCACTCCAAAATGTACATTACTTTAACATTTTTATGTTAAAATGCATTGGAAAAAATATCACACTATAGTAACAAAATTATATTACACATTCAATAAAATATATCAGAAAAAAATCTAATTAAAAAAGGCAGTCAAACATTATAAAACCAATAGCGAAACTGTAATTATTTTTGAAAGAAAGTAATAGGAGGGACAAACGACATATTTGTTTGGTTGTTAATCTGGAGTTGACAAGGAGAATGTTATAACGTGTCGTGACAGCCTCTCATTTAACAATAGCTGGGTTGCCATCTGAATTTTTATGTGCATGTCTATAAATTAGACAAAAGGAAAATCTCAATACCCAATATCTTGATCTATCTATCGCATTATCTTGAGGGAGCCTGCCTTGTCATGATGGGGCAGCTGAATGACCTCCTTCAGGGAGAATTTTTTTTGTAGTATTGGAGCAATTGTACTTTGTTTTATTAAATGCTGCCAGGAAACACTGCAAAATAAGTATTATATCTGATATAAAAAGAGGGCTGAAATGGGCTGCAATGCCCACATGCCGCCAGCATTCGCATATACCTGATAGCGCCCGTGTTCAACTTTTCTAGTGGATTGTGAGGACCCACTTTATTGACCAGCTGTGGGTTAAAAATTTCCGAATGTCAATGGCTTTGTTCAAAGAATTATGTGCCAAGGTCGGACCTTTCATAGGGCTAGTAACATCAAGCAATCGCACACTCATAATATGTGCACAAATGGTCAAAACGTTATCGTTTGGTGAATAAACAATTTCCATCACCTTAATGCACATTTTAACATATGCAAAACTCTAGAAAATCCACCTCTGCCAAGTGCATTTAATTTTAAGTGAATTTAAAGAGTATTCGCATATCAAGCTTTCCATTTCTTATGCGCAATTTCAACATTTTTATAAAAATAGTTGGAAGGAAGCACAGTTAATGTTTAAAAATAATAAAAACCAAGCAACGTAAAATTTCTTAACTTTGTAGCTCACATAAATCCTACAAATTTAAGGCAGTGTTTCCCAGCATTTTCTCTACCACGGCACACTTTTTACGACAATATTTTTCCTTTTCAAGAACTTGTCCATGTTTTCTGTTCATCTTAGTAGCATATTTACTTGTAATATTTGAAATTCGGCAATGCAAAAAAAAAACAAGTCACATAGGTAGGCTATTCATTTCAAATTGGTAGATTTGTTCTAGCAATGCCAAACTCATGAGGGGTGAAAAAGTTAAGACAATCATTGGTTCACAAACATTTTTTCTGGGGATATACGTTTAAAAGAATAAGCACCAATTCCAGCTATCTTAGTGACTCAAGGTTACTAAATTTTAAAATTGTGCAGAATTAGCAGCAAAATAAAAAGTATTTTGGTGAGGCTTGCTCCTGTTTCACAAATTTGTTCAATTTTATTAACTGATTAGTTTTTAAAAAGTTCAGATTTATTTATTTATTTATATATTTTTGGATATATTTTTCATTTAGACGTTCCAAGTAATATTCGTCAGTACAGTGTCATGACAAAATGTGACAAATGACAAATTATTCTCTGTGCTCGTCATTAAGATCCTTAAAAAGAACTTTGGATAATCATGTTCATTTTCCCCAGTTTTATGACTTCTATAATTGCCTTTTTATAGTATGAAATATATTTTTTACATTCAAAGTCTATTTCCAGCAACCCTTTCCAATAAATTAAAAATAAAGAGAGATAGTCAAATCTAACAGTCTATACCAGTGGTTCAAAACATTTTTGACTTCAAAGCCCCCCAATAGCCAAGACAATATTCACAGGCCCCGTCACTCACTCAAAAAATGGTCAGAAAGGAATAATGTGAAAATAGTGAGAAATTCAGTCAGTCAGTTATAATCTTCATTATAATCTGGATTTCTTAGCAGTTTCTAATGAAGTTATTTTAATATAACTTATTTGAATAATTTTAAGTACTCTTGGAAGTTTGATGAGGCACACTTGTGGGCCCCAGTCCCCTAGTTGAGAACCACTGGGCTGCACTGAGCAGTTTAATATATTAAAAAATACATTATATTTTTAAGATAACACCCAAAAAACATGCACAAAAAATAAATAAGTAAATAAAAATCACATCAGTTTCAGAATCAGAAGTCAACTTTTTATAACTCCAACCTCACATTTTGTTCAAAGAACTACATTATGATTTATGACTTCTCTAGATACATACAGATATTTACATTTTTAGATGCCACTTGGATCTAAATAGGAACAAGTGACTGCTGAAGGGTTTATCTAAACTGCATAAAGTTACTGCTTTAATGGGATGAAATTCAAATTACACCAGTTTATGTTAATCATGAATAATGAGGGCCAATGTAATTAAAATAAAAAATAAAAAACACTTTAAATGTTCTGACCTACTCTAGACATGCACTTTTTATGAGTATTATTGTATAGTCTACTTTAACGTTTATCTTCATAGTTCAGAAGTGTTAGCTTGTACACATCCTAACCCAAGTTGGGTAAAGGTGCAGGATAAAACATAACAAACGCAGAAAAAGGGAATAGATGTTTGAACAAAGTGATGTTTCGAGCAATTAGGTCTTCATCAGGCAAAATTATGTTTGATAGCAATGTTTTGATAGTCACAGAGTCAGTGTTTGCATTTTTGGGATGAATCAACCAAAGAATGGCCTAATTATAGTTTGCACTGCATAATAAACTGGGATATGAGAAAGTATTTAAACATCAGAAAATGTACACACATCACCTTTGTAAAACAAAATGGAAAACTTCACTTGGCGCTTTCTTAAAATGATTTCAGAAAATTGCATATATCTTCTACAATTTTAATGTTGTCAGATGCATTGCATTCCTTGTCTCCAAGCACAAAAGATCTGCTTGAGTGTGCCACACTTCAGAAACAAAGAAGAAATGCCCTCAGATCCCATCATCTCCGTCTACCTCCCTTTCCAGTTCAAGCTAACTTCACAGAAATAGACATGCCCTGCCTGTAAGCGGTGTTTGTGGTTGCCTACTTCAAAAAACCTAAAAAAAAAAAAAAGTTTTGATTCAGGAAAGGCGCAGTCTCCTTTAGAACTCTTCATCTCCACTAATGGGGCTTCATGACAACCACTGGGATAATTCATTATCATTCTAATTTCTGAAAGTAATGCCTCAATGAGCTCCTTTCATACAAAGTGTGAGAGCTACAGGTGACAGAGGTGGAAAATATTACATTTCCCACTCTAATCTGAATATAGGTTGAAAGCATGTAGAGACAGTGTTAATTAGAAGCATTGTACTTCAGGTGTACCTTAGAGAGGCACAAATCATGAAGTGGACTGTAAATGGGAAGAATAATTCACTTATTTAAATTCCAGTTTTTACCCCTTAACTGACATTAAAAGGGATCCTTAGTGGAATTTTCATTAGGATAATAAAATAACAGGATACAGCCCATTGTCTCTTGCTGCTTCCTACTTTTTTCATCTTTATCAAAGAGAAGTAAACCACTGGATGCTTTCCAAACGCAGGATCACAGCATACAGGAGAGGCCAGGTCTATAATTGGGTAAAGGAGCAACTGGTTGCTCTAATCCCCCTCCTGTATCATTAAGCAGAAAAACAGGATTGTGTAAGTAATTGATGGCTAGTTTCGATCTTTTATAAACAAAATGTTAAGAATATCCAACATTCCTTATAATGTACGTCATGTGGAAGTCTTTGATAATTGCATCACATCTTGTTTTTATGATGGTGTGGCAAGTTAAAAACAATTCAACTTTTACAAACACATCTTGATACCCCTGCGGTCTGTTCCATTCAGTTACATTCCACCCAGCTGTTTTTGATAGGAAGAATGCATCCTGTGTTTATGCCTTCTAATCCTCTTCAAACAGAAAGCTGCCCCAGACTGCAAGTCACCATGAACAGTGTTGATGCTAATAGCTATCTGACTAATCAGTTTATTGCAGGTCCAAAATCTGACTTAAGACTATGGCCAATCATACATTTCATTTTGGGGGTGGCCCCTTGAGTGGCCAATCAAACTTTATGTCTGACTACTTCATTGTTTTAAAATAAAAAACATTTTACAAGCACAAGATCTTCAAAGATAATACAGCAAAAGTCTTTCAAAAAGATGTAAATTGTACATTGGATTACGTTCCGTGAGGCTGAAATCTTTTCTCTAACAGAAAAAAATCTAGCTCTCCAGAGTTGAACTTCTGAGTTATGATCAAGCTCCCCTCCTCACAGCAGCAAATCATATTGGGCGGCTTCCACTGGATGCATTTCTCAACTCTTTTCTTTGGCAGACATCTACATAAATTTCTGAAAACATTTCACAAGCTTTGAGTGATTTCTACACTGAACCCGATAAAACGTGTGCATAAACAGGTTCATAAATAATCACCAAAGTCACCTGAGTTACATCACATTTCATTTAACGGTGAACTGTGTAATTTCAGCACCACTAGTGTCACCAAATGGAATTGTTTTCAAACAGGTTTCCCAAACACTTCTATTTCCATTGGTCTGCAAAACAGACAGTTCCAATCTAAACTCATGTCACTAGTAAAGCCAATGTTGCTAATGGACTAGTCAGGATATTCAAACAAACAGGACAATGATTCAAAAGCACCACAGAGCCACAGGGTTTACGTTGTGGGGGAATCAACCCTATGAATTTTCACATTTTTTTCTGCATATTAAGTTGGGGAAACAAAGAAGTATTTAATTATTGAACCAAAAAAAAATAATAAATCACACTTCACCTTAAATACAGACAATGCACCCATTTTTTGCCATTCTTGGAATTAGTATGTGTAACAAACACAATCACATGCTTTACTGAATTAAAGCCAAATATTACCCCTGTTATACGTCAACCTTAAACAATGAAAGCAGATGGCTTCATTAAGACAGATGAAAAGATAAAAGAGAGATAGAAAGACAGAGAAAGGTGTACGCAATGAGAAAGGAACAGAAATTGGGGAGTAGATTTATGTTTTTGTGGCCACTCCAGTCCCAAGGAGCATTAACTGAACTCATGAGCTGTAGACAGCTAATCTTTTGTTATGGGGAAATAAACACACAAAGTTAGCCACCGTTTTATGGCTGCTGATCCAGAGTGGATGATAAAAGATCCAGCAGGCCCAGACCACATGACTTAATGACCCTCAAAGCAATACACGATTTATAGGCTCTTGCGCCCCATCATCACTCCCTGTTGCTAATTTACGGCAAGAGAGGAAGCAAGACTACATGAAGTTCGAAGAAAACAGCAACAGTTTTTGAGAAGTCAACTCCAGCTCCCTCATACTTTCTCAAGCTCTCCTGCTAGGATCCCTCACAAGAATGTTGTACTTTCAGGATATGTGACATACAATAACAAGTGTGTAAAGCTTGCAGGCAAGTTGTTTAATTTGGTTGATTTACGAGGTTGCGTCAAGGAGGAACATTCTGTGTAGCTGTAAACAGTTGCATCCTGTCATTACAAAGAAAGAACCTCCAGCGTTGCATTAAGATGTATGCGATTACAGCAAGCAAATGAGAGCCATTAAAACACTGAGCTTGATTAATTGTCATACTTCCTACTTCCTAAATCTTCAGCAAAATAATGTGTGGTAAGAATCCATTGGGAGGCACCTCAATTTTTCTCATTGTAATTGAGTTCAGCTACAATATTACTTCACGCCCCAAATACCAAGATCCACAAAGCAGGAACCAAAACAAGCAATTCCACCTCTTTACCTCAATAGAGACAGAAAACATCTTGAGCATGGCTGGTTTCATAAAGACTTTCAACTAAACGCAGATGTTCTGCTTCTCTGTTTGAACTGTTGTCAAAGCCAACTTCTTAATTGGCTTGTATTTGAGGAAATTATTGTTCTTCAATCAATACTTTAGTGAAAGTTTGTCATGGCTGCCTTGTGGCCGAGCTCTCTACCGTATGGCTCCCTCTGCCTGGTGTGAATGGCTCCTCTGTGTGACCAGCCAAGGATCTGCCAAGGGAACCCTCTCTTTGTAGGTGAATGGGCACAGCTAGACCATCTTAAGGCACACTAATGTACCATGGCAGGACCACAAAGGCCGCGTAGTAATTTGCCAAGCATAATGGCACGTCTTTAATTCGGGCCGAGGGGGAAACAGACCCTTAAAAGTGAGCTTGCAGATGAGGAGTCCCATTCTAGTTCCTACTCTATTCATTTCGTAAAAGGGCTTGCTTTCTTCCGGCTCATTGTCATCCCAAACCGAATGTCTGCAAACAACAGTGGGTGAAAATTAATACAATGCAAGCAGCTCCTGACCTCACTAAATGGGCACGGAGGACCATAAACAAACAAAAAGAAGCTTCTTCCAAGAAAAGCACAGTGATTGAGACCAAATCCTGAAGCTGAAAAATTATGTAATTTACTATAGTGGGGCTTAGATCACTCGTGGAATTATCTTTAAGCAGAAGGTGCATGAAAATACATATTGTATCAGGAGGAAGGAAACACAATATTTAGAGGCTTGGAACCCTGGCTGTGGCCCTTCATGTAATAGGTTAAGTGGAAAAGTAGCATTAGTGCTCCAGACATCCAGGTGACTGGCAGTTCACTTCAATATCTTCAATAACCTGACAACCAATGTGTTCCTCTGCAGAGGAAGAACAATTAATTTAAAAAGGTACTGGTAATTCTCACAAAATCTGTAAAGAACATTTCCAGGTCACCACCACAATTTCAACTCCACCCAAAGAATAGAACATATTTTGTTTAAAATAAATCATCCCTATTTAAAACTGACTATTATTAAAATGTTGTATTGTGACTTTGTTTTCATAACAATTAAGTACCCCTCCCCCAATTTGATTTACCATAATTGTTACAAAGCAATTTAAATGTGCTATCTTGTGGCAGTGGTCAGACTTTCATTACAGAATTGTGCATGACACTGAAGAAGGTTTGCATATGACAGAAAGATGGTTACGTCCTGTGGATGAACAGTGTTCCAGTCACATTGGTGCTTTTGTGGCATTTACTATTAACAGTGTCCGTACATTTGAGAAAGCCACACATAGATCTCCAAAAATAAATCTTTACTGTAACTGAGATTCAACTAATATGTCTATCTCTGTGCCTGGACTCACTCACTTGTATTGAGCAACAAGTCTTGAACTGAGTCCTGCCTCCAGCCTGCGTTCTGACAGAAGACCAGGGCAAAAACTATAGCCTCCTAAGTGCCTGTGTTCCTTCCTCACGCACAATAATGCTATTAATTATTTACATTTTAAAGTAGGGTAGTATGTGTTGTACTGTCATTAACTGATGTTGATTTAAATGAACAAACATTGTGTTATGTTACATTTTTAACAATACAGTACTACACAAAGGGAACTCTAATGAGAATCACCCTTTGAGTTGAATCATCAACTCAAAAGTAAAATACAATGCAAAAAATACAAAAGATCACCTGATTTTTATTTTATTTTTTTAGATTCTTGGGAATTATTTTATATTGGAAAGCAGCCAAAGAACTATATCTTCATTCTACAATTACAAAACCCACAAAAATCATATTCAGTAAGGTTTTTTTTTTATGTCAATAGATTTTGCTACTTCAATGCAGACTTACAAAATGTATTTTCAGAGGAGCCGAACATGAAAAAAATGCCCTTGTGATTTGTCAAAACACATCAACATACAAGCTTTAATTAGCTTTCAAACAGCCAATTAAATATGTCAGCATCTCCTATAGTTTCTTTGAGGAGGGGGGAAAGAGCCCCAGGCTACGCTGCTCCATAAATGGCTGCAATGAATGTTTCAGACCTTTTCTCTCTGCCAGAATGCTCCTTTTCAAAACACTCAATTTCTGACATAGAATAAAGAGATCTAACTTGAAAGGCTCCCTGACTTTGTCCACATCCACAGAGAAGTAGAGAGTGAGGAGTGGAGGGGTGACAAATACAAAAGACAAAAAGAGAGTACGAAAAAGGAGGAGGAAAACCTCATAAACCTTCTCCATGAAGACTGAAGTTCTTCAACTTGATTTTAAGTGCATCATCAGTGCGGTAGAACTGACCATGCCACAAAAAAAAAAAATAATAATAATAATAATCGATTAAACCGGCCCAAGCTCTCTCAGCCTGATCAGGTTGGTCTGGTTTGCTGGTCTTAGAGAGGTTGAAGGCACTTGTCAGCTGGTGAGGCTGGACCAACGACCACCTAAATCAGCTGAAAGCATACTTGGCTGGGAGATCAGGTTGAACAGCCTAAATCAACTCAGACCAGCAAATCATCAAAGGCTGGTTTATGTTTTTTTTTTTTTTAGCAGGGGAGGGATTAGTCTTTCTCAGGTTCCACAAACAAAGCATGCCCTAAATTTAAATTTTTGACTGTGCAATATCTTACAGTGCGATACTGCCACATTCACTCTGTTGTATGTTGTGTTGGAATAATTATGCCCTATAGAGAGTGGAAAAGAAGGAGAAACCTACTTACAGGGGCATCACGAGCACGTCATCCTCTAGTTTGCAAGGCTGCTGTAGAAACAGATAGCAATCCTTCTGTAGCCTTTAGAGAGAGAAAGAGAGGAAGCACAGAAGGCTTTTATTTAGTGGAGCGAGATAGAGAAGGCACAATGTGTTATCCCAACACGCATAAACAAACCACTAACACTCTCTGTGGAATCGAAAGTGAGACCCTGGAATGCAGTTTAAAAGGAGAACTGGAAATGGCACATAAAGCGTACCAGCCACAGCTTCTAAACTGAGATTCCCAATCTTTTTTGTATGCTGAACCTTTAAAACCTAAAATATTTACAGTACTTGTGGCCCCTGACATTTTAAGTAATGATTTTAATAAATCTTTTGAATAGTAAATTTAAAGGTGAAGCATTCGTACACGCTACTGGCAGCACAAAATGGAATTGGAAATGGAAAATAAACCCAAGCACAAAACACCCACGTGTGCCATTTTTCCATAAACTAGGTGTTGGGGTGCATCTAATTGCATTTATTTTGTGATTGTACTGACTTTCTTAACATGACTTGTACTGTACAGGACTGTTCTGAACATCCAACCCCCTAAAAAATGCACCTACAACATCCCACATCTTACCAAACATCTGCCTCTACTGATAAGAACAAAGCAGGAATTAATTAAGATTGGGTAGAGCAAAGAGACCGCCCCACTTCTTAAGCTTCTGCCAACCGGGCACCAGGCTTTGCACTCTCCTTGTCTCTAGAAAAGGTTAGTCGGCATTGTATAGTCCAGAGAGAGAGAGAGAGAGAGAGAGAGAGAGAGAGAGAGAGAGAGAGAGAGAGATGAGGGCAGAGTAATTAAGGAGTAAATAATGAAGCCCTTCAACGAACCCCTGCTCCTATAATCTGACTGACTAGAGTGCCAAGGCCATGTTCAATAAATCAATTAACAACCACTGAGAGTAACTGCCTTAAAAAGGTCACTGAAAGGAAGACAGCCACAGGCCTAGCAACCACAGTATAGCTAGATTGCACAGGTGGCCCGTCTTCTAATAAAAGCCCATCCGCAAGACCCTATATTTTACTTTTACATAATTTTTTGTGTCCTTATTAAGACACATGCAGATGAGCAGCTGACAGGGCCCTCCAAATCCTCAACCCCTACTAGGGCCCTCATCACCAAGGATGGAATCGTTGGGAATTTAAGGATTCCAATTCCATAACAGTACTTAAGCGTCAGTAAGATAAATTCAGAAACTGCTCTGATTGATAAGTATAACTGTTTTTGATTCATTAAGCGATGTGCGCTCAGAGGCCTGGCGGGACCATGATCCGGCCCATGGTAAATTATATGGACTAATTTTCACTATACAGAATGTGAAAGCAAAATTAAAATTTTAGTCCAGAATAAAATCACTTCATCTTGAAATATGTACAATCCCTGAAATATTATCCCTGGAATGCCATTAAAGGGCCACTATATCAATCCATTAATAATCCCTCAGGATGTAGGTGTTGTTGTGGTGAATGATATTCAATAATCGTTGTTCAAGGGTCTCTTTGGGTAATATCAAGTTTAAGGTTACCATTCAAAGCTTTACCATTTAATGCTTTTTCACAGCTGGAAATAAACCTAGGAAAAATGATTAATTATAGGATGACTAAATGAGGCTTATGCAAATCACCATGTGCGGTGCGACGAACTGCTCACTGTGGTAGGAATATGATGTTTCGGCCCGCTCCAAAGCATGTTGCAGCTCGAGGGATTGGGGGGGGGGGGGGGGGGGGTTGTGGCAGAACTCTCCAAACAGCCAGGTGTTCGCTGTGGGATAAACATTTGCTAACAGGCTCCAACAAGATCCCAAGGGCCTGAGATAAATGAAGTCTGGCAAGATACAGATTCAGAATGCTGCTGAAGGTGGGAAGGAGGGTGTAAGGAAGGCTACAGTTTGATCTCAAAATTTTTATTTGGTCACGACTTGGTAAACTGATTATGCCATACCAGTGGTAGTTTTATGGTGATAAAAGTAGCTCTTTCCATATCTTTCACAGTGGTGTCAACTTATAGAGCCTTCTAGATCCAAATGGAATGCATAAACAGATGTGGTTGCTGTTAAATTAGATTTTATTATAGTTAGCCTTAAAACAAATCCTATCATAGTTGTGCTTACACCTAAACATCTGAGCACAAAAACATATTTTTATTAAGCTTTAGTAAAGTTTAGTAAGTTTAATTAAAGGTGATGCATTTTATTATTCCAATGTAAAAATGACTTCTCCTATCCCTAATGTGCAGAAGCCATTTGTTAGCTGACTTCCCAAAAACTGTAAAAACTGTGAGGCTATCAAAGCATTGCTCTTTTTGTTTGAGCATGCCGAAAAGCCTAACACAACAACACTGGGTAATTCAATAGCATGAGTTTGGGACGATTTTATGTTTGTAAAAACGGTGGCAAAAATTTGTCAAACTAAACTTTTACTTCAACACGCAGCAAAAAGACCTTGTGCTAAACTTTGCCACTATAGGGTAAAACAGGGCTAAAAGCTCCATGGGATAAAACTCTCCATTGGTTTTATTTTCTCTCAAAACACTAAATAGCAACAAAATCTGTTTGTCACTATGCACTGCAATATTTTCCTGTTCCATGAGATAATTGCGTGTAATGTCTAAAGGTTGATTTTGAGGCAGTTTTATCTAATTGTCTATATTTTTTAAAATGCTGCAAATTTAAGTAGCTAATGAAAATCCCTGAAATTAATTAACTTTTGGTTTTGTTTAAAACTATTTTAAAAAATTTTGGTCTTTAAATCCAAAAATTGTCAATAACTCTCCTATAATTGAAAGGATGGTATTTGGGGTAAAAAGCCCCCGTTGCAGGGGCCAAAGGCCCGTATTAAACATATAATTTGTTTTTAAAGTGTGGCAAACAGATTTGTTATGAAAAATTTTCAAAGTGGGCTCACATTGACTGATCCAATCATAATAGAGATTAGTTTGAGGCTCTCTTGCGCCTCATAGAAATGACTGCACTTTGGAACACTGCTTTTAGACTTTGCCCTTATTTAGACAACCTGCCCCTTCTTTGTTGAAATGCTGGACATGATGTGATTGCACAGATAGAATATAAATATTGATACATGGATCTAAAGTATCAATACAATATAGTGAGATAAAGTATTACAATATATATATCGACATTTGACTGTATCGACACAGCCCAATGCTCACAATGTTATTATTTTTGTACATGTGCCCATGTAGTTCCAGTCTGGGCAACTGGGTGTTCTTACACTGATGACAGATATGGGTTATTCACAAACAGCAAAAGGATTGAATCTGAGAAAAAAACAGAACTGAGCATTTAGGCCTGTAATGTGAACATAGCCATTGTCTGTGTCAATTGCATGTAGTCAGCAAGAGGCTGAGTATGATAGAGCCACACAAAAGGTGGCCAGTGAAAGGCTGAGAGACAGTAAGGCGAGAGAACCTCCTGGGTCAGTAGCCAATGTGCTGGGTCGGTGGTCCGGTGTGACTACAGACAGACAGACCACAGCTGCATTAATTGCACCTCCCACAGTAGATCTGCCAACATTCACCACTGAATGAATGAATGAATGTGAGAGGCATGGAGTGGCACTACAACTTGACTCGATTCGTTGTCAACACATTAGACAACTTACTCTCAACATATGTTAACAACATAGCAGATATATAATAATACTGATATCGTATGCTATATTACCTAACTTGAGAAATGTAACATTATCCGATGCTGTATATACAGTATATATACTGCATACTGTATTAATAGAATACATCACACAATCACTTCTGAGGAAAATGCTAATACAACCCTATATCATATGACAAATTTAAATGACATAAGACACTCCAGAGTAGGTCATCAAGATGTAAATATAGAATGTAAAATTTATAGAAAGAGAAAATTTAAGTACTACATGTGACTGAGAAATTTAAGATAATTCTTGACAGACAAGAATTGAACAAAAGTGAACAGAAATCCGATATAAAAGATTGCATGGCCACATAAAGTGAGGCAGACAACCAGAATTTCACAGTAAAGTGCATTGCAATTTCATGAGCTATACCGTAAATGGCTAAATAAAAGTTCTGTATTGTAGTCTCCAGCTTTTGTCTGCGAACAATGCACACAACATCAAACATCCGAGACATCAAAAGCGCACTGTAGATCACCACCGAGCTTCTACAGCACTCTTGGTGCAATCAAAAGTTCACCTCTTTCAGTTTATAAAAAACTTCCCTCATCTGATTGTCAGAGATCTGAAGCTAATGAACACACTGGAACTTTTCTATAATGAAACTAAATTCAAAGTCAATGGATGAAGTGCCAATCCAGTGAGTAATTACTTCTAGTCAGATGAATCACAAAGCCACCGAATGTGCTCCCTCTCCTCATGGACAACAGGGTAATTAACAATTCAGTGTAAACCTTTCACTTTAATGAGATCATTACAGAAAACAAATAACCCCTGAATGGGCAACCTAACTATCTTATTCAGATTGTCAGGGCATAAAATCAAACACTCCATTTACCAACCTAATGTGAGTCTGTTATTCTTTTTTATCTATATATCATTTCTGAATGTCTGTATAGTCTCTTTTAAATCTTACACGTTTTGTGGGCATGAATAAATGAGCTCTCTCTAGGTACTCAATAAAAGTTTTAATCTAATACATTTAATACTCTCAGGAGTTCATTTAAGTAACTGCCTGGCTGATTAAATTGCTTTGGAGTTAAATAAAATCAGATTAAACCTAAAAAAATAAATGTGACTGATATTCAGTTGCTTTAAAATTCATTTAATACCTTAATTATCTATCAGCAGTAGCAAGAAACATCGATACAATCATTCTACACATATACGAAGAGGCCAGTGAGTTAACGGTACTTTATGTAATTGTTTGGTTTGTGCTTAACGGGCCGATATTACAGCGGTCTTGAGGCCTGTTCACACCAAATCCGCGACGAATTTGCGTGACTAACTGTCGACGACATATCTTTTCACACCGAGACTGAAACGGCGCTATTGTACAAACGATTAATATATTTAATGCATTATTTACCTAATTTGGTATAACTGTTTTATTATGTTCATTAAATGTGGTTAATGCACTTTGAAGAATACAGAACGATGTTGCATAAATATCATGTGTCTTTAAATTTGCACATGCATTTTGCTACGATTATATTTCAAACAAACTCCTGCACCCAGATTTTCTTCTTTTAATGCCTAGAAGGTACGGTGATTTAAATACAGGTGGAACATATACATTAACTAAAAACATGTATAGTATAAATTAAAATATGATGAAACAAATATATAAAAGAAAACACAGGCTTGCTGTCTTTTCTTTAATTAAATATTGCATATTGTATTGAATTCAGGGTTTCTTGTGCGTGGTGAGAAAAAGAGCACCATTACAGGGATATCCAGAAAATAAAATACAAATATTTTTTATATTTTTCTATGAGCTTAGTCTAAATGATTTGCCGAACCTAATTGCAACCTCCTAATTACATTCATCATTGATTAAGTGAACATGATTACTTCCTGGTTTCCACAGGACCAGAACCTGAGTCTCGGAGGCTGCTTACGTAAAACACCATCAGTAGCATCGCAGGAAAAGATAAATACTGTACATTTGATGTCTGATGGGAAATGGCGCAGTAACTTGGTAAGTACGTCGATGTGAGGGTACCGGAACATTTAGTAGCAACATTTTGAGTTTCTGTGTGATCATATTGACTGAAAGAGTCAATGTCTGGTTACCAGGATTAAGCGCTGACCATGTATATAGCGCGTAATGTGGTCTCAACATGATTTTTCTGGGCATCTTCATTATCTTCTGGGAGTCTTCGTTTCATGCGAGTGTATAATTTCATAAATATTTTAGGTGTAAAGCATTTGTGAAACAGTGAGAAAAATAAACATTTGCAGCACTATGACAAAATTACACTGGACCTCTGCCATGTCCCCTCTCAGCTGTATGTTGCAATAACCTCTGGCTGGTTTCTACATCAAACATTGCTTTTTTCCTTGACTACTTTCCCATCACAGTGAGCGGCTGAACCAGTAGAGTGCACTTGATCGGTGTGGCAGGAGTCTGCAGCAGGGAGGAGGGTCTGAGCTGCAGCATCTCTATCAGCGTCATAATTAAGACTTCAGAGGGCAGACGTAAAGAGGAGAGATAATTGACGAAGGATCAAATGTACACTTACTCACAGATAAATGTCTGTGAGGTCTAGCACTCATTAGCGGAGGAGATCTAAAATAGATAAAGCAACGCATTCAGAAATAGTGATTGAGAACAGGGGAATTAGGCTTTGAATATGTGACATGTCTTGCATGAGTTAAAGTAACAGTACACCAAAAAAATTATATGTAAATATAATTTACTCACACTCATGTTGTTCCAAACCCATGTGACCTTCTTTCGTCTTGGCAACACAAAAGGAGATGTTAGGTAGAATCTTAGGGACTGACAGCCTCAGTCACCATTCACTTTCATAACAATCAAGAAATATGTAATGACAGTGAATGGTGATGGAGGCTGTCATTGATAGTAATATCTCGTTTTTAATTCCATGGAAGAAAGTCATCCAGGTTTGGAACATCATGAAGCTGAGTAAATGATGATGGAATTAGCATTATCATTAATTTTCAACATTAATGCAGCTGAAAAGACTAGCATAAGAGGCTGTCCATCTAGGGTGCATTCACTCATTCCAACTGCATTTATGTTTTTAATTGTTCATCTACACAAAAGTGCCAGATGGACGTCTTTGGCTGTTGGCCAATCTTCGCTGTTTATTCAGCACCTTACACCACGAGCAGCATATTTTTAAGAAGTGTCAAGCTAAATACAGTTCAGTCAGTTTTAAATGAATTGATTAATTAAATTAATGTTGGGGATTAAGTGTATTGAGTATGTAGTATGTACATCAGCAACGTTAACAAACTTCTGTTCAATTCCGTCACTTCAGTTTCACACCACTTAAATTACAAAGAGTAGGCCATAGCATCACAGAGCTGGGACAATGTCCCAACCCGACAATGGTCCTAGCCATGAGCATTAACATATAGAGTTAAACAGTTCAAACTTTAAAAACTCGCCTCAATACTCCTGCATTCCACGGCTATTTATTAATTCAAGAATGGTTCCTTTGTGAATGCCCCCCAAGTTGTGCTGGGGAAGCTGTGTATTCAAAAAAGCTTCTTAAATAGCTTATCCATCTTCTTTGGCCGAACAGCTAAGTTTTGCTGATGAACAACTTGACTATACTGGTCCACCTGCTAAACTGGCAACAAAAAGCAAGGACTGACCAACATTAACCAGCCTGAATGGTCTTTTCAGTAGGGAACCGCTGTCATCCTGAGCTTGTGTTTGAAAATGGGAAATAAAGTATTTGTGTTACAGCTGAAACAACTCTGACAACTGATCTGATGTTCAACCAGAAATAATTTAGCTGTCAACACTTCACTATCAACACTGTGACTGTTAACAAATGCTCACAGTGCAATAATAATAATGCTTCTATAAAACACTTGCAATGTTTTAACGCCGAGTCACTTGGGGCTGTTGCTGGTTATTAAATCTCAAAGTCTCTCAAAGCCCTATATATCCCATTCATTAACCAAGAGTAACTTAAGGGACTGTTAATAGCTTCCCATCAATTTAAGATCACAGACACCTACTTTGCTTATACTGACACTGTAAATATCTCTCAACAAGAGATGTGAGAATAAAGCCATATTTGATGTTGGCATTGAATTTACTTCTGTTAACAATGACAGCACCTTACAGGAGAAAGAGAGGGGAGGAGAGAGCAGAAGTCTAAACACAGCATAATGCAGCACAAATTTGCCGTCTACGCTAACAAGCTTCTATTTTATGTCTTGTTTATTCCACTCACAGCACATTGGCAGCAGTTCTGTCATTTTCCAAACCCTAATAAAATAGGAGCATGCATTTGTAAACTGCTGAGGGCTGCAGGGTATGACGCCAGCTAAGATGTAAAGATGTGTTTACTGTTAACAGTAAGAGGGATATGTGTAGGTGGGGGGTAAGCATGTGAAGTTGGCTCAGCAATGGATCTAAACCTCTAAACCTCTGGGTATTAATAGACTGAGCAGACCTCCCTAGACCATCTGAATTGGGACTTGTACCACAGGGGGTACAGACATCAGATATTATGTAAACTTTAAGCTTCTTTCCCATGAAGGAGTTAAAGTTATGGAAGGCATCAACTCTACCAGTATTTAAAATTCTCAAAACTTTCAGCACTGGTGTTGCTCTCTGAAGGAGATTTCTCAGTTCATGATGTTTAAGGCTTACATCTATCCAAAAATATTGGTCTGGAGAAAGCAAGGGGACTGTATATGTAAAAATGCTTCTTATTGTGCATAGATCATAGGGCAAATGCCATATAAAATGTTGTTATAAAATGAGGTGATTTTTCAGGCCTGAAAGAGTCATGGAATTAAAAAAAGAATAATAATTAAAAAAAAAAATCTAATGAAGTCAAGGAAAAGTCATGGAAATTTCTATAATGAAAATATTTTTTTCTAGTTAAACCTTGGTTCCAAAATATTTAATAATTTAATTTAAGACATTTATATTTGGGGGCAATCTCAAGAAAATAATTGTAAAAAATCATTATCCAGTCATCACAAATGACTTGAAAAGACATTGAAATGCATTGGTCAGAATGTTTGAGAACCCTGAGTTCACTACACAGTACTATTTTAAGGTCCAATATGATGTCTAATTTTCGCAATACATGTTGTGAAACTACAGCCTCGGTTTCATTCCCATAAAATTAAAAGGAATATTCCTGGTTTAGCACAAGTTAAGCTCATTGACAGCATTCTGGCCTATGTTAATTACCACAAAATAATAATAATATAAAATAGTTTAGATAAAATTAATAATACTTCACTTTGTATTAAATGTTTTTCAATCTCCTTTTTTCCCAAATTGGAATACCCAATTCCCACTACTTAGTAGGTCCTCATGGCGCCGTGGTTACTCACCTCAATCCGGGTGGTGCAAGTCTCAGTTGCCTCTGCTTCTGAGACCATCAATCCACACATCTTATCGTGTGG
Organism: Moxostoma hubbsi; assembly: GCA_032164185.1. Classification (NCBI taxonomy): domain Eukaryota; kingdom Metazoa; phylum Chordata; class Actinopteri; order Cypriniformes; family Catostomidae; genus Moxostoma; species Moxostoma hubbsi. The sequence goes on along the minus strand of JAVLUX010000011.1, from coordinate 8,677,495 downwards.
CTCGCTGTGCATGACACAGTGGAGACTCCCAGCACGTGGAGGCTCATGCTACTCTCGGCAATCCACACACAACTTACCACGTGCCCCATTGAGATCAAGAACTACTAATCACAACCACGAGGAGGTTACCTCATGTGACTCTACCCTCCCTAGCAAATGGGTCAATTTGGTTACTTAAGAGACCTGGCTGGAGTCCCTTAGTAAGCCCTGGATTCAAACTTGCGACTCCAGGGTTGGTAGTCAGCATTAATATTTGCTGAGCTACCTAGGCCCCCAATAATACTTAACTTAAAAGAAAGGCAAAAACCAAGGTTATAGTCAGTCACTTGAATTGGAAGTGAAAGAAGCCAGTCCATAAATGTTAAAATACACACAGAATAGTACAGCGACACACAGCGAAGTCAAGTTGTCTTGCAGGAGAGGGGGGATGTGCAGGCGGTAATTTGGGTGGCAATGTCAAGTTGTCGAACAGGAGTCGGGGTTGTGGCAATGTGCTGTCCCATTCTGCATATTGCGGCACCATTTTGCAGCCCTTCAGATTATCGGGGCCAACGTTGGCATATTGCGGCCCAAATTCGTGGCTGGCCAACCCGGTTCGCCCGAAGGCCAGTTTGTCTCTGGGTAAATCCCTAATTTTATCACACCAAAATCATATTAACATGTTGAATGTTTCCATCTTACTGTGCTTACTTTTTAAACAAATTGAATTTTAATGTTTGTGGACTGACCATATTTACTTTCATTGTAAGTGCCTTACTGCACTCATTATTTTAGCTTTATAAAAATGATAAAAATAAACGAGGGGACGAGTCAAAATATTTTTTTTGTGGTAATAAACATTACGCACAAGTGCTGTCGGTTGAGCTTAACTTGTATTGAACTGGGAACATTTCTTTAAATAAGTGCAAATATAAATGTATACCCTAACGAAGTTAAATAACTGAGTACAGGCATTTAACTGTGAATGATGCATTTAAGCATTTGGCAGAAGCTTTTATCCAAAGCAACTTACAGTGCACTTATTACAGGGACAATCCCCCCGGAGCAACCTGGAGTTAAGTGCCTTACTCAAGGACATAATGGTGGTGACTGTGGGGATCGAACCAGCGACCTTCTTATTAACAGTTATGTGCTTTAGCCCACTACGCCACCACCACTCCAGAATGAAACCGTTCATGATGCATGAACTTGTTATCTGTCAGACATTCGGCTCACTCACATGTAATACGTCAATGTTATGGCTGACATGACATAAGCTGATAGGTCCTTTGATATTTAATGAAGAAACCAAATATTTTGTGTACTCTCTCTTGGTCAAACATGTAAATTATCTCAGTTTATAAGAGTTTTCTCTAAAACCCTCCACCTCCACATATCTACAGTAGATCTGCTACATGGGGATTGTATTCATGTCTAATTCTGAAACAGCATTTCTTGTGTTTTTCTAAATGTGTTGTGGCAGCAGAATGTTCACATGGTTAACTCAGTGTGTTGGTGTATGTCATGTTCTAGCAGCAGCAAGTCTACTATGGTTCTGCAGCAGCAGCAGCATAGTTGCAGATCTAGTTCGCTTAGACCAATATCCTATCAATATGTCATACCCACATAAACATGACAGATTCTACCATACTTTCTTATCCTTCTATCTCATCTTAGAAATCGAATAAATGGAAAGATGAAACCATTTCATATGTGTTTTCAGCATTTCCTTTAATCATACAGAAAAATTCAATAACAAGATGGGTCTGAAGGTCCTACAATACATTTCACTCACCATATAGATTTTTTATTCTTTTTCTGGCGCATTGTCCTCTAGAAACATATTGCCTGGATTTACTGATTGACTGAACCCGTTATCCACTGCTGTCCCAGAGGGTCCTCTCTCCACCTCCATGGATCTTTGAACTTCAGAATGCGTTGGCTCCGTACCCCCCCCCCCCCCCCCCCCCCCCCCCCCCTCCCCTTCAAAACCTCTAAAACTTTAACAACACCCCTCTTGGGATGCTTTCAATAGGGCCCTTGTGCAAGGCATAGCACTCCACTGTTAGAAGGGGAGGTCTGAAAGCAGACATATTATACTTTATAACATCCAACATTTTGCTATCCTGATTTACACAAGTGTGCTAGTGTGGCAGTTCTTTTCCAGGATGTGTTGCTGTACTTGCCACCTTCCCTAAAGACGAGAAGCTAGTCAGGGTGGACAGTGAGTTGTGGCAAGGTTGCAAATTAATGAGGTAAGGGGCAGTAATAATTGGCATTTTTTAATACAAGGAAATTCATTTTACAGGAAGTGTAGGAAAATCCCAAAGCATCTGGATTCTTGTGCATGATTAATGTACCGGTAACAAGTGTGATCACTACCGTGATTAGTTTTTTCATTACTCTGGTTCCCCTGTTTATCCTGACATTTGCTTTGTTTGGAATGGAATTCTAGTATATTGCTTGATGCATACTGTACATTTCGCACTGCCTATTACTTTTTAATGTCAAATAAAAATTTACCGCATTTACTTTCTTAAAGGAGTAGTTCACCCAAAAATGTAAATTCTCTCATCATTTACTCAGCCTTATGCCATTCCAGATGTGAAGGACTTCATTTCATCTGCTGAATTCGAATTTTTAGAAGAATTTCTCAGCTCTTTTGATACATACAATGCAAGTGAATGGGTGCCAACAATTTTGAAGCTCCAAAAATACACATAAATCAGCATAAAAGTAATCCATATGACTCCAGTGGTTAAATCAATATATTCAGAAGTGATATGATAGGTGTGGGTGAGAAACATATTAGATTTAAGTCCTTTTATGCCATAAATTCTCCTCCCTGCTCAGTCACATTAACTTTTACATTCTTTTTTTGTGTGTGTATTTTTGGTGATTCAAATTCTTTATGCATATCGCACCCTACTTGGCAGGGAGAAGAATTTCTAGTTAAAAAAGGACATAATTATTGATATTTTTCTCACCAACACCAATCTTATCACTTCAGAAGATATATAGATTAAAACACTGGATGATGCTTTTATGATGCCTTTTAATGTTGTCAAAAATACCGGTACTACACCAGTGTTTTTGCAGTACCGGCACCGTCTCTGTCAGGTAACATTGCACAATATATGACTGACACACAACAGCTTTAAAATGCTCACAGGCTTATTTTGAATGTGTGCTCCTCCTTTTAAACTCAAATTAAAGTGGTGACATGTCCTAGTGAGTTTTTATTAAACAGCTGAAGGCTGCAATCTTAGTGTGGATGAGCTGCCTAATTTAAATTAATGTATAAATCTGACCACTCATACACTGGAAACTCTACAGACACTGAGAATCTTTCACGTTGTATCAGATGACAGAGAAAAGCATCAATCCACTGAAAGGTGCGAATAACATGTAGAATATATATATATTTACATATATAATTACAGCATTTGTGCTTTCATTCCATCTAAACTTGATTTATTTAGCATTTAAAACAACAGAGTTGACCAAAGTGCTTCAAAGTAATAACATTTTAAACATAACATTTCAAAAATACCACATACACAAACACCAGTAGTCTAAAATACAAACACTTCAAAACTGTGTCCTACATTTCATTTGTCAGACTCAAAGGCCAGTGAAAAGAGATGAGATTTCAGACATTACTTAAAAGTCTTCAATGATCACACTGCACTGTGATGCAAACTGTTTATCCGGACAAGTGACGCTTCTGGCAAAAAACACTCATCATAATAAAAGTTAGATGCTTGTAATTGAAGTAATTGTGACAGAAATATATTACAACTTTATAGTAAAATGCTATATTCACTGCAGCAGCAGTAGCAGTAATAATAATATAATAATTAAGCAATATATCACAAGAAAAAAAAATGCAATGACATAATGAAAAGTTTTATTTTCACTTGTTAAAATTTAAAAAATTAATTGCCAAGACACCATTTTGATGATGAAATTAAATTAAACTTTAAAATGTTCTGGAAAATAATAATTATTCAAATAATTATTAAATTATTAAAAACTGGTGAAATTATAAAATTATTAAAAACTAAACTGGTGTGTCATTATCATATTAGCATATTTTTGCTGTGGTATCAAAACTGGTATCGAGAACGGTGAAATTTCACTGGTATCGTACCGACTACTGAAATTTTGGTACCGTGACTTGCATTGTATGGACCCACAGAGCTGAGATATTCTTCTAAAAATCATAATTTGTGTTTTGTAGTGGGATCTGGAATGGCATGAGGGTGAGTGAAAGATAAGAGAATTTTCATTTTTGGGTGAACTATCCCATTAATACACATTCCTTGTTGTCCTGTGAATGAGTGAAGTGTTTGGAATCTCTCATTGATTTCACCAAATTCTCCTATGTACAGCCATGTGTCATCTAAGGAATACTTATCACAATCCAATCAATTCTCAATGGATAGCATCAAGTTATATTTTTATATTTTAATTGAATATCCTGTTTCAAATATCAAATTACAGAACTAAAATGGGTTGCAAATACCATTTCACGTTTACTTAAAAAAAATGGAATGCAGTATACAACGATAAATGTTTCAAGCAATAGTGTGCTACACTGTTGTCATGTAGCCTCACTATGATGCATGTACAATTCAGTGAATGGCATCCAATTATCATAAATTAATATTTTGCAACACAGTGGAATGTTTTGTTGAAGCAAAAAGTGACTCAACACAAATGCCTTGAGCAAGAAAGAAAAGCAGTAAAGTGACAACTGAAGGAATTAACTAGAATTAATTTTCAAATGGGTTATTTTTTTACGCCATACTTGACTAATGGTAAACCAAGAACAAAGTCATCCATCAATGTTGATGGATTTTGCCCATAAATCCTCATTACAGGTGATACCAAAAGTGTTTTAGGAAAAGCTGTTAAGCCTAAAACCATCCCAGCTCAAAGATAATATTCAGATCCCGACATTACTCATTACCTTAAGGACATAAAATTGAAATTGGGGACAGGTCACCTCTTAGACAGCTCATGTATCTTCATTGCCCACAATTATTGTAATTTCATAGAAAAAACAATTTACACCAGATCTGGTTGAGCGCTAACCACTACTCCACCTGCCATTCACAGATGTGAGCGCTTTTCGTTTAAGAACACATGACGAGAAGCCAATCACTTAAAATGACATGCCAACATTAGATTATTGTCTTCACACAAAAGAGCTTTTTTTCCCAACCTCTTTTTGCTTGCTGAGAAACTAGCAACAAAAGCCAAGTCTCCAGATTTCCAACACATTTTATAAACTGCATCAATATCAAACATAACTATGAATAAACAAACATGTCTGTCCATTGATGAATGCAGGATTAGCATTAATCGTCAGGACAGTATGGTCCCTAGATGTTCTGTGTTGATATGGATTGGACATTAATCACTTTAAAACAAGGTTTTGGTCTGTCGATGCATTTGAGACCGACCTTAGTGCCTCAACAGTGAGCTACTTCTTATCCCTATAGAAATGGCCTCCAATCACACTGCAAATGCTAGACCAGAAATGAAGTTTTTGTTAGTATATTAGCAAGTGCTCTGGAATGGGCAGGGTTGGCCTACAATATTACAACCAGAACATGAATGTGGTCTGAACTTACTTGACATAGGCCTAGCTCTTAGACTGAGAGATTTATATTGGAGAAAATGTCTGAAACTCAGCCGAGGCCCCAAGAGGAAGATCAGTTCAGAGAGATAAGAAGTTTGAACCACAGCATGAATCTTAAAAGCACCTGATAAGTGACTCTGGCGGCTTTTTCCATTCCGAGGCCTTTTGTCCATTCTTTTTGCTGTATTCAAAAGTGACAAAGCAAAGAGCAATTAATATCTCATTTTACAGCCAGCGTTTACATGGTCAGTCATTCTGAATCAGAATTCACATTCCATTCACATCCACATTTTGGAAACGCTCGGGCCTATTATGCCCTTTTCAAATTACCTATCAAAATTCAATAACAGAGTTCATACAGTTCTGAAAATGACTGTCTGCCAGAAGATGAAAGAATTGTGAAACTAAATAACCTTTCTTTTTATTGAGCCAAGCTGAATGAAATTGATTTCTCTGTTGCTTTTAGAGGTTGTGATAAAAAAATCAGTTGTGCCAACACTGGATTAAAGATTCTCGATGGATTGTCAGCAACAATGAGTGACAGTGGTCAATCCACATGTGTAATTTATACGCAGTATGAAAAGATTCACATATTTCAATTAGATATTAACTGAACTAGAAAAGGCAATAACTCAATTGGAATCTCTAGTCTAGTTAAATATTGTTTCCCTTGCATCTCAGCACTCTCATAGTAAAGCGTTGAGTGTTGACTTGGTCAATGGCAGACAATAACAGTAGCATAATCTTGTTGCTCACAGATCTACTCAGATTCTTTATTATTTCTAAGTGGTGCTGCAGCCAGCGAGATATGCTGAACAGTGTTGGGGAAGCTTCTTAGGAACTGTTGCTTTCCAAGCTACAAGCAAATCATAATTTAAAGTAAATAAACTGAAATCAAGCTAAAAGAAGTTAACCACACTACAAGCTTCTAATAAAGAGTAGCTAACTAATGTACATTGAAGGTATTTAAGGGGTATTGTTATCTTTTTAAATATATGCAGGATCTAGTATACCTAGTGTATCTAAATGTAACATCTAAAATATAACTTGTTTTTAGAGCAACATTTTAGACATTTCATCCAGAAACTGGAGCTCAAATGTGCCCACACATTCAACAAAACTTCACCAGCTTTGGCCACTGGGTGCAGTGAATCAATTTTCAGTAATTACAGATCAATTTCAGTAGTAGAACTTTTAACGTATTGTTGCCAAAGAGTGTGATTGGTCTGTTTTCAGCCATTTCTGTTTTCAACCAGTTCATGTAAATGAACAGCTGTATGAACCGATTCACTAAATGAATCAGACTTCTCAATGGTACATATGACATGATGAAGGTAGACATTCTAGGGGAGCGTGTATTATTATTACCTTAGCTCATAGTGTGCAATATTATACAATATAAAACTAGTGGACGACCGATATATCGCCGAGGCCGATATATTGGTCGATATTTGGAATTTTTTAGATATCGGCAGATAAATATTTCCATTTTGGCCAATATATTTCAAAACAGTTTGTGACAGTGCATTAGCGCTTTTTTCCACTGGCGCGAGCAGAGCGAGCATGAATGAACTGAATACGCTCGCTCTGCTCCGCCCAGCACCGTAAGACAAGCCACTCAGTAGTGAAGCAGACATCTGACAGACACAGTAAATGACCAATCAGCATTCGCCTTCTAACCTGACGCTGCATTGTGTTACACACAAAAACACTCCGGCGTGCAGCGAAGTCTATTCAAACAGTACCGTGATATGTCAGATCCGCAGCCCAGCGGTAGCTCCAGTGGGGGTCACAGATGTGATATAAACGAATTCAAACAAAACTGAAAACATTTAACAAACAGTCAAAAATCCTGTGACTGGCTGTTCCTCAGATGCGCGCGCGCTGTTCTCGGTTACGTTTAAACTAGACGCTGTTTTCCCACGGACTGAAAAGCTGGATCGCATGAGGTGGATGAGAAGAGAACACTGTATGGTAAGTAATAATACGTTTGAAAAAAAAAATCCTTAATCTGAATTAAGTTATTCACTATCTCTATCTGCTGTATTTAATTATCCATGATTGGCGTAATATTGTGTGTAGTATACCTTTTCATATGTTCCGGTCGGATTTGATGCTAATCGAGCATGCAAATACATGTGACGGCTTACAAAGTTTCAAAGAAACAAACAAGCAAAACTAAACAGACATAAATCATTATTATTTAAATATACTTAAAGTAAAACAACCTGTTAAATCAACTGTTCCAAGTGAGAGAGTATTTAGTGAGGTTGGGGAAATTTATGAGAAGAAGAGGAACAGGCTCACTGGAGTAAATGCAGAGAAACTTTGTTTCCTGCATTGCAACTTGCCATTGTTAAACTGGAACTACTAACTAAAGGGACTGGTGGTAATGCTGTAAGCACTTTAGTCTTAACATTTTCTTTTTGTAAAAATAGTTGAGTGTGTGAAAACCAAATAAGTGCACTTTGTAAAAAACACAAGGCTGCTTTCAATTGCACTAAAAAAACTTTATTTATTGAAGTGTTACAGTACCTCATTCTTTGCATTTGTTTACATTTTGTTTGTTTTTCAACATTTTATTTCTGTAAATGTTTAAGCAGACAAGAAGCTGCACTAAAACTTTATTTATTGAAGTGTTACCTTACCTCATTTGTTTATATTTTAATTACTTAATTAGTAAATAATATTTATGCAATATAGTTTTTGCAATTAAAAATATGTACAATAAATGTTCATTTAGTTTCACCAATATTCTTTGTCTCTCATTCATATTCACATGTATTGTATCGGCCTCATATCGGCCAATCGGCCAGATTGCTTTCTCAATATCGGCATCGGCAATTAAAAATCCCATATCGGTCGACCACTATATAAAACCACAGCTTCTTACTGGAAAAGCTTAAAAAAAAAAAAAAAAAAAAAAAAAACTGTCTAGGAAGATATGCAAAAAAAATAAATAAATAAATAAAAAATAAAAAAAATATTGTGTTATATGATTATATAGTAAACTGCCCTGCCAATATCACAGTCACTATCATTGTGTTTCCAAGGACTCTTATTTTGAAGTAGTTTTCGTCCCTTGTCTTCTGTTTCCCCTGGACTACGTTTCCCAGAATGCACTGCCCTCATCACTGCCATCTGTTCCTCATCACAGCCACCTGCTCTCCATTCCCTCATCAGTACATTGTGTATTTATACCTTCTTGTTCAGTTCCATCATTGTCAGTTCTTGTTGCATAATTTATGTTAAACCTAATGACTGTCTTGTTTTGTAGCCTAAGTCATCATCTTCTGTGTATCCTCACCTTGTCATTGTCAATTAAAGTATAGCTGCACTTTGATCCCGCTCTCTTGCCTCATCTCTACAACACGTGACAGCCAAGGGTCAGTGATTTGTTTTTTTTTTCTTTTATTGATTTTGCTTTAAAAATTTTACTCATTTATTTAAACATGAAAAACATAAACAGAAGACATTTCTAAATTCAAATTGCACTTTAAACTAAACGAACAAAGCAATTAAAATAACAAAGAGATCAGAAAATCTTATATATAACCACCTCCCCAAATCCAAACATTCACCATCTTTTTTGGCTGCAATTGCCATCACGCAAGTATCCATCAACGACAATAGGAGGAAAATTACAAATAGCCTACAGATTAAGAAATAAAGGCAATTATAAATGTAATGATAATAATAATCATAATAATGAAGCCTAATCAATTCCCTTGTGTTCCCAATATAATGCTGCTAAATGTGTGTTCTTATCGAATTTGTGTTTGCATTGCGTTTTGTTTATACAGTTAATACTGCCTAAAGAAAAGAAAAGAAAACTACATTTTAACGTGTCTTGTATTATTTTATGATTTCTTTCATCTTTGTTTCTTTAATACAAAGATATATATATATATATATATATATATTACTGATCCTGCAGAGTTGCGTTCATAATGCATGTTAGGTCAGGTCGCCTGCCTGTTGTGGGCAGATGAGCAAAATTACCTGCGCATGAAATACATTTGGACAAGGAGCTTCCGAACTGGATTCAGCCTCGTCACAATTGGTGGGTGGTAGGTGCTATTTTCACAACCTGGGCTACTGATTAATATATTTGCCAACTTCCCAGATCCATGGTTTTGCCATTTCCAGATATTGTCGTTCATCGTCAGTCAATTGAGTGTCGCAATCGACATCAGTTCTTTGTAAGATATCGTCGATATACGATTAAATCACCCAGCCCTATGTCACGCAACTAACAAATTTACATAAATAGCATACTCCCAGACACTGATCCTGGACTATCTATAAGGTAGCACAGGTCTTATGACCACAAAATAGTCATTCACCTTTTTCCACCAGAGAGGAAGGAGTTTGTGTCTCTCTATGGTAGAACTCAGCGGAATTCTCTTTTACACATGCGATACAAACACCAGAGATAGCGAAGTGTCTTGGATCTGGGGTATTAAATCACTAGAACGGGGACAATGTTCCCACCATGCTCTACAAAAGCACTAACACCCATCTCCCATAGTTGTGCAGGGTCACCCATTGCATTGAATGGGCCCCTTTTTTTCCAGCTTTTGGGGGCTTCACCAACAACACCATCAATGGGAATAGTGTTCCTCCCCCACAATGGGCAAATCAACTGTGGGAGCATTTTGGTCCCAACCCTTTTCCCCGTCTCCTTATTGAAGCCTCCGAGTGAACAATACCGAAGAAAAGATGCATGCCTTCACGTCTGCTTACACACAACTGCATCCTTCCTTTGAAAGCAGGGTGGAGAAAACCAGCTTTACAAATATTAAATGACAAGTACCACAAGACACTGTTCACTATGACAAATGACAAACAAACAAGTGAGATCTTTAAGAAGCATAAAACCAATGAATTAGAAAAGGAACATACAGTACCTAGACACTTTTCCATTCATTTAAGACATTTTGCCATCCGTTTGAGTCACTTCAGACGTTGACAAGATCTTTCAGCCTGCTAAGGCAGTAATTTTTCAATTGTGGAAACAGTACGATGAACAAAGTATAGCATTCATTTAATTAGAAGCCACAAGATTGAGCAATGTGTTTCGCTTCGTTTGTGTAGAAACATCTCCATGACAACATAAGACATAATTGTCGGTTCCAGGGATTCATTATTTGTTTTATTATTTCAGCTGTCATCTCTCTGTAAGACATTCTGAAAAAAACCTTGTTGACAAGACACAATTTGAGCGCCTTCAATCACATCAAATATCAATTAGGGCTGCAGACAGTAAGTAGCCATATCACGGATTACATTTCACAGAGTAGTGCAAAGCCATCCATCTACACCAGGTTTCAGACATTCAGATGGGCAGTTGTACATTTGAAAACAATGTGCACCCATGGATTGTCAAAACTGAATGAAAAGAAAGATTATTTTCCCCCCATTTTGGAATACTACATTTAATTCAACCCACCATATATCCCTTCCCCCTTGACAAACAAAAGCTAGAAGGACGTTCCTACAGTATTCTTGTGAAGAAGCCAACAACCACCAAACTCCTTCTGTTCCACCCCTTGATAGCAAGAATAGTAATGAAGGTATTCATTAAAAGAGGTAATTCACACCAATCAAGGCATCAAAATAGAGAACACCACAAGATCCTACCCTTTTAAAGACCCTGAAATGCCAAAGCTTAGTTTATGCTTTCAAATCCAAAAGGTTTATGGCCCATGGGTCCAGGATGTGTTGCATTACCACTTGACAAGCCACAGCTCTGGGGACAAACAAAGATAATCTTTCATAAATCAAGCTATTTATGGTGCTTATATTCTGAAGTGTGGGTAATGATGCTTTACAATGAATAAAGTTTTGAAGAAATCAGTGTAAATCTGCCTAAATGATCAGTCTTCATCTTCATATGCTTTATCATTAAGTGCTATTAGCCTTGCTTTATCAACAAAGAGCATTTTATGCATAATAGTAAATATTCTTATTTGGGTAAAAAATATATTTGCAGTGTAAAATTTAAAAGGTGACGTGCACACTAATATGTTTTCCATTAAAAACACACTGATTTTGCTATGTTTACGACTCTCATCCACACTAGAATGCTCTTCATAATTACAAACTAAAATGGAGGTTTCAAACTTAAATAGATTAGTGTACTTTTATTCAAGATCTATTCTCTAAAAGCAAGTCTATATATCTTATATTCTGCTTCTCAGGTGAATGCATCTATTTTTAAAGGATTTTTAGATATTTTAAAATATTTGTATTTTTAATATTATATTCAATATTCTCAGATAAAAAAAAAATTCTTCTGCAGTATAGTTCCTAAAGTAAATGTACATTATTTTAAATTAGTTTTAGAATTTTTATTGGAAAACAAGTCAAAACCAATCATAACCGTATTTTGTTGCAGTGTATAATGGGGCAAAGACTACTCTCTCTCAACTTTTTGTTCACTACAATCAATCTTTAACTAAAAAAAAAAAAATCAAAAAACCTTATTAATAAAGCTGCTTATTGCCAATTTTCTTTACAATAAGAAATGCACTGTGACATATATTATGATTCAATAAGTCACGAGCCATCCCGTTATAATCTAGCTGCAGCAAGTGTGCGCTCGAAGGATGAGCGTCCCCGCGAGTGTGCATCAGCCAGGTGCAGTTTCAATCTCTCCCCCTTAGATCAGGACATTCGCGCAACTCATAGAAGAGGCGCTGACCGCACAGAGAAATGCCAGTTTCGGAGTTTGTAGTTATTTACATGATCTGCTTCCATATTATTTGAACTTTAATAAAGCTATAATGCATTAAATAAAAAGAGTGCTTCTGTATTGACTTATTTGGTTATTTTTGTATAATTCCCTTGTCCTTTGTGATCTACATCAGCTGAAGCTGTATAGAAGGTTTAGAGTGTATCTGGACTGTGATCTGTGTAATTCTTCCTCTCAGTCAGGCGTGATCTGCAGTGCTGCACTCGCGCACCATCATTACAGTTTAATGTGATCTCATGTTACGCTAAATGAGATTAAACGACTATTCGATAATGAACATTTTTCGCAATAATTTTTTATTGTCGACGTGAACCTTTCTGTAAATGTGGTAAAAAGACTTGAGCGAAGTGTCAGGACAGACAGGTTAGTTTACGAGCTGTGAGCAGGGCTGGGACCCCCTCAGTTACCTTACACTTTTCTAAAGTGCTTTGAAACACAAAGGACTGACTGCTAGACTGACGTTTTCATGAATTAAGATTCACATGAAAGAGTTAACATGCCGTTTCTCCCCCAAATGTTAAAAAGTGATAAGAAAGAGGGTTTTGAAGAAACCGAATGTTGACTCATGAATGGGTCTCTAACTTCCTTTACTTAGACAGTCAGGCACGCATGCACATTAGCAGATTAGACAAGCTATTATGGATTTTAGAATTTGGATAATTAATCAAAGGCAATATTTGGGTGCCCTAAGAAGTGAAAATATATTAAAATGCTTTACATAAAGTGCAAAATTAAAGGGATAGTTCACCACCAAATTTTAATTCTGTCATTACTCACTCATGTTGTTCAATACTTGTATGACGGAACACAGACAGCCTCAGTCTTTATTCTCTTTCAATGTATGAAAAAAATGATCAATATAAACGGTGGCTGAGATGAACACACTGCCTAACAACATCTATTGTGTTCCATGGAATTAAAAAAATCCATATAGAACAAGAGGATGAGCAAATTATTTTTGGGTGAACTCTTTCTTTAAGGTTTAAAACTGTATTATCAGCAGACAGAAACCTCAAAGGGAACTTTTTCCAAGTTTGCTGGCTTTACACCTAGAGTCTATGACTTGTCTTTAAGCTCAGTTACATCACTAAACCTGCTAAAGGGCAGAAGTACACTTGGCATTGTCACTCTATTCCCCACAGTCATATCTACTGCCAGACAGATCAAGTTCTGTCCCATTAAACTTTTATTTACCCTGTCCGCTCTCAAATGATGGCTCAGCATCAGAAATAATTCAGATGGCACATCTTAAATATTTGCACCACTGAATCTTTGATAAGGGCTACTCGGTTAACAAAAATTATTATTTATGCTGATATCAGATGCAATTGATCAGATCCCCTTCTGTTGTCAGGTTTTGTTTCTATAGAAGTCAATCACTATGGATGCTTGTAACCGATGCCCAGACATGGACTTGAGAGTACTTAATGAGCGCTTTCAAAGAGTCTTAACTGCGCAGACTTGTTTTAAACTGACAAGATCTCATACCATCATTATAGAAGAAAACCTACTTTACATGTGAAAAGAGGCCTCATGCACTACGAAAACAAATTAATCAACCGGCACAAGTGGTAATGGTGGTGGTGGTGGGAGCTATATGAATATTAATACTCATTCACAAAAGCCTTTAGTGGACCTGTAAACAAATGAACTCTTTGGTTGAGAGACGTTCACAATTAGCCTCAGGCAGTCGTAAACAAACACAATAGATCCGGACTTAAAATCCTTCATCCCACATGAATGATGACAATCTACTGTGGAGTGTCAGGCCCTTGCGAGTGAGACATAATATGACTATAAGGACCCCCTTTAGATTTTCTTTCTTTTTTCTTCTCTTGAACTTGATGCTGAAAACATGCACCTATGGGAACCATCAACATCATTAATAAACTATAGACATGCTTGATTCATGTGCGTGGTTGCACTTCAAGAGAGTCTCGGCTAAACAAATTCAACATATATATGCTGTTCCAAGAGGCATCAAGGTAAATAGACAGATCAGCCACAACATTAAAACCACCTGCCAAATATTGTGTCCCCCTTGTACCGCCAAAACAGCGCCAACCTGCATCTCAGAATAGCATTCTGAAATTCTACATTTCTCACCACAATTGTGCAGAGCAGTTATCTGAGTTACTGTAGACTTTGTCAGTTTGAACCAGTCTGGTCATTCTCTGTTGACCTCTCTCATCAATAAGGCATTTTTCTGTCTGCAGAACTGCCACTCACTGGATGTTTTTGGCACCATTCAGAGTAAATTCTAGAGACTGTTGTGTGTGAAAATCCCTGGAGATGGCATCACCAATCATCCTTGTGATTATCTAATCAGCCAGTCACGTGGCAGCAGTGCATAATATCATGCAGACACGGGTCAAGAGCTTCAGTTAATGTTCACATCAACCATCAGAATGTGGAAAAAATGTGATCTCAGTGATTGGACTGTTGCATGATTGTTGGTGTCAGATGGGCTGGTTAGAGTATTTCTGTAACTGCTGACCTCCTGGGATATTCACACACAACAGTCTTTAGAATTCACTCAGAATGCCAAAAACATCCAGTGTGCAGCAGTTCTGTAGACAGAAATGCCTGGTTGATGAGAGAGGTCAACAGAGAATAGCCAGACTGGTTAGAATCTGACAAAGTCTACGGTAACTCAGATAACCGCGCTGTAAAATGGTGGTGAGAAGAACAGCATCTAAGAATGCAATTCTTAGATGCGGGTTGGCACTGTTTTGGCGGCACGATGGGGACCTACACAATATTAGGCAGGTTGGCTTTAATGTTGTGGCTGATCGGTGTATCACGGTGAGTGGTGTTTGAATAAGATTAAGTGGATGGACGGAGCCAGGCTAGAATAAGTAAGTGAGTGAATGGGTAAGCCAGAGTAAATATATCTCAGAGCCGCCCCAAGGACACTAAAGCTACACATCATTCAGCAGACCTAATTAACTCTCACATTAAATAAAAGACAATGAGGTCTCAGGTTAAAATAATAGGAGATAAAAGATCAAAGTTTTATTTTTAACTTTACCTTAATCAAGGAAGAAATTGGGTCTATACAAAAAAAAAAAAAAAAAAAAAAAAAAAACAGGATTTCAAAGCAAGCTCTATGCATGTTTCCCACCGGACCAATGCATGTTTCTTTAGTGAATACTGCACCTGGATCCATAATTATTTTACTTTCAAGTCCACTTTGCCAGTAATGAAGCAGCAATATACAAGGTAAAGCATTTTCCAAACTATGATCAGTCGTATAGGTATACTGTATGCCAAACCGTGGTGCTGCCCTAGGGGAGCGTATAACCTTACACATACTTTGACATCAAAGTGAATAATCAATTATGCCTACTGAGCCAACAATGTCAAATCTAAGGATCAGGGCAAATTTAAAGGTTTAAACATAATTTTAATACAAAAAAATGATTACAAAGGAGTGCTTTTAAATCAGAGGTGCCCAATCCATCTACCTTCCTGCAGGGGTTAGTTCCAACCATACTCCAACACACCCACCCGAGTAGTGAACCAAATGACCTTGATTTGCTGCTTCAAGCTAATTTTAACTTCAGAGTTAAAGCTAAACTCTACAGGAAGGCAGCTCTCCAGGATCGAGAAACCCTGATTTAAACTGTGCTAGACCAACAAGAACATTTTCTTGCATTGGTCTTTCTGGTCTAACATGAGCCATTGCTTTTGGCAGTGTACAGCGGCTACAAGACTCGACACTGCCCCCTACCGTTATTGAACCAGCGCTGCAGTCTGTGTTTTGTGCACCTGCACAAGCCAACTTGAACTGCACAAACATCAAATGTCATCAATTCTATTCAAACGCATTGTGGCAAAAGAAAACTCGCATGATCAAGCTTCAAAACGGACAGGTTTTCAAACTGCAGGATAGACAGTTCTGTTGAGTAACAAACCGATGTGTCTAACAAAGCCACGGTACAGATTATAACTTTTTGGAAATATGTAAAAGGCGGCAAATGAACGAGATAAAACTGTCTAGCAGATTATTATTCACGAAGTGTTAGCCTATCAAGTGAGTCATATAAATAATATATTTTGACCCATATTAAAGGTCTAAGCTACAACGTGTCCTAAAATATCAGATAACTGTCTGCTGACTTGTGCATGTGGAATAGAATAACAGAAAACAACACTTTTCTTTAATTCGCTGAATATGACCGTCATATTTATGGACATAAATTCACTATAATTAGCTGTCTTGTTAAACTGACACATCTGTCTTCTGTATTTATAAAAAAAAAAAAAAAAAAGTATAATATATATATATAATTTTTTTTTTTTTTTTTTTAATTGCTGTTTTCTATTGATTGGCTACTTTTCTGTGAAATAAAGTTTCGCAAAAACACAAGGTTATTTGTCGCTTATAACGTTAAATCGTTCCTTCCACGTTCTTTGAGGTTTTTTTTTTTTTGTTTGTTTGTTTGTTTCACAAACCCTCTGCAAAAGATGTTTTTCGGTCGAAAGTAAAATAGACCTTCTAGACATAAATCCCAATATGCTTCACGATTAAACTGGAGAGTGAAACAGAGTATTTGATTGGTAGTTTGCGATTGTGAATATTTCAATCCTTAAGCAAAGTTTCTCGGATCCTGGACAGAACGTGAGCTGCGAGTAAATCCAAGTCAGGATAAAGAAATGTAGAAATCCAGTCTACTGTACTGAGTACTCTGTTCATATAGCATATTCACACCGAGTATATATTATTCACGTTTCTTAGACTGTAAAATACAACATTACCAGTACCGGTCATGTTATCAGAATTTAGAGAGAAAATGCTCTTATAAATCAGGTTTTTATTTATATATATTTTTATATATAAGTGCCTACCATTTGGTCTATAAAAGCAAAGTGAATAAAATTGAAACTCGAACCTATATTTTTTATTTTCTCAAAATTACTTAACGAAATTGAGTGTATCACACAAACCCTGTAAATCGCTGAAATATATAAATGAATAAAATATACACCAAATGATGGACTCACGGGCATCACACTTGCCAAATCACATCTCCAGTCTGAGCTACGAATTGCCAAAGTATTTTATGATTTGGCCACATAACTTCGGACAACAAAAGTTCTAAAAGTACTTCACAATATCAAAGAACATTCGGGCGGATTCTATCATAATAACTAGACACACAGGTGGCTCCGACAATTGCATTTAGGATTTCGTTTTTACCTTTTGCTGTCCTTCCGCTGGAGTAAACTCTGTTGTATATAAAACGTAACGCATAAACCGCAATCTCCGCTTTGTGTATCTCTCCTGTGCAGTATCCCTTTTCTGTGAATGACTTCAGCGATCGACCTGCAGCTGCTTTACTGCGCTGTGCTGGAAAGAGGAGGATACTACAGAAGGGCAGCTGAAATTCAAACGAATAGGGGTGCAAACTCTGTACTAAAGCGCCACCTCAAATTGTTGGCTCACATGCTGCAATAGCCGATGAGGCTCCGTTTTACTTCATAAATACATTTATATACCAGAAACGATTCTAGTAAACTATTTCAAATGATCAATACGACATTGTCTCGACAGTCAGCAACACCCCTATAGCCAGCCTTGATAGTCTGTTCCTAGAGTTTGTGAGGTACCATGGCAATTAATTTACAGTTGGATGTCACAATGTTTCCAAATGTGACAATATATAATATTATATTGTCAGGTTTTTTTGGTTTGCATCACCCCAAAATATTGACAATATAATGTTATACACACAAACACACACACACACACACACACACACACACAATCATTCCTTATTATATATATATGATGGGGTGGTGCAAACCATATACAGGTGAAACTCGAAAAATTAGAATATCGTGCAAAAGTTCATTAATTTCAGTAATTCAACTTAAAAGGTGAAACTAATATATTATATAGACTCATTACAAGCAAAGTAAGATATTTCAAGCCTTTATTTGATATAATTTTTATGATTATGGCTTACAGCTTATGAAAACCCCAAATTCAGAATCTCAGAAAATTAGAATATTACATGAAATCAATAAAAAAAAAAGGATTTTAAATACAGAAATGTCGGCCCTCTGAAAAGTATAATCATGCATATGTACTCAGTACTTGGTTTGGGCCCCTTTTGCATTAATTACTGCCTCAATGCGGCGTGGCATGGATGCTATCAGCCTGTGGCACTGCTGAGGTGTTATGGAAGACCAAGATGCTTCAATAGCGGCCTTCAGCTCTTCTGCATTGTTTGGTCTCATGTCTCTCATCTTTCTCTTGGCAATGCCCCATAGATTCTCCATGGGGTTCAGGTCAGGCGAGTTTGCTGGCCAATCAAGCACAGTAATACCATGGTCATTGAACCAGGTTTTGGTACTTTTGGCAGTGTGGGCAGGTGCCAAGTCCTGCTGGAAAATGAAGTCAGCATCTCCATAAAGCTTGTCTGCTGAAGGAAGCATGAAGTGCTCTAAAATGTCCCGGTAGACGGCTGCGTTGACTCTGGACTTAATAAAGCACAGTGGACCAACACCAGCCGATGACATGGCTCCCCAAACCAACACAGACTGTGGAAACTTCACACTGGACTTCAAGCATCTTGGATTGTGTGCCTCTCCATTCTTCCTCCAGATTCTGGGACCTTGGTTTCCAAATGAGATGCAAAATTTGCTCTCAAATTTGGAATTTGAGAGCGCTTGAGACGCTTCTGACGTTGTTTGTTGTTCAGGAGTGGCTTGACAAGAGGAATACGACATTTGAAGCCCATGTCCAGGACCCATCTGTGTGTGGTGGCTCTTGATGCAGTAACTCCAGCCTCAGTCCACTCCTTGTGAAACTCCCCCACACATTTGAATAGCCTTTTCCTGACAATCCTCTCCAGGCTACGGTCATCCCTGCTGCTGGTGCACCTTTTTCTTCCACACTTTTCCCTTCCACTTAACTTTCTATTAATGTGCTTTGATACAGCACTTTGAGAACATCCAAGTTCTTTTGCAATTACCTTTTGAGGCTTTCCCTCCTTGTGGAGGGTGTCAATGATGGTTTTCTGCACAACTGTCAGGTCAGCAGTCTTCCCCATGATTGTGAATTCAACTGAACCAGACTGAGAGACCATTTAAAGGCTCAGGAACCCTTTGCAGGTGTTTTGGATTAATTAGCTGATTAGAGTGTGACACTTTGAGCCTACAATACTGAACCTTTTCACAATATTCTAATTTTCTGAGATTCTGAATTTGGGGTTTTCATAAGCTGTAAGCCATAATCATAAAAATTATATCAAATAAAGGCTTGAAATATCTTACTTTGCTTGTAATGAGTCTATATAATATATTAGTTTCATCTTTTAAGTTGAATTACTGAAATTAATGAACTTTTGCACGATATTCTAATTTTTCGAGTTTCACCTGTATATATAGTTTGCACCACCCCATCACCCCATGTTTGCATCATGTATATTGAAGGAGTTCCCATCTATTTTTCCATCGTTTATCTTTATTATTTGATCCAATTTCAAAAACGTTTTTATTATTACATTTTAGTTTTATAATGAAATAAATTAATATGGTGGCACAATTACATATTTTTCTGTCTTTGGCGTCTCACAGTATGGACGTTGCAATTTGTTGCCCTGGCCACATTTGCTGTCCTCATGCCTCTATGCATCATGCAGATGAGCAGGGACCACGGACATCTTTCTATTGGTGTTTTTCAGTCAGTAGAAAGGTCTATTTAGTGTCCTAAGTTTTTATAACTGTGACTTTAATTGCCTACATCTATAAGCTGTTAGTGTCTGAACGACTGTTCCACAGGTGCATGTTCATTAATTGTTTATGGTTCATTGAACAAGCATGGAAAACATTGTTTAAACCATTTACAATAAAGATCTGTAAAGTTATTTGGATTTTTACAAAATTAGGGAAAAAAAGGGATATTTTTTGCCGAATGTGTGTGTGCGTGCGTGTATCTGTGTGTGTGTGTGTGTATACATACTTTTTTTTTTTTTCTGTACATTAAATCATCATACAATGTGAAGTTGTAGTGTTTTCAAATTAGCAAAGGGTGAATATTATTTACATTCACCAAAACAGTTGGGACAGTATGAAAAATGCTAATAAAAACTAAAAGAAGTGGTTTGTAAATAATATTCACCCTTTGCTCAATTGAAAACACTACAACTACACATTATATGATGTTTTACCATGTGAATTTCATTTTTAGTTTTTTTAATGTACAGTCATTTCAAATCAGATGATTGCAATACACTCCAAAAAAGTTGAGACAGGGGCAATTTAAGACTAATAACAATTTGACGAGTTGAAATAACAAGACAATTGTGTCATAGTACTGTATACTGTAAAAGGAGCCTCCAAAAACAGCTTAGTCCTTCAAGAGCAAGGATCATTCGAGACTTGTCAATTTGCCAACAGATGCTTCAGCAAATTATCCAGCACTTTGAGAATAATGTTCCCCAAATTGGAAGGATTTTGGCCATTTCACCCTCTACAGTGCGCAAAATAGTTAAAGGATTCAAGGAATCTGGTAAAATCTCACACAATTCACGAATGTGTGTGATCTCTGATCCCTCAGATGTCGTTGTCTTAAAAAAAAAATTCACCTGTAATGGATATCATGAACATGAACATGGGCTTGGAATTACTTTAGTAAACCTTTGTTAGTAAACACCACTCGCCGCTGCATCCACAAGTGCAAGATAAGACTGTACTATGCAAAGCAGAAGCGATACATAAACTGTCCAGAAGCATTGCAGACTTCACCTGGCTCAGTCTCATCTTAGATGGCAAGTAGAACATTGGAACCATGTTTTGAGGTCCGATGAGTCCACATTTCACATTGTGTTATACGGGCCAAAGATGAAAAGGACCATCCAAGCATCAGCATCAGGTCCAAAAAGCAGTGTCTGTATGGGTCAGGGGTGTGTCAGTACCCATGGCATGGGTAACTTGCACATCTATAAGAGCACAATTAATGCAGACAGATATGTATGAATTTTGGAGCAGCCCTGCCTGCAGTCCTGACCATCTACAGTTGAGAATTTGTGGTGCATTATGAAGACCCCATGCAATTGTAGAGATGAAGACCTGCATAATGGATGAATGGGGGAAAATTCCACTTTCTAAACTTAACAAACTTGTTTCTTCAGTGCCTAAATGCTTAATAAGTGTTATTTGAAGAAATGATGATGTTTCACAGTGGTAAACACTCGACTTTCCCAACTTTTTTGGAGAGTGTTGCAATCATCTGAATTGGAATCACTGTACATTAAAAATAATGAAATTCACAGGGTAAAACATCATATAATGTTTAGTCATAATGCTTTCAATATAGCAAAAGGTGAATATAATTTACAAATCACCCCTTTTTGTTTTTATTAGCATTTTTCATACTGTCCCAACTTTTTCGGAATTGGGGTTGTGTGTGTGTGTGTGTGTGTGTGTGTGTGTGTATATATATATATATATATATGTTAAATAATATTATAGTATTACCAACCATGGTACTTATTTGTTAGTGAAGAATATTAGAATCTTGGGAGTGAAGTAGCAAACTAAAGTGCCCGATACTGACATATTCACTATAGAGATAGTTAGTTATAAGAATAAAGTAAGCAATATTGCAACTACTAAAGTGTATTTCGAAACAGCAAATAACATTTATTGAGTAGCTACGGTTTCATTTTTATTAGTGTAAAGATTTATAAATAGCCTGTCCAACCTATCAAACATGGTCTATTATGTAAATAAAGGCTGCAAAAAAAAACACCATGTTTAAAGCTATTGGTTATTGAAAAGTTTTTTTGTTTTTTTTTTTAAACAGTGACTTCTGACCCAACAAAATCAAGAGAGTGTAGGGATCACTGTCACATCCAGGTGGTGGCACTAAATGTACAGTTGAAGTCAGAAGTTTACATGCACTTAGGTTGAAATCATTTAACCACTCCACAGATTTAATATATGTAAACTATAGTTTTGGCAAGTCGTTTAGGACATCTACTTTATACATGACACAAGTAATTTCACTTTTAAGACTGTTTCACTTTTAATGAACTATATCCCATTTCCAGTGGGTCAGAAGGTCAGACGTTTACATACACTTTGTTAACTGTGCCTTTAAGCAGCTTGGAAAATGTCAGAAAATGATGTCAAGCCTTTAGATGGTTAGCCAATTAGCTTCTGATAAGAGGTGCACTGAATTGGAGGTGTACATGTGGATGTATTTTAAGGCCTAACTTAAAACTCAGTGCCTCTTTGCTTGACATAATGGGAAAATGGGTGTAATGTTTAATGTGTCTTCATGTATTTCATGTCTATATTTTGAAAAGTTTAGTTCCTGTTCATGTTATGTGTTCCCTAGTCATGTGATTCTGGTTTCCCTCCATGTTCATGTGTGTTGTGTTCATTGGTTCATTATCAGTTCTAGTTTGTCATTGGTTTAAGCTTATTAGTCTTGTTATCTTGTTTATAGTTCTGTCTGTTCATTGGTTAACTTGTTTGTCTTGTTCTCCCATGTCATGTATTTAAGCCTCATGTTTGCCATTGTCAAGTATTGAATGTAGATGTTTAAGTCAACCCATGGTTATGTCAAGCATGTTAATTTTAGTTTATGTATGGAGTTAGGGTTTTCACTTATGTAAATAAACTGCACTTGGGTTCTCCGTCTTTATTGCCAGTGCCAGCAGCTACATTACAATGGGTAGCCTTCCACAAGCTTCTCGCAATAAGTTGCTGGAATTTTGGCCCATTCCTCCAGACAGAACTAGTGTAACCGAGTCAGGATTGTAGGCCTCCTTGCTCAGACTTGAACCGGTGTCTCTGGCATGGGAGGCGGGTGTGCTAAAAAGGAGGCTAAAGGCTACAGCTTCTAGCTGGCTCCCATTAA
Source organism: Moxostoma hubbsi (assembly GCA_032164185.1). Taxonomy (NCBI): domain Eukaryota; kingdom Metazoa; phylum Chordata; class Actinopteri; order Cypriniformes; family Catostomidae; genus Moxostoma; species Moxostoma hubbsi. Next base: position 8,654,230 of record JAVLUX010000011.1, on the reverse strand, counting down.
TTATGCTTGGGGTCATTGTCCATTTGGAAGACCCATTTGCGACCACGCTTTAACTTCCTGGCTGATGTCTTGACAAGTTGCTTTATTATATCCACAATTTTCCTTCATGATGCCATTTATTTTGTGACGTGCACCAGTCCCTCCTGCAGCAAAGCATCCCCACAACATGATGCTGCCACCCCCATGCTTCATGGTTGGTATGGTGTTCTTCGGCTTGCAAGCCTCACCCTTTTTCATTCCTTTGATTTTCCCCATTAGGGCTGCAACTAACGATTATTTTGATAATCAGTTAATCTAATGATTTATTAGAACGACTATTCAGCTTTTATTGCAAGGATTAATCATTAGCTCTTAATTGATTATTCAGCTCCAACTTAAAAGTTTGGATTAAATGTGCTTACTAACAATAAAAAGGACAAAATCATCTTTTAAAAATACCTCTAAATGACATTCACTGAATTAAAGGGAAAAAAATATTTTAAGTTTAACCTTTTAACAGGTCGTGTGCGGGCCCGGTCGACTATTGCGCAATAACTTTGCAATATGCAAAAACTCAAAAATTAAAAGATAAGCATATCTTACATCGTTGGAAAGCTGAGACTCTTGTGATTCGAACGATGTAAACCATTTTAATATACACTTAACACAGCGGGTACAATCGGTGTATTTCTCAGACCACTTACAGCAAAATAAACGAATCTATAATGGTAGAAACTCACTTATAATGCTCTTACTCTACTGATCCACTTCATTCCATCAAAAATGGTTTAGTTACACTGTAAAGGGTCCATACAATCCAATTCAACAAAGTATTTGGTCCATAACACATTTATATATCAATAAACACCCACGAAGTATAGACGTAGCATTTCGAGCTAACCGACAGAGCTGACACAACTTTGCATTCTTTGATGAAGCTACCTTGAACATGTAAACATTACAGATATTTTTATGTCAAAATGTCCGCTGACCCCTGAACTTTAGATGGACAGGTCATTTGAGCCAGTCGGTGCATGATAGAGGTGTGGCCAGGTATCAATATCCTTGAAGCCTATACATACACTTGGATAAACATGTGTAAAACACTCATTTTCTAATGTATTGTTATCAAATTTTATATTGGGTTTGGTAAGGTTTCATGCTGTGATCTAATTGTGTTTTCCAGCTAAATCCTCCCAGCTGTAGTTATCTGCAGGCATCTTTTTACAAAAAAAAAATGTAGGCGGACTTTATTTCCCCTTTTTGAGTGTGTTCAAAGTTCTATTACTCAATACAAGTAAGACTTACAGTGATTCTGACTATTCAGGAACAAACCTCAAAGTCTCCCCTTTCAAAAGAGACCAAAAGCATGCATATACTCCAAAGGGTTCAAGAACAGCATGCATTTTAATTTGGGTAGGCCAAAAGGCGTTTTTGGGCGTTTTTGGCAAATATTGCAGGATGTTTAAAAGGTTAATTCAGCACAAAAATTCACTGCAAAAATCCTATTGCTATCAAGGGTTTTTGTCTTTTATTCCATTTAAAATGGTCTAAAAATTTATAAAACAAGATACATTTACTTGAGAAGCAACATAATATATTTAGACTTGCTTTAAGAGTATGTATCTTAAATATATCTTGAAGTGTATTTTGCATACAAGTGTTTTTTCACTTAGTTTTACTTTTGCGAGTGCAGTAAAGAAAAAAAATCTACCTACAGTATATTCAAGATCTATTCCCTAAAAGCAAGTCTAAATATCTTATATGCTTCTCAGATGAATGCATCTTTTTTTAAAAAGGATTTTTATATATTTTAAAATATTTGTATTTTTAATATTATATTCAACATTCTCGGATAACAATTTTCTCTTCTGCAGTATAGCTGTTAAATATAATGTACATTGTTTTAAATGAGTTTTAGATATTTATATTGGAAAACAAGCCCAAACTAAGATAAATAAAAAACGCATTTTGTTGCAATGTATAACGGGGCGAAGACTACCCTGTCTCAAATTTCTGTTCACTTCAATCCATCTTTAACTCACAAAATTACAAACACTCTCTTATTGATAAAGATGCATATATTCAATAGGTTGCGAGCCATATCATTATAATCTAGCTACATTAAGCGTGCATGCTCGAGGGATGAGCATCCCTGCGTCAGAGTATGTCTCAGCCAGGTGCAGTTTCAATCTCTTTCCCCTTAGATCGGGACATTTGTGCAACTCCTAGAAGAGGTGCTGACTGCACAGAGAAATGCCAGTTTCGGAGTTTGTAGTTATTTACATGATCTGCTTCCATATTATTTAAACTTTAATAAAGCCATAACATCTTACATATAACTGCATTTAAGATGTAACGCCGGGGTGTTTCCTTTTAAAGACTCTCGACACGCAAGTTTTAATTCAACGGAGCTATAGCTCCAGCTCCACATATTACAAAACGAGAGTGCTTCTGTACTTTTGTATTTTTACATTATAATTCCCTTGTCCTTTGTGATCTACATAATCTGAAGCTGTTTCGAAGGTTTAGAGTGCATCTGGACCATGAGCTGTGTAATTCTTCCTCTCCTCAGTCAGATGCGAACTGCAGTGATGCTCTCACCCATCATCATTAGAATTTAATGTGATCTCATGGTACGATAAATTAGATAAATCGACAATGAAATTGTTTGTCAATAACATTGACTAATCATTTCAGACCTATTTCCCATGATATCAAACAAAGAGACACTAAGTTTGAAGGTAGGCCTCCTTTTAGAAGCTAACTGGCTAACTGTCTAAAAGCTTGACATAATTTTCTGGAATTTTCTAAACTGCTTAAAGGCACAGTAAAATTAGTGTATTTTAACATCTGACCCACTGGAATTGTGATGTAGTCAGGGGTGGAAATAATACTGAAAACTAATACTCAAGTAAAAGTACTAAAAAATCTAGTATGAGTAGAGTAAAAGTACCTGTCCTAAAATTGACTCAAGAGTAAAAGAGTAGCTCATTTAAAAGTATTCATGAGTAGTGAGTATTGAGTACCGAGTTGCAAAAGCAATACCACTTTATAATAAAAACGCAATTAAAAAATTTAGCACACATACCGTAATTTACATTCCCTTTCGTGGCTGTTTGCCAGAAAGTATAAAAAATATAGGTATTTTACAGGTGTTTGTGATTGACAACTTTTAAAGTACATCACTTATCTATGATACTGTAAACACTACATTTATTTATAAAATAAATAAAAGGGCGACATGATTACAGACATGAAAAGATGAAAGTTATTTTCAATATCATAATGTATGAAACAATTACATTAAAATCAGTTTGTGCAGGGTCTAAATTTCCCTTAATGCAGACAGTGTTATTGTTGCACATAAAACATGTTCAAAACAATGCGAGAAATTCAAAAAAAATCACTTGGTGCATTATGTCCTGCGCAATAGAGGGGTAGAGCAGTGGTTTGGTACAGGGGCCACATTGGGATTCAAAGGAATAATTCACTCAAAAATGACAATTCTCTCATTTATTCACCCTTATGCCATCCTGGATGTGTATGACTTTCTTTCTTCAGCAGAACACAAATTAAGATTTTTAGAATTATTTCTCAGCACTTTTGGTCCATACAATGAAAGTGAATCGGGGGTTCTCAGAGAATTGAGTTCTCTGCTCAGTTATTCTCCACTTGAATAAACTGAAAGTTATTCTTCTGTTTTTGGTGATTCACATTCTTCATGCACATCGCCACCTACTGGGCAGAGAGAAGAATTTCTAGCAAAAATTGACTTGAATATCTGTTTCTCACCCACACCTGTCATATCAATTCTGAAGTAATGGATCAAATCACTGGAGTTGTATGTATTACTTTTATGCTGCTTTTATGTGCTTTTTGGCGTGTCAACAATTTGGTACCCCTTCATTGAGCTGAAATATTCTTCTAAAAATCTTAATTTGTGTTCTGAAGAAAGTCATAGACAGATGGCATGATGTTGAGTAAATTATAAGAGAATTAGTATTTTTGTGTGAATTATTTATTTAAGTAGCACATGTGGGGCCACATTGCCCTCCTTTGAGATACAATGTTCAACATTGCTTTTAGTTCTTGTAAATTTTAAGCCAAGAAATAGTTGTGTTCTCATTCTAATGCATGATGCACAATTTGCTGAAGTTTGTGGTGGAATGTTCTGCTGAAATATTGCTCTGCAAATGTTGATACAATTCTATATTTATAAATGCTAAGCGTAATTATACATTATTTTATCATCTCTACTTTCCTGGTAATTTATTATACGAAACACACTCTCTACATCAGGGGTCAGTATTATTAAAAAAAAAAAAAAAAATATTCAAAAAATATTATTATTAAAAATATCAGTGTTTTATTCTATTATGTTAATACTTTTAAAGCTACTCAAGTTATTCAGCCAAAAGCAGTGAGTGGTTTTCTTGTTTCCTTGTTATTGTTTGATTAATAGCCTTTCTATGCCATAGCCTACAAGACAGTGCTCAATTCGGTTACATGTACATTTGGATACAAATGCGCTTTTTGTCCCAATGTTTATATGTTGACATAAACAACTGCATTTACATTAAATCCTCACCAAGACGGGCATTGGCGGAATTATAAAGTGTATTTGATTGTTTAGGCGTGTACCCACATTACTATCGCAATTGTAATGAACACCCCTGTTCTAGAAGTAGAACATAGGCTAAATATAGAAAACTACTCAAAAGTTTGATTGAGGACATCTCTCTTTTCCAATAAACATCTAGATAATTTTTTTCCCCAGCCCTATTGATAGCATTGCATTAATCTCTCACAGCAGCCCAATAATCTCAGTGATATATTACAGGCTACATTATAGACACACAGAATCTAGTTGTCAGAAATATGAAATTTACCTCGGTATGTTTCTTCAAATTAGAGACAGGATTAATGCTGATATCTGGCTTGAGCAAGTTAAACTCACATGACATGATCAAGCAATTGGTCTTTTTCACTGTGAAAAGCCCTTCCAGGTGCGGCTTAGATGTTCAGCTGTAAACTATGCTTGAGGCATCCTACACAGTTGGCACCAGATCTGCAGCTGCAGTTCAAGTTTTTTAGCTGTGATTTGATCTGATGGGAGTCACAGGACTCTTCCTAGCCAATCATGTAGATAGATAAAATAAAATCAGGACAGGGAAGTAGCGAACACTGATAGAGGGAAAATAGCGCAGTAAAAGTACAGTTACAGCACTTAAAATATACTCAAGTAAATGTATACAATTTTTAAACTACATAAAAAGTACAATTATTGGGGAAAAGGTAGTTAATTACAGTATCTTGAGTATTTGTAATTCATTACTTTACACCCCTGGATGTAAGAAAGTGATTCACATTTGGGATTGCATGAGGGTGAGTAAATGATTCGCTAATTTTCATTTTTGAATGAACTATCCCTTAAACTACCGCACCATTTTAAGTGGCGTACAAGTTGTTAATTCTAATCATATAATAATAAATGTGACTATTTATTGTTTTAACGTTTTTTTTATTATTTTGTTGTTGCAGTTTTGCCATGCCCAAAACCTCACTTACTTGGTAAAATCACTGTAACACACAGACAGATTGTGGCTTGGTCTATTTGTTTAGTTCAGAGATATTATCAGAAGTGTCTTCTTACCACGGTTCAACATTGTTAAAAAATATTATTTGCTTGAGGTCCAACATATTCGAATGCAAAATTAAAAAGGTGTATGACGGCGAGCCTTGTCGCTCCCCAAAAACTAAATTTCCTAAGAAACTACATTTCCTAAGAAGCATTGCGTTCTCCAGGGGTTTTGAGGAATACGGATTGCGCTTGCGTGGCCAGACGTGGCAGCGGCATCATGGCTTCTTGGAACCTACACGGGAGACGTTTGAGACATAGCGAAATGTTCTTGTTCTTGACGTTGGTGAGTATTTTAACAAACTCATGGGTGTATATACAATCATTAATATGAATGTGGCGTATCGGGCAGATATTTTCCATTATACGTAAGACGAAAACGAAAGAAAAGGGATTGATCGTCTATCTCTCTTGCTGCAGTAGCTCAAAGTTGACAGCAGAAAGAGAGGGAGCGAGATACACTGAAGATCAATCGGATCATTCAGTCTCATTCATCATAGTTCTCATATCTTGTTTTTTTGGCTGGATCATGCATATAATGCAACTGTATACTTCACATATGCATTGCCAAAATGTCAAAACGGATTCAATCCTATGGCAGGAAATGTGTCTTCGTGAATGCTCCGTTGAAATGTTGCATGCCACTTATTTAGTGCATTTTGGTGTCAATGAGTGTGCCATGTTAGAGGTGCTCTTGAATTATAGTAGCAGTCCTATTTACACTGCAGTACAGTATGCGCAAGTGATTGACAGGTTCCAACATCACTGATGCATTCAACTCAAAAAGATATCAAACCTTGCAACTGATAACATTGTGCTTCTCTTTTTTTATAAATATATATCATGCACTTTGGAATTGGGCGTGGTTTATATATATATATATATATATATATATATATATATATATATAAAATGAGTGACAGTGATATTTAACCTTGTTCAGAGTTCAAATGTTTTTTTCTGTGCTTAGCATGACAGAAATGAGCTTGCAATATTCAGAGCTAATTAACCTCACTTCATTTGCTGCTGTTTAAAGTGCATCACCCCGTTCCATGAATTCACAAAATCTTTGTGAATAAATATGTCCTCAACATAACACTCTATTAGCTGAGCCGCCACGTCAGGCAAATCTCATTATGCAGGAGCTTTCCTGTCTCACATCCTGTTTTGCGCCTGCCATCGCAAACAAAGGTACTCTCCTGAACTGTAAGGAGTTTGTGGTGGTTGGGTGGGGGAAGAGAAACCACTCTCTGCTATCTGTTCTCCCTCAAACACTACCACTTGTCAGAGCAGTTTATAAAGCTCTTAATCTTGATTACAGTCAACCCTACAAAGTGCTCTGTCCCACCACAACCATTGCCTGGTCCAGCACTGTGCATGGAGATTGCCGTGGTGGCATATCTGTGCACCTGGTACAGTAAACTTTTAACGACTCGACCTACTCCACTCTGTAGGCCACCCATCATATTGTTCCATTCCTGAATAATCTGCATGGACAACAAAAGGAAATGTTGAGCAGAATGACAGCCTCATTCACCTTCATTACATTTTTCTTCATGCAATACAAGTGAATGGTGACTGAGAATTTAATTCTGCCTTACATAGCGTGACGTGTTCTGCAGAAAAACGAAAGTCATATGTGTCTGAAACAACATGAGTGTGAGTAGATGACAGAAATAATAATTTAACCAAAAGATTCACTGCTTCATTCAGCATTCTGTCGTAGACTCATTTCCTTGTGTTTGTGAATAACCGACGTAAGCTTTGCAGAACCGAAGCCCCCCTGCGTTGTTTGGCTCAGAAGGATGAAGGAGGGTGTTTGACTAAAAGCGGTTCTGTTTTTGTTGAATCAGTGAGGCTCTAAAAGTGGAAATGAGATGCTGTTTATTAAGTGATACACATACTAAATGACTACTTCTACTGCTGAGCAGTGTTTTTGCTTTGTGTATGAAAGATACATTTTGTGTTATGTTACCCATATTGTGCCAAACATGTCAGCAGGGTCGACTAAAAAAGGGTGTTCTTGAGTGGCAAATTAATTGGAGGACCACTGCCATCTATCATTGACATTCAAAGACAAAATACTGGACATAATGAGATTATTGATAAATATTCTGGAGACCATATTACCTAGAGCTTTTCAAATCAAACTCTTGGGTAGGGTTTTTTGTACTAAAAGTATTGTTCATCCAAAAATGAAAATTCTCTCATCATTTATTCACACTCATGCCATCCCAAGTGTGACATTCTTTCTTCTGCATAATAAAAACAAAAATTTTAAGAGGAACATCTCAGTTATGTTGGTCCATTTAATGCAATTGAATGGTGGCCAGAACTTTGAAGCTCCAAATAGAACATAAAGGTAGCATAAATGTAATCCATACGACTCAAGTCATTTAACCCATGTCTTCTGAAGCTATATGATAGGTGTAGGTGAGAAACAGTACAATCAAAATACATGGATTGAGTGTCAGTAAATAATGCATTAATTTACCCCTTTAAATACCAACACAAGTGATTGAAAGAGAAGAATTCCGAATGGTCCCAATGATCTATTGTTAAAGGAATAGTTCACCAAAGCAGACTGAAATTTAAATGATTATTCACTAACCCCCCCCAACACACACTAAGTTTTTAGGGAAAGCAGAAATAGATGTAGAAAGAAAGCAGCAACAAACCGACTGAGCTAGGAATGTTCAGAAAATATGTTCCTCCATAACCCTGTTCCTTCCCTGCATGTTCTTCTCACTCCTCAGAGCCATAGCAGCTCAGCAGATGAAATAGTGCCACACACAGCATGTGGTTTTTCCAACCTCTTCTATTCACTTTGCATTGATCGACAGGAAACGATCAAGCCTGTCTCCCGTTGCTGTTTGGCGGATGATAATAACAGTGACAGTTTTGTGAAAGTGGCGTCATTGGTAGGATAATGCTCATGTCGAAGACTACTGCTCATTGAAAGCCAAATGGAAGTCTTTGTAACAGGTACAGGACATGATGATTGCCAGACAGTAATGGGCTTGTTCTGTTGGTCGACTATCAGCTCTGGGCAGAATGTTTGAAGAATAGGTGGTGCACCCAAATAGGGTCTGAAACCTGATGTGACTAGACATAGAACACTATCTCTTTTGTCTCCGAATGAAGTTGAAAGCTACGGTTGTCTCTGTGATTGAACTGTAGATTTTAGATTTATAGATGGGCTGTTTAAGAAAAAATACCTACAAAGTCTACTCTATAATGTCTTTGTATTCTTCTTTGTCCTATCTGACTGTGTAGTTTTATACTTTTATAGGTTCTAAGGTAATTTTAAAATGAATGGGCAGAAGCAGGGCCTGCGCTTGCCAAATTGGTGCCCTACGATTGTCAGACGCCAGGGGCAGGGAATGTTTAAAAAAATTTTTATGACATGACCACTTTAAAGAGAACTTTTAAGACTTCTCAAATATGATCCTCTCAAAAATTTCAGTGAGTTGCTCTGACATTGCTCATAGACATAGTACATCACAGTGTCTGCATGGTCTCTATCACCATGGCTAAAGTAAGAGGAGGTGTGATTTCTCAGGTCCCACAAGCCTTGCGGTACTTTAATAAGCCCTGACTGTCATCTTCACACTGCCACAATACTTTCACAATCATTTCAGAGAGAGAATGTTCTCTCTGTTTCTCAACCCTTGGCCCTCCAAGATAGTAAAATTGGCTCAATCAGTGGTTAGTTTGAGACAGTGCTATCTGTATTTTGACCAATGGTGGATGGGCGGTGTGTTCGGGGAAACATGTTTTAAAACCTTCAATATTTTAGAAATTTTGTTTGAGAAATTTTGAAAAATATGCTAGTGGTCCTACACTTAACCCTTCATTTATGTGTGCATTACCATCTCTACTTTTTTTAAATTCTGCTGCAGTGCCTCGTATACAAAATATAGAACTGTAAAGACAATCACAAAACTTTTCAATCAGCTATCAGAAGATATCCAGATGGGCAAAATATGTTTTTGTGCAAATGATAATATTTAAACTGTCTTATCCAGAACATAAGACAACATAATTTCCCCTCATTGTGGTCTTTGCCCATCGAGCATGTGACGGGGAGATGATAAGAGCCGGGTCACTGTCTCTTTTTTGTGTGTCATGGCCTGTCTGCTCTCTTTATTTTACTCTTCTTTAAATGACAGCAGCTTTATCTGTTGTCGCCTTATCTCCTCAGCTCCATCCAAACTCCAAATCGCATGTCTCTGCTGGGAAGAGTGATTGAGACTGTAACAGAGCGAGCGAGAGAGAGCATTTTCTCCCACTGCAGGGCAACACATAGCTTCACATAAGAGTACAATTTCAGAAACTATAAGGCCACTTTTGTTAGATATGTTGCAGCCAATATGATGATTGTGCAATACATATTGTGAGTATTGCATATTGCAGCCATTGCAATATATAAAATAAAGATAATAATAAAAAAAAATGTTTAATGAAGTTTTTAATTTTCACATTTGTTTAATATACATCTGTTTAATTTAGTAATTTATTTATTTTTAATGTATTAAAAATAATCATTAATTCATTCTTTATTTTTATTTTAAAATTACAGTTGTACCTTTTTTATAAAACTAATTGTTACATTTATAAAGTTATTAATAAATTAAGTAATGCATTATTAATGTATTAGTTAATCATCATTGTTTATTTTATTTTGAGTTTATGAAGTTATCATTAATTCATTTTCTTTTTTAATTATATAATTAAAATGTATATATATATTATATAAAATGTTAACAAAATATAAATTGTTAAATTAATACAGTTATTAATTAACAAATAATAAATTATCTATTTTTAATTCATAAATATAAATATTATAAATTATTACATTCAAAATGTATTATTTTGATGCTTACAAAAGGCCATGTGTGTCACTTTTGAAGTTAATTTCCTGTTTTTTGGCCAAACAATGTCTACCATAGATTAGCAACCTGACCTTGCTGTGCTCCTTTCCAATTGATGTACCGATGTAGAAGAGTGAAAAAGGGGCATATTGCTGTGATGTATCTTTGTATGGTATGCTGGCTCTGTAATAACCGTTATCTTTACTTCACTATTTTATCATGGTTGGAAACACTGTTGTGATTTCATATTCTGTTCCTCATTTGGGGATATTGTCTTAAACTACATGATATATTTGGCCTTGACAGTGAAATTTGAATATCAGTTTCTCTTTCTCTCGCTCTCCTCCGCAGGTTGCAGTGTTGTCCGCCCTGCAGGCAGTGAAGGTGTCTCCACTCATAGAGAAAGTCAATGACCACAAGGATTTTAAGAAACTTCTCAGGACCAGGACTAATGTTCTTGTCCTGTACACTAAGTCAGGTTAGTCTCCCTCTTATCTCATGACTATTGTGTTACCAATGGAATAAATGCATTACAGCTTTAGCAGCTGAAAGATGCAGCGACATCATGAAAACCTTCATTATGTTGGTATCTTTGGATATTCCACTTCTGCATACTCCACAGCAGCTTCTTGGAATATTTAAGCTACCTGCTATGCTTATTGGCTGTGATAATATACATTTTAAGGCTATGTACAAAAGCACATAAAAACTGCAACACCCTACAATCTAAGCAATGCTTCACTCACAGCCATTAGGAAAATCAACCCCTTTACATTACACCGCAAATTCATTTGCATAACTCCTCACCGTTATTAGCTGAGCCAGCACGCAACCGCACTATATATGGATATGGTATGGTTGAACGGTCCATAAACAATCTACACCTCCCACAATGTATGGGAAGAGCCTCTCATGGCCTGGCTGTTCAGATTTATTTGTTTCATAATTCACAACCAATTTCGACCATGGGAGGTCATTGGATCAGACCATGTATCAAACATTGCATTTGATTGATGGCTGACTAGCTCTAATTATCCAGTGAAGCTGTCCAGGATGCCCTATTAGAGGCATCCTCGGTGCAATAGTTGTGATAGTTCCTTTACACTATGTCCTAATCAATGGTGGCATGTTAAACTAAAAAATTGATATCTTGCATGTATCACAACCTTTGTGCTAACCATTTACGACAAGTGACAGGATGTTTTTGTTTTTCCCTTGTTTTTTTTTTTATGTGCCGTTGTGCTGGGTTATTCTGCCCCCTGTGAAATCTCATTTGCCCAGAAATCTGCCCCAAAAACTGTATATTAAATATTGAAAATGATCAAATTGGCTGTAATTGTGTTGCCTCACATTATTTGTCACATCAGAAAATGTAAATGTTCCCTGAAATTATTGTCCCTCTGATCTTCACCAATATGAGTAAATTAAAATCCGAATATGGATTCAAAATCCTGTTTAGTTATGTGGTATGAAACCCCAGACTGTCAGAAATGTATAAATCTGGAACCTTGTGGAACATTCTGGTTGTTTTCATACTTGGTTCTTTCACAGCATGTTCTGATCTGAGTTTTTGCTTAATACTTGCGTCATAAACATGATTACCACCAACAGCTATTGTCTTAGTAAGGCTGTAGAGCTTGAAAAAAATTAAGAACAACATTCACTTTACATTTAATTATATTTGTTTATTTGGAATTGATGATTTTAGCCTTTTCAATTTGACCCAACATTGATATACAGCTCTAGGACCCTTTATAGTTTTATTCCCCAATAAACTTTGTAAACAATGTTTACTTAATCAATAGTGATTAACTTTTAGAGCAGATTGCTTTTTATGTAACTCAAGTTAGTAAAACACCTTTCATATCAATCAAATGAGTTGGAGTGTGATTTTGGCTTAAGTCTCAGATCAACTCATTGCATATAAATCATAAAACCTTTCATTTAATAGAATTATTCAAAAAAGACTAATGGAAATGTAATAGAATCAATGTCATTCTTTGTTTAGTGTCAGTTTAAAATGCAGGGCCCTATTTTAAGAGCACTTACCACAGTATGATCACTAAATTAGAGGGCATGTCCATTCAAGTTTTGGTATTTTCATGCAAGTATGCGCTAAGTCTAGACACAAGTGGGTTTGGCAAAAATTTGCATGCTAATCGTTAATTGACTGGGTCATGTGCAATTTAATCTTGAGGTTTTTCTCCGGTTATTGCTCTGTCAGCGTACTATTAAGTAGTCATTTCCCACGAGCACCAGCGATATAAACAAAATGGCTCATTCATAAGAATTTGGTAGTGCAAATGGACTGAAGGCAATTAATTAGAAGAATAGAAAAATGGACATACGTTTTTTTATTTTATTTTATTTTTTTGTGCATTAATTGCGTCCTTGTTGAATGTCTGACATATTTCTAGTGACACATTTATATGCATGGAAAATGTGGTTCTCATCAGGACTTGAATGTACAGTAGGCTCTGTTAAATTATAGAGAATGTAAGTATTATTAATTATATTGATGAATCAAGTGACACATAAATCATCAATATGTCTACATATATATATATATACAATTTTAAACTAAAAAAAGTATAGTTCATTTTATTTCTTTAGCGCTTTTCACAACAGAAATAGTTTCAAAGCAGCTTTACAGAAATGTATGGTATAACAGAAAATAAAGCTGTACTGTCTTAGAGTCATCATTGTGTGGTTTGATAAAAATGTGATTGATATATTGTGCTTAAATAATATTTGCATTTAGACCCCCAGTGAGCAAGCCAAAGTGGACTTTTTGGCAAGGAACAAAAAAAACTCCATAAGATTGTGGTTAATGGAGAAAAAATATCCTTGGGAGAAACAAGGCTCACTTTGGCCAGTTCCCCTCTGGCTTAGCAGAATGAATATAAGGCCAATATTAGTAATCTATGTGCAGTACAAGTCATGGTTTGAGTTAGTCAACGAAATGCGTGTTTGGGGCCAATGTTTAAACAAAATTATTTTGTATGAACTGTAAGATTAATTAGTAAAAATCTTTGTTGTCAATCATTTTTGTTATTTGGCTGATGATGGCAATTTAGTTGGCAATTAATTTATTGCCTATGTATTCCATTTTAAAGCCACCTCCACAAATCCAAACATTTTATTTATATTTATGCATTTGGCAGATGCTTTTATCCAAACTGACTTGCAGTGCACTTATTACAGGGACAATCCCCCTGGAGCAACCAGGAGTTAAGTGCCTTGCTCAAGGACACAATGGTGGTGACTGCAGGGATCGAATCAGCTACCTTCTGATTACCGGTTATGTGCTTTAGCCCACTACGCCACTCACCACTCTGAAGTAGAAGTAGAATAATTAGCATTTTTTTTACATTTATTGGGTACTTATTGTATAAACCGTAGATTTGGACTCTGCAGTCAGATTGAATTGATTCAGATTGACGAAAATATGTACATGTGAACATGCTGAGTGACACAGCTCTCATGTAAAAAGACTTGGCCAAGCATTGTCTATATGAGTGTATTCCATATGTGTGTTCTTTGTGTCCTCAGCTACATCTGGAGATGCTCATCTGAAGCTGCTGTCTGATGTTGCTCAGGCTGTGAAAGGTCAGGGTACCATCGCCTGGGTCAACTGTGGGTGAGTCTCAATCCCCACAATATTGCCCTTGTATATTTGAGCAAGTCACCGCTAGTGTGTAAATGTACTCTGTCTACTTTGAGGATGAGGCAATCGACTTAACAACCATCTTTCTTGTTATTGCTTCATTTCAATGGTTTAATATATAATTTGAATGTACCTTTAAACACAGTTCTTGACCAATGTGCCAACTATGTATTAATATCATTAGCTTGAGAGGATGTTTCAGAATAAAGCTTGTCTAATAATATGTCTCTTAATATAGAGTACTGTACATGCAGGATTTACATTCAATGAAATGCATACAACTGAGCAAAAATACCACTTCATACTGGTATTAAACTGCATTCAAGTGTCTAGCCAAGGGTGAAAAAACTATGAGGAAACTATAATTTTACTTCTTGTTTTTTACTATTATATTTATTTTCAATTATTTTAATAATAATGGACTGCCTTTTATTAATCTTGCACTGTTAAAAATTAATGTAAAAATTAATTTAATTTAAAAGTGATGTAAAAAAACTTATCTCTATTTTTTTTTGTTGTTCTCAAGAATGAAAGAGACTACCAATTGGAACAATAGCATCTTTTTTTGGTGTTTAGGAATATTAATATCTATCCTACTTCATCTTCACTGTGACTGGATGGGCCTAGGGGGTCTAACAGGCACTGTTGACATGTCAATGTGGACAGCCATGTTTCATAAAAGAAACCCTTGAAGCCATCACCCTCAATGTCTATGGAGAGCTTTGGTTTTCTTACTTGCTTACACTTTGGCATTGCATCAAAATGCACCTGTCCTTGCTCTGTATCCTCTGTCTGTGCTTTGAGGATAGATATCACATAATTTATTATCAGCCAATGCTTGCCTGTTTTTGGCTGGGTGGTTGCTGCGATGTGGCTTGTATGTGGCAAGCAATACAAAATCTGAGCTGTTATGTAGCCAAGTCAAATTTCTTTTCCTAAACCAGAGGGGGTCCCTTGTGAAATACTACTAATTTTACGGAAAGAAACTCCATATAGGTAGCAACAAAAGTAGACTGCCAAGGCAAGAGCAAAGCAGAGAAAAGTCCACATTTTCTTTAGATGAGAGGGACCAGAGTGATAGCCAGCTGCAGTCCACAGGGGTGTCATTAATGAAGTGGTTTAGGAACCGAGTGGGATTAGTTCGAGAGAAATTAAAATGCTATAAAGGAGCCATAGCATTTACTTTTACCTGCTTTTATGAGGCACGAGAGAGATTGAAAACTGATTCACTCATGCAGACACGCTGGGTCTCTCACACATTTGCCGAAGTTTCAAAAGCAGTACAAATGAAAATCGCAAGTGGTTTTGTGAGTGGTTGGTATACTGAGTGGGTTGTTGTGATATATATTGCATCGAAATACATTTATCATATCGTGAGGTGTTTGATACCCAGGTCACTGCCTAACAAAATGACTTCCTATTGGTTAACACTGCAAATATGCTTGTCAAAGTTCGAGCTGGGCAATATGGCATAAAAATATATATTTTTATTAAACTTATGGACAATTCATGATTCAATTTTTCAACTTTTACGTGTACTCAAACATGATTCAAATGACATAATCTTTATTAGAATGCAAGGCAACCGGGGGCCTGGGTTGCTCAGCACGTAAAGACAACTGACTTCCAACCCTGGAGTCACGAGTTCGAATCCAGGGCGTGCTGATTGACTCCAGCCAGGTCTCCTAAGCAACCATATTGGCCCAGTTGCTTGGTAGGGTAGAGTCACATGGGGCAACCTTCTTGAGGTCAAGGCAATCGGATAAAAGAAATTAAAGTTCACCAAATTTGAACCCCCACATGAAATTCTCACCAGAAGTCCATCAGGTGAAATTCCGTATTTTCGGGGTGAATTCCGAGATGACTGTGGTCTTATGTGATAGCTATATTTCTTTCATTTTTTAAAATTCTTTCTCTTTCTTTCTTTCTTTCTTGCTTGCTTGCTCTCTTGTGCTTTCTTGCCTTTTCTCTCATGCTTTCTTTTTGCTCTCGTGCATTTTTCTTTCTTGCTTTATAGACTCTTTTGGCACTTTTCCACTGCACGTTATGGCTCGACTTGACTCTGCTCACTTTACTTTTCTGAGCTTGCTTCTCCACTGCAGTTTAGTGCAGCCTCAAAGTGGGTGGGATTGTAGGCTGATCATCATATTTGCGCTGCCTCTACAGCCGTGACATCATCTTAAACGTAACGCAAAACATAGGAGCAATGGAGGATATCGAAGGAATGGTGTTCTTGATTCTCAGCATGTGGCTGTTTTTCACAGCAAGACAACAAACTTTGTTTCAAAAGAGGCTGACGGCAACAAGACGAATTACAGCTAAAAATAAACAGGAGTTTGAGAAATCATACACCAAAGCGCAGGCGAGGACATCACTGTGTTAGCTTGATGATGCACGAGGGTAAGCTAACCTGCCATCTATAGATTCTCTCTGACCAATCAGTGATCTGCAGGGTTTTGACATCACATTTAGTATCGGCTCGGCTCGCTTGGAACCTCGACCGAGGTGTGTACTAAAAAAACTGTGGAAAACCCCCCAAAAAGTAAGCAGTCGAGCCGTATCGTGGAGTGGAAAAGCCATATTTGCTGGATAACAACCATTTTTTGCTAAATTAAATTTCTATGCCCTTGCGTTAATTATCTGCTTGCATTTTCTGCTGCAATTGCTTCTAAAATTTGCTTAAGGTTTCAAACATTTCTTGGTTTTCAACTTCCCAATATATCCATGCAAGTTGTTTGAAATCAACAGCCTTGTTTACTAACCATTTTTACTTAATTTATGTTGAGCCCTTATGACCCCTATACAAGTTAAACAGGTGACTTGACCCATTACCCTCTACCATGCTCTAGAATGGCTTATGACACTTGAAGACAATGAACATTCCTCTCATTAGGAGTGCAGAGTCAGGTCGTAGTGGCTGAGGCGGCTATGATAGGGGCATGTCTACCTATGTGTACTCGGAGTGTTGCCAATTTGTGATCCTGTGTCAGAATGACTAATTGAGTTTCCTACCTGACAGAGTGAGCTCTGCTCTCCACCTCATCTCTCTTGGGTCCACCCACGAAGGCACCATGTGGGGTATGCATAACGTTAATGATGCCATCTCATCTGCCTTTGAGGGATGGGAGGGGGGCTGTCAGAAGCATAGTTGAATTCCTTCTCTTTGAATTTCCATTAGAATGGGGCTTTAGTTCTCTTCTGAGTCCTCTCTGCTCCTATTTGTCCTTATGTAATACATCTCCATGCTCATTATCTCTCAAGAGAAGGGAATCATTACAATAGAGAGATCTGGCTCCCGTGGTGGGATGTGGGTGTATGTACAGTGACAGGAATCAGGTAATTGTGAGCGCTGTCTGTTCTCAACTTCTGTATATGAAGAGAAGTGTGTGAAGATGGTGTAAGAATTAAGAGGTGCAAGAATTAATTCTAATTGTATATTAAATTGAAAGAACCTTGCTGATGTTAGTGATTTCAAAGACCATTCGGGTTAATATTCGTAACACCTCCAGGCAGCTATTTTCTAATCATATAAGTACAGCTCCTATCTATTTGAAGAGGGAAAGACCAAAATCTCCAGAACGGTTGCCCAAGATTATGAGCAAATAAATTTGGTACCATAATTTGTGCTGCTTCAGCTCAAATCACAGAAAAAAAAAAAAAAACCAGGCTGGTCCAGCTATTGTCCCGTTCACACATGCAGTGACGGTATTGCTTAATCTCGCTAGTCTCTGTATTGTTTTTGGCTAGTGGGCATTCCTACTGCTGTCACTCTACATTACACTGCATGCCCAATTATTAGGCAAGTGATTATTCTGATCTTATTATTTCCATGCACATTTTCCAACTCCAAACCATATAAATTTAAATGCTTATTGGATTCAATAATTTTCAGGTGGTATTTATTTGTGTAATGAGGGAGGGTGTGGTGAAAGTGACTAACACCTTATATCAAGGTGTGCATAATTACTAGGCAGCTTCATTACCTCAGGCAAAATGGGCCAAAAAAGAGATTTAACTGAAACTGAAAAGTCAAATATTGTAAAATGCCTTTCAGATGGATGCAACACTCCTGAAATAGCTAAACTATTGAGGTGTGACCACCGGACATTCAAAAGTTTTGTTGCGAATAGTCAACTGGGGCACAAAAATATGCATGGAGAAGATAAGGGACAAATTAACTGCAAAAGACTTGAGAACAATTAAACGTGAAACTACCAGGAACCCATTATCCTCCAATGCTACAATATTCCAGACTAGGGATGAACCGATCCGATACCTGGATCGGTATCAACTCTGATACTGAAGCTTTTTGACGGATCGGGTATTGGCATGACGAGCCTGATCCAAATACGATGTGTTAGTCGTGTTCCTTACTGTCAAGCTCCAAAAATGACAAAAGAACCATAAAAACACAAAGTAGTTTATTTGACTTGTGCATTTTATTCAAAGCCACTTAAAGACGTGCGATAGCTCTGTGAATCACAAAAGGCTGTGTTTTATAAGTGTGTGTGTGTATGTATATGTGTGTGTGTGTGTGTGTATATGTGTATATATATAAAATGCACACGCAGCTCCAGCGCGTCAGCCAATGGCGCTGCTCTGACACACACACTCGCGGCTATTTTTAGCCTTCCACGGTGCACAATATTTGAGCACTACTCACAAACATCTCAGATGTAGATGCTCAACAGTACAGTTCATTTATAATATGCATTTAGAACAACACTGGAGGTGCATTTTACCAGAATTTGAATAAGAAACTAATTAAACTACTGTGAACTTGCCTACAAACAGACACATTTACAGGAATTCCTGGAGAATTTAGAATGTCAAAATAAAAGCACGAGGGTTTAAAAGTTAAAGGTGCATGATTGAGATATTACTCATTTTTATATATATATATATATATATATAAACTATTATTTTTTGTTTACAAATGATAAAATTTAAGATGAATGTTTTCCAAAAATAACTGTGAATGAAACAACCACCTCTGAATATATTCACAAGTTGAAGCATCAAGATTGGGCAAAGAAATGCATGAAGATTTTTCAAAGATTTTATGGACAGATGAAATTAGTTACTCTTGACAGACCAGGTGGATGGACCCATAGCTGGATCACTAAATGGACACCGGGAACCACTTCGAGTCAGGTGCCAGCAAGGTGGAGGAGGGGTACTGGTATGGGCTGCTATCATTAAGGATGAGGTAGATGGACCTTTTCGAGTTGAAGATGGACTGAACCTACTGTCAAACCTACTGCCAGTTTCTGGAAAGTACTTTCTTCAAGCAGTAGTACAGGAAGAAGTCCTCAGCATTCAAGGAGGTCTTGATCTGTATGCAGGACAATGCTCTGTCACATGCATCCAAGTACTTCACTGCTTTTCTAGCCAGCAAGGGCCTCAAAGATCCCCAAATAATGACTTGGCCTCCTACCTCACCTGACTTAAATCCTACTGAGAACTTGTGGGCCCTTCTCAAACGTGAGATTTACAGTGAGGGAAGACAATACACCTCTTTGTACAGCATTTGGGAGGCTGTGGTTGCTGCTTCAGCGAAAGTTGATCGTGAACTGATCAAGAAACTTGCAGACCCCATGGTTGGTAGGCTCGTGGCAGTTATTGAAAAGAAGGGTGGCTATATTGGTCACTGAATATTTTTGAATGGACAAAAATGATATTTAATTGTAATTTTGTGTTATTTATTATGTTACTTATTTGTTGTACCTACTCCTTAAAAATTGAGAGAAAGCAATTGAGTTGGGAGAAATTATTTTTTGTAATATAGTTGCCTAATAGTTGCCTAATAATTTTGCACACTTAAATATTCCCCTGAGAAAGACAAAACTCACTTTTTCTTTGTTAAACATTCAGGTTTGAAGTTCAATAACATTTTGGATTGGACTGAGAGCTTTGTGTTTGTTCAACAATAAAATCAATCCTGAGGAATACAATTTGCCTAATATTTGGGCATGCAGTGTTTTGGTGGACTGCACATCTGGCCATATCTTTTGAAAATCTGATCAGAGATGAGACATATTGCAGGTAAAGCTACGATAACATTATAATTTGACAAGGAATTCACTTTTTGTTTGTGAAAATTGTACATTGTGGTGGAGAGTTTTTTTTATTTAAACTGCTACGGTGCTTATTGCATCATATCGTCAACCAGATAAAGTATGAATCAATGTATGAATCAAACTCACTCAGACTGCTGACAATTTATTTTCCATGCATCATTTTTTATTATATGTGGTTAAGGATAAATCTGATAGAAAAGTGAAATCACACCGAAACTTTAGATTTTGCTCCACTGAAAAGAAAAAGTGTCTCCTCATTTACATAAAGTTAAACTTTTCTCAAGTTGCTGCATGCACTAATGGACACCAGGAACCACTTATTTAGTTAGTTTATTTAGCTAGTTGCCAATGGTTGCTGTTTCATGTCGCCAGCTCTCATTCCAAATGGAGATCTTTTGATCATCAATGAGATCATCACGCTGCAAGTCGCTGCATGAGTCAACAGGACTTATTACGCATGCATGTTCTCAAGTAAACAGACAGGCGATGTCTCTACCAAAATGTGGAATATTCTTTACATTAGGATCAAAATTAAAATGATGAGAAAAATCACAATTTGTCTTCACATTTTTATGACAATGCAGTTTGTAGGAGACTTGTATATGAATTTGCAAAAATCAACAGCGCTATTTGTTACTAATACGCAAGGGACATTCTTAGAATAAAAAATAATAAAAATAAATTTTCATGGTCCGTAAGAAAGATTCATGACTGATACATTTTGTCTGTTCACCCGGTGTTGACAGGTGTGGTATAAAGTTATTTTTGGACCCTGCTTGTAGCTCTGAATTAAGGAAAGCATGCAGAGTTTATGTATAATACACTGAAGAAAAGGCAACTGAACGTATTGTCCTTCAGGAACAAGCTTTAAACAGAGTTTGCCAAATTTAAAACATGGCCCTTACATTAGCTTATTGCAGTGGTCATCTGTCGCTTTCCATGAGCTGTCATGTATTGCTGCTACAGCAATTTATTTAATGTCTTTGGACATTAATTTTATCACTTGAAGTTTTTTGCTGCATCAATTTGCATGACAAATGCCCCTTGAGGAGTCGTTTTATAATAAAATAACATGATTATAATCCTTGTTGAGAATAATTTGCTATGACTTAATGTTTGCTTTTGCCTCAGCGTTTGCACAAAAAGTATCAAATTAATTGATTGTACTTGCAGACCATATAGAACACGGTTAGTGGATTTTGTCCTGGAGTTTGCATTTTGGCCATGGTTTTGTGCCATTCAAAATTGAAATGTTTTTTTTAGTCAGTTAATTTTAAGTAAAACTTATACATTTTTATTATCAAAAGTTGTTTGTTAACATTAGTTAATGCACTATGAACTAACATGAACTGAACAATTGTATTTTTAATAATTAACATTAATATTAATTAATGCTGTAAAAATATATTGTTAATTGTTCATGATAACTAATGCATTAACTAATGTTAACAAATGGAGCCTTATTGTAAAGTGTTACCATATTATTCAATTGAAATGTACTCATTTTATTAAATAAATTGACATATATTTTATGGGCAATGGTGGAAGAGCACATTATTACTCCAAATGCTCTTAAATGCAATTCAGTAAAATCCTCTTCATTTCATTCCAGAACAAATTCCAATTCGGCATCCTGTGAGTCCTTGTCAATTCCAGTTACATACCTGGAAATGAAAGGGAGACCATTTTTAAATTGTGAATTTTGCCCAATCCTGATTTTTGCCGTGACTGATTGTTTTAGAGGTTTTAATATTTATGTGATTATTTTGTGTGATTGAATATTTCAGTATCTTCTAACAAAAAATATTCAATATTTTTCAGAGATTCAGAAGGCCGCAAACTCTGTAAAAAAGTAAAGGTAGATCCTAGCTCGAAAACCAAAGGAGTGGAGATCCTCCATTACAAGTAAGAACAATCTCTCTCTTGAAATCAATGTAAGGATGGTTGTTGAATGTCTTATTGAATTAATGTTGAGAACTGCAAGCCTACAGCATGCTCAAACATTTATCTCTCATTATTGTGTTGCTTTCAGGGATGGGAACTTCCACACAGAATACAACAGACCAGCCACATTTAAGGTATTTCTCAGAAAATTGCATTTTGATGGGAGTTATATTTGGGCAAAAATCACAGCTTCTTTCAGAATTCAGTTCATCGATATTTCTTTGTTAGACATGGATTTTGGTTTGGCAATTTCAGTACATAACATTCGGATTTTGTGCCTTGTCAAACAGTGAATTTATGTTGCTTTGTACTCTGTCATCTGTTAGCAGTGACATATGTTTTAGCTTTAAAAAAAAGACCCAAAAGTGTCATTAAAGTAGTCCATGTGGCTCGTGCATCATATTCAAAACCCACAGAAGGCATATGATAGGTTTTGTTGTGAAGCAAAGCGAAATTGAGTCATTTTGCATTGAAAATCTTGACATCCCTTACACGATCATGACCGCTATTAGAGAAGCTTGTTCACAGTAGCTCACCACGTTCAAAGGATGTCACTGAACAATTATTTCAGGTTGTTTAACAACCAAACTGATTGCTGTCTGTTAGTGAATGCTTCGCTCTGTGTCGTTATTTACTTGCTCATTATCTACTGTTTTCCCATGACTGTTACTTCATACTACTTGGCGTCAAGCACCAGAGTCAGAAGCCCTTGGAACTTTAGTATACGAATCAGACATTTCACTCATTGGTTTCTCACACCTACCTCATTCTCCATTTGCTTCTCGGCTCACTTACATCCAAATCTGACGAGGCGTTGATGAATGGCTCTGCAAAGAGGGTAGCTCTAATGTGAATATGTTAAAAATGAATGAGCTGAGCTCTGCTGGATGATGAGTCAGTGATGGGACATGTTCACTGGCACCACTGGTGTGGAAAAAATGGAGAGCTCTTATAAAATGCACCTGCTGTTAAGTCACATATTGCTCTTCATTTTCCTCTGGTTTAGAAGTAAAGCCTAGAAGCTCAATGTCAATCGAGTGCTTAGTTCCTTATTTCAAGGATTGATAGATTAGTAGATGTATTAGTGGAATTGTGCAAGAGATAAATGTGTGCAACAGTTTTCATTGGGGATAATTCTCTTTGCTCTCTGTTTAGAGTTACACTTGCTCGTGCTTATAGTAAGTTTGAAATAATTTAGTGTAGGATTGTCATTTGTCACAATAACAAAATTTCAGTGGCGTATACCAATAGCAGTGCAAATTCACAATTCTTGATACTAATTCTGAAACCACAGCAAGAACAAATATGCTAATGTACAGTACATATTCCTTTATTTAAAAAGAGTTAAAGGAATTGTTCACCCAAAAATGAAAATTCTCTAATTTACTCACCCTCATGCAATCCTAGATGTGAATGAATGACTTTCCTCTGCAGAACACAAACAAATATTGTTATAAGAATATTTCAGCTCCTGTAGGTCCTTACAATGCAAGTGAATGGTGACCAAAACTTTGAATCTCCAAAAAGCACAGAGGTAGCATAAAAGTAATCTGCACGACTCCAGTGGTGTAATCCATGTCTTCTGAAGTGATTTTTGATGAGAACAGACTAAAGCAGTTCCCTTGGCAAATATGATTTCAAGCTTGATTACTCTTCCTAGCACCATCTAGCGCTTTGCGCATGTGTCAGGCACTAGGAAGAGTAATTGAGCTTGAAATCATGATTGTGCCTAGAGACTGCAAAGGCAAAATGTACAGCGAAAGGAGTTTCATTTGGTCTCTTCTCACCCAAAACAGATTAGATTGCTTCAGAAGACATGGATTAAACCAATGGAGTCGTGTGAATTACTTATTTTTATGGGCCTACAGAGCCGAGTTATTCTTTGTGTTCTGCAGGAGATAGAAAGTCATACACATCTGGATGGTATGAGGGTGAAAAATGGCATGTGCATTTAAGCATTTCTCAATGAAGTAAACATTGCTTTTCCATTTTTTTCCATGTACCAAAGTATTCAAGTTAATGAAAAAAAATCATGAAAAAGGCATGTAATGGCTATAAAATGCTGCTTTTTTCTATTCAAGTGACTGTGATCCTTTTTCTTTATTTTGATTCGCAGTCTCTGCAGTTTCAATCAAATGAATATGTAATTTAACGATTTCTGTTACAAAAAACAACAGATAAATCTGCCTTACAATGTGACTTCATTTCAATCCACCTAAGATTACTAACCATTCTGTTTAAGAATATTTTGGCAAAAACCACATCTTTCACGGGAATCTCCCATTCATTCCTATGGGGAGTTCTGTAGAGCTTGTCATAAGGGGGGCGGAGCTTAATGAAGGGTTAATTCCCGGGGAACACATTTATTGATAAAACAATGATAAATAGATCAAATTAAAATGTATACCTTGAATGCACTGTAAATTGCTTAAAATTAAAATCCAAATGCATAAATGTCAATGCCCTACTGTAGAAAGAGTGTATTTTATTTTAGTACTAGTTTGGTACCAAAGTACTTCTGAACCGGTTATCCTAGTACTATTAGATCCATATCTCTAATCACGTGATGATTTTTATTCATTTGTAATAGATAGAGTAGTGGCAGTGTCTCTCTATAAAAGTTGGCAAATTTACAGTAGAGATATTCTTGAATGAACACTTTGCAATGTTTCTCTAATTCTTCATCAATTGTTTCACTGTTTTTAGTCCATGGTGGCATTTCTAAAAGACCCTGTTGGTGCCCCCCTGTGGGAGGAGAACCCTGAGGCTAAAGACATTGTTCACATCGAGACAGAGAAGGTGAGTATCACTCTCTAAAGCTCAGTGCGGTGAAGATCATCTTTCTGCTCTGAGTATTTATCAGGTGTGGGAACTTCACATTGAACAAAAGCGTGTAGCTGAGAAAAGCCGGCCTATTCTTCTGACTCCAGAGACTAAACCTACCTGCAAATCCACTAGTTTTCAGACATCCTGTGCAGTACAGAGGAAAAAAGTTTAAATCTCATGATGGTTTTGTTCATATTTAACCCCAAATCAAAAGAAAGACATTTTGCTTAACCGTTAAGGGTTTTTGCATTGTGACATTTTCACGACATAACTTTATTAACAACAATTAGTAAGTATATTGTTGTAAAGTATTTTATACATCATGGTGGTATTTGTTATTTGCTGATTTCTATGAAAAAAAAAACACATCATGGTATTGTATTTTTTGCTATAATACAGTTATAAAGTATTGTAATAAAATCTTAATAGTAAAGCAGGGTACAATTAGGGTATATGGTTATCTCCACTCAACTCCGAGTGTTTGACTCATTGCTGCCATACGGCTGCATAACAATGCAGCAGAAACAAACAAGCTTTATATTTTATCTACACAAATTTTAATTGTGCTATTGGCCCACAGGACTTCAGGAAGCTACTGAAAAGAGAGGAGCGCCCCATCCTCATGATGTTTTACGCCCCATGTGAGTCATCTTCAGCCTCTCAACACTTTAAAAAAATCGCATGTACATAAGTATTCACAGCCTTTGCTCAATACTGTGGTTAAGCACCTTTGGCACCAATTACAACCTCAAGTCTTTTTGTGTATGATGCTACAAGCTTGACGCACCTATTTTTGGGCAGTTTCTCCCATTCTTTTTTGCAGGACCTCTCAAGCTCCATCAGGTTGGATGGGGAGCCTCGGTGCACAGCCATTTTCAGATCTCTCCAGAGATGTTCAACTGGGTTCAAGTCTAGGCTCTGGCTGGGCCACTCGAGGACATTCACAGATTTGTCACTTAGCCACTCCTTTGTTAGCTTGGCTGTGTGTTTAGGGTCATTGTCCTGTTGGAAGATGAACCTTCACCCCAGTCTGAGGTCCATTGTGCTCTGGAGCAGGTTTTCATCAAGGTTGTCTCTGTACATTGCTGTATTCATCTTTCCCTCGATCCTGACTAGTCTCCCAGTTCCTGCCACTGAAAAACATCCCCACAGCATGATGCTGCCACCACCATGCTTCACTGTATAGTATTGGATAGAATTGGCCAGGTGATGAGTGGTGCCTGGTTTCCTCCAGACATGAGGCTTGCTATTCAAGCCAAAGAGTTAAATCTTTGTTTCGTCAGACCAGAGAATTTTGTTTCTCATGGTCTGAGAGTCCCTCATTTTGGCCGGGCGGCCAGCTATAGGAAGAGTCCTGGTGGTTCCAAACTTCCATTTACGGATGATGGAGGCCATTGTGCTCATTGGGACCTTCAATGCTGCAGAAATTTTTCTATACTCTTCCCCAAATCTGTGCCTCGATACAATCCTGTCTCGGAGGTCTACAGACAATTCCTTGGACTTCATGGCTTGGTTTGTGCTCTGACATGCACTGTTAACTGTGGGACCTTATATAGACAGGTGTGTGCCTTTACAAATCATGTCCAATCAACTGAATTTACCACAGGGGAACTCCAATCAAGTTGTAGAAACATCTCAAGGATGATCAGTGGAAACAGGATGCACCTGAGCTCAATTTTGAGTGTCATGGCAATGGCTGTGAATACTTATGTACATGTGATTTTTATTTTTTATTTTTAATAAATTTGCAAAGATTTCAAACAAACTTCTTACCCGATGACATTATGGGGTATTGTTTGTAGAATTTTGAGGATAATAATGAATTTAATCAATTTTAGATTAAGGCTTTAACATAACAAAATGTGGAAAAAGTGAAGCGCTTTGAATACTTTCCGGATGGTGTGTGTGTGTGTGTGTGTGTGTGTGTGTGTGTGTGTGTGTATGCATGCATAGCTGAACTCCGTTATTTACGCTGTCAGTCATATTGGTTCTGATTTGTTGTTGCTGTAGTATGCGAAGCACGAGCTGTACAGGCACAGCCATCTTCCAGAAAGGGGGCGGGGAGCAGCAGCTCATTTGCATTTAAAG
Organism: Moxostoma hubbsi; assembly: GCA_032164185.1. Classification (NCBI taxonomy): domain Eukaryota; kingdom Metazoa; phylum Chordata; class Actinopteri; order Cypriniformes; family Catostomidae; genus Moxostoma; species Moxostoma hubbsi. Next base: position 8,627,128 of record JAVLUX010000011.1, on the reverse strand, counting down.
AGACACACACACAAAATCAGCGTGTTTTTGATTCCACCCAAAAAGAGGCATTTATAACATGGTATAATAAATGATCCGTGGGGCATTTTTAGCTGAAACTTCACAGACACATTCTGGGGACACCTGAGACTTATATTACATCTTGTAAAAAGGCATAATTGGTCTCCTTTTAAGGTCCAACTACTTTCATTGTGACATGAGCAAGGGTTTAAATTCTGAAAGTCTATCACATGCACCTCTCAATCTCTCATTCATCTTTGTCATGGTTCCTTATGTAGTGCTTGTAGGAACAACAATAATCAATCCCATAGATCAGGAATCAGCTGAAGTCTTGTTTATAAATCTTGTACAGAAACATGGAACCTCCTGGCAGTACTTTCAGACTACTTGCATTTCCCAACTCAGTTTTAACTGAATAGAATCTATGTTTCTTGGGTTTGACCTCAACCTTTAGACATGTTTATTATTTAGTGGTGCTAGCTAAGGTAAACAACACTGAACAAACCCCTAACCCTACAGAGGGGTCCGGGCCATATAGGGACTTGGGCCAGTAAACCCCCAAAACCCTCTAACCATAGAAATGCACCAAATCCACTCAGAAAATCTTCGCAAAGCAACAGGTCATTGACATTCTGACATTAATCTCTCTTATATGCAGGGTGTGGTGTGTGTAAAAGGATGCAGCCCATTTTTCAGCAAGCTGCCACTGAGACAAAAGGGAAATATGTAAGTAGCATGTCTGAGGTGTTCACATGGCCTATTGATTCTCTTATTTCCATGTTTTAATTCCAGACCATATCTCAACAATGTGTGTTGTTTCTGTATCTGGTACACTTGGTGAATTACTTAACAGGTGGGATGTTTTGCAAAACTATTGATGTCCCTTTTTGACAGAACATTTAGTTCCCCTCATTAGAGCGAGAAGCAATTTCGCTTAAAAGCACTTTGCTGATTTCATAGTACAGTTATTGGATGTGCTTCCTGCTGTTGAAGTCTGTGGTCAAATATAGATTATATGCCAGCTCAGCTCAATATCTCTATACACACTGTTGCGAGACCCGCACTGTTCTTCACTGCACATTTTTCACTCTCAGACCTTCGTTTTTTCTCTCTTCCATTTCAGTGTTCAATGAAGTACACGCGCACACATCCATGCTTAACTTTTATTCTAACAGAAATTGTTTAAATAAAAATCAAAAGTCTGTAAAAACTTTGTGAATTTCCTAGCGGATGTGTTGACAACATGGAAGATACAAAAAGGACATCAGTCAATATCACACAGCTGGAAGCACGGAAAGGTTCTCATATTCAGGGCTCCCACGGTCATGGAAAACCTGGAAATATCTGGTCATTTTAAAGTTGTTTTCCAGGCCTGGGAAAAGTCATACAAATTCAATAGGAAAGATACATTTTTCTTGTGCTCTGCTCTAAAATATTTCACTGACTAGGTATTGAATTAGTGTTGAGGAAGACACATTTTCACCCATTTGTGGGTGAATAGTTCTTTTCAGGCTGAAATAAATCTGATTCACAAATTGGCCTGAATGATTAGCAAATTGGTCTAAATTTAAATAATTCTTTAAAATTAATATCCTGTCATAACCGACAACCGGAAAGGTATTTGAAATCATCATTATGGACAGATCATGCCACTGGAAGAAATGTTTTTTCTTGCTTTTGTTTCCCCACATACAGCGAGATGAAGAATTGCTTCTTCTGTTTAAAGGGATCGTTCACCCAAAAATGACAATGATCTCATCAATTACTTGCTCTCATGCCATCCCAGATGTGCATGATTTTCTTTCCTCTCCAGAACACAAAGATTTTTTCAGCTCTGTAGATCCAATGCAAGAGAATGGTGGCCAGAAATTAAAACCTCTATCACAAAGTCAGCATAAATGCATAAAAGGACAAGTAAACAACTTCCAGTGGTAGTAATCCATAGGCCTTTAGTGGTTAAATACGTGTTTTTAGAAGCGTATTCACTTCCACATTCTTTGCATTCTACATGCATAGTGCCACCTACTGGTCAGGGCTGGCCAAAGGTATACATTTAAAAGAAAAAAGGACTTGATCATTGATCGTTTTCTCACCCACACTTATCACATTGATTCTGAAGGCATGGGTTTAACCACTAGAGTCTTAAGGATTACTTTTATGCTAACCTTATGTGATTTCTGGAGATTCTGAGTTATGGCCACTATTCACTTACATTTAATGGACCTTCAGAGCAGAATATTCTTCTGAAATTGTCATTTGTGTTATGCAAAAGAAAGTCGTACACTTCATGCGTATCTGGGATGGCATGAGGGTGAGTAAATTAATTTGAACTTTTGCGTGATCTATCCCTTTAAGCAGCATTTTTTGTCTAACCTTGGACTGATGAGTGGGCACCACCAAGGACTAGTAAATAATGTGCTCACTTAGTGATTTGCATAATGAATGGATTACATGCTGGTATGGACGTGACATGAGTAGATTTGCTGCATCCTGTGTTCTGAATTTCCACGTATGTGTGGGAGAAGCTGATAATGCTGCAGAAATGTTGATGGATTTGGGAGGGAATCGCCGGTCAGCAGAGTTTGTCTGCACATTTTTCACCAATCCTACGGATGCGTACAATGAGCTGGAGACAGTTTGTGACTTACTCTCAGATAATATGCATTTATTTTGGAATTCATCATCAAAAATGGACTGTCATAACTGTGCTGTTTGAAATAAGGCCATATGCTCTTTTTCCAGTTAGCAGTTTGATAAACTATTGGAATGGATGAAGTTACTTTTGGGATGTTTAACCCTCTGGAGTCTGAGGGTGTTTTGGGCACTGGAGAAGTTTTGACATGCCTTGACATTTGTGCTTTTTTCAGTTGCTTAAAAACACATTAATGGCTAAAGTCTAATAACACTGTATTCAGCACAAACTGGGCTACAATAATATGTGATCAACATGTGTGTACATGTTTGTATTTTTGAGAAAATAACGTTTATGCTTGGTTTTTGAAAACTAAATTAAGTCATTGAAATAAAGCCATATAACACATACTAAACATTTGACCACAAGCCTTTTGAGAACTGGTACAAACAAAACTGGTGCCACAAAATTATGTGAAAACCATCCTGATCACATTCATACAAAACAATATAGTAATTTAACTTTTGTAAGACACTTTTAGTATTGCGTGAACTATCATGAATATTGATTGTAATCCACACCTGAAGAGATAAAAGACCCCTCCCCTGGGACTATCAATGAGGAATGTGGCAGAAAGAGAATGAATGTGAGGAGACTTAATGATCAAAATCCAGTTTTAAGTTAAAAGTAATCTGACTATACATTTTCTTACATAAAAACTTAATTTTAGACCTACACTACCTTTTAAAAAAAGTCTCGTCTGCTCACCAAGACTGCATTTATTTGATCCAAAATACAGTAAAAAAGTGATTATTGCAAACAGTTTTCTATTTGAATATATTGTAAAATGCAATTTGTGATCAAAGCTGAATTTTCAGCATCATTACTGCAGTCTTCAGTGTCACATGATCCTCGAATTGCGCCCTCTGCCCGTGGGTGTGATCACAGAAATAATTAGCTGTGCCAGGAGAAACTGTACATCGCTTTGTTTCATACAGATTGCATTGCAGGAGAATATTTGTTTAAAATTTGAATTGTTTTATTTAAAAGTGGCCATTCATCTTCATTTTTGTGTGTTTTATTTAGTAGACTGGGATTTTTTTTTGTATTGAGTTTAATCCATTGCCTTTGGCATAGGTGCTGGCGGGGATGAACGTGCACCCAGCGGAGTTTGACGGACTCAAACAGGAGTTCGGCGTCAAGGGCTACCCAACCTTCTGCTACTTTGAGTGAGTTTTGCCTTGATCCTTAACTCTAACACACAAAACAAGGACACCATTTGAAGAATTGTATAAAATGGGCTAAATTGAGTGTTTGGGAAAAAGGGAGTGGTGAATAATGTGAAAAAAAAAATAAGACTCTAATATTAAATTGTACATGATTAAATTATTTAAGAACCCTTTATAAGACAGCTATATAACTATTAATGCAATAGTTAACAGGAACTATCAATGCACAATATCTTTAAAGAATGGTTCATTTTTACATATAATTAATATATACATATAATCGGTTGCGTAAGTAAACTTGCTTCCCTGAGGGGAATGAGATGCTGCTTGTATGAACGCTATGGGACACCATCTGAGTGTCACAAGTGGTGGCTCGTCCTTCCATTCTTCTTCCCTGGTGAGTATTTAAATTTTTTTTTATTTTGTGTGGGGAGGATTTAGCTTAAAGCGTAGACTTTTGAGTCTGAGATTGAATAATTACTCAATAATTTGAGCACAGAGCAACTTGACAAATTCCGTAAGGAATACTTTCTACAAATTACTGAAATTTGGGGTGTGCAGCGAAGCCATTATCTGTGTCTGTTACTATGACAAAATGATCTGTGTCTGTACTCGGATAGAACCGGTTGTGGGTGTGGCTTTAACCGGAAGTTAGTCAAAACTCGTTTTAAAATGTTACTCTTACATTTAGGCTTTAGCTTCTGTATATAAAGTATGCCTCAGACAATTATTTTTATTATTTAATTATATTATTGATATATCCTTAAATTTTTCTCAGCAGATGAAACTGAATATGTAGGCTACATAAAGTGTGGAATGTGTTGTTAACTGTTTTCTTATGGTATTTTGGACATTAATATCTGCTGAAACAATTTTCATTTATGTCTGTGCAGTATGCAAGTATGCAACGTTATTCTGGAGGCACGAGGTGAGAATCCGATACTGTGTGTTAGTCATGTGCGTTACTGTCAATCTAAAAACATTACATCATAGAACCATAAAAAAACAAATAAAATAGTTCATATGACTCGTGCATTTTTTCAAATCCACTTGAAGACATGCGAGTGTTTAATGTGTAGGCAGTGTTTAATAAGTAAATGTATAAAATTCACATGCAGCTCCAGGACATCAGTTAATGGCGCTGCTCCGTTTACACACAAACACATTTGCAGCTATTTTTAGCATTCACGCGGTACACAATATTTGAGTGCTACTCGCGAATAACATCTCAGATGTAGATGCACAAAAATTTGGTTGATTTATAGTATGCATTTTGAACGGCACTGGAGTTGTTTTTTTTTTTTTTACCAGAATTTGAATAAGAAGCTAATTAAACTACTGTGAACTTGCCTACAAATAGACACACTTACAGGACTTACTGGATAATTTACAATGTCAAAATAAAAGCCAGAGGATTTAAAAGTTAAAGGTGCACGATTTGAGATATATTACTTTATATCAGTTCCGTCCCCCTCTGCTCCTACCCACACTGTTGTCTCTACTTCTACCTAGTCCGTGCCTGGCACAGACCGTGCACCTGATGGTGCTTCTGTTCCCTTTGACACTAGCAGGTATATTAAACTTGTCTCTCCATTCAAAGAGTCTGAAATCGATGCATATTTTGTTGTGTTTGAGAGAATCGCTGCTAAACTTAATTGGTCAAAGGATATGTGGGCATTAATGTTGCAGTGTAGTCTTTTTGGCGAAGTGCAGGAGGTGTGTTCCACCCTGCCAATCGAAGATTCTCATGATTACGTCCTTGTTAAAGCTGCTGTTCTCAGAGTCTTTGAGCTGGTCCCTGAGGCCTATAGACAATGCCACGAGGCTGTACTGCTGCCAAACCTGAAAGCTCTAGCACAAGGAGCTCCAAACTATTTTTAGTGAGGAAGAGTCTGAACATGGGGTATATTGGGACAAGCTGGTCAGCCACAATGTTTGCTCCCCAGTGCAAGCTACAGGGGGAAACTGAACTATATTCTGGTTGTCGGGCTTTCGAGTCTTGTATGACAGCGAACTCTTCCTGATGCTGACGGATGTTTATACGGTCCAATTTCGTTCACTGAATGGGGGCTCACCCTTCGTTACTCAGCAAGCCTGTCAGGCTTGTGTTTAGACCTATTTTTCTTGTTCATTGAGTAATATTATGCATGCCACATGACCCTTGGCCATGGAGGCAGAGGGTAAAGCTCAAGCTGAATATAGTCAATGCTCATTCACCAGTGCATATTACAGGGGAAACTGAGCTAAATTGGTGTAATGAAAAACGGGTTAGACACTAAACCTGTCCCAGCATATTCAATGGGAAACAACGTGCAGTGCTCGAGAGAAAAGTGCTTTTACACACTGAATAAAGAATTTAGTTGAGAATGCTGCACATTTATTCACAATGTTATTCATTGGAGACAGACAACTTTGAGCATGTAAACTTGCCTTGATAGTGATCTCTGCTTCATCAATAAATACCTTAGCAGACTTTGGCTGGTCAGAAAACTGCGGCGATACGAACCCCAAGTGCTCGTCTGTGAGATGCGATTGGGGGGGGGGGGGGGCATTTGCTAACCTCGATTCGTAGAAGGCACAAAGTCCGTTGTCTATCATCCTTGCAAACAAAAGCATCGCCTTGACCAACTCGTTCCCCAGTGCGAGCCACTGGGGGAAACCAAGGGAAAGTTCAAATGGAGCTGGTGAACTAAAAATGGCACTCAATGCAATGCACTTGATTGTACTGCAAAACCATTGTGTGTAGATCAAACAGCTGTCTGAAAAGAGCGACATCCATGCCGCCATTGAAAAATCAAGAAGCGAAAGCAGTGCGCGTCTCTTCTCTCACTAGAACTCACACGTGATCGATGAAACGGGCAAATAAAAAACAAGATGAAGTACCTTGCATCTCCTGATCGAATCCCAAGAGAATAATGGCATAGACGAAGCACTCAGTGCGTTGGTTCGCTAGCACTCAGTTGGGAACTATTCTCTTATTCCAGTCCCCTCATTCTGCAGCCGGGTTCACAGGTCCATGTAGGCTGCGAGCAGTGCTTCAGAGAGAGAGAGAGAGAGAGAGAGAGAGAGAGAGAGAGAGAGTGCTCTTATTCATGTGCATTCTCCCAGAAGGACAAAAGGGCCCATTTTTTTTCTTTACCGTCCATCGACAAATTCTCTCATACAGCATTTTTTTAATGGCGACGGCTTGCGACGCGCATGGTCTCTCGCACGTGTTGTTCATCAGAAAATGGTCGTCGAGCTAGGCAATAGATCAGATCATGACGAGACTAACGCTTTCACTCAGGGGGAGGGTGAGAAATACGAGGAGGATTCCAATGTCTGTTCGCACTCCTATCTTCTCAGACACAAAGTCGGTCCCTTGTAATATTTGTAGAAACCACATTGAAATTGCTCAGAAATGTACGCTGTGTCAATGACGTCCTTACGTGTTTGCCATTCAAAAGGAAGTAAAAATAATCCTCGCTTCTCGAGTCTCTAGAAAAGAACACAGGGTTAGACAATTTTTGCACCGAAGAACAGAAAATCACTCTGGTGCAAAAGCGAGAGCCTTTATCGAGCAAGCGCCATCAGCCAACAAATTGGTGTGATTGTATTATGGCTTCAGACCATGTGACACTCGGATGGTGTCCCATAGCGTTCATACTCAGCTCGTGTTCCACGAAAGGGTACTGTGTGCATTAACATTAGTTGATATATTATTAACAAACAACGATCAATTGTATATTTAGAAATTAACATTAACATAATGTAAAGAATTGTCATTGTTAGTTTATAATGCCTAATGCTTTAATGTATATAATGTATACAGAGCCTTATTGTTGAGTGTTACCAAGTTTTTATTTTGTATTGATTGTATTTTTTGTATTTGTTTATTTGTATTTCATTTTTTTTTTTATAAAACAGCTCATATGTGTTAATATTTTTATTTAAAATTTAAATCATTCATATAGTCCCCAATGACATGTCAGAGCTTACACCTTAAAAGGGGCAAGTTGGATCACTGAACAGCTTTTTCTTTTGAGAAATCATTTATTTTACCTTATAGATGCTGTTTGCTAATTTCAATTCATAACGGACATCCTGAAATATAATTAAGTGTATTATTTATATCCTTCTCATTTCTCCTGTCTTAGAGGACAATGTGAAAAAGTGTCACAGCTTACACTTCTCTCCCCTATTTTGCTTTTGCTGCATTAAAAACAAGCAAGTTCTGCATTATATGACATGACATGCATCATTACCACTTAAATTGAAATTCTTCACTAACACAGTGGTCGGTCAAAATGACATGGCAATGGGAAGGTCCTTTTGTACAATATGAAGTGTCCACTCCTACTCTCTATTATAAAATTATTTTAAGATTTTTTTACGGGATGCACAATCGTGACACACTTGGTAACAAGGCAACTCGGTCTAGGAAGGATGTATCAGAACGGTGCCTACTTGCTCTCCAGTCCAATTAAGGGCCACTGGTTCCATCTTATTCACAGCTAGTGCATCCTTATTAAAATATTTTGGAGAGTACTTTTTCCTTGAACCATTCACCAGTCCTCCATCAAAGTCCGAAGCACATGAAACACATGGACAAACATCAACTCGAAGTATGTACCTTAATTAGCACCAGTGTTGCAAAACATTTCTTTTTAAATTAACAAGATGCATTATTGCATTACTCCTACAAAAAAGTTAATAATTACTTTTTTGGAAAGTGGTGGTGTTTTAGCATTGCTTTGGCATACAATGACTATACCCTTGTATAGATGTTGCATCACCTGCTGTGTATTCTGTACAACTTTGTTGATTACAGTTGGAGTAATCTAGGCTTTCAATCCTATTTTGCCAGTTAATGACAAATTAGAGAAGTAAGGTACATTTATTATTTGAAACAGGAAAACAGGTGTTATGGTGTATGTTCATAAAGTAACATATTACTTTAATTGTTTCTTCCACAAAATAAACTGAATGCAACATGCGTTACTAGTAACATGTAACAGCCACACTGAGGAACGCTGCCAGTGACCAGCACTCAGAACACTTAATAAATAAAAGTCAGTAAAATTTGTTTTAGAAATAAATTAAGTTTTACATTTCACATTGAATATACATTTTTGGGGCAGCTATTAATGTGTGGCATGCTATTGCACTAGTAGCCCTAGCAAAATGAATGATTTATCATAGGCTTTTAATTTATAATCAAATTTTAATCTGCCTTCTCTGTGTGGTCCAATCAGTCCAAAGTATTTTGCCTGCTCATTTAGATTTGTGACTGGCGCTGTGCATATTCAGCCTCTATTCAGTGCTAATATCTCCATAATTTCTGAATTAATTACTGAAAGGTTAATTAAACACAGCCCTTCACCCAAAAGATCTTTTACAGCACTCCACCTCATCACTGCTCCCTTGAACTAGTTTATATTTCAGTAGCCCACAAAGGTGACCGCAAGGACGTGGTGCTTGAGATCTAGGTGCCAAACAATAAATAACAATGAAAAGAAAAATTGTATTTGCATATGAAGTACTGAAGGTCCCATTGGTGTGTAAAGTCTCCAGTATCAGACTATAAATGCAGTGTAAAAAAACATTGATTTTAGTTTATTGGGTCATTGCATAATTCTGCCATGCCCTGTCTGAATTAGGCAAAATAGCTTTATTCCCTGCCTCCTCCTCCTTCACCTTGCACATCATCTTCCCTCTAAACATTGATCTAAAAGGACTGAATACATAAGAGCTAAACTCCAGAAATCCTTTGATTGTTTAATCAGCTCTGATTAAGGGGCCTGGTTAGCTCAGTGGTAAAAGATGCTGGCTACCAACCCTGGGGTTCACTGGTTTGAATCCCAGGTCATGCTGAGTGACCCAGCCAGGTCTCCTACCTAAGCAACCAAATTGACCCGGTTGCTCACATGGGGTAACCTCCTCGTGGTCACTATAATGTGGTTTGTTTTCAGTGGAGCACGTGGTGAGTTGAGCGTTGGATGCGTGAAGCCTCCACAAGTGCCATGTCTCCATGGCAATGTGCTCAACAAGCCACGTGATAAGATGCGCTTTTTGACGGTCTCAGACGCTCAGATCCCTCAGACTGGGATTCGTCCTCCGCCACCCGGATGGAGGCGAATCACTATGTGACCACGAGGACTTTATTGCACATTGGGAATTGGGCATTCCAAATTGGGAGAAAAATAAAATAAGCACTGATTTAATGTAAAAGCATATAGGTGAGCTGTCCAGAGAACAGCTTGGACTGGCACCATTTGAACTCGCCTATTTGGGGTTCAATGCATTTGAAAATTCAACATTATTTTCTATTCAATTCATTCTAGATTCTATTCTAGATTGAGTCAATTCAAATTAATGATGTTAAGACTTCCTTATGCATCTTGTGCAACACTGAAGAACCGTATACATGCACATGAATTCAAAGAATATCTTCAGTGTTCCTGATGTCAACATGCCGTGACAAACTATGTAAAGTGAAGTATGTACTGACAAAACTCTTGAAACCTTACCCCGATCACCCTGTATGGATGTTGAAGGTCAAATGTGAAAGTTCTGCACGACTTTCTCAGACTTGAATATCAAGCTGCAGTCTGCCACTAAAGTAAATATTCTGTTTGATGGGCATGGGTTTTCCACTTGATTTATTTATTTATTTTTGGGTTAGGTTGCCACAACACTTGTGGATCCCTACTGATTAGTGACAGTTACAAATCGCTGTCCATTGGCAGCATGTCAGCTTAGTTCTATCACTTGCAGCAGATTTCTTTCAGCCACAGAATATGAGCAGATCAGTTAAAAACTGATGAAGTTTCCAGTGCATGAAGCTGTCTTCTGCACAAAGCTGAAAAAATATGCATTTCTGTGTATTAGTGATCTTGTCTACTTGTGGTTGTATGGATTAGCAAAGAGCACAAAGGCCGTTAGCTGGGGTCTTTGATTGCGTTCAGAGCCCTGGGCCAAATGGCTTAATTAGCTTTGAGTCTAACACTCATTTAAAATGTTTATCTTGGATGGCAAGAGGCGAACAGCGGTCTTGGAGGTTGTTTGTAATTCAGTGCTTTGGTGTGTCAGTACAAATAGCCTAAGCTGCCTGGTGCAATTTGTGTTGGGAAAATAAGCGTGAATTAACATCGCCATATCCCATTTAGCATGCTAAGCTGTAGAGCAAGAAGATATGAAGTACATTTTTAAAAATCAATACTAACAGCTTTAACATAAGCCTTCTGTTTTAATAACTTGTGAGGAATATAGCCACTTTTCAATGGTGAATGTTGAGAGAGGAACGGAAATCTTGAGGAGACAGAATGGGAATAGGATTGGGAGACGACATGGGCCAGAATCAAACCTGCGTCAACCATATGAGCACCACAGCTCAACGTGTCTGAAGCATGTGCGCAAATCACTAGGCCACAGCTTTTAAAATGTATTTATAAAATCATGTCTATTTTCACATACTGTGTAAGATTAACATAATTTTGCTCTTCTGTCCTTTTCTTTCTGAAAGAAAGGGAAAGTTCTTGCATAATTACGAGAATTATGGAGCCACCTCCAAAGACATCGCTGACTGGTTGAAAAAGTGAGTAATTGAATCACCCAATAAGTTGGACTTATTTTAAAACCTCAACATTTGTAGGTGCATTTTCATTCCTTAAGGCAATCAGACATGCACAACCTCAAACTCTCTTTTCTTTCATTCTTACAACCGTATGCTGTTATTTTTCAGTGAATGCAAAAAGAGCAACCTTTGAAGAATCATGCATAGTTTATCATCGTGAATGGGGGCTATAAAGCTACAAATAAGGACAAAAATTGCATTATTTTGAAATTCTGGATATAATGTGGCATAGGCATGATCTTCACAAGATTATTATTGAATAATCTTATACTTTTGGTTTAATTTTCACACAAAGCAAAGCGCATGACTTCTGAAGAGTTGGAATATAGTGGACAAATTGACTACTTTTATTTGGCTTTTTTTGACAGGCCTGGTCACTATGAACTGTCATTGTATGGCGAGAACTGCATAAATATTCTTGAATTATTTCTCATTTTGTGTTCCATGGAAAAATATCAGCATACAGGTCTGAAGTGACACAAGGTTAAATAAATGATGACAGAATTTTCTATTTTGGGTGAACTGCTCTTTCAAGATGATGTGTGCTATAAAACACTGGATGCAAACAATCCTCTGTGTCTCATAACAGAGATGTGATGAGGCTTTAAGCTCTCTTTTTAACAGCAACCAACAGATTGAAAGAAATGTACAGTTCTGTACAGTCTATGTAGACGTTGATGTGGTTTTATTACTAGGGCTGTGCATGCAGTGCCACATGTAATTTATAGCCATGCAGTGTTATTGTGGCAGTCCTCCAATATCACAAAATCATTTTTTTCACTGACACTGCTAGTGCTGTATTTTAAAAGTCTGGGGCAGAACAACAGTTGATTGTTGTTTAGACCAAAATAAAATTTTATAGTTATGTACCAGGCCTTGCAATGTACTTGGCAATATTTGTATTGATAAGGTTTTGAATTAATAACTTTGACAAGATACAGTATTTGATTGTAGGTAGTTTTGCATAGCCAGGCTTCTGACTATAGGCATAAAGTCTGGTCTAGTTGACAGGAAGAGATGGTAAATCTTAAATTGATAAGAGACCAGTGTGGAATAAACTCAAATATTATGGAAGCAATTTCAATCAACGAATGGCTGTAAACAAATGTGTACAGATTTTTGGATCAAAATTCATGTGTCCAAAAGTAAAAAGTATGGATTATTTCTCACACTGTACATAGCTCAGAAAGTGGAATGTATACTTCTGCTTTCTATCAAAGATTAGATGCCACTAATTGCAAACGTTGGCAAATCAAGTGATTTATTCATCTTCAAATTTAGCTGCATGTTACTTCATAAAAATGACTTTTTTTTTTCTTGGTAGACTGGTAAAATATTATGCCTCCTGACTTCCGGAAATTTCAAGCCAATCAAATTGTAACTGGCAAATTCATGTAGCCATTTTTGTGTGCATTATACATCAGACTGTATATGAACGAATTGTGGGCTGTTCATGGGTGTGCAGTCTGAGTGCGAGCCCATTTTTTTTTTCTCTGGCTCAGAGCAGCTCTCTTCAGTCATACGGGTGTGACTGTTCTCCACCAGATGCAGTGAGCTAAAACCAGTGGTGAGAATATGAACAGGCATTGTTCAACTCGAAGCTTTGGTATCTTGCTTTAGCCATTGGAAAGCTGAGTCATATACTGAAGCTGTTTCAGACTGTGCATGAAATTCTAAGACAACAAAGATGTGAAGACTAATGGAGAGGTTTTTCATTCCTTGTTTTAATATGTTGTGGCAGTCCCCAGCCTCCACAGCCTAAAACACCAGAGGTGCCCTGGTCAGAGTCAGACTCATCCGTCTTCCATCTGACGGATGAGTCCTTTGATACCTTCCTGGAGGAGCATCCTTCAGTCCTGGTCATGTTCTACGCACCCTGTGAGTAGCAGCAACACAACACTACACATGTAGGACATGTTCAAGCATGAACATCTTTGTTGGTCCTGGATCAACATTCCTATTAACCAATCAGATTTTAGGATTTGGGTTAAGGTCTAAGGTGCTATATGTAATATGTTTACTGGACTAAATCATAAAATGACTATAATATGTAATTAGAGAATTAGGAAACAATAATGCTAAGTTGAACTACTGGCTTCTCCAATAACAATGCTACAGCCAGTATATTCTACTTTGAATTGTCCATTACAGGCCAGAATTTCTGTTTATGTTTTGGCCTGTGTGATCCCGCCCACTGCACCGACACCACCGGGTTGCCAGATTTGAACAAGTTTGCAGGCAAACAACACTGCTGCCATGGTAGTCAGCAAACAAACTTGATCAGAGATTGTAGTAAAACAAGGACAAATATTGGAGATGCTTATGGAAGCTGATGGAAACTGATGCTCAGTTGGCTAATTTGCATGTCAACATTCTTGAAACCCTCATGAGCTTCAAGTCTGGGGCGTACAACTCTCCAAAATTTTTAATTTGGACTCTAGTACCCATTTCAAACACTTGTTGTCAATCTTACATATAGCACTTTCAAGACCAAAGTATGCTTCTGTTTTCCATGTGCTGCTACGCCTATGCACAAATTTCTTAACACACAATTTCTATGCCTAATGTAGAAAAGGCTTAAAGCTTGGGTTGGGGCTTGAACAACACAAATTTACCTCTTATTTTAGGGGTAGTTAATGGTTAGGGTTAGGCCTAGGTTTGTTTGAGAGGAATGTTATTCCAGAACTAACAAAGGATCCAAGAACACATCATCCTTGGCAAAATCAAAGTCACTATATCACCTTGGTGTTTTGGAACATGGAAGCAAGGTGTTCACACAGGATGTTTTTGCCTTAAAAACCGCTAGATGGCTTATAGCGGAATTGAACAGAATGTTTCTAAGTCCTACATACTATTGCTAATGTACAGTACACAATCAAACTAAAGGTGCTTATCTGCCCTTACCTTCATCTGATTGGTCCATTATTTTATAATGACTTTGATCCACTGATCTGTAACTAATTCTGACTTAACATGGCACGAAACGCTCCGTTGCGTCCGAAATTGTCCATCTGGTGAAAATGTATGAAGGTAAAAAAAATAGCGTAGACTAAATGCAAGAGATATTGTGTGAACGGCCCCTTGCTATGCTAACTCCATGTTATTTGGTCATGCACCATGATAGAGCTGTGGAATTCTTTGAAGTTTCTATGTAAATACCATGGTACTTGAAATTGTAATAATAAATCAATGCCATGGTATGACGATCACTGTACTATTTGTAAGAGCAGACGAAGTTACAAATGGATTTTCTAAAGCAGCAAAGAAAATTTTCAAGAAACACTGAGAACATTTTGTCCATATGTTTATCTTACATGAACTACACTTGTATCACACAATGTGGGCTGTATGATGTTGTTTTGTCAATTTTATTCTCAAATGAATCTACCTGACACAGATTGGTTGATACAAGGGTGTCAGTAGTATTTCAGTTTCTTGGGACGTTGCGTTTTTACACAGATCAGCCACATTAAAACCACCTGCCTAATTTTGTGTAGGTCCCCCTCGTGCCACCAAAACAGCGCCAACCCGCATCTCAGAATATCATTCTGAGATGATGTTCTTCTAATCACAATTGTACAGATCAGTTATTTGAGATACCATATACTTTGTCAGTTCGAACCAGTCTGGCCATTCTCTGTTGACCTCTCTCATCAACAAGGCATTTCCATCCACAGAACTGCTGCTCACTGAATGTTTTTTGTTTTTGGCTCCATTTGGAGTAAATTTGCGACTGTTGTGTGAAATCCCAGGAGATCAGCAGTTACAGAAATACTCAAACCAGCCCATCTTGCACCAACAATCATGCCACAGTCCAAATCACTGAGATAAAAAATGTTCTCTCATTCTGATGGTTTATGTGAACATTAACTGAAGCTCCTAGCCTGTATCTGCATGATGTTATGCACCGCACTGCTACCAAATGATTGGCTGATTAGGTAATTGCATAGATGATTGTTGGTGCCAGACAGATTGGTTTGATTATTTATGTAACTGCTGTTCTCCTGTTAAAGCAGATTAAAGGCCTTGTTTACATTTTGATTTTAACATTTTTAAGGTCTTGGCCCATTTGAACATTCTATTTATGTAAGTCTATTGGATTTGGGGGAGTTTTTGTCTGCTGTGGAAAAACCATGATTCTGATCAGTTGCCAAAGTCATAGCATCCCGAGTTTGAAGTTTGGTGGATGTAGACTGAAAGCTTTTGTCTTAGTTACAGTCAAAAATTTAGTCATGGTGTAGGGATTTTGAAAAAAAAACTAAACTTTTCTTATTAGTGTGTCAAGCCACCCTAATAAATACATAGTGAATCTACACTTGGCTTAGTTATCTCTGGCTTATTTTTAATGAAATGGCCATTTTGATTATGTAACAAGTGTAGAATTAGAAACTCTTTGCTGTCGCAGATGAATGCTGTTTCTGATTATTTTAGTCACTGACACAGGATATTGAGTTGTTAAACTGTTTTCATACAGTGTAACTAAAACGTTAGACCAAAAAACTAATTAAACCAGCCTTCGGTGGTATTTTAGCTTGTTTGCCTGGTCTAGCTGGTTTTCTACCATGGCCAAGCTGGGGTTCATCTTGTTAAGCTGGTAGACCTGCTAGACTTTGAGTCTGACCAGCTGACAATTACCCTAAACTTTCTGAGACCATTAAACCAGGCCACCCTGACCAGTGGAAATCAGAAAGTGCAGCTGTTTACAGGAATCGTCACTGTACATAATCACCTGATCGCAATAATTGGATCTAATCTTTATTCATTTATTTTTTATTATTACTATTTGAGCTAACTGATCAATGTGCTTGCAATTATCACATATTTCCATCTAAATAATGGCCTGAAATTTCATGACTCTCTTTCCGATGCAGGAAAGAGAGGCAACTGAGATTCGTCCTCCGCCACCAGGATTTAGGCGAGTCACTACGCCACCACGAGAACCTAGTGCGCACTGGGAATTGGACATGACAAATTGGGTAGAAAAGCGGAGAAAAATCCCCAAAATAAATAAATAAATAAATAGAAAAGTGAATAATTTATCATTAAATCATATGTTAATCGTTAATCACAATTTTTTGTATGACCATCACTAGCAAAGATTTAATGATCGCCAGCCTATCAAGTTTCTGGTCCGACTGACTGAACTTGGAGTGAGCATACAAATTAGCAGTGTTTCGAGCAGGATTTGCTGTTATTTGTTTATAGTATTTGAAGAATTTATGTTTCAAATTATTTAAATTGTTATTTTCTATGCCTGACCTTCCTTGTTTTGTTGCTATGATTCTCAGGGTGTGGCCACTGTAAGAAGATGAAGCCAGAGTATGATGAAGCTGCTGAGATCCTCAACGAAGACCCAGATGTGAGTTCCACCTTCACTCTGACAAATTGAATTTTATAATGCTAATATGGTATATTTCATATGTTAGATGTGTTTCACACATATCTAACATCCTTTGACATTGCAAGGCAAAGGCCCAGATGGCATTTTGTGAACTGATTCTGAGGAATCTGAGGAATTCTGCAGAAGGGATTTAAACATTGCAAAATAGACACAAAGCTTTACCTTATAACTTCCATAGCCTCACCCAGTAACAGTGAGCATAGAGATGGCAAGAGGAGAACCGGTCAGTGGGCATTTACTGTCGAGTCTTAAAGAAGTAGTACCAAAACAGAGCGTTTCTGAAAGAGGTTCATAATGATGGTGAAAAATTGTCACATTTTAAAAATAAATATGCAAAACCTTTACTGAAATTATAAGTGAACCACAAGGAACGTATTAAAATAATAGTAAAAAAAAAAAAAAAATGTCATGAACAATTTAAGGGCACCACAGAGCCACAGTTTTCACACTATTTGGGGAAATCAACCTGCCAATGAAATAATTAAAGTTGTCTCTGCCTATTACGTTGGCAGAGGAGAAAGTATAATTTAACAAACAATACACACTTCACCATAATGAAATTGTTCCAAGTGTGAAATTGTCACTCTGAGGCATTCCTTGTAAAATGTCTGTGCAATTGCCTTGATAAAAATAAGCAAATTGTAATTGTCCATTACTCGAGCCAATTTGAAATCCCCCTGGGACAAATCCGAAAATAACGCTTGACACTACTGCAACTTATGATCCAATATTTCCAGTTCTAAATGATATGTTTTTATGTGTTTGGCCCTGAAGAGTTACTATATGAGACTTCTTCCATACAATTCACAAAAAAATATCTCTGACCATGTTGTGTGAATAAGTGGTTTGGTTCTCCTTTTATGGGTGTGTCCACTCTCTGGTCCAGAGCTGCAGGCCAACAAAGTCACCAGAGCCTCATAGTTGGAGTAATTATCTCATCCCTTTTCCTCTTCTGACCCTGTTGCCTTCAGCTTGGAGCCGCTTGGAGTGATGCTCTTCCCAGAGTTCAAAAACAGCACGTTATGCATTATCTAATGCATGCTCTATTCCTCACACCTTCTCCCTTGAGAGAGCTGAAGTCATTTATTTTTCTCATTCAGTTTGCTCACGGCCCCAACACATTTGAATGAGGGGGGCCTGCATGACAAGATCTTTCTTTAAAGAATTTTCAATTTGCATCTTGCTGAGAGTTGGGAAAAGGGTATTAAAATGGGCATAAAAAATGTAGGACATTATGAACGTGACATTTTGTAAGTGGATGCCGGAGAAATTCAAGTGGCCATGCTTATGTCTCAATTGTGCCCTTGAAATGTGGTGGCGTTACTTTAATGAGATGCATTTGTGTATTGGTTGTCAAGTGCTGGTCGGTTTACTCTTATACACACACACTTCTAATAGCCTCACAGATACAGGGTCAGCGATAGATGTCGGTTCATAGATTATTTACCTCCTGAGGAGTTGGTACCCACAAACTCGAACACAAATCTTTTGTTTGTGATAATGACCAAGATTCTCATCATAGCTTTAAGGTTTCCCACTGACAGATCTGTACAAATAGAGGGAATTAATTGAGTGTAAGCCGAGGAAACAGTCATAATGACAATCCATTCTGCAGCTGTATAATTTTGAAAACACAGCTGTGCCAAATAATTACACTTTCATTTAATCAAAATACTTTGCAGACTGCATGTAGTCTCTACAACTTTAATGATGAATTGAATGTCTTTTACCCTCTGATGTATGAACTATTCATTCATAAAGGGAAAAATATTTTAAAGGGATAGTTCACCCATAAATGAAAATTGTCATCATTTACTCACCCACATGTTGTTCCAAACCTAATTTTTTTTTTTCTTCCATGGAATACAAAAGATGATGTTTGGCAGAATGTTAGACTCGGTCACCATTCACATCTGCTTTTGTGTTGTTTGGAAGAAAGTCATACAGGTTTGGAACAACATGATGGATAGGGAATAGTAAATGATGACTGAATTTGTATTGTTTTATTGAAATATCCCTTTAATGTTTATTTAATCATTCCCAATCTCCCCCTGAGTTGCATTGTAAATTGCAAATGGCAATTTGTATGTTAGAGAAGATCGTGCTGTCTGGACAGTCTGGAATAAAAGATTTAGAAAGATATTCCAAAGTTATTTTGGTGCTCGAGTAGTGCTAACTTGAATTTACATTGACGGTCAAACGTTTGTAATAAATGTACAGATTTTGTTCTTATGGAAAGAAATTGGTACTTTTATTCACCCAAGTGGCATTCATCTGATCACAATATATAGTCAGGACTTTAATAATGTAAAAATTACTATCACAACTTGAAAAAAATTAAACTACTTAAACTTTTTAAACTACTTCAAATAGTTCTCATCAAAAAACCTCCAGCTTTGCAGATCCTTGACATTCCAGCTGTTAGTTTGTCCAGATATTCTGGTGACATTTCACCCCACACTTCCTGTAGCACTTGCCATAGATGTGGCTGTCTTGTCAGGCACTTCTCACGCACCTTACAGTCTAGCTGTCCAGATCCATAACACTCTTTTCCAATTATCTGTTGTTCAATGTCTGTGTTTCCTTCCTCAACTTTAACCTTTTCTTTTTGTTTTTCGGTTATAAATGGAGTTGAGCGGGTAGAATTCAATGAAGCTGTCAGCTGAGGACATGTGAGGTGTCTATTTCTCAAACTAGAGAATCTGATGTACTTATCCTCTTGTTTAGTTGTACATCTGGTCTTCCAAATCTCTTTCTGTCCTTGTTAGAGCCAGTTGTCCTTTGTCTTTGAAGACTGTTGTATACACCTTTGTATGACATCATCAGTTTTTAGTAATTTCAAGCATTGTATAGCCTTCATTCCTCCAAAACAATGATTGACTGATGAGTTTCTAGAGAAAGCTGTTTCTTTTTTGTTATTTTTGACCTTATATTGACCTTAAGACATGCCAGTCTATTGCATACTGTGGCAACTCAAAACAAACACAAAGACAATGTTAAGCTTCATTTAATGAACCAAATAGCTTTCAACTGTGTTTGATATAATGGCAAGTGATTTTCTAGTACCAAATTTTCAATTTAGCATGATTACTCAAGGATAAGGTGTTGGGAGTGATGGCTGCTGGAAATGGGCCTTTCTAGATTTGATCAAATGACTTTTCTTTTTTTTCAAATAGTAATGGTGCTGTTTTTTTACATCAGTAATGTCCTGACTATACTTTGTGATCAGTTGAATGCCACTTTGGTGAATTAAAGTAACAATTTCCTTCCGAAACAGCAAAATCTGTACATTATTCCAAACTTCTTGCCACCAGTGTGTGTTGTCATAAACTATATAATGATGATAGTCATATAGAATTATGAATGTGTGTCAAAGGTAATCACCCATGGTGGTTTGGATGTAACATCACACCTTGAGTAGGTAAATGGCTTTTAACGATCTCTCCACTGTTGTGGGAACCATGCATTAGAGGTTTAAGTTAGGTTGTGAATATACAGAAAGCGTTTTTTAAATACGAGGTTAGAATGTGACAGAGACACTTTGTCTGCGTCCCTGATCTCCTCTCCTGAGCGTAATAATTACACATCTCATCTCCTCCACCTACAGGAGGTCTTCTCAAACATAGTACTCGATCAATATTAAAATGGCAACTCGTTTTGTTCTCAAATTAACGCAGCCTCATGGTTTTAATTAAGCAGAGCAGGGACATTTAAAACTCTTAATGAGTTTCATAATTGCTAGAAAGTTTTTGGAGAGTGATTGGGTTAAAAATGAGCATCTCTAATTGGCGAGGCACTAGATGTCTGTGCGGGACTGATTTTCACCTCCTGTTCCCAGCCACTTACCTGCTCCTGCAGATGTTTTCTCTGCTTCTGACCTTTTTATGGTTTACTTCCACTCAAATTAAGTCCCATTTAAAAAATCCTGCTTTTTTTTTTTTTTCAAGCTGTTTATTCTACTCAATAATGTCTTGAAAAAGAAATCGAAAAAATGGCCAGTGACATATTGGCTGCTGTATTGCAGACTGCATTTTTGTTATAAAGGATGATGCGTGTCATTTCTGTGCCACTAATGGCACATAACAGACTGCTAAAAATAGGTGTTTCCCGAACAATACACAATTAACTGACTTCATGAGGTGTCCACCTGGGATGCTTTTTAAACCATGTTGAAGGATATATTCAATCTAAGGGAATGCGGAGTACTTTTTGGCTGCTTTTCCTTCACTATTTGGTCTAAATCATCCATTTAAAATAAATAAATACAATTTTAGTTCTAAAATTCTAGTAATATTGTACTAGAAATATTATAAGTAATATTTCTTAGCAAATTAATATGTAGGGGCAAGTTATATTTTCTAACAAAACTAAATTTTAAAGCATTTAAGTAGTAGCCTTTAGAGGTTTAAGGAATATTCTGGGTTCAATACAAGTTAAACTAATTCGACAACATTTGTGGCAAAATGTTGATTGCCACAAAAATCCATTTTGATCTGTTACGCTTTTTCTTAAAATAAAATAAAATCTGGGTTACAGTGAGGCACTTGCAATGGAAGTGAATGAGGCCAATCTGTATTCGCGGGCAAACTCTGTAATCCCGCAAAAACAGCAACTAAGTAAATTGGCCTCATTTAATTCCATTTTAAGTACCACACTGTAATCTTTACTCTAAATATTCTAAGTCAGTTCAAAATTATTTATTGTGTAGTCGATTTAAGCTTAACTTCTATTGAACCCAGAGTATTCCTTTAAGATCATGAGAAAAATAAATTCAGGCATGTGTGTCCAAACTTCTGATGGTATTTAACATTTCAGAAATGCAATCTGATCCTCAAAAGATGGAGATCTCTTCTCAATATATAATCCACATTTATAGTTATAAATAAATAAATAAATAAATAAAAATTAAGAGTTACTCAGTTTTTTTTTTTTTAACAGTTGGTCTTGGATCCACAAAGTCTAGGGTCTGTTATTTTAAGTTGTTTTGAGATGAACCTACACATTTTATGCTGAACGTAAACAGAGCCTTACATTTATGTTTATGTGTATATGTATGCATTCAGAGCCCAGGTGTGTTGGCAGCAATGGACACCACCATTCACAAGTCCGTAGGAGAGCGCTTTAAAATCTCAGGATTCCCAACGGTGAAGTACTTTGAAAAGGGAGAAGAGAAGTACACACTTCCACAGCTCCGCAGCAAAGACAAGATCATCGAGTGGCTGCAGAAGTGAGTTACCTCTCTATCAGTCTTCTCCACCCTGCTGTTTGGTTGTTTGTTTGTTTGTCTGTCAAGGACCAACTGTCGGTGTGTCTGGATTTATTGAACCCTGGGATTTTATTTATTTACATTTCTCAGTTTGTACAGTCAAAATTGGTTTGTGCTTCACACTTCTGTATTCCTTCATTCTGATTGGACTGGAGTGTGTCTTAAGTAAATTTACATTATATTAAACATTGAAAAAAATATTTGCAAATCTTCAGTGTTATAACTTATACGAGGAAAACTATTCTGAGTGCACCTTTACATTTACTGAAGATTGGTGTCTTTTTTTATATTGCTGTGATTTGCTAAAAGCAATAAGCCATTTGAGGCTGTGCGTTATAGTGATTTTACCTCGGGTAAGGGGTATTTTTGGCACAAGGTAAAGCGGACACACAGAATTATTGCTTTAATTTCCGTTTGGGCTGTGGTCTTTCATTGTGCACATGTGCTTCATAATGTTGACCCTTGTTTCGTGACTTGTCTTTATATCATCAATCCCTTTTCCCTCTCTTCACCCCTAACTTCTGCTGTCCTCTTTTTACTGTCTCTTTAAATAAGTGGCTAAATTACACCAAAATGCTAAACAAAATGGTATTTCTGCAATGCAGGATTAATTCATGAAATAACACTTCAACATTTTTTATTAAAATGGATGCAAACAGACAGGACAAACTGTTTGTTTGTCGAAATATTTGATCTGTGCATTAGGTCTTGTTGTGTTAATCAAACAACAATATTCACAGTAGTTTTGAGAAATCCTTGAAGGCTGCATTATGTTTTAATTTGTTAATATTTATATTAATATTTACCTTTTAAACAAAGCATTGTTTATTTTCATATTTTTTGCTGTGGTATTCAATAACAAAATGTCAAAATGAGCTGCCATTCATTTTAAAGAAAATAGCACATACACACTTTTCTTCCAAAACATTTTGATAAGTTGAGGCAGTCCAAGTATTTGGAAATGTTCTGGCCAACTCGTTCAGTGTAACATGTCCATATTTAATATGATGACCTACACATACAGTATGTTACCGTTCAAGGACATTTGTGTGATCTTAAGGAAAACCGACTTCATAGAAACATTAAAATGACTGGTTGTTGAAAATGAATTGCAAAAAAGTTAAGTTAGTTTTGAGAAAATTCCAGATGTCACTTGGTTGGATATTTTAATTATGCAATGAAATTCAGAAATGTTTAAATTGTAGGGACCTCAGCATCACGTGTTTAATCGCTGTGAGTCTCTCTCACCTTCAGTCCCCAGGCCCCACCTCCTCCAGAGAAGTCATGGGAGGAGATGCCGTCCAGCGTGAGCCACTTGGGAGCTGAAGATTTCAGGGAATCTCTGAAAAAGAAGAAACATGCCTTGGTCATGTTCTATGCTCCATGTAAGCTGTTTGTTATTAGATAATACTTCAGCTGTACTGTCTGTCTCAACAGATGGATCCAGTCTTTTCTCAGTCTTTATAGAATATTACAGGGAAATAAATCAAAATTTGTTGCTTCCTAGAGCACCATTATGTATGACTGTCTGTGGGAATCCAAGTGGTGTAGAGCTACCCCGGATGCTCATTCAGCTGTCATTTGATCACACTCTGTTCTTCCTGTCTAATCCTTACTTTTCTGTTACTTTGAGGGAATTTGTGTGATCACACTAACAAGTGAAGACTACAATGTTCTCTCACAATGCTAATTGTTACAAAGTAGGGCTGCAACAAACGATTATTTTGATAATCGATTAATCTAACGATTATTAGAGCGATTATTCGACTATTTGCAGATTATTGCAGCTCTTAACCAATTAGTCAGCATGATTTAAAAGGTTGGATTAAATGTGCTTACTAACCATAAAGAGGACAAAATCTTTTAAAAATACCTCTAAATGACATTCACTGAATTAATGGGGAAAAAATATTTTTTATTAAGTTTAATTCGGTAAAGAAATTCACTGCAAAAAAATCCTATTGTTATCAAGTTTTTTCTCTTGTTTTCCATTTAAAATTGTCTAAAAACAAAATGGATTTACTTGAGAAGCAACATATAAGATACTTAGACTTGCTTTAAGAGAATGTATCTTAAATACACAGTAAGTGTATTTTGTATATACATGTGTTGTTTTGACTTGGTTATACTTATACTGCGTGTGCAGTAAAGACAAAATATACTTATATTCAAGATCTATTCTCTAAAAGCAAGTCTAAATATCTTTATATGTTGCTTTTCAGGTGAATGCAGCTTTTTTTTTATAGATATTTTAAAGTATGAGTATTTTTAATATTATATTGAACATTCTCAGAGAACAATTTTTCTTCTGCAGAATATCTGCTAAATTAAATGTAGGTTGTTTTAAAGGAGTTTAATTTTTTTATATTGGAAAACAACCAAAACAAAATCGAATCATACGTGTATTTTGTTGCAATGGGGTGAACACTACCTTTTCTCACCTTTCTGTTCACTTCAATCCATCTTTAACTCACAAAATTACAAACTCTCTCTTATTGATAAAGCTGCTTATTGGCAATTGTCTTCATGATAAGAAATGCACAGTGACACATTTATTATGATTTAATAAGTCACAAGTCATCACGTTATAATCTAGCTGCATTAAGCGTCCGCGCTCGAGGGATGAGCATCCACACGACAGTGTGCTTCAGCCGGGTGCAGTTTAAATCTCTCCCCCTCAGGGACACTTCATGTGACTCATAGAAGAGGCTCTTACCACACAGAGAAATGCCAGTGTCAGAGTTTATATTTCTTTACTTGATCTGCTTCTGTATTATTTGAACATTAATAAAGCCATCAGCTGAAGCTGTATAGAAGGTTTCGAGTGTATCTGGACTGTGATCTGTGTAATTCTTCCTCTCCTCAGTCAGGCGTGATCTGCAGTGCTGCACTCGCGCACCATCATTACAGTTTAATGTGATCTCATGTTACGTTAAATGAGATCAAACGACTATTCGACAACTGAATTTTTGTTGCCAATTTTTTTATTGTCGATAATGTCGACTAATCATTTCAGCCCAATTACAAGGAGACATGTTTGGGTGAATGTCACCGAGCCTGTCAAGAAAATATCTGGATAATATTTCACCTCAATATCTAAAGAAATACTTAGAAATGATATTTTGTATTAGGAAAATGAAGGACCATTTAGAATATGTTTTGCTTTGTGACATGACAATCTCCCCCCTTCTCATTCCTGTAAAGTTTTCGGATGAAAGGCACCATTCCATTAGCAGGAAAGTGAGCCGCTCTCCGATGTAAAAGCAACTTTGTTAATTATACAGCAGGGTTTTTGCATGCTGAAGATTTAATTAACACCTAGCTACCCTAATAATAGTGGTAGAGCTCTAAAGTGAGCTTGATAGCTAAAACAAGGTGTTCTTAGCAGAGGGTATCAAGCTGACTTAAGGACTTCAGTTCTCATAAGCCACCAATCCCTTATGTCAGTGTCAAATCTAGACAACTCCAGTGCAATTTTAAACCCATCTCCTCTGTTTGATAGCAATGTTCCTTGAATGTTCGCACCGACAGAAAACGGCATAGAAGGAAGACTCAAAAATATACAGGGAAAAGGCAAATAATTGAATCGTAAATGATTATAATATTGGATCTGATCAATGCAATGTTTTGCTCGGCAAGAACTAAAATTAATTGGAGGAAACATTATTAGGCACCGCAGAGTTGGGCTTGACACACCAGCCGATAAATCCTCTTGAGACAAAATTTCTTCGTTCTTGAAATGAAAAATGATTATTTGCTGTTATTTTAAGAACTTGTTTTACACATAATTGGAGTTCTTGATTCGAGTATCTGACTGGGCACTATGACAGATTCACATTGACCTTGCACGAGTCTGGAGGTCTGCCCAGCCTTACTGCTCTCCATATAATGGCAACAGAGCCAAAAGGAGGGTGCGCAACTTTATGCTCCATTATTTATAATGATCCTTGTGCCTCTTAAATTGGAAGCCTTGTTCCTTACACAAACATCCCTTTGTTTGCTGCCCTGCTCATTAGGACTGCACCATTATCTATCATTCATTTCTGGAATTACTTCAATTTAAAATCTCGCAATGTGCAAACAAGGTTGCATGACAAACTAAACTAGCGCAATAAAGGAAACGGTTGTGTAGCATTTAGCAGGTTTTTAGTTTTACGCAGCTGTTTATTCGATGGAAGCTGTGCCTATACAAACATTTATCAGCAAATTTCTTGCATAATTCATAAGAATGAATTGTATCAAAACCACCTTGCAAGAACATGTTGCAAATAAACATTTAGGAGTTTTGAAGACACAGATGCCATCATCATCTGCAGAGTTTGATGGTTGTACATTGCCTCAGAAAAACCCAGTTGGTCTGTCTATAAGAAGAATAAAGCGAAATTTGACTCACCGTTTAGATTAATTTGGTCCTTTCTCATGTCTTTTAAACCTGTTATTGACTGGCAGTGATGGGTTGTGTGTGTGTTTGTCAAAAGGTATCGTTGTGTTAGAAATATCTTTTGTATTTTATAGAATTCAGTCATTGTTTCCTGCTAATTGGCTTTAAATGGTCAGCACTTAGCGCTTATTTTAACCTTCGGTTTTCAAAGCGCTTTACACAATGACTCATTTTCCCATTCACACACACACTCACACATCAATGACGGCAGAGCTGCCATGCAAGGCGCTAGTCTGACATTGGTAGCAACATGGGGTTCAGTGTCTTGCCCAAGGGCACTTCGGCATGTGGAGTCATGTGGGTCAGGAATCAAACCGCCAACCCGCTCTACGACCTGATCCATATCAATGGATGTTTATCCATTTGTGCATGCTGTGATGTATCAATTCTTGCATTTTGTTGTGAGTATTATGAGGTGAGACAGCTTGATGAATAATCATATATTACTGTTTTCTCCAGGGTGCCCTCATTGCAAGAACGCTGTCCCTCATTTCACGACAGCAGCCGAGCTTTTCAAAGAGGACCGCAAGGTATTTATGGAGATTTTCAGCCTTTCTAGAAAACAAACATTCTCAAATTGTGACTCCCTGGTTCTTTCAAGCACAATGAAGCTATCGCTCATATAGACCGTTTTCAGACAAACCAGAATGTAAAGCAATATTTTGGGTTCAATATAATTTAAGCTTAATCGACATCATTTGTGGGAAAATGTTGTTTACTACAAAAACATATTTTAAACTCATCACACTTTTTCTTTAAAAAATAAACGCAAAAATCTTAAAAGTTAAAAATTAAAGCCACAAAACCAAGATGTGATCAATTTTCATGTTCACATGTTCTAAAAACCTTAAATTAAGCCTAAAACCTTAAAATGATCATAAAAGCGATGGTTTAAACAACTTTACAGCTCAAATAATACACAAGTTAAAACAGAATTATTCTTGTAAATTCTTTTATAAAATTACGTTTCTGCCATTTTAAATCCTCCAAAAATTGTCTCCATTCACTTCCATTGTAAGTGCCTCACTGTAACCTTGTTTTTGCTGTTTTTTATAAAGGAAGGGACGAGTCGAAATATTTTCTTGTGGTTATCAACATTATGCTGCAAATGCTGTCAATAGAGCTTAACTTGTGTTGAACCCTGGATGTTCTTTTGTAATGTTGTTTTTATTTGTTTCCCCCTCCAGAACATTTGCAAGATATTTACTGTCACAGTCTCTGTGCTCTCTGTTGATGTTGGCTTTGGATGTCTGAGTCAAGCCTTTACCACTTTCCAAATCTATCTATTTTTCTCGGGGGATTTCTAGATAATTGTCTTGCATTGTCTTGGTCTACATTGCAGTTGTTGTTTTCTTTTTAAGTAGAGCTGCCTCTGAATGACATAGGAGTTGTAAAGGAGTTGTTCATCGAGAAAGTCCACTTAAGTCAGAGTCTATATATAGTAGCGTGTAGCAAATGATGTTGCCTTGGCAATTTGTTTCGTCAGTGTAACTTTTAAATTTGCACGTTGCTTTCACGTTAACGGGTGCCGATGTTTCTACTTTTTCTCACCGTGCTTCTGACACATCTCTCTTCCAGAGTAATAACAGATTCATCCTTCACTCCCTCTCAAACATCTCCTTACTGAAATTTTAACCTTTCTGTGAAACTTCCACTGTTCCAAAAAAAACCCTCTGAAAATAGCTGTTTCTCTTTTGAATCCACAGAGGCCCCGTTAAAAACACTTGACTTGCACTTGTCTTCTTCAACTGCAGGCATTTATCACTAGCTGCAAAACAGAGATGTTGAATTGTTGTTTGCGAATGTCTAAAATTCATCAGGCACAACGTCAGCCTGCTTTACTCTCCCAATAGCTCTTTGGTTTAAATGCATGCATAATCGCTATTCAGATTAACAGCATTTGGAAAATCACCGTGCCAAGATCAGAATAGAGCCAGAGACATTTTCTTCTTTTTTTTTTTTTTTTTTTTTCTCGTTGGATTTTAAGCTAACGCCTTTAAAGAAAGATATTATTAAAACCAGCTATTGCTTGTCTGAAGAATGAAAGTTCTGTTCGAAAAGCTCCATCTGCTGGTTTCTCCAAACATTCAGCCAATTCAAAACATTAATTTTTAATCCATATTCATAGTTATTTTTCCCACATGTATAATATCTTGAGTGGTTAGAAAATGATGGAGTTCAGGCTTCTGTAGGCACCAACTGGGCTTTGTGTAGAACGTCATTTCCCAAATATGAAACTCTCTCTTCTGATCGTTTGGATTTCCACTTTACATTTTGCATTTCAAACTATGCACAAATATGATTTGGATCAAGTTTGTAAGAAATAGATCTTGCTGTTTAGACTGCAAACAATTTGAAAATGGTTTTAATTTTGATAGAATCTTAATGAATTCTGAAGTGATTCTGACTCTTGACAGTCAAACAAGGAATATACAGTACATCATGCTTTGTTTAGGTCTTAAAAAAAGGTTTGTAGTCCTGGTTTTACATAACATGCAATATTCTCCCTCTGGTTCCACTGTTGATCCTCTGTTCTCATTAGTGCTCATTTCCGTTATGTTCGGTGGATTAGTAAACATCGTAAATGACCTTCTACCAGTGCAGGGCTTAGAACATAATTTATTTCATTCTTAATGTAAAGCCTCTTTGCACTCCATTGCCTCTGCCCAATAATTAACAATTTTGTTGTGAAGTCTACCAAATGCATATTTACAAGTGGTCCAATTAAATCGCTGAGTTTTAAGATTGGGGAATATGAAGAAATTCATAATAAAAATTAAAGTTAAATAATACAATTTAAAGTTAAATCTAAAGAAAATGTGTATTATCAGGGCATTCATTAATTATAATATATAATTACAATAATTTAATTGGAGTTTTTTTTTTAAATACATGCTCTATACTTGGAAGCACATGCAATTTAACCTGTCCTCAAGAAGTCACAATGTTAAACTGCCAAACAAAGTGTTTAAAAATGCAACAAATTCATAAATATCAAATGAAAGGTGGGGATCTGTAAGATATCAAACAATACATGAAGTAAACTTTAAATTATATTGTCCATAAAAAAACTGCCTATTAAAGTTATTTCCTCACTTTGTGTCAATTCCATCAGATTTTTAAAAAAAAATTTTTATCCTCAGTAAATCAGACAGTGTCGTGGTCAGCGAAACTCTGAGTACCCATTTCCCACTTCCTGCTCATGGTGGCTGCAACAGTAGAACACATAGGGCATATGTCTGATAAGGTTAATATCTCTGCGCCCAAAGCTTCAACAAAAGATGTTCGCCACAATGTCAGTCACCATTCAGTCACCATTCACTTTCATTGCTGCTTTTTCATACAATGACATTGAAGGATGACTGAGACTACAATTCTGCCTAGCAACAAAAGGGTGATTTAAGTAATAGTGAAATGTCACTTTAATACAAAATACAAAGAAAAAATAAGGATTTCCGTCTCTTCTGTAATATTCATGAGCTTGCTGGCTGTTTAATTTAGTTTGTGCACTGACTTGGTCTCTTTCTCTGTAAGGTTGATAATTACTCTCTGAGAAAGATCCGGGGTGCCTTTGTGAATTACTTTTTTAACCCCATCCATCTCATAAACCACCCTCTGTAAGCACAAGATCCAGAGTATCCTCACAGGCCATGCTTCTTGTGTTGCTTACATCCACTTATTGGTGAGGTTATAGAAAGATCAGTCAAGTGCCAACAGGGTATTCCACCAACACTTGAGGATCAATACCAGATCTGGCCGGCAATCTTTGAATAAACAATCTCTTTCCTTTCCATTTTCTCCTTTCAGTGTAGTGGAAGACTGAATAATGAAGGGCAGATTCATGTCAACCTCCAGTGAAACCCTGTAATCTCTGAAGATCACTTCTCATTAATTGTTGAGGCTTACATCAGCAACATCAGGGATATTTGAGGGGGAAAATACATTTAGAGTGGGACTGATTGAATCATGTAAAGTGGGTGATACATCAGACTGATCAGATTGTGAATTGGACAATAGGAGGTCAAAAGTTCTGCTGCTGAAGTCGGTCTGTCCTTACCAGAATTCAAACTGCCCGGAATGGCCGAAGCTGGAAGTGTTGAGGTGAAATACTCACTGGGTGGCGCCAAAAGCGAGCTGTATTTTTAGTTGTAAATAATGAAATGCAGTCAACAGGAATCGTATTTTATTATCCATACGGCCAATCCTAAACCTTACCGTCAGTGAGGTAAATGTCATTTTAAAGTACAAATTTAACCTCTGAATCATGCTTGCCGTTCTTTATGTGAACGGGATTATTTCCTGGTTCCCAAACCCATGTTGCGGAGTGTACATGATTGATTCCTGGTTTCCAAGGGACCAGAACCCATGTCTCAGAGATTGCTCTCGCAAAGTGCTGTCAGTAACACCACAGGAAAATGTCTGAATTGATGCATGTTTGATGCAAAAATGTCTGATAGGGGATGCTGCTTGTCAGTAATTCGGGAGAATGTGGGAAATTTCAGGGTACATGTATATTTTGGAAGCAGCATATCAATATTCTGTTATCCACGTAATATCCAATAACGTGTTCGTTACATAGCAGAAGCCAGGTGGTTGAAGGTGTTGAAAAGATGAGTGAAATAAGCAGAAATGGAAAGTTGTTTCAGTGTGGAGGTCAGTTCTGATTTCCTATCTCAAGAGTGAGAATACCACATGATAATTTCACAAGATTTATTCCTGTAACTAGAATGTGAATGAACTGATGTGATAGTATCCCGTCAAACCGTTCGCCATGAGGAGACAGGGTGATTTGTTTTCATCTTTGAATGATATATTGCAATGAACACAGGTAAACGGGGCTTAAATACAATTGTTACACCTTGACAGCATCATCTTTGTAGCAGAACTAAAAGCAAAATGAGTGAAATATCCCATCCGCCAAGAGACATTTATGGTTCATTTGTTTATGTTTCCTTAACTGCTACCATGCGATATCCTGGACATAAATCTCTGTTCTTGTTTTTGTGCTGTGGTGTTTGTGACAAAGAAAAACTTTGGTGCTTAAAACTGCCAGGTTCATTGTAACAGGACTGGTCGGTATGGGCATAGCCGGGTCCTGAGGATGCACGGCCAGTGGTGGGAGGGAGAGTGAGCGAGCGAGCGAGGGGGAGAGAGAGAGAGAGAGAGCGCACGTGTGGACGGCTTCTCTGTGCATCAATGATGTGTCGTCATGTTTTCAGTTCAGCGTTTGTGTCAATTAAAGTGTTGTTGTTTGTTACTGCAGTTCCCGCATCCTCCTTTCCCGAACTGTTACATTTTGATTCTTTTGCCATATCAGAAGATGTTTTATACACAAAAGACAATAGTCATAAGGAAGACTCAAATACACTGCCATGCAGTCTTGTGGATTATTGAGTAATGTATTAAGTCTCTGTAAACCAACCCAATAGAGATTCACAGTATTGCTCTATTTATCCAACACTATACAATATATCTCAATGGAGATTTACTGTGCTCGATTCGTTCATATATACAGCTTTCTCTTGGGAGAGTAAATCTTCCCTAGAGCTTGGCTGTCTCAATGGGAGTTTAGGAGCATAAACAACATAGTTATATAATTCCTCACCACATCCAGATGGACAGGGATGGATGGGCACTAACAAAACAAGTACCTGTTACCATGTTTTGCACTTTTACAATTGTTTTCTTTGAAGTACCATTTAAATACCGAACTGACTTTCAGCACATTAAATTTTATTAGTAAATGTGTTTTATGTTTGACATAGCTACTGTTGTGCCATGCTTGCCCATTTTAATACCACTGCATCATATATATCAAATTACCATCTGTATTATCTCAGTATTTTTAATGGTTGTTTGTCTATGACATAGCTGAGTTTCATGTCAAATGAATCATTCTTTCATTCATTTCAGATCGCATATGTTGCAGTCGACTGCACAAAGGGACAGAACCATGAGTTGTGTAAACAGGAAGGGGTTGAGGGCTACCCAACATTCAACTATTACAACTATGGCAAATTCAGTGAGAAGTATAATGGAGAAAGAGGTGTAAGTGTTATTTCATGAAAATTATCTGTATGTAAATCAGTGGCCCTGTTGGGACACTTATTGAATTCACTTGCATTTATTTTAAAGATAGCACAAGCACACTTTTCAAACAAAACATTTCACAAAATGTTTTGTAAGGTTTTACATAGAATATGTATTTGGACTCTTTCTTGTTATCAAACTTACTGAACAACACCTGTACTTACTCTGTTTGGACACCTGTGTAAACGTGAGGGGAACTGACTTAATAGATATATCAAAATGTATTTTGCAACCTGTTGGGTAACATTAATTTCAAAAAGTCTATCATCATGTTTGCAAATACCACTGGCTTTGTCTATGTATCCAATGACTTTTATGGATTTTTAAAGGGATAGTTCACCCAAAAATGAAAATAATTTACTCCCCCTCATGCTATCTCAGATGTGTATGACTTTCTTTCTTCAGCAGAACACAAACATTTTTAGAAGAATATCTCAGCTCTGTAAGCCAATACAATGTAAGTCAATGGTGTCCAGAACTTTGAAGGTCCAAAAGGGATATAAATGCAGCATAAAAGTAATCCATAAATCTCCATTTCTCCATGTCTTCAGAAAAGATATGATAGGTTTAGGTGAGATACGGATCAATGTTTATATTTTTACTGAAAATCTATACTTTCAGCAAGCTAAAGGTTGTGGCTGGTCAAATGTGGAGATTGATAGTAAAAAGAAAAATGAATTAAATATTGATCAGTTTCTCACCCACAACCTATTATATCGCTTCAGAAGACATTGATTAAACCACTGGAGTCTTATGGATTACTTTTATGCTGCCTTTTTCCTTTTTAAACCTGAGTTCTGGTCACCATTCACTTGCACTGTATGGACCTACAGAGCTGAAATATTCTTCTAAAAAATCTTCATTTGTGTTCTGCAGAGGAAAGAAAATCATACACATCTAGATTGGCATGAGGGTGAGTAAATGATGAGAGAACTTTCATTTTTGTGTGAACTATCACTTTAAGTGTGCCTTAAGTGTCCAAATACATTTTAGTGCCACTGTAAAAATTTAATTGGTGAACTGTTATGCAAGTAATTTCTCATTGCATACACTATTAACAACCTGCAGGAAGCTGGTTTCACAGGCTTCATGCGAAATCTCAGGGGCCGAGACCAGGAGAAAGTTGGCAAACGGAAGGAGGAGCTCTAATTGTGGGGTTGTGGTCTTGTACGTGGGAGGAGCCTATCATTGCACTGTGACTTGGGCAGGAACATCCCAGCACTGACTTGAAAACCTCAGCTAAAAAGTCCATTTTTTTTATTATTTTTTTTAATACAGCTGTGCCCTTATGTTTGGAATACCACTGTACAACCATCTGACCATTTATGACACTGCATATTTTTTTGTTTTGTGAAATTGTCCAAATACTGTGACTTAAGTTACTGAAATCTACATGTGAAATCTATGCAATACTGGGCCCTCATTCCCTAGGGGCCTGTACATGTGTTGGGTGGCTGGTCTTTGTGGAGAAAGCCAGTTATTGCCAGGGTGCATTGTCATCATTCCCTTTCCAGTGAGGAGGGATCATATGTTCAGTCGTATCTGCAAATATTTTTGTATCTTATTTTGGAGAAAGTTGTTGTTGCTCAACTTTGTGGCCTTAAATTTTTGGATAACTGTGTTATCCAAACCGTGCAGTGCATCTTTGACAATATTATGGGGAAATAGTAGGGCCAAAATACAGCAGAGAAAATACAAGAACATGTATTCAAGCAAGTAGTTTTTATTTTCCTTGTCTTATGTTTCATAATGGGTTGTGACAGAATAAAATGACAAAACAGGAAAATGCCAAAAAAAACCAAAAAAACATTTTAGATCAAAATAATTGTTTCCATAAGCGAGGACTGCAATTCTGGGCCCTTCGTGTTCTTTTATAAATGAATGTTCCACGTATGTTGAAAATCATGCACCAAAGTCTTGTCTGGTTTGTATGTGTAGTCTGGTTATATAGTCTATGACTTTTGCTGTATCCTCCCATTGCTGAATTACAACACCATTTTAATGTATTATTTAATACACATTTAACACTCTTTATGCCTTGTCCTAGACAGATGCAATGCTATAAAGCGAGAAAAGTAGTTTAGATCAGAGATTTTATCCTCAACTGCCGCACCCGGCACCGAACAACAAGACATTTTGTCAATCGTTCGGCACGGCCATAGTAAAATCTCATTGTCCAAAATCGTTCTCCACATAAATGCATATTAAACGTCATAAGCTAATGTTCTGATTGGCTGTGAATTTATTTAGCCCAACGTGACACAATCAAAAACGACCTAGCAGTTTACCATACAGAGTGAACAAACCAATTGTTTTCCACTGGAAAATTGTCACATCGCACATGATTAAGACACTGTGTTAAAGCACGGGAATTGGAACTGTAAGTGATAATGGGAACCATACAGCATAACGCATCAGACTTAGTACCTCCATTTATGCAGGATGGAGATGGCTTATTCAAAGTGATAGACCACTCAAAAATGTAAAGTGCTGTTATCATTTACTATACTTTATACAAAGCGAGATGTTAGGCAGAATGTTAGCTTTAGTCACCATTCACTATTATTGTATGAACAATTTGCAATAAATGTGAATGGTGACTATGGCTGTCAGTCCCTACAGTTTGCTCAAAATCTCCTTTTGTGTGCCACAGTAGGAAGAAATGTATATGTGCTTGGAACATGATGGTGAGTACAACAGAATAAAAATTTTGGGGGAACTATTCCTTTAAGGTATATTTGAATGATGCTTATTTAACAGTTTTGCTGAATGCCTCCCAACCAGGTGTTGGCATTATTCCTGATACCAAAACCCTTACCAATATCTCTGTGGCAACTGAACTACTGTGTAGAAAAAAAAAAAACCTGCTCTAGGCACTATACATATTTAATGGTCTTGTAGCTGAACTTTTGTTGTATAATTCAGAGGATTGGTCCGTTTCATTATAAATAAGGTTCTCAGGGATGCTGAAACACAATTGAAGAGAGCTCACGCACCATTGTAATTTGCAATTCTAATGGGTGTTCACTATTCACATCGCCGAATTATGAAATGTTTACATGTGTCTTTGGGAGATGGAACACCAAAATCATTGAACCTTTTATTCTGTTTACATTGCCTTGCCAAATTTGTGGCAAGAAGTACTGAATAAAACATGATGAGCCAAGGAACTCTGAGGCATAGATGTCAAGTATATGCAAGATGATGGTTTTAAGTTTTAACGGATAGTTTAGTCACTAATGAAAATTCTGATATCATTAACTCACCCTCATGTTATTTTGAACCATATTACTTTTTCTTCAGTGGAACGCAAAGTAGAATGTTAGGGACTGACAGTCTTCGTCATCATTCACTTTCATTGTAAGGAAAAAGATGCAATAATGGTGACGTAGGCTGTCACTCACTGACTGCGCAATATTTTCTTTTGTGTTCAGCGGAAGTCAGACATGAGGGTGGGTAAATGATGGCCGAAATTATTGTTTTTTTGGGGGGTAAACTATCCCTTTAAGGGATCACATTTCATATCGCATAGCCAAATGTAAAATGTTCCCATTAAGGGAAAGGGTACAATCTAATCCATGATAAGCAATGGTCCAAAACAACATATTAAATGAACACTTGTACAGATTTGTCTCACTACCTGCCACTGCTGTAGAGACATGGCTCATTTGTGCTTTGGCATTTCCATCAATAGATGAGTGGTCAGGGGCCTTCATGTGGTTTCACTGACTTATTCTATTATAGGAAATTCTGCTTTGTCTAATCCCAAAGGTCCATGGATTGTGGGAGCTACCACAATGATGCCAAGAAATCACTTTCACTTTTGTTGATTTGATTTTTTTATTTTTTGTGCCCGGCCATATGTAAAGTTTTGATGCATTGATGAGCACAATGCAAAATAAAGGCATACATTTCCAAGAACCATTGTCAAAATTATTCAGCACACACAACTAACATTATGTAAATATTGCATCCTATTTGCAAGTGAGTAATAATAACTTAATTTATATAGCACCTTTTAGCAATTCAGCTCAAAGTGCAAAACATAAAATAGAAATACACTAAGTAAAACACAAGGTAAAAACAAAAATTTACAAAGTAGTAAAAGCAATTTTACAAAATTTAGTTTTTTAACAAGACCTAAAAACAGACACCGATTCAGCAGATATAATGTCCCAGGCCAACCTGTACCATAATTGTGGAGCCTTCACTACTAAAGCTCTATCAACTTTTGCTTTGTATCTGAACCTTGGATCATGACAAGATCTAAGAGGTCTAACTATTTCATATGGTCTTAAAAGTTCTGCTAACTAACCATGTAATTAATGCCTTAAATGTAATAAATAAAATCTTGAAATCAACCCTAAAATGAATTGGTAACCAATGCAAAGAAGCTAAAACTAAAGTAATATGAATGAAAGACCTAGTTTGTGTCAAAAGTCAGCATTTTGCACTGATTGTAGTCATGTTAAAGTGCTTTGATTTAAAGTTTAAACAGTGCATTTCAATAATCTTGTTGAGACTAAATAAAAGCATGAATAAGCTTCTCTGTATCCTTAAAACTCAAAACCTGTCTCACCTTGGAAATGTTCCTTAACTGATAAAAACAAAATTGAACTACCTGACGTGGTATTCAAAATGTATATTTGTGACAAAATAGATGGCCAAATTTCTCACCACCATTCGGGACCAATTTTTTTATATCTGATATACACTCATGGAAAACATTTAAACTAGACAGATCATTGGGATTCAATGACAAGACTGTAGGTCACCTGCATAGCATTGCAAATGTATGTAGTATTTGCGAATCACAGAACCAAGAAAACCATATGGGCCCTAGTAGGGATCCTTGCGGAACAACACAATTTAATGTTGAAGAGGAGGACATCTCATCTCCAACAGATACTACAAATTAACTATTCAACAAATAGGAAACAAACTAGACTAAAGCCATCCCAGATATTCCCACTCATCTCTTTAATGTATTAATCAAAATTGAATGATCAACTGTATCAAATGCTGCAGTTAAATCAAGCAACACTAAAATGGAGCACTCTCCAGTGTCCTCCACCATCAATTTGTCACCCTAAGAAGTGCAGTTTCTGTATTATGGTTTTCTCTAAAACCTGAATGAAATTTCTCAAAAATATTGTTATCTTTCACCTCCTAAATGAACATAATACTTCTTGCAAAATGTTTAGATGAGCAAGGCTGTAGCATCTGTATTACTATTGCTCATATTTGTGGTTAGATGTTTTTCAAAATCCCTTTACCCAAATATTAAACTGTGGCATGAAACTTGTGTACCATTTGTGCTATGTACATGAATGTTACATCAAATCATCATACATTGAGCTCAGATGTTGTTCACACGTAGACAGTCTACTTAGCAAAGTCCTGAAGTATCTCAGAGATCATTTTATTGAGTTCTTACAGCTGCAAGGTAAGTTGAATGTCTCCAGCCTCAACCCGTATAAACTTCAAGAATTTTCTGGTTGGCTGCAAGGTAAAGCGCAACAACAGCGTCTATCCAGTAGACTAGTTGAATGTTATCAGAAGGAGAGATCTTCCAACTCAATTTATGAGAAGGCTCCAACTTGACCTAAAGGATAGGGTACTTCAGTCAATCATGGTGTTGAACCCCAAAATGCAAAATCGCCCAAAAAACTTGAGAAAATCCAAAGTGTTCTGCCACAGCAAAGACCATTACATAATGCAATGCAAAGAAATTAAAGATCAATCTACAGACAGCCTCATGCAATGAATAGCAGAGGGAGAATGATGCTAGAAATGCGGCTGTTCCTACTGTCCAGAGGATTGTACTCTAAAGAAACCATGTGGAATCTCTGGAGAGATACATCTTCAAGTCATCCATGGAGTCACTAAACAGCGTGACAAAGTAAAATCAACCAATGCATTGAACAGTCGGATCTATCTTACACCGTCAATTCCCTCAAGTCAAGTGTTATTGAAAGTTCTACCTGTGCTCCTGCACAATAAAGACATCAAAATTGAGACCTTTGCAATATTGGATGATGGCACAGAGTGTACCATGCTTTTACCTGCTGCTGCACGACAGCTTCAGCTAAAAGGTAAAGAAGAAACTCTAGCATTACGTACTATCTGTCCTGATGTCACGTTCCTCACTGGCTAAGTTGTTACTTTCGAGGTGTACCCTAAGGTCAATCCAAGAGTCAGATACAGAATACAGAATGCCTTCACTGCTGATGGTTTAGATCTAGCAGAGCAGAGCTACCCAGTCTAAGCGCTTCAACGCAGATATGCCCACTTAAGATGAATTCCATTGCAGTCATTCAAGAATGTTCTGTCCATTTTACTGCTTGGTTCAGTTTTGATTGGTTGGTGCTTGGTTGAGTCTTGATCACTGCAGCAGAAACAGTCCAAGTAGATAATCATGTAGGACCAGTCGCAGTTCTTACAAAACTGGAATGGGTTCTTCAAGGTCCAGAGGGTCTTCCAAATTGAGCAACCTCCAATCATCAGAGTTATTTCATTACCGCATCAGCAGCGTATGATACTCTCTATAGAGATGTGGAACGATTATGGCAGCCTTTAGAGCACAGCCTAAAGTTCCTCAAATGGCAGATTTGCCATCGGCTCGCCTACATATCTTCTGCCCACCTTTCTTCTCAACAGGCGATTGACTGCTTCAGGCCATTCATTGCTAAGATTGGAAGATGTAATTATAAAAGTTGGGGGTGATTTTTAAGTGCTTAATGACACGTGAAGTTCATTTGGACCTCCTCAATTCAATGGACACGTATACCTTTTTACTAGCCCTTCGCAGATTCT
This sequence comes from Moxostoma hubbsi, assembly GCA_032164185.1. Taxonomy (NCBI): domain Eukaryota; kingdom Metazoa; phylum Chordata; class Actinopteri; order Cypriniformes; family Catostomidae; genus Moxostoma; species Moxostoma hubbsi. The sequence continues at coordinate 8,587,638 of JAVLUX010000011.1, read as the reverse complement.
TTGCTCGGCAGGGCAAACCAGCAGAGATAATTTCAGATCCAGGTACAAACTACAGAGGTGCTTTGTTCAATCAAGAATGCCCTCCAAGTTGCAGTGAGAACATATTCAGAGGACTTACTTCACATCATCCTAGTTGAGGTGGAAGGTATTCTCAATTCCAAGCCGCTAGGATACTTTTCAGCTGATGTAGCTAATCCTGACCCTACCACTCCTAATATGCTTCTCATGGGGCAGCGGAATGCTTCCTTGGCTCAAGCCATTTATGCTCCTGAGTCTATAGGTGACATTGTCAGTACTTGATTGATCAGTTATGGATTCGTTACCTAAGAGACTACCTGCCAACACTTCAGTCCTGCTGCAAATGGCAGCAACCAGCAGGGTCCCTTATGCTGGATACAGTAGTAATGATAGTTGATTCTAACCTACCATGAGCCCAATGACCTGTAGGTCGTGTGGTGAAGCTCATGCCAAGTAGAGATAAATTCATACGAGCTGCTGAGATTTAAGTGAAGGATAAATTCTACACCCATCCTGTAGCCTGTCTTGTCCCACTTTCAGGACTCCAAGATAATACAGAGAACTCACAACCATAAGAACACTATTAATCTGCATATTTGTTTCTCAAATGTGGGGGCAGCTGTACAGAACTCTCTATGTTTGTTCTTATAATGGAGATGTGCACAGAATAATTGCTAGGCGGAGCTAAGATATGCTACTCACGTTGATATGGAAATTGAGTAGTCAGTGAATGAGCGTATCACCATAGTGTTGCATCAGCCATTCTGACTGGAAGATTCTCTGGATTGCTCGTGTTTTAGGAACATTGTATGAGTAACAGATGAAGTAAGATCACTGTTATTTACTTTGTTATGTTATATATTGTCTGACTATATGCTAGAGATACAGTTTGTATGTTCAGTTCATTTATATCAGCCTGATCTGTTTATCACACTTGAGTTTTGTGATGTAATACACAATGTTGATTCTCTAAGGAGTTATTAACATAATATAGTGATCATTGTAGATTGTATATGAGAAGAGAATGCTCCAGAACACTGAGTTATGTTATTTACATTCAACGTGTGTAACTGATGACACTTCAGTAATACTTTGCAACTTCTCTACAGTATTCTCTATTGTTCTAGAAACCTTACATATGTCCTCCTTACACATGTCCTTCTTACACATGTCCTCCTTACACATGTCCTCCTTACATGTACATCTTCATATGTCAACATCAGAGCAATCATTAAAAGAATATATCATCTATCTGTCTTCTAATAGGAACACTGTGGCGGTCAGTGCATACCAATCCAGCAATTCTAATCCTAATTCGGAACACTTCCTATACTCCTCGCCTCCCGTAACATGAGATCTTTATCGGATGATCTCAGAAATTTGGCCAGAATTGATTGGGGCCTGTCTCCCTCAGTGGATCGCTGAGCCGTAATCCTGTGAGCTCACTCAATTTCCAGTTTATGGTCTGTTATGTCGAGCAGACTCAGAAAGAGCCCGTCCAGGAATTTCACCATATCCTGATCCTCCTTGGCCTCTGGAATTCCAACAATACAGATGTTATTCTGCCAGATTTGGTTCTCCATGTCCTCCAATTTCTCCCAGACATGCTCCAAATCCACCTTGGTCGCTTGTGGATTAGCAGATAATCCATGGGGCGGCTGTGGCTCAGGTGGTAGAGCGGGACGGCCGCTAATTGCAGGGTTGGCGCACATGACTCCACATGCCGAAGTGTCCTTGGGCAAGACACTGAACCCCAAGTTGCTCCCAATGACAGGCTAGTGCCTTGCATGGCAGCTCTGCCATCATTGGTGTGTGAATGTGAATGTGAGAGTGAATGTGTGAATGGTACACAGTTAACCTCTAAGGTTAAAAAAGGAGCAATATTTACCATTTACCATAATTCCCACTCAGATGACTCCAGAAAATGTATCTGTTTCTCGACATCCCCCACTCTTGTAACCACATCAGTGCATTTCGTCTCCATGGCAGTGATTAATTAACGTATTACAGTAAGATCCTCCAAGTCAGCAATGACCTTCGTCAGCATTGTTCAACATTTCTCACCGATTTTGCCTAATTTCTCCCACCAAATCGACTCTCGGGCTCGAAGCCTCTACGGGGTGTCAGCTTGAGCACGTAAGTGTCTTTTAATGTCTCCAGAGCCTGAAGATTTGGAATTATTTGACATATTGTCCTCTTTGATATATTGTCCTCCTACAACAGTAATGGAACATAGTGTATCTAATCTCACCTGTTTATGACATTAATAGTGTTAAAACTAGCAAAGTTCACAGAGCTCGCCGTTCACACATTCAAACCTCGTATGGCATCACGAGACTCCCCTGTGCTTGTTTACTTTTGAATTTTTTGCATTTAGAATATGAATAGTCTTAATCTATATGAATATTCCATCAATGTAATTCTATGCCCTTTTTCCACATTTTTGATTGCCTGCTACGAGAAAACTGTAAATCCAATCCAAAATTAGACGAGACAGACAGCAACACAATAAATCCAAGTCCACACTAATATGTTTTCATTTGAAACACATTAATGTTGCTACGTTTACACCTCTCATCCATACTAGAACGCTGTTTCCCTCCACCGAAAACTGAGCATTTCGAAAACGCTCTCATTGCCGCATACTTTGGAAAATGATGATGTTGGGAAACTGAAATTAGACTTTTTAGTGTCGATGTGGCCTAAGTCAAAACAGTCAAAACAAAGTCTGTACTGAGTTTGTTTGGATTAGCTTGAAAGCTGTAGGAGGAGTTTTTACTTGTTTTGTTATTTGTATAGGTATTTTGGAAAAAAAAAATGTATAAGTCTAAAGTGTAGAACAGTATATTGGCTTTTTAAAGCCAACATAATTAAATAAGGTCTCCTTAATATATCTGCGTACTGATTTATTTATTTGAGACTGACCAGGGTTGGACAAGATTCAAGGTTTGTTGTTTTACATTTACATTAATGCATTTTGCAGATGCTTTTATTTGAAGCGACATGTATTCAACTATAGATTTTTTTGTCAGTGCATGCATTCCCTAGGAACCAAAATTTGTGTTTCTAAGCCTTAGTGTTTCTACCAGTTGAATGCAAACACTTGCATTTCAGCAGAGCATTGTTTCACCTTTTGGAAGAAAATGAAGTGTCCAAGGAAATATTCAATAATACAAGTCAGTGGGATAAATTTTGCAGTATCAGAAGTCAATGGCATAAATACACACCCATTATCTTTACTGGAGAAATAAAGACTCGCCTCCACTCATGCTCTGAAAGCAGTAATCAAAATGATGTGTGGCACTTGCAAGAAATCCATACAAACTCATTTTCTCCTTGTTTCATAGACGTGGTAGTAAAAGTGGAAAAAAAACTAAGTTTTCTCGGCAGCAAAAATTGTGCCTTTGAGCATTTATTGGATTTGGTGAAAAGAACTGGACATTTTTCCTTTGTTATTCTTTTTTTTTACACCCCTGTGCGGTGAGTTTAGTGACCCTTCAAATGCATGATAATTCTGCTGTTAGTTTCATTCATCTGTAAAATTGATATTACCGAGAATATGGGATCAGTCATAAAAGGAGTGCTTAAGGGAGGAATGACAAATTGAACAGGCAGCATTTCCTAGAGGGTGACGTCTGTATTACCCTGTACCTAACCCACTGTTGGTCGATTTTTTTTTATTCATATGAGGGCCCTTCATGTTATTTCAAATTCCTTCAGACAAGTCCATGCCACCATAATATGTGCAATGTCTGCAATTTTAAAATGATATCAGGATACTAAATAAATGTGTTACCTGACACCAGAAATATCCTGCAGCTTGTACCCAGAAATTTAGAAAGAAAATGTATTGAATGTTTATTTTATTAAAATTAAATATCTTTATCCCCTGTCCCTAACCCACTCCATTTTTTCCCCTCCATATGCTCCTGCAGTGATTTCAGAGGTACAACCAATGCTTGAGTCAGCCCACTATATCCTGTCAGTATGAATGATAGCATACACAAACTAGTCACCCTGGCAATCCTGCACTAAAAACATAGATTTAGACTGCCAGTTATTCATCAAGCTGTCTATGCCATGGACATCAGACTTTAATGCATGGCTCATGCTGCTGTGAAGTGCATGTTGCCAGGAGGTCACTTTAATCTGAAGAGCTCTCAGTTTCATCCTTGTAAAACATGGAATTCAGAGTGATGGATGAAGTTGGACAATTAATTTATGAAGAATCATGGAGTGTCAACGCATTGCTTGACACAGAAAGAGCTAGAATTGTTTTTTATTTTTTTATTTTGTGGTTTCTGTGCTTAAATTTCAAGGCTGTGATTGTTAAGCAAGGTGGAAAATTAAATGGTTTAAATGTGGCACCACATTAAACACCATAATACCTACTGGAAATTATTCAAAATGGGTTACTGTACAATTGACCTGCTGTCCAATTATTTCTGGGAAGGGTTGTTTTTTGTCTCTCAATTGCAGTTTTATTTATTTTCTCCCTCCCTATGTATATTTTTTCTATTCCTGCTAAAGCTAAATTTTAATTATTCATTTCCAATCATAAATGTATGATAAAAAATATTAAGGAGCTCTGGTATTTTATAGTAATAGCAGTGCTTGATTTCTGCAAACACAGTATAATTTTTTAAAGCACATTATCATTGGTTTTTAGTATGAAATGTTATTTCCTTTGGACAAGAGAAGAAGCTATTTAATGGCATGAAAACTTTTAATTATGTTAATTCCTTAATGTGCATCTTCATAACCTAAATAAAAATACAATGTACAAATGTTGACACTTTTCTGAAGCTTTTCTCCAGATTTTGAAATAAGCAGCATCTTTTTGTGATAAAGGATTTCTATTTAAATTGTATGGCCTACAATGCAAAATAGCATTCAGTATGCAAAGGCTTTTGTGCTAATTTTATTTTGTGAAAGTAATCATTTGATTAACTAATTAGCAGGTTTACTATGCAGTACTTCATTACTTATATGTAAGAGAAAGTTCTACGTTTATTTATATATATATATATTATTGACATATGTAAAATTGGTTGGTTGATGACGCTCAATTTAAAGTGACCGCCAGCTTTTCCTCTAGGTACGTCACCTCCGTCACCAAGACTCTCACAGCCGATTCTGAGCCGAACTGATCCGACGCGAAGTCGAATTGAGCCGATGATTAGACGAACCAAGCCGAAGCTGTGTCGAACTTAAGCAAACCCATCAGCTATTAGATCTGCAGGAAGATCACAGCGATGACATTTGCTAAATATAACGGTATATTTGCAAAGTAACACGAACGGATTATTATGTCTCAATATCTTTTAAATGGGCTCATGTCAGTAGTAGGTATGTACAGCAAGCAATGGCGATGCATACTTTCATTTAAAGCTAAGCTGAAGGGCTTGCTATGGTAGCAGCAGTGGTATCTACTCCACATCATTGATTATAATTACAATAGTTTCAGGGATTCCACGTTTAATCAAATTTATAACCCGGTAAAAATACATATTTGCTTTTGGTCTGTGAATAAGATAATCCACCGATGTGAAGGTTTGCTGTCAGCAAATGTGCTAATGTTATTAGCTTAGCTAACTGCTGCTGATATGAGAATATTAGTCTGTAAAGAGTTGATTGTAATAGAATTGAATGAGGAGAGCTTATATATTTAAAATAGTGTCACATGCGTGATTTTTAATTTTTTCTTCTTTTTTTTTTTTAAATTGTGTCATGGAAATTAATAAACCTTTAGTCAATGAAAATATATTTTAGTCATGCTTGACTAAATTATTTCATCAACTAGAAATTGGTCTTGGTGATATTTATCAAAATAAAAAATTAAAACCAGTAATCATTGTCTTTTAAATAATATAATGGAAATTCAGTGGTTAAAGTTGTTGGAACTCTATACCATGGTATTCTTTGTAGAACCTTGTAATACTGTGTAAATACCATAGTTTTGTATGTGAATAATAATTAAAAAAAAATCCTTTCCAAATGGTTTCTTTTATTTATTTATTTTTATTAGGTTTTACTGAATCAATGGCTATTTTGAAAGCTATTTTGAAACATTGAGTGGTAATAACTGGTATTATAAGTAATTAATCGATTGATATTCTCTTGTCATTCAGGTGTCCATTGAGCTTTGTATAGCATGTCTATGGTCCTGTTTGCCTCTGTGGTCAGAGTGAGGGATGGTCTGCCTCTCTCTGCGTCCACGGACCATGAACAGGATAAAGGACTTCAGGAGACTAAGAAACATCTCAAGGGTCTATCCAAAAAACTCATCCAGTTTCCAGATCGCTGCTCACTCAGATCTAGCCTGTATAACATCAAGTGAGTTATCATTGTAATGGACCCAAGGGTGTATGAACAAATGTGGCTATGTTACACAATACTACTGAAAACAAAATTCAGTATTTGTAGTGCAACAATGCAATCTTGAAGGTATTCTGATTCTGCAGGTCTGCTGTGTTTAAGTTGCAAGCAAAGCAGATGAACAGCTGAATTTTTATTTGAAACAATTACTATTGAATAGTTAATGCAATCAAATCAGACGTCATGAACAAAGCTTTTTGATTTATTATTATTATTTGCTCTTTCATAACTAACTCTCAGTTCAAATTTTAATAAGACTCTTAAAATCATTGGTGTGAAAGAGCTTGATTCATTAAGGGGTTAGTTCACAAATTCTGTCCTCATTTATTCACCATCATGTTGTTCTAAACCCATATGACTTCTGTGCTATTTAAAAGGAGATGTCAGGCAGAATGTTTACGCTGTTCTTTTCCACAGAATGAAAGCGTACAGTGACCTGGATGTCAAACTCCAAAAATAAAATAAAAACTATAAAAGTTGTCAATTTGACTTATGTGCTATTTTACAATTCTTTTAAAGCCATAGGATAGTTTTGTATGGAATATAGTGCACGTCATAATGCTTCCCCCTCCCCCCATTTTTTTTGGAGCTTGACGTAATTCTTCAAAATAACTTTTTTTATTTTTTTGTTCCACTGAAAAGAAAACGTTAAATGGGTTTGAAATGACATGATGGTGAGTTTTCTTTTTTGGGTGAACTATTCCTTCAATCAAAACAACCAAAAAAACAGATGAAACTGAGGCATAGAGTGCTCTGTTTGGTAACTTAGTCGGATGTCAAATGTAAAGTTCCCTTAAGTGAAGTTTAATTCAGATGCATTGAATTAAGAGACCCTGGGGTGACCATTTCATAGCCTGGCTTACCAGACGGCGATTATTCATCACTCCCAACTTCAGAAGCTGGCAGAAACATTGATTGATTGTTTCATCTCTGCAAACAGACATTAACATGGAGAGACAATGACAAAGTTTCCAGTTTTCAGAGGCGAGTTAATAAACTGTCCTCCAAGGTAAAATGAAATCTCCTCAAAAAGAACTATGTTCTTCCAGAGACTATGTGTTAAACAGAGTGTGAAGGGCTATTTTAAACAATTTGGTCGTATGGAGTCAAATGGAATTTTGAGGTTAATTGATGCAAGCTTTCACAAACTCTTTGTCCTAAGTGGCAAATGTCCCGTTTTCAGTTTTGGCTTCTGGTCAATATATGTCTAAGACATCAGTGAAAAGTAATAATATGATATGATAAACATCATAATTTTTTTCATCAGACTTAAATTGTATTCATGAGAAACTGGTGCTTTTTGGATCATTGATGTGATTGCCATAATGTAAATTATGAAATGTCTTGCTTTCCACAGTTTCACAAGCTCTCTTGGAGTCGGGTATTTGATGGTCTGCACAGAGAACTATCCCAATGTCCTGGCCTTCAGCTTCCTTGATGAACTTCAGAGAGAGTTCATTGTCACATATGACACCAAGCGGATCAACAGTGCTTTGAGGCCTTTCTCCTTCATTGAGTTTGGTGAGATTTTGTCTGTTGTCTTAAAACCGAATCATACTTTTCGCAAGTATGCTTCTATCTACGCCAACTTGATTTTATTCATTGCTGTGTTCCAAGTTGCGTCTGAACGCAATTCATAACACAATGCACGTATGCATTGCATTCTTAACATTGCTGCAAGGGGCGCTATAGCAGACATTAGTGTGAACTGTCCGCTTCTATGGTGAGTTTTCTCGTTTAAGTCAATTACTGTCATGCCAGGACAACTATTTGAAGAGAATATTGCAGAGTAAGTCAATATTTTATAGCAACTTACCTGAATAATGACACATCTAGTTTAATGGCACAGACTTTTATAGATAACTCTATCGCCTACTCGAGTACTGTGGTTTGTTACTGCCACAGGAAGAACATGTGTTATGCTTGCTCAAATAGGCCGTCTGTTGCCCAAGCACTCGCATCTGTGCATGCATACTTGCGTAAATTATGTTTTAAGCATCATTGGCATGCTCCCAATGCAAAGGCTGTTCCAAGCATTATGCTGCATAATTATACTGCCATAGAATTTAGACAAAATCTTCTAAGGCAGCATTACATTTGCTCTTTGCAAAAAAGACAATACCCAAGATCCATTGGGGCAAGCTTAGTTAAATATTCCATTCAAGATATTGCACTAAATAAATAAAAACTGCACTGTACTATCCTATATTTGTATATGCTGTGTGTATTTTTTTGTTCTTATTTGTGTATAGTTTTGTTATCTTGGCAACATGCTATCATCAAACTCTAATTCAATGATGAGTGTTTGTTGGGCCTCCTGTGCACTTTTCGAGTGCTAGAGTGCCTAGATGAAGTCTTATAAGGTAACCGCTTATGTAGATAGAAGACAGCAAGGCAGCTCACTATTGTGTTCAGTATCCTGCTTGCTTGCACAAAACCTCAGTCAAAGCAGGCCCAGAAATTACGATTCATTTAGTTTGCCTGCCATTTCTGTGATTTTGACAGATAACTTCATCCGGAAAACCAAGCAACGTTACAATAGCCCACGTTCCCTCTCCACCAAGATTAATCTGGCTGACATGCAGACTGAGATTAAGCTCCGGCCTCCTTATCAGCTCTCCCCGGAGGACATTGGATCAATCAACGGCTTCTCACAACACAAGCAGTCTAAATATAAAGGCATAGGTAAGGAACACACTCTGACCATGACATGTACACTTCCTTGTGTTGAAGGGGTAGAACATCTTGAAAGCGGTATTCATTCTAGTTCAAGTTGTTGTCCTTCAGAGAGCTTGTGGCACAGCATTTAGCACCCATGATCCTGTACCTTGAACGGTGGTATTTCCACAGTTTTGTGTCTGGCCCTCAACACGTCCAAAAAAAACATGAAACTTGCGTGGCTCTTTTGAAGTTTGTTGAAAGAACTCGCATCATTCAGTGTTTGCTTTTGATCGGGGGCTTGTGTACAGGTATTGTTTTCTTGTATGTAAGCACAGCATAAAAGACTTTGTAGCTGTCATTATTTCCCCCTTCATACCGTAATGGATTTATTGACTGTTGTGCTTGTGTTGGAGCTTGTTTGCCCACTGAAGTGAAGGTGCATGTGTAAACATTTCTAAACTAAATAATTCAGATGTTTGACTCAAAGTTAATGGCATGCTCAATTAAATTGGCACTCGCCCTTTAGAGAAAAAAAAAATATTCAAAACAAACGCTTTAGCTCTATAGATAACAGGCATATAATTAGTGGTGCTTACTATTGCTCATACTTCGCGCTGGGGATTTGAACAAACCCCTCATTGTAAGTATTTAACTTTGACAGGTAACTCGTCTCGCACCGTTTTTATGATTGAAGTGAATGATACTCAAATCATGCAGCTGGTTCAGGAGAGGTGGGTATTCAAGATATGAAATAAAGGGGGCTCTGGGCAAAAAAGCTATCAGAAATGCCCCCGAAATTAAAAATGTGAGGGCAAAACATTGCATTGTAATGAATTCTTCTGTTTTTGTATTTGTAACATCCAATATAGTTCTTAAAAGGGTAGTGCACCCAAAAATGAAAATTCTCTCATCATTTTCTCACCCTCATGCCATCCCAGATGTATATGACTTTCTTGTGCAGAACACAAATTATGATTTTTAGAAGAATATTTCAGCTCAGTAGGTCCACACAATACAAGTGAATGGGTGCCAAATGTTTTATGAATCCCAAAAAACACAAGAAAAATGTGAAAGTGAAGTTTGAATGAGCAGGTTGGAGAATTTATACTAAGAATTTACTTAGATACTGATCTGTTTCTCACCCACACCTATCATATCACTTCTGACGACATGGATTTAACCACTGGAGTCTAATGGATTACTTTTATGCTGATTTATGTGGCTTCAAAATTTTGGCACCCATTCACTTGCATTGAATGGACTTACAGAGCTGAAATATTCTTCTAAAAATCTTCATTTGAGTTCAGCAAATGAAAGAAAGTTATTCACATCTGGGATCACATAAGGGTGAGTAAATGAGAGTTTAAATTTTTTGGTGAACTATTCCTTTAATATTCTATTATAGTCCTTGTTATACAAATTATGGCATAAAATATGAGTTGATGTTGATTGAATTATTAGGGTAAGAGGTAATACATTCCTAATCTTGAGAGTTTGTATTTAATGAATTGATTACATTTAAATCAACGGATTTGACAGATTTAAATGGTTAGAAATAAAAAAAACATGTCCTCCATAAAGGTAAAAAAAGCCCCTTAAAATCAAATCCAGTGGCATAAATTGCCCCTTAATAAAAAAAAAATATTTCTGACATTGGTGCCATTACTTTTCTAAGTGATTGGACTTTCGATTTCCTGGCAGGCATAAAAATCCTATAAACTTGCAATGAAGGAGGGACACGACCGAACCATATCTAGGCACCAGAATATCATACAGACTTTGGGGGTGGCTATTTTGACTTATTTTGACTTGAACCCACTAAAAAAACACTCGGAACACCCTAGCAACTGAATAGCATTTCCTTAGCAGCCATCCTCACCATAGCATTGTGCCGTGGAGTTCTGCATGGGCAGGCACCAAGATATAGTAATTTTGCTGCTGTTTGACTGTACCTTTCTTTTATCCCTGCAGCTCCTAATCAAATGCTGGAGCCGGTTACACTGCCAGGTATCGTCGCCTGCGTCCTAAGTGTCCTGTGCGGCGCTCTCAATTTGCTACGGGGAGTCCATGCGATAGAAAGCGTATTACAGGTTAGCTCAATCATTCACTAATAGTAATGCTGGCATTGCCCAGCATTATTTATTTTGTGCTTTATTGATTAACACATCGGACTGAACATTACTTTTAATTGTAACAGAGCCATTGTAATGTATTAAGTTAGAACTGATGGATAGTAGCTACAACTCGTGAATAATTTTGTCAGACTGTGCACTTACTGCAGATGTAATGGGTTGTTTTGCATTGCTTTGTATATTGCTCTGATAAGTGTCATTACATTCTGTCTCTCTTTGTAATTCATTGTCCATTATAATGCAGGGCTTCTTATTCTAATTTGTGCACTCCTTAACACAGCACCCTGTCTTTCCTCTTTTTCTGCTCCATCTGCAGAAAGACAATGAAGACTTTAATTACGTAATTGCTTTTTTCCTGGGAACTGCGGCCTGTTTGTATCAGGTAAGCTACGGTCAGATCGTGAGTTACTCTCAGCCTGTCAGCCTTCATTTTCAAAACAAGATTATATTGTTGATGCAAGCCCCACTATTGTTATTGGTCATAAACTGTGTTTTAATTAAAACTTAAGCATGTAACTGGTCCTACAAAGCTGTGACTAGCAGATGATTTTGGTTTAACTTCTGTTTTTTTTTTTTTTTAATTTGCTTTATAAATAAATGACTTGAGTTAAGATAAGAATAATATAATTATGCTTGTTGAGGATAGTCTTGTTATTACTTTTCTAAGCAGTCAGACTTATGCATTAGTTTTGGCTAACAGATGATAAAAGAGGCAAAGAAAATCCCATAGACAACATTGAAGGAGGGAACCGAGCCATATCTAGACGTCTCATATCCCATATCATACAGTAATGCCATGCTCCCTTCAGAGTGCCCAAGTTAAAAGCTCTGTTGTTCAGAGTGAGTAGGGCATAGGGATGATCATTTTCGATTGTAATTCGAGTTTCCACAGTCATGGAAAACCTGAAAACAGAAGACATTGACATGAGATTGTCTAAGGGTATAAAAATGAAACTTCTTTTTAAAATCTTGTATAAAACATGTCAAGTTCTCAGAAATGTAATTTTTGTGTCCATCTTGGTTTTATAAAATTTTGGAAACTTAAAAGGATTTTCTGAGGAATAGTTCATGCAAAAAATTCTCTCATTTACTCACCCTCATACCATCCCAGATTTGTATGACTTTCTTTCTGCTGAACACAAACAAAGATTTTTAGAAGAATATTTCAGCTCTGTAAATCCATACGATGCAAGTTAATGGGTACCAAAAGCTTGAAGCTCAAAAAGCACATAAGGCAGCATAAAAGTAATCCATATGACTCCAGTGGTAAATGCATGTCTTCAGATGCAATGTGTTAAGTGTGGGTGAGAAACAGATCAATCTTTTATTCATTTTTTACTATAAATCTCTACTTTCACTTTCACATACTACTTTTGTTTTGACAGTTCCCATTCTTTATGCATAGCGCCACTAACAGGGCAGGGAGGAGTATTTATACTAAAAGGGTCTTTTTTTATTATTATTCAGCAGAAGAAAGAAAAGGAGAGTAAATGATGGGAGAATTTTCATTTTTGGGTGAACTATCCCTTTAAGTGGTCTAACCATCATATAACAAGTATTAAAATACTTTCCCTGCACCGTGAATACATGTTAATAAACACTAAATCAATAATATATTTCTATTTTTTTTTTTTACTTTTTTTTAGCAGACAAAATATTTTCAAATATTAATTATATTTTAAAACATAACCGGAAAAATAAATTGCTGCAGATTTTTTAGAAATAACAAGATTATACCACAAATAGTTATGCCAACATTTCTTTTTTGGTAATTTCGGCTATTAATTTTAATAAAAACAAATATAAAAAATAACTTCAAACTCAGAAATTGTAATCATGTTTGTCAGAGAAGAGGTGTATTAAAATGTTTTGTGTGCAATGTGTTTATAAATAACTTTTATAGATCCAGACAAAAAATAAATAAAAATCAGCATCACGTCACATGGTGGTTTCCAGGCCTTGAAAGGTCATGGATATTAACAATCTTTAAAAATTCATGATATTTCTATAAATGCGACTGTTTAGTAGTTATAATCAGCTCAAATCAATATTCTGACATAAACTAACCTTTGAGCAGCCTCTATAAAACAATGAAAAAAATGTGACCGCAAAAGTCAAGAAAATTTAATTGGTCAGAAGTTCCTATACAGTAGCAACATCTTGACAACCACAACTCTCTAGTATCTTAGTGGCATGAAAGTGTTGTATGGGCAAGCACCACTCACGTTTACTTCGTTAAATGTAAAAATCTATTTTGTTGCTTTGTTTAGTTATATAATTTCTATTGCTATAAATGTGCAACGGCTTTCCTCTTTTTTTCTCTTCCTGTATGTAGTGTTACATGTTTGCCTACTTCTCCGTATGGAGGAACATCAAGTCATTCCTGGCCTTTGCCATGATCTGCCTGTGTAACATGTATCTGTATGAACTCCGTAACATATGGCAGATCCTCTTTCACGTTACGGTGGGAGCGTTCTTTACACTGCAGATCCACCTGAGACGACCACAGGGCAAAGCACCTGACTACAACGTTTGACCACATGAACTGTTTCAAGACTACACAACACAGCCAAACAGTTTTACACTGTTATCCACAACCTAACCCTGTCCCAATCCTATTGAGGAAAATAGTACTATGGATTTTGAAGCAGGGTTTCAGATTGATTGCTGAGTTTTGATATTGTTCATGTTTTCATGTTTCATTTTTTCGCACCCATTTCAAGTCAATGATGAAAAACTTCTGTTCTTCAAAAGATCATAACAGTGACTTTATAAGCTCACATGATTAGATTCATGTATGAAATATTGAAGCAAATCATTAGCAAATAATTTAGATGTTCAAATGTAATATATGATATTTGTGTTTATTTTTGACATCAGGACTTAAGATGTCTTTTTTTTTTTTTTTTTTTTAAAGCTACCTATATACTGGTACTAGGAAATCAACAGTGTTGGATTTTCATCTTTCTTACACTCACATAAACAAGCATTGATGGCTTTATTTTGCCATATGTTTTCACACATACAGCTCATTTCAGAGTCATTGTATTGTCATGGTCATTAGTCAGCCATCTCTGCCTGAAAGCAAAACAGTCATGTCCATGCTGCCTGCAGGTGTGCTACCTGCAAATGAATGGGGGAAATGAAATCACACTAGTATACGGACTCTTTTTTTGCCCCAAAGCCACAATGAGTATCAGCTGCCTATTGTCAATGGGTCTGTTCACTATAGAACAGAATTTTGATAAACCTGCAACAGTATGTAAGAATTAATGAGTCTTGTGGTGTTTTGTTTCTATTCACCAGGGCAGTTTCCCAAAAGCTTAAGTTGATTATAGAAGTTATTGCGACTAATGAATTCTACGATCTACTTAGGCTTACGATGCTTTTGGGAAATGCAGCCCTGGGTGGTAACGCGTTCGGTTTTCACAGTGGAAATAACAGCTTGTTCAAATTGATGTATTATGGGCCAAATGTTTCAAAGTTCCTCACAAGATGTACACACATTCTTATTTTTCAAACTGTGTCAGGGATGATAAAATATTTAATTATGCATCTTTGCATTGCAAATAGAGCATGTCAGACACCTCAGAAACTCTCTCTCCCCCCTCCCTCCTGTAGTATGCTACTATTTGGCCCAGTGTGTGTTTGTTTTCAAAAGTGAGGCCCTGTTCTGAAACTGACAGTAAAAAATCTTGAATTTGTATGAATGTGCCTGCTTCTTTAAAAGCACACCACACCATTATATTCAGTTTAACAGAACAAAAAGCACAGAAACATTTTTGGTGAAATAATCTGTGCCTAGATGGGGGATAGAGATATTTTTTTTATGGTGATATAACTTGCAATATTCAATACGTTTTATTTATTTTTGGGGGGTGGCCAAGACTTTTAAGGTCAATATTAGTGATAAACCGATATATCGGCCAGGCTGATTAATCAGCCGATATCTTGCCATTTTTCAATTATCTGCATCTGCTGATAACAGTGTTCACTTGGCTGATTAAAACGGTTAACTTTCCCTTGTGTCAGTTCCAAAATCTTTCCCAAGATTTTCAGTTTCAATGATTCTTCTTTTAAAGTTTATGCAAATTTGAGTAAATATTGCATAAAATTCACTTATTTTGTTTACATCTGATTTGCTGCTGTTAAAATGCATTGTCTATCAGCAATTATATCAGCCATCCTGCTCTCTAGATATTGTTATTGGCCAATGAAAAACCCATATCGTTCGACCACTAGTCTATATCTTTACTTGAACTCTGAGAAATAATTAGTGGTGTACATTACAAAGAGTGCCAACTAGCCCCGATCTTCCTTATGTGTATGAAAAAGTTAAAGGAGTCATGACATCTGGAATAAAATTTTCCTTTATCTTTTGACATGTAAGAGTTTATTGTGCTACAAGACATACTGTAATTCAAAACTACTTCTACCTCGCAGGAAAAAGAGCATTTGTTGAAACCAAGCAGCCAAAAAGACATTCTCATTGTGATGTCACAACAATAGTTGTAATTTTTATCTGACTGCCTCCACAACAACGCCTACATTACCTTTTAACTTCCGTAGCCCCGCACACTGGTGGTGAGCAGGGAGATGGCAAGGAGAGAGCAGGTCAGTCAAGAGCCAATCACAACAGTGGGCGCTCAAGCTCAAGTTTTAAAGGAGAGCTGCACCAAAACCAAGCGTTTCTGAAAGAGGGTCAGAATGAGGGTGGAAAATGATCACGTTTTGAAATATATGACTGTTTGAGTGTGTGTGTGAGCATGTATTTATCAATTTGTGGGGACCAAATGTCCCCATAAGGATAGTAAAACCTGAAATGTTTGTCATTGTGGGGACATTTTGTCGGTCCCCATGAGCGAAACGGCTTGTAAAGTTTAGGGGTTAGATTTAGGGCATAGAATCTAGTCTATGGAAATTCCCAACATTACTACTAAAATTATAAGTGAAACTCAAGATAAAAATAATAATAAAAAAGGCATGTCATGACCCCTTTTTTGGTGCAATCTATTCTCAAATCGGAAGCGTTGCAACCATGCTGATTAAGATGGTGTTGTCGATGATGATGTTGTTATTAAAGTCATTTGTTGTGCTCAGAGAAGCATGACCATAATAAATCTAATGTTCCAGGGGAGGCATTGTATGCTTGTGTGTATATGCGAAAATCACAGCCCATTTAGGCCTATTTGTACTTTAGGCAGTGGAGAAAAAGTCTCTTTTTATAATTGGTTATTTTTTTCCAGCTTATGATTTTGTTCACTGCTTATCTATATGTATCGCTGCATAGTACAGTGTGATGTATGTCAGGGTGAGAAATTATGTTGAGTTTGTGTCCCTTTGATTTGTGTTATATTGTGAGTCGCCTCAGGTCTTTCTAACCTTTTGACTGCTGGATCAAACCCAAACCATTTGGCCTTTAAGGCTGTTTTAATGTCAATTAGATGCCATTCTCACGCCCAGCACAATGCCCTTTCTTTAATGCTTCATAAAACCGCTATACTTGAGTCAAACTGACCGGATCGGACACATGCAGCGACTAAATTCGAGTGCAATCAAACGGTTCTCTTACCTCAAGGGGTATTTCATGGGCACATTTTATAAGATAACAAAAAAGGTCAGGTTAGGCAGTGGGGAAAGTGTACTGAAATTATGCGAATTATAACATGCTTGGATGGCCAGACAGGCTCACTGTGGGGTTTCTTTTCTTCCCCCTACTACATTGATTTTAACAAGACATAAATATATATATAACTAATACAAAAGATTTTTGTCCAAATGATTGTGTGAGGACAGCTGTCTTTATGGTCAAATAAGCAGCTGACAAAATGTGTAAGGGAAAAAAAATGTCTTTGGTTATAAATGTCTTTGAGTATAATGATCTGTCAGTACAATGAAAAGCAGGGCAAGCTCCAGAATCAAGCACAATGGAGGTAAGGAATGAATTGAAAAACTAATGTCGAAATTTGAAAGCGCATTACTGCCACCCTCTGGACATTTAAAGCAACATCACTGATTTTACGCTGCACCAAGAGGCAATAGGATAATTAAATGAAATAAATAAAATGTTTATGTTTCCAGGCGATATCTCTTACCATTGCTTCCAGAGGCTAACAGTCTACCCAACATCACCTTTTGTGTTCCATTTTTGGGTTAATAATCTCGTGAACTATAAAACCATCACTTATACATCGTAATAATTTAATGAACACGTTACTACCTATGTTACAGCCTTATTCCAAAATTGATTCAATTCATTACTTTCCTCAAAATTCTACAAACAATACCCCATAATGACAACGTGAAAGAAGTTTGTTTGAAATCTTTTCAAATGTATACATTTTTTATTTATTTTTTTAAATCACATGTACATAAGTATTCACAGCATTTGCTCAATACTTTGTTGAAGCACTTTTGCACCAATTACAGCCTCAAGTCTTTTTTGTGTATGATGCTACAAGCTTGACGCACCTATTTTTGGGCAGTTTCTCCCATTCTTCTTTGCAGGACCTCTCAAGCTTCTTCAGGTCGCATGGGGAGCGTCAGTGCACAGCCATTTTCAGATCTCTCCAGAGATGTTCAATCGGGTTCAAGTCTGGGCCACTCAAGGACATTCACAGATTTGTCACGTAGCCACTCCTTTGTTATCTTGGCTGTGTGCTTAGGGTCGTTGTCCTGTTGGAAAATGAACCTTCGCTCCAGTCTGAGGTCCATTGTGCTCTGGAGCAGGTTTTCATCAAGGATGTCTCTGTACATTGCTGCATTCATCTTTCCATCGATCCTGACTAGTCTCCCAGTTCCTGCCACTGAAAAACATCCCCACAGCATGATGCTGCCACCACCATGCTTCACTGTAGGGATGGTATTGACCAGTTGATGAGCGGTGCCTGGATTCCTCCAGACATGACGCTTGCCATTCAGGACAAAGTTCAATTTTTGTTGAGAGAATTTTGTTTCTCTGAGGGTCCTTCAGGTGCCTTTTGGAAAACTCCAGGTAGGCTGTCATGTGCCTACTGATGAGTGGACTGGCTACTCTACCATACAGGCCTGATTGGTGGAGTGCTGCAGAGATGGTTGTTCTTCGGGAAGGTTCTCCTCTCTCCACAGAGAAATGCTGGAGCTCTGTCAGAGTCACCATCGGGTTCTTGGTCACCTCCCTGACTAAGGCTCTTATCCCCCAATCGCTCAGTTTGGCCGGGTGGACAGTCCTGGTGTTTCCAAACTTCTTCCATTTAAGGATGATGGAGGCCACTGTGCACTGTGGACCATCAATGCTGCAGAAAGTTTTCTGTACCCTTCCCCAGATCTGTGTCTCGATACAATCCTGTCTCAGATGTCTACAGACAATTCCTTGGACTTCATGGCTTGGTTTGTGCTCTGACATGCACTGTTAACAGGTGGACTCCAATCAAGTTGTAGAAACATCTCAAGGATGATCAGTTGAAACAGGATGCATCTGAGCAAAATTTTGAGTGTCATGGCAAAGGCTGTGAATACTTATGTACATGTGATTTTTTTCCCGTTTTTTATTAAATTTGCAAAGATTTCAAACAAACGTCTTTCACATTGTCACTGGGGTACTGTTTGTAGAATTTTGAGGAAAATAACACTATGTGGAAAAAGTGAAGTGCATCTTAAACATAGGCCAACTGTATAACTCGCTATCTGTTACTCTTTTTGCAATGTAAAGGCGGTTATAAATCGTTAACTACAATCACAACTCGGTATGTAGCCTAAATAAAAGCTTCTTTTTTTTTTTTTTTTAATCGCAGTTCAGTATACATATATTACAATGCCTTTGTAGTCGATTACTGCAAACTGTGCATAGCTGACAGTTATTCTGTTTTCTTGCCTGTTCTGTTTACTGACTTTATTTTCTGGCGATAGGATTAAGTGTAATGATTTCAGTTACAACATATAACATTTTAATGAACATTGTTGTCCTTAATATTTTTAGTATGTGGTGGCCGTATTATAAAAGCAATAAGGCATACTTAAAATACTTATAACTTAGAAACCTTTAAATGCAGATCTACCATGAGCAATGTGGTTGTTTATCAATGTTATATACTTCCGTTGTAGCCATCAATCTGCGTAATTTCAACTTAATTTTTTAATAATCGTGTTTGATAGCAGAATTGATTCCTGGTGAACAACTACATTACCCATGGTCCAGCAGAGAAAGGTTTACCAATCAGACAACCGCGGCCAACAAAGCCTGCGAAACAAGCCCAATTGTGACCGCCCACTCCTATGACATACTGGAGTCCTCTCCCTTCACCCTCAAACTTACTGGTCCTTATATATCCAAATATTTTGCAATACAATTTTCGAATATTTTTTTGCTTCAAATAAAAATGTGTAATGTTGTGATTCACCTCGGAGCTGCTTGGTTTGGTTCATTCGCTTCACGTTGTGCATAACAAAGCCATTTGGCTGTGACGATATTTACAATACAGCATGGCCTTGAGTGCCTTATTGCATAAATATCTTATGTCAGAATAAAAAAAGATACATTTTAGTACAGTAAAAATTATAACTAATTGAATTCAGAATAAGTTAAATATTGTAGTGGTTTATTTGGATGTTAAAAAAAAATGGCATTGAGTTTTGACATGGCAGATAAGCAAAGACAACCCAAGAAGTAGCTCTAGTGAATCGGAAATTTCAACCACTCAAATAATAAGCATCAGTACTCAACATGGTAATAAGTATAAATCTTTTACCTCAGTATTTTCTTCATTTGGATGACAAGGAATTTAGGGATATTTTAACTTAGGGATTCATAGGGCACCTACCTCACCTGACATGAATAACATAAACATTCAACCAGGTTTTATTTTAAAATCACTGGCAAGAAAATAGCGCTGGGGAAAGTAAAGTCTGTGGTGACTCTGGAAGCCCAACTGAGTCAAAGTTTTGAGAAGTGATAACAGGAACAAATAGTTGAGTTTAATGTTTGAGACAGACTTGGAAAATGCTGATTACACACTATATTGTAATCCTATCTGAATGTTCTTTACCATTCTTACACTGAAGATCTGAAACAATCATTTAAAAAAACTCTTGGAGTATGGCTATATATATATATATATATATATATATATATATATATATATATATATATATATATATATATATATAGAGGCCTCATTGGAGAAAATGGACATTCATTGTGTCATACCATCAGACCGAACTGCGCGAGAATGGAAAGCTGGTCGAGCTGCAGTGCAAAAATGGCAAAGAATGTGGTACAACAGAAAACATTTCCCTGAAGCAAGGCATTTCAACTCCAGTTCTGAAAGGTCAAAATTCTGCTGAGTTTAGCTTCAACCCTTAACAATCCCACCTGAACCAGCTATTCAAGGTCTTAATAATTACTTGAATATTACAGGCAGGTGTGTTTGATCAGGGTTGGAACTAAACTATGCAGGAAGGTGACCCTGCAAGACCGGAGTTAAATAATCCTGCCCTAGAGGGACCAAACTCATCTATACACCCTAAACATAATGCGCAAATCAATGTTTGCACATGTGTTTGCCAAGCTTTAAACGACTGTGGCTGTTCTGAAACACTCGTTTGCCATTCCCCCTTCTGCAAATCCATTTTCATCTTGGAATTACATTGTAGTGTACTTCACAGGATACCAAAACCCTTTTTGAAGAAAGGCCAAACATTTTCTGTTTACTTAGTTACAAGGCCAGCTACTCTTTCCCCCCCCATCCCCCAAATATATGCAAAGACATAAAGGGTGATAGATAATTTACAGGCATTTAAAAACATCCCCCACCTTTTAAAAATGTGCAGGACTGCAGATATATATATATATATACATACACACACACACACATTGGTGCTTATAGACTTCATTCTTATATATTATTGTACAAAATATATAATCTAAAATAGCTTTGACACATTTTGGCTTTTGGAGTCAAAATATAAAATGTTCAAAATACAAAAACAGCCACATTTGGGTATTATCCTCTGTTCATAAAAGTGTATTCATGTGAGTGTGAACATAAGTGTGTGTGTGTTTGGGACACACAATAACATAGCAGTCGCGTTCTTGACTCTATAGCACTCAGAGAGGTAATACTGTTGACTCTAGCTCCCTGAACAGTAACAACCACAGTCGCTGCATAAGAGTTTGGTAATCCATAACAGGTTTATAGCGCTGCTGTACCCACTATGGCCTTCTACCCATGTATTAGCTTATAGTGATCTATGGTGATCTATGTATTGTGATATCCCCTAATCAGTGTTGCACATGCAACAGGACTGTAAAAACAAGACTCTTCCCTCACACATGGTTGAATTATATACACATAAAACAGCTGTGTTTTACAGGTATATAGGCTTCATTGTTTTTATACAGTTTTGTTTTGGAGCTGCCAGAATCAGTCGGTCGAATAGGAACGCAGTCCTGCCACCCTTATTACCTGACAGAGTCAAAGCCAGGCACATCTGTCCTCTCTTGGCAATTTAAGATATATAAGACTGGGCAAACTGCTTTGTATGCCTTGAGATTCCTTTGTTTCTTTGGTCTCTTCATATGACCTTGCCTCTGTGGATGGACTATCCTTCTGAGCTGTTCCATACCTTATATAAAGGGGACCTAGCCCCTCGTTAATCCTATAGGAAGTCTCAGTGTGCAAAGGGCCATATGCTGATTGGGTGAGGGCTGTTTTCTGAACAAATCCTGTTCTGACTGGTCCAGGAGGTTGCCCGTCAACAGCCTGGCCCAGCCCCAGGCATCTGCTCCCCATGTCATCTCAAACGTTCTGAATGTCAGATGCTGTGTGTTAACTGGTGTTGGGTCCTCCGTTTAGAAAGTAGGTGGTCATTTCTCCTTTGCCCTTCACTTTAACAACCCCTCTGCACTCAAGTGTGTAGTTATATGAGCTGAGAACCTGGTAGAGGTCCGATGTGACCTGATATAGAGAGAACATAAGCATGTGTAAAGGATGGAAGGCTTTTTAGATGGAGTTGTCATTTGTTCAAGAAAATAAAAATAGTATAATGGTAAATAATTACATGAACCAGGTTATTAAAAAGGTCAATTAATATAAAAATATCTGTAATGCATATGCTTAACTGATGTAGTTTAATGATTTAGTTATTGCGTCAAAAAGCAACATATTTGCTGCATATTATGAATTTGGACAATAACTGGCACAGGTTGATTTTTTTTTGTTGTTGATTTCTATTAGCTTTCTTATGATCTTGATTTGTAATTATCTTCATTATGTACAAATAAACATGCAAAAAGCTTCCCACATCTCACCTGTATTCTTTCAGGTACCCCAGTGCTGTCCATCCGGCTGGCTACATTCACAGTATTTCCCCATATATCATATTGCGGTTTACGGGCCCCTATGACACCAGCCACGACAGGACCCATGTTGAGACCTACAGTATAGCAATTTATGAGGTCTTTTGACAACATGCTTCTCATTCGACAACAGTAAAATATACCGTATGGATTATTCTATGAAATGGGTGCCTTTTGAGTCCCTCGTTAAAATATGTGTAAATAATGAATATGAATAATTATGATGAATGACTGACCACAATGGAATCTTGGTATGGTAAAATGTGTAAAATCTTACAGAATGTACTTTAAAATTCCCCTTTTCGAAATGGAAAAGGAACCTGTTTTATAAAATACCCCATCTGAATGAACTTTCAACAGATTATGCAGTTTTGTTTGCAGCCAAATCCTTACCTATCTTCATTTTGAAGTTATTAAATGAGTGCTCATTGATGTACTTCATCTGGTCCATAAGGCGCATGGCGTAGTCAGCCAGGGCGCGAATGTGTGACCTTCCCGCCTTATCATAGGTGGAGTCATTAAGGCCCGATGCAGCCATGTATGTGCTGCCAATGGTTTTGATCTTTTCAAGTTGACGAAACTGATCCTCACTAATGATCTGTAAAGCAAGTGTATTGATGTTCAAGGTGATGACTTCAATCCAGAAGATAGAACATATTAAAGTCAACAAGTCAGCAAATATGTATATTTTAATGCATATTTCTGGTCTTATTGTGCACTATTAATCACTAAACATTATTCAAATTTTTTAAAATATTATTTTAACACTTGCTCCACCCCTGAAACAGCTTTCCTTTTTTCAGGTAACTTCACAGATCCCTCTGGATTTTTCATCCCATCCAGGATTTTATAACCCATCCTCTCCAACAACATGATCCATTTTGTTATCACCAATTTTCCCATTTCCCATGGTTAAAATCATGTCTCGCCATGCTTTTTAGCAATGAATATCCTTCTCAAATACATCAGATTACAGAAGTAAAATGGGTTGCAAACAGTGTTTCATATTTACTTTAAATATGTAAATTTCTAAAAATGCAAACTATTTGAAAAGATATGAAGATGCTGATTCAGTCTTTAAATAAAAAGGATTTTAAAGTAGAAAATTATAGAAGCAAGCACATTGTACTTAATTTTTTTTTAGCTCTTTCTGAGCTGGTGCAAATTTACCTACACCCGTATGATCGTTCGTATAGAGACATTTCCCAAGAACTTGTTGTGCGATTTATTTATTTTTTGTTTAATTAGTCAGCAAAAAGGAATCAAATCTACTCAAATACTCTTAAGTGCAAATTATAATTAATAAAATATATTAGTTATATATTAAACTAATATAAAAATGTATATTAGTTTTTCATATTAAATGTTCCTCTGTCTGCCTCACACAGCAGTGGGGCCAGTGTCTGAATGTTCACAAACAGTATGTCGCTGTTCAGCTGTTTCAAACCTCTTTTTGGCTCTGAGCAGAGAACGAAGAAGCATTTCACATTGACTGTGCTGGGGGGCCTTTTCTCAGAAATATTGCTCCACTATAAATTACTAATTACTTCTATAAAATTGTAATCAGACTATTTTACTGATTGCTTAAAAGTAATTTGTAATTTCAGTGAAGTTACTTTCTAAAATATTTTCACAGAAAAGTTTCATTTTTCTGCTCAAAAAAAATTCTAAATAATGTATATATTTCCTCCTCATTCATTATCCTTGAGGCATGGCCTGGTAAGACAGGGCATGGTTTGGTGAAAACAGGGCGTGGAGCATGAGACCAGGGCGGAGCCAGTGGAAGGTGGAGCCATGAGAGGTTCGAGAGGCGAAACTAGAGAACTGGGAACCCGGAGAGTAGCTGAAGACCTGAAGGGCCAGGGTGGAGCCGGAGGCTCGGAGGACCAACGCAGGGTCACTTGACGTGGCACACATGGTAACATGACAAGATGAGGTAGGAATGGCAGCATGGCATAATGTGGCCACTGAGGCTTGCAATGTTGGCTCTGGGATGGACAAGGCTTGCAACGCTGTCTCGTTGGCCGCGGCAGGCGTGGGCGTTGGCTCGTGCAGCCTGGACCTTGGAGCAGAGGCAGGCCTGTGACATGGCTTGGAACAGACTGAAGCTTGGCTGTGACAGGGCATTGAGCAGACTGAGGCTGGCCTGTTACAATGCATGGAGCTGATTGAGGCTTGGTTGTGACAGGGCATGGAGCAGACTGAGGCTTGCCTGTGACATGGCATGTAGCAGGACAAGGCGTGGCTGTAACATGGCATGGCTATGACATGGCATGGAGCAGGCCGAGGAGTGGCTGTGACATGGCATGGAGCAGGCCGAGATGTGGCTGTGAAATGGCATGGAGCAGATTGAAGAGTGGCTGTGACATGGTATGGAGCAGGACGAGGTATGGCTATGACATGGCATGGAGTAGACTCAGGATTCAGAGCAGAGGTGGCGCAAGCTCTGCGACGTGGGACCCTGGCTCGGCGACCATGACGTGGGACCCTGGCTCGGCGACCGTGACGTGGGACCATGGCTCCGCAACCGTGACGTGGGACCATGGCTTGGCAACCATGATGTGGAACCCTGGCTGGTCGACCGTGACGTGGGACACTGGATCGGCGACCATGTCATGGGACCCTGGATCAGCGGCATGACATGGTTTCCCTGGTTCGGCGGCATGACATGGTTTCCCTGGCTCGGTGGCCATGACGGGGAACTCTGGCTTGGTGGCCATGATGGTGGATGGCTCTGATATGGCATTCACTGTAGGAGTGCACAGTTCCCCCTCAGCCACTCCCACAGTGAAAGACGTAACGCTCAATTGCAGGGCCAAATCAATGAACTGAACCAGATTGGTGTAATTCGATGCTCAGGCATCAGGGAGTAGACCGGCTCATTCAGCCCAAAACGGAAAAAGTCCTTGAGGGCAATATCCTTAAAGTCCACTCTGCAGGCCAGAGCACAGAAGTTCTCTACATATTCCTCCAGGGGACAATTCCCCTGACGTAGGCATAGGAGCTGAACTGATGGGTTCATAGTAGGTCAGGTATTCTGTAACGATTGCTGGCAATCACAGGCAGACCAAGACATTGATGATGTGAAGAACCCAAGTGCAGTTTATTCATAAACGTGAAATCCAAAAAACGTGAACAGAAACATAAACATGAACTAAACTAGACTAGACTTGACTTGACTTCCAAACAACATTACATTAACAATACCTGACAAAGGACCATGGCAAACATGAGGGTTTAAATACAAGGACATGTCATAAACAACCAATAATGAGACTGACATAATAACAAGATAACTAGATATTAAATCATGAAATCTTGTCATAATGATGATGACAAGACTGATAATGAGTTAACAAGACATGGAGGGAAAGAACATGGAGGGAAAACAGGACATCACATGACCAGGAAACCACATGACATGAACAGGAACTAAACTTTCAAAGTAAAAGACATGAAAACACATAAATGTGACAGTAAATCACTCGTATCGGATTACTATTGTTAAAATTGTAATGTTCTTTTTGACTAAAAGTAATTTGATTACAGTAACTTAAAACTAGACACCTAAAACTTGTTGTAAATTTTTAGAAAGCATCTTAGAGTTCCTGAGGTTTGTCAGAGATCTACTTTACCTCGTCAAAGTCAGCAATAATCTCGTTGAGCAGTCTCAAGCACTCCACACCTTCATTGTTGGCCTCCAGCTCCACATAGAACTCAGAGAAGTTGCTGATGGAGGCAAACATTACAGCCACACATTCACACGACTGATAATACAGCTCATCGTTCCGCCGCTCGCGTGCCAAAAAGTGTGCGGCCACATCTTTGGGCAAGATGTTGTGGAGAAGCCGACGGTTGTAGGCCTGAAGCTCCTCCATTTCCTCCTTCTCCTCTGTAGCCTATGGCAAAAAGAGTATGTTGTCACAAATAGCAGAAAGAACAGTAAAGCAACAAGTACATTATTTCAGGGCCAATGGTTTGCTGTACACAGTGTAACAAATTCAGGTATAGGTTAGGAAGAGTCCATTAGTGAGACAAACAGAGGCTAGAGTGGCAAAAATTTGTCAGACACAAGATTTAATTGAACAGGAAGATGTAAAAACAACTATGTATATTTAACAGCCTTTCACAAAGGATCTTCACCATTAAAGCAGCATACATGTACAGTGGCCCCTAAAAATGGACACTTCAGCCACAGTTATAATGTATTGATTTCATTGGTTTAGATAGAAAATATTAAATATCAAAGCAGCATTTGCAAACAAATTATGCTAAAGCTTTTTTAAGAACTAACTCCACATTTCTGAGCAAATTTTGCACAGACGATTGACCAATTTGCCCCAAGGTCATTTTTAGTTTCCATAAAGTTGCCATACAGGTGCTGTAGAAGAGCATGTTTTGTGCATACTGACATGTTCAATTAAGCTGACAACCACAAAGTATCCAAATTCAAATTGTGTCTTCAATTAGAAAATGATAACTAATTTATTACTTAAAACCCATGAAACTTCTTTTGTGAAGTGTTTTGCTTGAAATTATATATTTTCTTAAAAGAAAAGCTGTATAGTTAGATTTTTTTTTCTTAGGGCCATTGTATAAACACACCTGTAACTTCCAGAGAAAGTCCAGTCTTGCAGTGGACTCCACCTGCTGTGCATGAAGGTACAGTGCCAGCACAAAGACCGTGATGACGACTGGAGTGATGATCTTCAGAGGAACCCGTGTGTCTGTTACACAGCTACTAAACATAGATACACAGTGTCAACAATTTCACACTAAAATGATATACCATGAAGATTTAAGGTGTTAAATCAAATCAAATGCATGTTATCTACTACCAAAGACAATGATTACTACCATAGCACGACAATAAATGACAACGTGCTCGTACACATTTGGTTTACTTGTATGGTGACAGCGATCATTTTAGTTTTGCAATTAAAACAACAACAGCTCACAGTTTCCATTATGTTGACTGATCTTACCTTGTTCCATTGATGTATTTGCTGTGAACACAAAGACAAAAGAAAATGTATCAGAGGGACAGAACAGAACAGTCAATGCTTTATCTTCAAGATGAATTCTAAAACTGCCCTTAAACAAATCACCAAATACCTATTCGAGAGAGAGAGAGAGAGAGACAGACAGACAAAGAGATAGATAGGTACAGTAGAGAGATGGATGGATGGAAATGAAAATAATTGAATATCTAATTGAATAATATGTCTCCTGTTATTTCATTGAAAATCTTTTTTTTGTACATGAAACATTTAGAACCTACTCAGCTAAAACAGCTGTTTGGTTGAATTGATGGTTCCTCTGACTGAAAAAGAATTGCCACAAATACATACATTTCCAAATACATATCAAATATCATCAAAAGGCTTAAAATAATTGTTATAGCTATATCTTCTAGCCCTAGTTATGGTTTGTAAATGTGATTGCTCGACAAAAATGTTGTTCCAGGACAAACAAAAGATGTTGATCCAGGAGTGTGGCCTGTCTGGCTCAATCACAGATGGAAAAACAGATACTCACATAGCATTGGCCATGACCAGCAGATCCACATTGTCAAACAGGCTGACCTCAGGTACCTCAATGATGAGCACGTACATGATCTCAATGAAGAGCATGAGGAAGAGTTTCCCAATACTGCTGACCTGAAGGAACACTGAGCACGCCAGCAAGCTCAGCAACACACATGAGGAGAAGTACTGCAGACACAGGAGAGAAACACGGACTTTAACTTAGTCCATGTATGATTAATCAAAAGACAAGCATTTTGTAGTGGTCAAGGCTCAACAATAAGGATGGCCCAATAGCCCAGACCAGTTGACGAAACTGATGGAAAAGTGTGTCATAGAGTATACCAATGTAAAGTTCCCTTTTTTTTGTCTAACACACACACACACACACACACCTATAGTATATTCCGTCATACATATTATTGTTGAGCCCTTAGGCCTATGCATTTAGTCTGCATGCTGAGCGAATTACTAAACTGATCTGAGAACAGTGCCTCACCTCTGGAAAATTGCAGGTGGGTGACAAACTGTTGCACAGGCTGTCCTGAGACCAGAGAGTGTAGTTAAAAGAAGATCTGCGGAGATGGCAAGCATTCACTTCACTGGGGCTGATATTAAACTCCTGCCCTAAACATGTCTTCAGGTCATCCATACTGCAGGTGAACTAACAGACAGAGAAAGACATTTTACACATCACATTTACTCAGACTTGACAAAACATCACTACAGATCAAGTTCATTAACAAACTCTGAAATACTTCAATGTTAAAAGCAAACAACTTGAAAGTTAAGTGTATAATTTCTGCTCCTCTACTGGCACCAAATGGAATTGGATGCTTTGAATCAGGAATAATAAGTCAGGAATAATATAAATGTAAATGTGATCATCACCAACTTACTTTATATTATTACACAGCTACTTAAATAAATAGATGGACATGAAAAATTTACTTCAGCTAAACTTATTTTGTTATGAGACCTGAGACGATGGTAAATCAAATGGTTTAAGGGTCATTGCACAAAAATGTTTGACTCCAGAATGAAGCGTTTGCTCTCTGGAATACTAGATTCTGATTGGTCAGTTTTTCAATAATAATTGTTTCCAAACATACAAAATCCAAAATGGCCATGCATTATTGTTATAATTCTGTCATGTCTTGAGATAACAACTACTTTTGGGCTTAGTGAACGTTTGTATTTGCTATTCCATTTGGTGCCACTAGTGGTACAGAAAAGTTCAGTTTTAATAGCTTTCTCTATATCTGATACAGTATATCACTAATGACAATAAAGATCCACAGAATAAACTAAATATCAGGGGAATTTACACCATCAGTCTTAAAAAAGGCTTTAAGGGGACTCACAATGTTAATGAAAGCGGAGAGAAAAACCAGGATGATTGTAAATACCCCCACCAGGGTGCTGTTGAGTCTGGACTGAACAATACGTTTGGACATAGTTTGCAGAGGCACAGGGAAAAACTGTCAGAAGAGAGAAATATGAACTAACTTTTAATAAATATCAGCCCATTTTATACTGTATAATAACCATTTAAAATTGTTCCTTCAACACAGGCATCACAACCAACGCCTCATCATGTTCACATTTAGTCTGTTATTTTGTGGAAGTGGTTTCATGGAGATTTAGAGGCTTTTATAAAAGACTTTTCATGGTTAGGGAAGTTTAGGTAGTCTAATTCCACAGCATCTCTAAGGATAGAAAGGCCTTTGGCTAAGAGACCTGCATGTCCCCATTAAACACCCGAGCTGCCCATGTAGCAG
This sequence comes from Moxostoma hubbsi, assembly GCA_032164185.1. Taxonomy (NCBI): domain Eukaryota; kingdom Metazoa; phylum Chordata; class Actinopteri; order Cypriniformes; family Catostomidae; genus Moxostoma; species Moxostoma hubbsi. The sequence continues at coordinate 8,557,808 of JAVLUX010000011.1, read as the reverse complement.
TATAGTGATCGTTCCACCTCAGTGTGCACAAAAGGGCTGTCAGCTTTTCATTGTCTCTTTGCTCTGTGGGACCCATTGTCTCTAGAAACCTGCTCAATACACAGCTAAAGGCACAATATTCTTCAAACCAGCTTGGATTATTTCAGTGGAGATTGTTTACAGCATCGGGAAATTGTAATGCCGTTAGCGACGATGTGTCTGTGAGTGTGTGAGGGATGTGTTAAGATGCATTGCCTTTTCTCTCCACTTTGGACTGCCCAATTCCCACTACTAGGTCCTCATGGTGGCGCAGTTACTCACCTCAATCCGGTGGCGGAGGTTAGTTATTATTAGTTGCCTCTGCTTCTGAGACAGTCAATCCGCGCATCATATCACGTGGCTCGTCGTGCACGAAATGTGGCGGCTCATGCTACACTCTGCGATCCACGCACAATTTACCATGCGCCCAACTAAGAGCGAGAACACTAATTGCGACCACGAGGAGGTTACCCCATGTGACTCTACCCTCCCTAGCAACCGGGTCACTCAGCACGGCCAGGATTCGATCTTGTGACTCCAGTGGTGGTAGTCGGAATCAATACTTGCTGAGCTATCCAGGCCCCCTAAGATGCATTGTTGCACTGTAAACCCTGATGTTGTCATTACTGGAAAAATTGGTCTTAATTATACATTACTTGAAATGTCAAGTTTTGGGCTCATAACATAAACATCTATGTTCCTTGAATTTATTTTCCTTAAAAATCTATAGACTTAGGATTTTAAGTGTTCACTCAAAAATTGAGTACATAATTGAGGCTATGGGGAATACCCATAATCCCTTGCACTTGAATTATTTAATAATGCTTTCTTGGTCAAAAGGAACTTACAGTATGGGGGGACTTAAATAGTTGTTATTAAGTATTCTAAAATTGGTTATAATCTAATTTATTGAGCTATGTTATTGTATGATCTACATTTGAGTCAATTCAACAAAAAATGATTAAGCAGACACAACAATATTTAAATAACAATTCTGAGTTGATTCTACTAGCATCTAGTTACCTTAACTTAAATAGTTAAGTTCATTCTATATGAACCCCAAGTTAAATTAACTTGACTACACACATTTTGGAGACACCATTACTTAATTCAATAGATGGACTAAGTTTATTTTATCTATTGAGTAAAGTCAACTCATTAGGGTTTTCAGTGTGGGGAAGGGTTTTTCTGAGAGCTGTGTTGTTGTCAGGACTGCTAAAGTCATGTCATATCACAACTACCTCATCTAAGAGTTTATATTAAAGAAGGATCACTCACCCCAAAACAAGAGTAAATGGCCGAGATGAACATGACAGACATCAGGAGGACCAGACAAATCACATAGAAGCCCACCATCAGCTCCGAGCTGTGGAACAACACAAAGGTATAGACAGAGAAGCAGATGAATGACTATAAGAACCCAGAGAGTACAACTAAGAGAAGGCCATTTAAAGGAATCATAAGTAGTTTTTTGTTTGTGTTTCGCTGACCAATTTAACAGTGGTCTTAGACTTTATAATGATACTTATAGATGTGAATAATGCATCACACACAAGCAAATGCTTTTTGATTAGTGATACCATTGTAAAAATACCCTTAGTATGTATGAGCTGAGGGTCAGAGAATTAACAGAGACCTGCTTTCACTGTTCTGGCTCTTCAGGTACTGTCTTCACTTTTTCAACAAGTCAAAATGAATGAAAGTCTCGGCTTCTGTGTGTATGACAAAGCCATTCTCATTCTGATTCAAACGAAATCTTGTCTACACCTGCATCTTGCTTGAATGGACCAAAAAGGCAAGGAATTTTATAGGTTTGAACTGTACTTACTGTGGTACAATGACGATCTGAATGAAGCAGATGAATAGAAAGACAAGGGATGCGCAGGCTACGTATGCTCCAAACCTGGAGTCTACCTGTTTGGAGTACTGACAAAAGATGGAAGGGTTACAAATACAGTTTAATTTGCATGTGTAAGCAAGCTGTGAGCAACCACGTATGCATACAGTATTTTATGGTGTGTTTACTAAAAATTATTTCAAAAAAATTTGAAAACCGATACGTTCAGGCAATATTTTTGGTTCAATCACTAAAGGAAAAAAAAGAAAGAAAATTCTGACAATATTTCACCCTCATGTTGTACCAAATCTGAGTAACATTCTTTCATTGAATAAAACAGGAGATATTTTGTATGTGTTGTTTTCCTTACAATAAAATCTCTAAAAAGGACAAAGAGCACCATAAAAGTTTCAGAGTAGTCTGTATGACCTGTGTGCAGTATTCCAAGTCTTCCTAAGCCATTACATAGCTTTTTTTTGAGGAAGACAACAAAGTGTTAGTCAATATTCAATTAAAATCTTCCCCTTTGCCATGGCTCTCAAATCTCATTTGCTTTTATGGTGCTTTTTTGAATTTTTTTTTTTAGCTTGATTCATGTTATAGAAAACACTGCACAAAACTTCCTTAGTGTTCAGAATATCATACAGGTATGGAACATAAAGGTGAGCAATGATGACGACATTTTAATTTAGTATGAACTAATCTTTTAAGTCAGCTATAAACACTATTTAAAGTGTTTGCTGGCTTGATAAAAGAGGTACATATGGGGAAAAGCTACATATATGTTGCACCCTGTAAGAAAACAAAAGCTGGCATCTACAAAAATGTGTTTAAATATGTAATCCATGCAAAAGAACAGAACATAGTGAGTGAATTTATAACCAAGTAGATACTAATAATTGATTGGTTCATAAGCCGAAAATATCTACTCTGAAAACAGACAACAAAAGAAATAATTATCTACCTTAGGAACTGGCCTTTTTTTTTTTTTGCGGGTCACTAGTGATAAATGCTTTGAAGGTAACACAATAAAATGACTTAAATCACAGTGCAAGGTAAAGACGTCAGTCTGACTCATTCTGCACCTTGAGTTTCATTGCCTCCATTCATCTTAGCAGCATGCCACATCTTTTAGCTGTGCTCCTGCATAGTTTTACATTGCCTGTACCACGGTACTAACATAATGGACTTGATTGGCGCTCTGATCTATTTTTACCATGCAATCCTAGGAACATTGTACCCTTAACATGAACTAATGAGCTTTTAAAAGTATAGTTCATTCAAAAATGAAAACTCATCCTCATGTTGTTCAAAATATGTACTTTGTTACCACTGTCCCTTGAAACACAAAAATAAAAATAAAGTCAAGATTTTCAGCAAAAAACTATTTCAATTTCTGTCTATTCCACACATTAATTTATCGTATGACTTCAGAAGACTTTGAATATATGGCACAGAAATTGTATGGACTACTTTTGTGTTACATGAAAGAAAAACATATGGGTTTGTTACGTCATGAGGATAATTAAATGATGACAAAACTTATTTTATAGGTGAACTATGCTTTTTATAATAAAGTGTCAACTCTGATTTTCAGGATCTATTGGCTCATCAGTTCACTTTGTGATCATACTGCTCATCTTATTGAAGCTGGTCTGGGACATGAATGTTGTACCTTCTTCTCTAAGTCAGGTTCTCGGAAAGTCAGCAGAAATTTCTTGACATGTTCGGACCGTAACCGGTCGATGCTCCGGGCGTCAATGGCACGGCCCAGGAACTCGTCCACCTCATCTTCAGGGTTCAAGTTTTCTTGCGTGTTTCTGAAAATGAAATGTCTAGATAACATAAGACAGCGTTTTTCCACCTTCTGCTTCTCCTCTGAATTAACCTTCAGCTGAATTCCTATATGGTCATACCACATTGCCAATAACCAGCAGTGGTGATCAATTGACTTTTTTATTTATTTTATTTGAATAATGCCTGGGTAATATAACACTGCATTGGTTTAAAAATACAAAATACAAATGTTTACTAGTTTCAACCTGCTGAAATACAGCAAAGTCTATGAAAAGGCTCCATTCTATAAATATTTTAGTGCAGAAAATGTGAAAAAAAGTGCCCAGATTATGTGTGGGCCTACTTATAATGACACTAATATAATGACATTTCTCAACACCTTTCACAGATGTGTAATTTCACTGTGGTTATCAATTATTCATAAAAGAATTGGCATACAGGGGGGAGGGTTGGGAGGTGTGTATACTCACTTGTCTTTCGGATCTTCAAATCCCTACAACAAAATTGAGACAGAAAACACATCCATCAATGTAGAATGGATCGGCATCAGAATATCAACACAACACTGACCCCTTCTGGAGTAACTCATGACAACAGGACAAGAATGCTTCTTGGACAATGAACTTGAGTGAATTCAAAAACATTTAAAAATAAGATTCTGGTTTCAATACAAGCTTAGCTTAAACGGCAGCATTTGTGGCATAATGCTAACTACAACTACAATTTCTTTCGACTTGTCCCTTGTTTTCTTAAAAAACTTCTTTTTTTTTTTATGCTGTGATGTGGAGACTTACAAAGTGAATGGACCCATAACCCATAAACGTTAAAATAATCACATTTTCAAAAGAACAGACACAAGACATAAACCATATGCGTGTTAACATGATTTTAGAGTGATACAATCACTTACTTATCTTTTCTGTGTAAAGTTACATGAAATTTGACAACTTTGTTGCCATGGCGATGGCCTTAAACCCTAAAACCACTGTTAAAAATGACAATTTAAACAGCTTTGCAGCTCAAATAATACAGGAGATTTAACAGAAGAATTCATGAAATTGGTTTCACATTTCTGCCTTTAAGCCCTCTAAAAATTGGCCACAGTCACTTTCTTTGGAAGTGCCTCACTGAAACCTTGATGTTTGCTTTTTTTTTTTTTTTTAAATGGAGGGAATTCTTTTTTTTTTTTTTTTTGTGGTAATCTAGTATAATCTATAATATTAATCTACAGTCATAGTAATCTATAATCAACATTATGCCACATTGAGTTGAACTTGTATTGAGACAATTCATGCTGGCTTATGCTGGTCTTTTCAGCAAGTGCTTTAGTATCCAAATAACAAACTCAATGGCGGCTGTTGATGTCATACATCAAGGACAATATTTACTGCACGGATAAGAACTGATACAACCAACAAAACATGACTGACATAGTGTGCAAACAAGCCGAGAGCTGAGTCATGAAGTAAGAACAACTCGTCTATGTCAATCATGTGCCATTTCTTTTGCTGCATTAGCTCACCAAATTCAAATAAAGAGGCCTGATTTGTGACAACAAGCCATCTGTGTTGGGAGAGTTGAAATTCAGAGCCCAATGTGAACAAAGTAAACAGGCTGATGAGACAATTAATTATTATGTTGGGAGGACATGGGAAACATGGACAGGAAACCAAAAAGGCTTGTGTTGCAGCGGTGTGCATGTGTTTAAAAGAATAGTTTATCCAAAAATATATATTCTCAAAAGTCATCATTTACTCTTTCTAATGTTGTTCTAAACCTGTGTGACTTCGTTTTGTGGAACAGTCTCAGTCACCATTCATTTTCATTGTATGGAAAAAGATGCAATGAGAGTGAAAGGTGACTCAGACCTAACATCTCCTTTTGAGTTCTGAGGAAGAAAGAAAGTCATATAGGTTTGGAACAACATGATGGTGAGTAAACCAATTCAGAATTTTCATTTTTGGGTGAACTATCACTTTAACTATAATTTCAAACAAACTATAACACTAATATCTCTGGCTTGGTAGTTGTTTTTAATATCTTTCCTATTTTTACAGATCACATAAACTTTTGACATGTTTCACTAACTTTTTGTCTTATTAATATTATTATAATATAAACTTTACACAATATCAACACTATATCAATTGTTTTATCATTTGAAACCAAACTTCTTTCTGTAAAACGTTTTGCTTAAAAAGTGTGTTTGGGATATGTTTGCTTTAAAAGCGTTAAAAAATGACTAATTACTACATCAGAAATAGCAAATACATGGGTCAGTGAAAAGACTGTTATCATTAGATATCAAATTACGCTTTTAATTGTCATTTTTAATTAATAAACATTAAATATTGGGAGTGAAAACTGTCCAAGGAAGGGTTGCTAGGAGCATAATAATAGTTGCTAAATTTAAACTCTCAAAGGAGTCAGACTCACTCCCACATCCAGGCCTTTATGTATACACTTTACAAAGATGGTAGCCCAGCCAGAATGTTGATGTGTTAAAGCATTTGTTTCTCTCCTTTAAGCAACACCTCTGAGCCAACACAAGCCTCTAGAAAATACAACAGACAACAGACAGGTCCTGTTGTTATTATGACACCAATATTCTTGTCGTCAGAGTACACCACATGTTTATCTGCCTCCATTAAGACGTAATGTTTGCGTAGGAGTGGACAGATCTCGGATAATTAAATGCCATTTCTGAGCTCCAACTGGATTTATAGAGCTGTACGTATTTTTTCAATATTAAAATTCTCTCATTTCACAGTGTTATACAGTGTTATGTACACCCCACATCCAAATATGCAACCTTCCCTACTATGTACAGTAGTATCCCCTGTCATACACCTTATCCTTTAACAGAATAGGTCATGTGTTTTAGTAATGGCAATTACAGTAAATGCAAACCAACTGTTTTTCTGCATTCAGATAATGTTCTCATCCTAAAAAGTGGTTAATGCAACCCTTTCAAAAGGGTAACTTCCTCACCATCCTTTTCATCTCCTTGGAAACCTGATTGCCACCCAGGTGATTGTAGAAGGGCCGATCGGTCCAGTGAGTGCTGTTATGGGTAACTGAGTTGGTGCGCTGCCGGTTCATCTTAGCAATCATGGCCTTTTCTTCTTTCTGTGGAGGGAAACAGAAAACCAGGCAGTCTTACGGTCTGTGTGTTTCAATGTCACAGTCATTAACTTGCTTGTCTCTTGACGTCACGTTTCCCCGAATTAATCTAAATAGAATGTGCTATCTATTTACCAAAACCATGTGTCATGCCATCTCTGAGTGCTAAGTGATTTTACTTAAAAAGGATGCATATTTTAACAGAGAATAATTGCATACTGACCCTACATGTCTCAAGTGACAGAGCGCAAAGTTTTTTTACAGATTCAAAATAAACAAGAGAAGCTTTGGAGTGTCTTTTCCATTCACCTGAATTTAAAAAGGAATAGATCATCCAAAAATCTGAGCAGGGACTACACAAAGATCAGGAAGCCCTTTTCTAAACCTGTATGACTATGACTCAAATTATGCAGAATCTAAAATCTTCAAAACTATTGTGCAATGAATCAGTTCTTCTAATTTTCTTCTGAAAAACCAACTAAATCGAGCAATTCTGTAAAATAGCAACTAAAAACAGCCATTTGGCTCCTAAATGATTCAGTTCAGTCCTTTTGTTTGGTCTGGAGCCTTGCATTGTTGAAGCTAAAGTGCATTTTCACTTTTGGTCCGTTTCAGGGGTCTGAGCGCTGTTCGTGGGATTTTTGGTCCATATGTGAACACTCCAAAATAATCTCAGACCCCTTTAAAAGCCAACCGAGCCGAGACCATCTCGGGAGGTGGTCTGAGTATGGTTCGCTTGTAGCTTGTGGTTCGGTTTGCTAATAACGTGCATTGTGAACAAAAAGCGCTCTGGCCTCACTTGATTTTCCCATTTGTGTAACGCCAAACATGTTTGGCCCTGACAAGTTCCCGCAGTCAGGAAATGACAATGCGAGCACGGGAGAGACACAACGACCTGCTTGCTCAATTTCTATGAAGATGACAGCATGAGAAGCATATTAGAACTATTGTAAACTGCACATGAAACAAACTCAAATGTCCTTGTGCAAACGAAGATTTGAGGGTTTAACCAGATGCCTTGAAGATGGAAGAGGTCTCAAGATGGCGCCGAGTATGGCTGCTGCGTCGCGAGCTCCATCAAAACACTGCAGTTTATTGTTTGTTTTGTTTACAGTTCTGTGTTTTTTTTGTCTTGGATGTTGTCTGCCTTATTGTGTACGACAGACAAACGCTTTTGGACATTGGTTCGGCAATCACACACCGAAAACCGGACTTCACATTCCTCAATGCCGACCCGTGGTTTACAAACACGCCAGCGGATCCCTTTGTTTGGGCTGCCCGGCCGCGGAAACGCAGACGGAAAAGGGGGAAAAGAGCCGGCGTTCTCATCAGATTAAGACGTCGCGCAAATCGCCCCCCGCTACCCAGTATACTACTGGCAAATGTTCAGTCTCTGGACAACAAGCTCTGCGAGCTGAGAACGCGGATCTCTTTCCAACGAGAGACGAGAGAATGCTGTGTTATCTGTCTTACGGAAACCTGGATGTCCGCGGAGATTCCAGACTCGGCCATCGAACCCACGGGTTTCTCCGTGCACCGAGCGGACAGAGCGAAAGACCTCTCAGGTAAAAGCAGAGGTGGAGGTGTATGTTTTATGATCAACAAATCATGGTGTGATCAGAGGAATATACATTTTATCAGGTCTTTCTGCTCTCCTGATCTGGAATTTCTCATGCTTCTGTGTCGACCATTCTGGCTACCGAGGGAATTCACAGCGGTCATTATCACTGCTGTGTACATCCCCCCACAAGCCGACACAGACCGGGCACTTAGGGAACTGTATGGCAGTATAAGTCAGCAGGAAACCGCGCACCCTGAGGCTGCGTTCATTGTTGCCGGGGACTTCAACAAAGCCAACTTCAAAACAATAGCACCAAAATACCACCAACACATCAGCTTTAACACACGAGGGGACCGGGTTTTGGATCATTGCTATTCTCCTTTCCGGGATGGCTACAAATCCCTCCCCCGCCCACCATTTGGCAAATCTGACCACTCTTCCGTTCTGCTTCTGCCCGCTTACAGGCAGAAACTGAAACGGGAATCACCCACCATTAGAATGATCCAGTGCTGGTCGGACCAATCAGACTCTGCGCTACAGGCCTGTTTTGATCACGCGGACTGGGAGATGTTCCGGTCTGCCTCCGATGACGACATCGAGGTTTACGCTGATAGCGTAACGTGTTTCATCAGAAAGTGCGTAGAGGACGTTGTTCCGACAAAAAATATACGGATCTACCCCAACCAGAAACCATGGGTTAACGGCGATGTTCGCACGGCACTTACTGCGCGGACCACCGCTTTTAATTCCGGGAACGCGGAGGAGCGTAAACAAGCCAGTTATGCTCTCCGTAACTCCATCCGTGCAGCCAAACGCTAGTACAGGCACAAAATTGAAGAACAGTTCAACACCACTGACTCCAGAAGTATGTGGCAGGGAATTAACACCATCACGGACTATAAACGGAATAAAAACTCCGCCATGAACACCGCTGCCTCTCTCCCGGACGAGCTTAATACATTTTATGCTCGTTTCGAGGACAACAACACCGCCCTCACAGAGAGAGCACTCGCGGCCGATACTACAGATGATGGTTCACTCTCCGTCTCTGTTGCGGATGTAACCCGATCCTTTCGACGGGTGAACATCCGTAAAGCCGCGGGTCCAGACGGCATTCCGGGCCGCGTCATCAGAGCATGCGCGAACCAACTGGCTGGTGTTTTTACGGACATTTTCAACTTGTCCCTATCCCTGTCTGTAGTCCCCACATGCTTCAAAACATCAACCATTGTGCCTGTACCGAAGCAATCAAAAATCACTTGCTTAAATAACTGGCGTCCTGTTGCCCTCACCCCCATCATCAGCAAATGCTTTGAGAGGTTGATCAGAGATCACATCTGCTCTGTTCTGCCCACCTCTTTGGACCCATTGCAGTTTGCCTACCGCAACAACCGCTCCACTGATGATGCCATTGCATCTACAATACACACTGCTCTCTCCCACCTGGAAAAAAGGAACACAAATGTGAGAATGCTGTTTGTAGACTACAGCTCAGCATTCAACACCATAGTGCCCTCCAAGCTTGATGAGAAACTCCGGGCTCTGAGCTTAAACAGCTCGCTGTGCAGCTGGATCCTGGATTTCCTGTCAGGCAGACGTCAGGTGGTTAGAATGGGCAGCAACATCTCCTCATCACTGACCCTCAACACTGGAGCCCCGCAGGGCTGTGTTCTCAGCCCACTCCTGTATTCCCTTTACACACATGACTGTGTGGCGACACATAGCTCCAATGCCATCATTAAGTTTGCTGACGATACGACGGTTGTAGGTCTGATCACTGACAATGATGAAACGGCCTACAGAGAGGAGGTGCACACTCTGACACGCTGGTGTCAGGAGCACAACCTCTTCCTCAACGTCAGTAAAACCAAGGAGCTTGTGGTGGACTTCAGGAAGAAAGACAGAGAACACAGCCCCATCACCATCAATGGAGCACCGGTGGAGAGAGTCAGCAGTTTCAAGTTCCTCGGTGTCCACATTACTGAGGAACTCACATGGTCCGTCCACACTGAGGCCGTTGTGAAGAAGGCTCACCAGCGCCTCTTCTTCCTGAGACGGCTGAGGAAGTTCGGAATGAACCACCACATCCTCACACGGTTCTACACCAGTACTGTAGAGAGCATCCTGACTGGCTGCATCACCGCCTGGTACGGCAATAGCACCGCCCACAACCGCAAAGACCTGCAAAGGGTGGTGCGAACTGCCAGAAACATCATCGGAGGTGAGCTTCCCTCCCTCCAGGATATATATAACAGACGGTGTGTGAATAAAGCTCGGAGGATCATCAGAGACTCCAGTCACCCGAGTCATGGGCTGCTTTCACTGCTTCCATCAGGCAGGCGGTATCGCAGCATCAGGACCCGCACCACCCGACTACATGACAGCTTCTTCCCACAAGCAATAAGACTTTTGAACACATGATCTCTCACGATCAACAATCAGCACTGCACTTTATTAATCATCACTCTGTCAATATATTCTCCCAATTCAATTAGTGTTTATATATATTTATACCCTTATCTAGTGTATGTGTATTCTACATTGTGTGTATTGTGTACATTTGTTATGTAAATTGTGTTGTGTAAATATGTTGTTTATTGTAAAGTGGTTTATGTCTCGTCACTGTCATGACTGCTATGTTACTCGGAACTGCACACAAGAATTTCACCTACTGTTGCACTCGTGTACACAGTAGTGTGACAATAAAGTGATTTGATTTGATTTGATTTTGAATTTGAAATCTGCATGAAAGTTAAAAAATTACGACAGGAATATTTAATGTATGTTTTGAATGGATGTAACCCGAGGCTGTCAGTATATTAAACATACATTTTGATTAATTTTATTGTTTGTCGTTAATAAGACTAATTTATCATTATTGAATGTTGAATTTTGCCTTTAAATCCAGTATTTTTATATAAAAAATACAATGCATTCAGTTCTGTTACATTTCTTATCTCTTTTTATGTATAAAACAATATGCAATAATAGAGAATTTAATTATAAGAAGTTTATTGGCTCTGTAAATCTGTAAGTTATTGTCATGTGTTTCAGTACGGATAAAAAAAAGTTGTGGTAATCAAAATTCCATTGACGATTTACAGTTAAATTCCATAAAACATTGATAAGATCCTTCCATCCACCCTCAAGCACCTAAATCATAATTTTTGCACATTAGTTGCTGTTAATATACAGTAAATATGAGAGCACTTTGTCTACCTGATTTACCCTGTTAATAAACATGTTACAACCTAGGTCACTTGGATAGCCTTTAAATTATGATACACTCAAGTCAAGGGTATTAGCAAACCAGATATAGCTGTATAATAATGTATTTAACAACAACCGATGGTACAAATACAATTTACACATCCATTAAACCTTTTGCGATCCCGCATCCACAAGCGTAGACGTTGTATTTTGGTTTTGATATACGCAACACATAATTGTAATTAATTAAAATTGACTGAATATTCTTCACAAGACTCTATATTGTCATTTAAAGGTTAAACTTCTGGCGCATTGAGTCACGTGAAACAACAGCATGGCATCAATTTCCATGAAGCGCTTTTACTGGTTAAGAGCCAACAGAAGTGCCTCTAAGTTTTTTCATTGAAACCTATTTGGATGTAAAGAGAAGTGTATCTAGTTTTGTTTGATATTTTGCTTAAAATATTTTATTCTTTTTTCACGTGTCAGCATGCTGAGAAACACGGTGTCCACATATGTGGATTTTGCGACATTATTCCCTCAAATGTTGAAAAGCTGAAATTTTGTTATTTTTTAATAACTTTCAACATTATCAGATCTGTTGGTCATTTCGCTTCATTTGAATGAATAATATGGGGTTAGGATGAAAATGAGGTGCAAATTGAACTGTTCTGAGACCAGTGCAGACAGACAGCACACTGGAGGTTAAGTCATTCACTAAATAGGGAGCAAGGGAGTATCCTATATCGTTTTATGCAGTTAAATGTATTCACTACTGAAATCCGACCAAAAGTTCAGTTTCAGGCTGCAGATGATGTTTGGACCACTCAACATGTTAAACAGTACATCAATTCAGAATTTTATAATTCACAATTTTATTTTAACATGGTTGGCAGTGATTGGATGATGCTGACCATTACTTTTAAACAGAATTGTTTATTCAGCTTTATAGATAATTAGCTATAATGTCTATAAAATCACACAAATAACCAAGACTCCTGGATGCATCATTTTATGAAAAAATAAATTAATCTGACTAAAGAAACTAGTTTGGTATTATTTAAAATGATTTGAAACACAGCTTAGTCCCACTGCATATACATAGGTGGACATTTATAGTCTAGAAAAAACATAATTTCTTTTTTGTTTTGCTTGTTTATTAGGTGCTACTAGTTACCATTCACACAGCAGACACACTCTAGTATGAGGAGGTTAATATTTTATTTTTAAGACGTTATTCATTATTTCTTGCATTAAAACTTGGCATGATTGCTAACAGAGAATCTAACGACTCAAAATATTAATGAAAAGATTCAATTATAGCAATATCTGAAATTTCCTATATAAATATAGATACCGATACATTTTCACATTAACAGGTCTCTTCCACAGGGTCTAGAGTACTGTACTAGCTGTATATGGATGAAATGACAATTAAAGCCACTTGACGACTAGTGAGGAGGATGAGAGACCTCAGAAAATTTTGATAACAGTAGAGAGGCTAATGATTCAAATATTTATATAATTTATTATAAAAAAAACATGTTTTAGTAAAAATCATGTTCTGACTGACAAGAGAACATTTAACTTATGTCATAGTTATTTTGAAGGTCAAAGCCAAAGGTGTTCTTCTTCATTCAAAAAATAAAAAATACAAGTAATCAATCTTCATGAAAATCTTGATGGATGGAGAATGAGAATATCACTGATGGACATTTCATTACTGCAATTTTTCCATTTTAATACATGAATATTCCATTTATAATTTTTCTTAATTTTGAAAACATTTAGTATGAAATCCATAAGTTTTATTTATTTACCTGATGTCACAAATGGAGACATTGTGTAAAGGAGAATTTGAAGTACATTTAAAAGGTAAGTAAATATTTATATTTATAATTATTTATATTATTTCTAACTTTTAGGTCTAACTACAAATAGGCAAGACAGACAACATGACTATGTTTAATTACATTTGTATTTAATAATTTTGTTAATGGAGAGACTGACACACTTTTTGCGGCAGTGAATATTTCTCAGGGTGGGGGGGGGGGGGGGGGTATTTTTGAGTCAACTTCTCAACTTCTGCATTGTCACATACTTGAAACTTTTGGCTACAAAAAAAGCGGATGAAAATTGTCACCATTATTGCTCAGGAAAAAAGCTAAAGCTTTTGTGACAACTTGCCCCAATAGCAGCACATGTTTACTCCGTATATGGGGTGAGTTGTCACAAAAACAGCCCATCATTGACTTTTCAGAAAAAAATATATAAAGTAAAACAATTATGAGCCACAAAATGATTCATGAAATAACATAATTGTAAAAGGTAACACAAAAATGTCAAAAAAATTTTTTGGCCAATATGCTTATTTCTCCCAATATTGCCAGTTCAACTTCAACAGCATGACTCTCTCTTTTAACCTAGATAACAATATAATGCATTAATAATATTAAAACACATTCATCTTGAAACTAAAAAGACAATTTTAAGTTAAAATCCTGAAAAACAGAATAGTTTCTCATTACCAAAACAATTATGCAAATGTTACGGTAATGATAAAGTGTGTTGCGGTAATGAGGTGACCTAACACAAAAACCCTAATAATAGGGGCAACCATTACAAGTGAGAAAAAAATTATTGCTTCATCTTACAGAGGCATGGAAAAATAAGTATTTTCTTCACAAATATTTTGTGTTTTGAAAAGGCAGCAAAAAAGTGTTTCAAAACAGAGAAATTGTTTGATGGCCAGGTTTTTCCTACTATTATCCAGATACTGATGTTTGGAACATCAAATAATACATTTTTATTTACTATTTGGTCTTGGGTACAACATACATTATTAAAATTTATTTTTTAAATTGTTTAATTTATTTATTCTATATTTTATAGTCATTATTTTGAAGCTGGACGTGTTGCGGTAATGATAATTTAACAAGAAAATTCTTTAAAAAAATCTAAAATAAAAAATGACATCCTTTGTAATCTTTATGTCCAAGATGGAGCACATGTATATCTATTGTGTACAATTATTACAATATAATTTTATATTGATTTTTAAATAGAAAACTGCCCAAGTTCAAGCTCAGCTTCAAGAGAATTACCCTACAAGGTTTGAGCAAAGGGAACTGGGTTCTTTTTCACTTGATCCACTTTTTGGTACACTTAAAGGGGTCTGAATTTGGTTCTTTTATAGAGGACTCAAGTGTGAAAACATCCAAATAGGTGTGGTTATGGAAAAGAGCTACAGTACATTCTCCTTTTTGTGCAACAAAATAACAGGTTTGGTACGAAATAAAGGTAAGTAAATAATTACAGAATGTTCCTTTTTGAGACTATTCCTTTAAAATTGAACTGATATGGGTAACACTTTACAATAAGATTTCATTTGTTAACATTAGTTAATGCATTAGGTATCATGAACAAGCAATGAACAATATATTTTTTATAGCATTTATGAACTTTTGTTAAAGGTGCACTCAGTAATCTTTTCCTGATTAAAAAGTTCTAAATTCTTAAAGACACAAATTGTAGTTTTGCAATATCTGCAGGAAATCATGACCACTTACATTAAAATGAAGACTCCGGTCTTATCACTAACCTTATAAAAGCTGTTTTATTCTACATGGAGAGGGTCCGCACATGGGGGCTGCAATGTTAGAATTAGGCTTGGGCGGTAATACGGTAATATGGTATACCGCGGGATCTAAAAATAGCAACGGTATCAATTTCAATACCGTCATACCGTCATAAAAAAAATGCAATGCACTTATATAGGAGACAAGGATTAAATATGAAATATAATTTATTTAATGCCTAAAAATGTGTATGCGTGGTTGTTATCACGTAACAGCGTGGAGGAGAGAGAGGGGGAAAGATGGAGAGTCGCGCACTGAGTGACCTGGTCTCGAAAAAGAACACAACTTCTGCAGTTTGGCAGTATTTCGGGTTTCGACCGAACGAGAAGGGAGAGGCGGTAAATACGGACGAGGCAAAAAGATGACTCTGGGAAGTATGCTGCAAAAAAAAAAGCCGATGCAATGGCAGGTCCCGTCGGCATCGGCACCGTAGAGGACCGAGTCGGAGCTGAAATAACAGCCTACTGTTTGGAGCCAGTTACTCAAGGAGACGAGGACCCACTTCTCTGGTGGAAAAATGCTGCCGGGCGTTTTCCCCAGATGTCGCGAGTGGCACGAAAGTACCTGCGCGTCTGTGCCATAAGCACACCATCGGAGCGAGTTTTCAGCACCGCAGGTAAAGTTGTCGGTCCACAACGTGCCCTGTTAAAGCCGGACAAAGTAAACATGCTGGTTTTTCTAGCGAAAAATCTTGACTAGATTTGATGCCACTTGCCATTCGTTCCTATTCGTACTGTGTTTATTTTTTATTTAATTGATTCAGGTATTTTTATTTGGTTTTCGTTAAAAACAATATTGGAAAGAAGAAGTTTTTATTTAGGCCTATTGCTTTGCAATAATTTTTATAATATGGATGTTTATGTTAATTCAACTCTGGTTGACTGTTGTGGGTCTATTTGCACTTTTTTTTTATAAGCTGCTCTTTGTTATTAAAAGTTGCTCAGGCGGTGTGATTTAATTTAATTGATTTGTGTGCGCGTCTCTGCGCGAAAACTGTTCTGGATGTTTATGTTAATTTAATTCTGTTTGACTGTTGTATTTGCACTTTTTTATAAGCTGCTATTTGTTGCTAATAAAAGTTGTTAATATTGTTGTGCATGTTATTTTGTTATTGTTTCAGTATTAGTGTTTGAAATTCAGTTTCAGAACCGTTTAGGCACAGTTTGGTGACGCTGTCTGAGCCTTACGTCATAATTTTTCATTATTCACGGTAATACCGTATACCGAGGTAAAATAGGGAGGAGGTTTGACGGTATCAAAATTTGGATACCCCCAAGCCTAGTTAGAATAAGCTAACACGTATATCAGTTATATACCAGCTGAATACTACTTGCTTAATCTCAGTAACCATCCTGTTATTTGACAATATCACTCTTTGACTAAAGATAATAAAGATAATCATGGCTGACTGTGAATTCTAAATTTCTTCAATGGCATCTGAAAGAGAAAACTATAAATTTGAAATGATGCTTCATCCAAGCCGCTGGATGTCAGTGTTCAAGATCCAAGATGACACAAAGAAAAAAGTTACTGAGTGCACTTAAATTATTCATTGTAAGTTCATGTTAACATGTTTTTAACTAATGCTACCAAATGGAACCTCATTGTAAAGTGTTACCTTGGTATGATTCGCTGACAAGGAAAAAAGAGGGCCTCACCCGTTTCTGACTACAGCCCACTATAAGGTACGTTTCAATGTTGTGCTTCTTAAGATAGATGTTTCTCTCTCCACCAAATCCAGGTTCCACATCATAATCTCCATTCAGGTAGTTCAGGGTTGCCTTAGTGATATGGATCCGCCTGAGATGACAAAATCAACCTTAATAAGAATCAGATGAATCTTTAAAATTTGTGAACTGCTTTAGATAAAAACATCTGAAAATGTGGCATAATATAGACAGGAAGCTGCCCAGGACTCAATAACAGTAGGCTGTGTTTGGAATGGTATACTAGCTTACTAAATACTGTGCAGTATATACAGGTAACATAATAGAGTGACAGAACACATTAGGCAAAGATAAACATTTTGAACAGTTGTATGCTACTTCGATGAGGTCACATAACCTCATCATGTTGCATGCTTAGTAATAGATAGGAGTAATTTGATAATATTTGTTTTTGAACAAAGCTACAGTGCAGAGAGGTTTGGAACTTAATGTGAATTGCTTAGGGAATGGTCTAAACATGTCTTGTGTTTATTAAAAAAGAACACATTTTCAGATTTTAAATGTTAAGAAACACAAGGAGTTTTTGCTGGGGTTTGCATGGTGAGAAAAATGTTCATGAACCCACCCTGCTTTGCCCCCAGCTTCCATGTGATTGGCCAAGGTGACATCATTGGACCAGACATCAAACTGCCACTTCCTTAATCCCAGCACCCCACAGTGGACTCGCCCGCTGTGTATGCCCACACGCATGTTGACATTGACACCGGTGACTTCCCTCACCAACCTGCAGCACAGATGCAAAGAACAAGAAAATAAAATGTTATAATTCTAGTGTGTGTGTGTGTGGGGGGGGGGTTATAACATGAATGGCATAACATGTCTAATAAATAAATAAATCATTCTCATTGACCTTTTAGCCTACGTATTTTCAATCACTTTCCACTCCTAATTCATCTACAAACGTATAGCAAAAAACAAAAAGTTTATCCAATCAGAATTTATTCCTCGATGCTTACAAGCAAAGTGTGACAACTGTTTCACAAATCGCACGCCCGAAGCCATTCTCCTTAGCCGAAACAGCAGAATCTGAGCTCCACCCCGTCAGTCCTTCAGAATTTCCACAGAATCCCTCAACAGTGCTAATGAATGTGCATCTAATGTTAGATTGTCAGATTCATCAGCCAATCAGATTGATTTATTTGTTCTTGGTAGGTGTGATCTTTAGGATATGTCCCAGTCCAGGCCTTCTAGCTGGTTTTGAGTGACGCAATCATGCTTTAAGTGATATACATAATTTGAAATTATGAGACTTTCGAGACGGCTGTCATCACTGCTGGTAGTGCTGTTGAGAAAGAGATCCTTATGTATTTAAAAACCTGAGATGCATGATCGGGCAATTGATTAATTAAACAGTAAATGAGGGCTGATTTTCACTTCAAGCAAATTGGTTGGCAAATTGCTTTTTGCATTGTTATAGCAACATCAGGAGTTTTCTGCATGTAAATAAGGCTGCTTGAGCATTCAGTGTCGGATCAAGTTTTGAAAAGTAACCATGTACCTTGACGAAACAAAATTTATTGCAAGCAAAATTTAAATCACAAATATTATTAGAAAGATTTTTCTTAGTATTAGACCTCCTTGGTTCTGACTTTCAAGCATGGACATGTTTTTAAAATGTCAATTGGTATTATATGTTGACTGCCATGTAATGTATGATAGGCATATAGTGTCTTATTCATTGTGAAACTGTGTTTTCTTAATGGAATGAATCGCACTGAAGGCCTAGACTTAAAATGCACGGGCCGCCACTGCCAGACAGTGTCACATACTGGGAAAACTGTTCACACACAAGCAATAGGGTAACATGTAGGGTAGTTAGTTGTCTTCTGATAGACCTTACTCACAGCAGGATCATCTCTGATTTCAAACGGGAATGAAAACAAGGCTTTGAGGGATAGACTTACAATCTTTTCAGTGGCACGCATGATAGAAATCTGTATAAAGCTCCTAGATCCCATGTGATTTTCCACAACTCATGTTGTCTGGAGTTCTTTGTCTACTGAATGTTCGGGGAAATATATTTTTCAACGTTTTGTCCTAGGAACGATCCACAAACACTTGTAGTACTGCCTATTGAAGACACCAAGTCTATCCCTCACAGCCTTGTTGTCATTCTCGTCAAAAATCAAAGATGCCGCTGTTGTGAATAAGGTATATCAAGGAGAAATGATACAGGTAAAACCAATGTGTCTAATTATTTTTAAGGATGCTTTCAACTGAAATAAGAAGAAAGTGTCTATAAAAGGAAGGGTTATGGAAATATGATCACTCAAAAAAGTGGTTCAGTGATTAAACTTGCCCACGTTAGGGTTAAGCTGAAATATTGAGGAATATGTGATCAATTTACATTTAGAATAAAATAGAAGCATGAATGAGTTTATACAATAAAACACTTGAATAATGTTAATAATAAAAAAAAATGTTTTGTCTTATTTCTGAGATATTGATAAACCAACCAGGAAAATGTGTAAAATAAGAATATTTGGAATATTTATAGTAAAACAAATTTTTTTAAATTATTATTATGAATAATTCTTATTTTTATTTACATTATATACATATTTTTAACATTTTACAATTATTGATATTAAAAACAAAATGAAAGAAATGTCACTAAAACATCCAACATTTTAGTGAAAAAAAATCCCTCACCAAAGAAACTAAGACATTATAATTCCACATTCCAAGCTCTTACTTGAGCAAGCACTAAAGAAAACATGTCCACCCCATATCTTCCCAAATTTTTCAGCTTCCTGCGGAGAAAGATGTGTTTCTTGAAGAAACACTATATAATATGTCTTACATTTAAAAAAAGAAATAACTTTCCTTCTTTTTATGGGGTGCCCCAACTAATTTTCATCCTTTCATTCTCATTAACATTTGACATATTAGAAAAAATAGATTGTAAAGACCATATTCCAACATTAGAGCAACAAACAAACTTCCCACAATATAAAAAAAAATTAAAACGTGTGCATTAACCCCACACACGACAGAGGCAACTGACATCCATCCCTCTAAACACAAACAGTCCTTGTCCGCCTACGAGCGTCCCTGCAACAACTTTGCCATTGGATTGCTCGAGTCCGGTGTTTTTATACAAATTTTGTGGGACAGAATTACACAACAGAAAATAATCTATAAAACAAACTCCAGCCAATATGAGGCATAAGCACAAAGAGCATGCAGAATCATCTACATAACCATCCCGAATGTGTGTTCCTCCACAAAACAAACTCCAGCTACTAGCAGAACCAGCACAACAACAACAACAACAACAACAAAACTAAGAAAACACAAAAAGGCCATTCATTTTCCTTGGGCAGTCAAACAAATGTTCAGCCCGTTCGGCCATTACATGAGTGGAACAGATGCCCTAAACACTACTGATTTGCAAGAAATATTCCACAAAACACCGCGACCCTGTACACAGGATAAGCGGTTGACGATGGATGGATGGATGGATGGATTCCACAAAACAAACTCCATCCAATAGAAGACATAAGCACAAAGAACGTGCAGATACATCCACAAACTGTCCCGAAGGAGTTTTATTCCACAAATAAACTCCAGCTGCAAACATCAGTGCAAAAGCGGCCTTCCGTTGATGTAAGAGTTTCTTGCATTCTTTGAATTGATCTTGTTTCTCTCTTGTTGAATTCACAAAGTCTGGGAACAAGAGAATGTTGTGGTTCTTCCTCACCTCGCGTAACAAGATTTTTATTAGATGATCTCAGAAATTTGGCCAGAATTGGTCTCCCTCAGCAGATCTCCACGCTGGTACCCTGTGAGCTTGTTCGCTTTCCAGCTTATGGCCTGTTATGTCGAGCAGATACGGAAAGAGTTTGTCTAGGAATTTTACCATATCTCTGCCTTCTTCGTTCTCAGGAATAACAACATATATCTTCCAACTTTTCCCAAACGCATTCCAAGTCTACCTTGGTCGCTAGCAGGTTAGCAGATAATTCCCTCTCTGATGACTCCAGATAATCGATCTGCTTCTCAACATCTGACCCTCTTGTAACTACCTCAGTGAATTTCGTCTCCATGGCAGTGATCAATTGGCATATTACAGCAAGATCCTCCAAGTCAGCAACGACCTTCGTTGACACTGAAATCTCTCCTGCTGCACCATCCAAATTGAGTCTCTGGTCTGCGGCCCTATCAGGGGTATCAGCTTGAGCATGTAAGTGTCTTTTAATGTCTCCAGAGCCCGAGGATTTTGAATTCTTTGACAAACTGTCTTCATAGAACAGATATGGAACAGGTGGTATGTAATCTCACCAGTTTATGACACAAAATGTATTAAAAACTAGCAAAGTGCCGTTCACACGACCGACCCTCGGATGGCGCCACACAACCCCCAAAAGTTTTGATTTGTTCAACATTTTTTATACTTCCAATTCTTCTACTATTTTGTTTAGACAATTATTAAAATGTGGAAAATAAATGACAATAAAGAGTGAGTATATGTGTTCAGCCTTTTGACAATTAGTGTACAGTTTATGATGGACAAAGTCTAGATATATGGAGACTGCAAAATATTTTTATTTTTTTTAGATTAAGGGGCGACACAGCTTACACACTGACACATCTTACCCCACTTTTCCCAACAAGAAAAAGAGTTAAAGTAGATTAGTCCTCAGTGAAATACACCTTTTCACTTGGCACATGAACAAGTCAGCACATTGTGAACCCGTCGACACAGCAAACAAGTCATCAAATCCCTTTGAACATTGAGTGTGACAGGCAAGTCTGTGGAAAAATGCTCTCTTCCTGGGCACTGGGGCGGTTGGCTGTGGCTCAGAAAAACACAGACATGTGCTCACTGGACCAGAATGCCCATCACCACCATTCCTGCCTTAATAATCAACTGCTCACAGATATTCAGATAAAACTATACAGAAGTGAGGCCTGCATTCAGAATTTAAGAACTGGCCCACTTTAAGATCATGGCTTGGAATTTGAATTGAATTGGCCACACTCTACTAGATGTTGAATTTAAATTTGAATGACAGAAAGATGGATTTTCTGAGATTTTCTGAAATTCAAAGAAATTGTTTACTGGTAATGCATTCTGTAAAAAATGAAATGTATTATTAAAAGGGACACAAATCAGTTTGAATGCGCATATGAATTTCTTTAAATGTAATTTAAAAAAATGTATTCTACTTCCTTACTGTGGCAGGGCAGAGGGCGGGGCCGGGTGGTGATTCTACACACCCGGTCCCTTATCAGGCTAATCAAGACTCCGAGAGGGATAAAGGCTGACTGCGGAAGATGGAGAGAGATCGTTTACGGACAAGTCCGTCATGTGTGTGTTTGTGTCTTTTAAGTTTTTCATTAAACTATTATTTACATTTTCGAGCCGGTTCCCTCCTCCTCCTTTCCATTGAACTGCGTTACACTTACATTTAAATGGCAATTCAGCATCCAGTTTGCTACCTCAATTCAAATACAATTAAAAATCAGGAACTGTCCATCTTAATTAAATTCTGAATGGCCAACAATTGCAAACAATGCACATATTACCTTCCTTCTTTGACATACCCTTTGATGCAATTCGATAAAAGTGCCTGCTAATGATTAAATGCCTAATTACCAAACAACATGGAGTCTCTTCTCTAATAAGAAAGTCCAAGTAAATTTTCAAACAAGGTCCAAAAACCATGCTCTTCCTTAATAATTAAAGGTGCAACACTCACGAGATGGCTTCAATCATGTCCACTCCCATCTCCACGCAGCAGTGTGCATGGTCAGCACGGGCCTCTGGCAGTCCAGACACACAGTAGTAGCAGTCACCCAGGATTTTAATGCGCAGACAGTGATTCTCCTGCAGACGCACAGCCCAGAGAAAGAGAGAAAGACAAGAGAGTGTAAGATTGACCCACTCTAGAAATCAACAAAGACAGATGGTAATATCAGGTGCAAACAGAGAACGTGCTCTAATTTCATGAGTGTGCAAAACACAGCTTTAGTCTTTACGCAATGACTGTGCGCTACATCTTGTCCAATTGTCATGCGAGCGATAAATCTAAGCGCAATTTTGGTGCGAGTGCAAAGGGTGGGTGTTTGCACGCAAACAGTGGGTGTATTGTATGTTAATGAAGTGGTGGTGGCGTAGTGGGCTAAAGCACATAACAGTTAATCAGAAGGTCGCTGGTTTGATCCCCACAGCCACCACCATTGTGTCCTTGAGCAAGGCACTTAACTCCAGGTTGCTCCGGGGGGATTGTCCCTGTAATAAGTGCACTATAAGTCGCTTTGGATAAAAGTGTCTGCCAAATGCATAAATGTTTTCAGCACAAAGTCTAAAATCAGTTCCTGCATTTGCAGTTTGGAGATACCACCAGCAGGTGGTAATAAAGTTCATTTCCAAACTGAAAATATAGAGGAACATCAATTACTGTTCCTGACAATCACAGTTGTAGGTGTTTTATAAAACAAAAACATATGAGATTTGTGTTAAACTATCTATAGGTCATGGTTTATTTCACAAATATTATTATGTCATGTTTATAATTGTATTTATGATATAATTTATACTGGTATTTTTCCACCAGATGTCATAGAGACACTTCAAAAGGGGCTGTTGGAAGAAGTTGGAGAGAGCAATCTGTTTGGATTTGCTATGATTTTTTTTACCACTTTGTTATTTTAATTATATTTGAATTAAGTAATATTTTTGGTTAATTTTTTGGTTTAAAAAATAAATACAAATTTTCTATTTTTCTCAAACTCGACTGGTAGAAGAGAAGTGCATGTAGATACAATGCCTGTTAAATCTAGCCATGATTTGATGAAAATTATTAATAATACTTACATTCTAAAAGGAGTGTGTCACTAGAAATATATCTGACATTAAACAAGGAAGAAGTTAATGCAAAAAAGAACTAAAGTTCATATTTCTGTTCTTCTGATTCATTTCATACAGCTCATTTACACTACCAACTTCTTATGAAGGTGCTGTCTTGCTGGTCAGGGAATGGAATCTATAATAGGACACAGATGGTGGCAGAGAAGATCATCAGAATAAAATTGCACTTAGCCAAGCCCATTACCGCTTTGTGCGCACAATTTCGCCAAACCCACTTGCGCCTAGACTTAGTGCATGGTTGCACGAATATACCAAAACATCATGGCCATGCATACTGACTTTGCATTTATGAATTATAGCATAGTGCTGCTCTTAGATATAAAGCTCTTATTTTGTATTATATATTTTGTATTTACATATGATATACATTTTATTTATACTTTGTATTTATAATCTAAATATATCCCATTATCCTACTATTTTATGTACTGAATGATGCATTATATCATCACCTAAGGAGTATTATACATATAGCCTTTCTTCCACTAAAAAACCCTTACATCAACACTGCATACCGAAAATGGTTTCTCCTTTTAAGGGTGTGGATTTTCATGTGGATTTATATGATTTATGAAAGCAAAAAATACTCCAAACTTAATTGTTCCCAAATGGTTTATAAAGGTTAGAGTTTAATCGCTGTCTGCACTGTGTTTATTTATGTAATAAGCTTGGCATCCCATCTTCATGAAATCAGTAATGCAACCCAATTTGTCATAAAATGTTCAGTTGAAAACTCTTTGGTTAAAGAGTGTGTAAACTCATATAAGCAGAAATCCTATCAGAAGCAATTTAAAGGGACGGCTCAACCAAAAATGTTAACAGTCCTTAACATCTCCTTTCCATGGAAGAAAACTACATGGGTTTGGAATGATATGAGGGTGAGTAAAATATGTCAGAGTTTTCTTTTTTGGATTAACTCAACTTTTAAAATTAAGTGTTGTTATTTGAGTAATATAGGTGACTCAGATTATAAATCACTTTTAAAACCAGTGAGGAGCAGAAGAGGAAACTTTGTCCTCAGGCTGGGCACAGGACTCACCACAGCAGCTGTCTTATGACAGCCACCTGAATGTCACCCCAGCACATGCCTTTATTTAACCTGCAGCCCATACAACAACCTCTATTGTTGATCAACAGGGCAGAAGTGTGGGTGCACGCTTTTTTGTCTTTCTGCCTGAAGGTTTTGGGAAGTGTGCAAACATCTGAACAGACACCAAATGCTTTTCTCTTTGAGTGGCAGTAGCAGAGGACGTGCACACTCGCATGGTGACTTGGCTGCGATGAGTCACCACCCCTGGTGGAGATAATGAGGAGATAGCTGGGCTGGAATAACAGATCAGTGTGCAATGTGTGATCACAAACACTCATCCTACAGGAGGGAGGGTCTGTCTATTTCTGTCAGCTGTGTGAGCGGTATGCACTTCAGAGTTTATGTGATTCCATCTCAGTCTGACACCATATCTCACACAAAAAAACAAAGCCCTTTGGCAGAGGGTGCGGGCAGTTTTGTGCACACTTACGGCGGCCAGTTTGTCAAATCGTGCGAAGAGTTCGTTGAGGGTCATCACTAACTCCTGGGCAGTGCACTGGGAAGCAAGACTGGTGAAACCCTCGATGTCGGCAAAGAGAATACTGTGGGGAGAGAGAGAGAGAGAGAGAGAGAGAGAA
Source organism: Moxostoma hubbsi (assembly GCA_032164185.1). NCBI lineage: Eukaryota > Metazoa > Chordata > Actinopteri > Cypriniformes > Catostomidae > Moxostoma > Moxostoma hubbsi. The sequence goes on along the minus strand of JAVLUX010000011.1, from coordinate 8,532,352 downwards.
ACATCAAACGAAGAGTTAGTGATGCATGTGGTTTGTGTATTATGCATCATCAATCCTAGTGTTAACCCTTTACTGCACCTTTAATGTATCTCAGGTCTTTAGTGACCCCGCACCTCATTCCACCCACTGTACCTAATCCTGTTTTGGAGCTATGCCCACAGCTCTTTAGTATTTCTCAACCTTTCTCTTATAAATAATAGAAAAAATATATAATTTATAAATAAGGCAAAATTGCAAAAAAAAAAATATTTTTTATAACTGCTTATGGCTCCTACACAGTACACGACTTTCAAAGATGTCGGATTGTGGTACCGTTCATATTACACATCTGTCTGTCATGTCACTGCAGTCGTAGCGTTTTCGAATTACACGACAAATCCGCGACAAGGGTGAACACATTATATGATATTTCACTATTGATGAATCACAGACGACTCTGGACTCCAAATTACGTTTCACAACAGAGCACACTAGAGAAGTGATACGAGATACGAAACCAAATGCATGATCATATGTTATGCATTTCAGAAAATGATGCGCATGTTTTGAATCGCCTCAAGGCATATTTTATGGCAAACAAACTCATATATTTTATTTGGTTACAATATGAAAAAGTAGCTCCAACTGAAACTATTTGCTTACCTGACTGTCCAAGAGAATAGGCCATTTCTCTCCAACTCTCCTCTTTCTCCACCCGGTTGAGGTATAGTTTATATGATACGTCAAATCAGGTGCTACTGCTAATGTTCCACTAATTGTTCCTCCATTTCTTTGGTCCAATTAGAGTTTCTTGATATCGCAGCCATGCTAATTGATGTTCTGTTGCAGGTACATCAGTACTGCTCCCACTGAAACTTCCTGTGCCCCATTTCTTTCTTTCTCATTGACTCTAGGTCAACGCTGCAGTTGTATTCAGTCAAAACATATTTCATATGACATGATTTGGAATCGCAGACAGGTCAAGATATTTCATATTCTAGATGTCTTGCTGACATCGGCGACACATCGGCGCTTCTCTCAAATCACGTCTTTGATAGTTCATACATTGCGATCGTCACTCATGGGAGCGAGCTCCGATTTGCCTACGATTTCAGGCTTTTGTAGGCTATCTCCACAAAACTGTCGGCAAGCGAAAATCTGACTTAAAATTGCATAGTGTAAACACTGCATTAGTTACCAAAAAACATTGGGTCATTAAAGACCCGAAATATGTAATAGTGTCTCTTTTATTTAATTTTTTGCTCTTCCAAAATCATATTTCTAGGATTATTTCATATCAATATAAGTTTACTATAACAGGAAATATATTTCTTTGTTTCTTACAATACAAGTGCGTACTATATTCATATAAATTACTACTATATCACATTCATTGTCTGTGTGACAAAGGTGAATTATCAGTATTCCATGTGCGTGTACACACATATTATACATGCCATTTTTTACTCAAGGTGTCGCTTATGCTTCAGCGATTGATTTGATTTACATTTGACATTGCTATTTGATGAAGCAGCAATGAAAAATAAACTATTGTAAGTTTAACGCATGAACAGTATGATTTTGGCTATTGTCATATTGGTGTACTACTGAAATGATGTAAATAGTGAGTCTGTTTAGGCTCAAAAATTGTCTGAGAAAATACATATGCTTAGCTAATGTGTAGCTCAATATGTGTTGGACAGACAGTGGCATCTCTTGAAATTTCAGCGTTGAAGTAATGAATCCGGTTCTATATGTGCATGATGCATCATATCTTTGATATATAAAAAATAAAATAACAAAATATATTAGATTATATTGTATACTAATACTTTGAAATACTTGAAAAAGTTTTGAAAAATTGACACTATCTTGGCATTTTGTAGATCCATTTGTGATAGTTACAGTATATGTGCCGGGTCGCTAAAGACCTATGTTTGTAATAATGTTTGGCAAAACACCCATACATTTAAGGGTTAAATGATGGTATATGCTTCCCCATCAGTCTGCGTTATTTACATTTTATTAAATATATATACAGTGAGGGAAAAAAGCATTCGATCCCCTGCTGATATTGTACGTTTGCCCACTGACAAAGAAATGATCAGTCTATAATTTTAATGGTAGGTTAATTAAATCCAGAAAAACGCATATCAAAAATGTTATAAATTGAATTGCATTTTAATGAGGGAAATAAGTATTCAACCCCCTCTCAATCAGAGATTTCTGGCTCCCAGGTGTCTTTTAAACAGGTAACGAGCTGAGATTAGGAGCACACTCTTAAAGGGAGTGCTCCTAATATCAGTTTATTACCTGTATAAAAGACACCTGTTCACAGAAGCAATCAATCAATCAGACTCCAAACTCTCCACCATGGCCAAGACCAAAGAGCTGACCAAGGACGTCAGGGACAAGACTGTAGATCTACACAAGACTGGAATGGGCTACAAGATCATCGCCAATAAGCTTGGTGATTAGGTGACAACAATTGGTGCGATTATTCGCAAATGGAAGAAACACAAAAGGTCTGTCAATCTCCCTCGGTCTGGAGCTCCATGCAAGCTCTCACCACGTGGAGATGCAATGATCACGAGAACAGTGAGGAATCAGCCCAGAACTATACGGGAGGATCTTGTCAGTGATCTCAAGGCAGTTGGGACAATAGTCACCAAGAAAACAATTGGTAAGACACTACGCCGTGAAGGACTGAAATCCTGCAGTGCCCGCAAGGTCCCCCTGCTCAAGAAAGCACATGTACAGGCCCGTCTGAATTTTGCCAATGAACATCTGAATGATTCAGAGGAGAACTGGGTGAAAGTGTTGTGGTCAGATGAGACCAAAATCAAGCTCTTTGGCATCAACTCAACTCGCCATGTTTGGAGGAGAAGGAATGCTGCCTATGACCCCAAGAAACATTATGCTTTGGGGGTGTTTTTCTGCTAAGGGGACAGGACAAATTCACCGCATCAAAGGGACGATGGACGGGCCATGTACCATCAAATCTTGGGTGAGAACCTCCTTCCCTCAGCCAGGGCATTAAAAATGGGTCGTGGATGGGTATTCCAGCATGACAATGACCCAAAACATACAGCCAAGACAACAAAGGAGTGGCTCAAGAAGAAGCAAATTAAGGTCCTGGAGTGGCCTAGCCAGTCTCCAAACCTTAATCCCATTGAAAATCTGTGGAGGGAGCTGAAGGCTCGAGTTGCCAAATGTCAGCCTCGAAACCTTAATGACTTGGAGAAGATCTGCAAAGAGGAGTGGGAAAAAATCCCTCCTGAGGTGTGTGCAAACCTGGTGGCCAACTACAAGAAATGTCTGACCTCTGTGATTGCCAACAAGGGTTTTACCAAGTAATAAGTCATGTTTTGCAGAGGGGTCGAATAATTATTTCCATCATTAAAATGCAATTCAATTCATAACATTTTTGACATGCGTTTTCTGGATTTTTTTGTTGTTATTCTGTCTCTCACTGTTCAAATTAACATACCATTAAAATTATAGACTGATCATTTGTTTGTCAGTGGGCAAACGTACAATATCAGCAGGGGATCAAATACTTTATTCCCTCACTGTAAATATATAAATATATGTTTAATAGTGAAATTCCTGTTGAAGAACTACACTACCTATAAATCCGGAAGAAAAAAATCCACTAATCAGAAAATGTTAGCAAACAAACCATGGCAAAGGATCCCTGCAGTGATTGGCCACTCCCATGATGCACCGTGAATGATGCAACCGAGTCGGTCTCCCTACACTCTCAAATGTACAAATACATTGTATAGATATGAATATTTTGCAATACACTTACAATATATTGTTCCAATACAATCAACAACTTAAAATCAATAGGTTTATACTGTATATTCCATTGTTTTTAATTCAATTATATCATTTACAGTGCTTTATGGGATTGTAGTTCATTTCTCATTAAAAACGTCAAGTCTTGTACCTTTGTCTTTTTTTCCAATTTCCAAATACGTCTTTGCTTCAAATTAAAGTTTGTCATGTTTTGATTCACCTCAGAGCTGGTTGGATTGGTTCATGGCTTAGAACTGTTTTATGGGATTTTATTAAATCCCTATGGAAAAAAATGAATGGGAAAACTACTTCAAGAATCAAGACAGCTAAAAAAACATCTCAGGCTCATAATCCCCACTGATCAGTGTGGCACAAATTTACCTACAGTATTTTACATGGTTACCATGGCTACCTGACTGACAATAGAAATCATTGGCCACAGCTATTCATTTCAACTGACCATTTGAAAGGCAGACTTACATAGACACAATATCAGCTAACTAATGTGATCCCAGCTTCCTAGCACCATTATCATGCCAATGGCACAGTAGACAGGTTTCTCTATAGCAATAGATGACATGCATAATAAGAGAGCGTTGGGCTTATAGAGTCAAGAATCTGTATAAAGCATGATTTTCTCTTGTGGGAGCACGGTAATGGATATGACTTTTCTATATTGTGTGCCTCAGATGAAAGACCAAACAAAATATCCTGGGCAATAATGACTTTTCCAATTCAATATTCATCTGTCCAGCATTATTCACCAAATGCTGCCATTGCTTTATTACAAACAGCTAGGGGCTGGTCTGACACTCAAGTTAGCATGACAACAGCAGGGAGAAAGCAAGGTTTGTTTGAAACTCAAAACTGGGGACGGCATGACCTCTCTGTTTGGACTCAATGTCTCAGTATCCAAGATGGTTTCCAGAAGTGTTTAAAGGGGACCCAAAAGGCAAGGCTTACACAATGGCACTGCTAAAGTGTCAGCTCATGTGATGTTTGCCATTCCCTTTTAAAAGGCATCTGATCTTGACCTCACAGCTGCTTCAAGGAATAGTCTTAACAAAAAGGCAACACTTTGTTATGCTGTTGACCGTGCATAAGTTTTATTGAACCAAGAATACAATTGATACAGTATCTTCCTCTCTTTCAAAGCTCTGAAAACTCATTCATGTTCAGACCCAAAAAAAGCATTGACATTGGTCACTGGCTCTTGTGTGTATTGTACCCATTGGCACCTTTTTTTTTATATATACATGGTTTATCTGATAAGTAAGCATATGTATTTGGACTGATATCAGTCAGTCAGCATATGGATTAGGAATGACTGAGTATACAAAATGACCGAATTTTTGTTTATCGGCAAACTCTCTCTTAAAAAAGTATAAATAGCCTAGAGCATTCAAATGACACTAAGGCTAAATTATAAAACTCCCTTACGCTAAAAACCCCTTATATTAGTCATAGATTAGAGGTTTCTATATAGCTGCCCATTCTATTAGAGTTGCTATTTATAAAAGCTCAAACAAAAGGCCTCCCCTGGGTGGGTGGATGGGTGGGTGGGTGGATTAAGGTTAGTTGATTGTGAAAGAGTGAGAGATTGCACTGCTCTCTGAAGGCAGGCAGGCCTTGAGCTGGCTGGGCTGCTGGAAGCATCTCAGGCAGATCTTAAAAGCTCATTTAATCGTTAGCTCATGTGTGACTCATCAGTTCCCTGCCGTCTGGACCAAAATTGTCGCTGCAGTGTGTCACAATGGCAGGGCTGTTTTCTAAAGAGAATCCAAACATATTACTGGCTTAAGAGTATTTCTGCTGGCCATTACAAACACACTCTATGTCATTTATTAGGTGCTTGTAATCTTATGTAATCTTGTAAACATAAGGCAAAGAATGAAATGAAACCCAGATTGGCCCTAGAGGAAAGACTACCAATACGGTCAGCACTTTGGAGTCTTAAAGGAAAAAAGCTGTGGTTAAAAAGTGGCCCATTACAATGTTTAAAGTCAGCATGAAACTGCATTCACAACCCATTTTACATCTGTAACGTGAGATATTTCTGAGTAAACAGGATAAGAAAAAAGTAGTAGGACAGGATTTGATTTTATCCATCAGGAATTTGTGATAGTGAAAGGGTCCATTCCAATAACAGTTTGCTAAAACAATGCCAAAATATATCTTTGGCAACTTTATCCAATAACCTGCACGCCTAGGTGACATAAAGGAATGTTGCTTCAAAGACAGAGCAAGTTAATACATTTTAATAAAAGGTTATTTTATTAAAACACATTCATAACACAATGCTATTGAATGGCTTCAGAACAAATAGAATGTAGTCCAATGGGCTTATTTAATGTTAATTTAATGGCATTTTGGGCCCAGATTTACTTTTATGATATGGAAAAAAGTGGCCAGTATTCTTCAACATTTCTCCTTTTGTGTTCCACGGAAAAAGTTTGTATGACAAAAGGTGATATAAATGATAACATCATTTTCAAAACTACTGCTGTAAAGGAATTCACTCATCATTTACTTACCCTCTTGTCATACCAGATTTGTATGACTTTCTTTCTTCTTCTGAACACAATATACATATTTTTAGAAGAATATTTATGCTCTGTAGGTCAAATACAATAAAAAGCGAATAGTGGCCATTCTAAATATCTTTAGTTCACCAGAAGAAAGAAAGTCATACACATCTGGGATGGCCTGAGGGCAAGTAAATTATGAGAGAATTTTCATTTTTGGGTGAACTATCCTTTTAAGAAATTAATTCATGTAGAGTTAAGAGTTAATTTTGATTTCTTAAGTTGACTTAAAATTTGTTTGTGCTTAACATTTGTGGTGCATCATGATTATGATTTTATGATGCATTGTTAAATATTGTATGAGTATTATTCTCATAGAAGCTGATGAGATACACATGGTTGAGTTGAAATATGATTCATTGTGTCAACGGGTTAAAAACAATAGTTCTTGCCAATGTCAATGTTAATGGATTTGTGGTGACAGCAACCCTAAGGTCAAATGTTGCTGCTCTCTGCATATGCCAAATGACCTCAGGAATCAAAATGACTTAATCTCACTGTGTTGACAGGAAAATAATAATTAAAAAAAATTACAGGAAGTGAATTACATTTTTCATAAGTGGAGAGGGTAGTGGGTCAGCAATAGTCTGCTGAGGGACATCAGCAGGACAACTGTTCCAGCCAAAAAAAAAAAAAAAAAAAAAGCCCCATGAAGGAATGTTAGACAAAGTCACACTTCCTACTTATATAACAAGGCCCTCTAAATCCATCATGGGTCACCACTCAGCCTTTATCAAAGTAGCTGCTTAGAGGTCTGACCTTCTCACCCCTAATCTCTGCATCACAACACCCACCACGGGACCCCAGAGCTCATTTAGGGGTTGCTTAAAGACCCCCACCATGGTCACACAAAGCTTTGAGCATGTAAAATGACTTTGGACTTCACAACAAACAGGATATAATGTCATGCTTCAGGGCTTCTGGTTTTAATACATAATAAATTCAAGTAACAAATAATTTTATATTAAAAATGTTAAAATATACTGTCTACTCTCTTTCCTGAAAGTAAATGGAGCATTATGTGCAAAGTAACTATGGCTTAAGACTACTTGATTTTTAGGAGAAATTATTATGATTTCACTCATAATAGCCTCGATCAAAATATTTCCTTTCTGAATGAAAATTCTCTGTTTCTCGGTCTGAATAATTACTATTCAGCAAAGAGGTTGTGATCAAAGGCGTGCAACAGTGCATAAAAAAAACAGAACACAAATAGCTATAATTATATGTGATTTTGGACCTTTATATAGTGCATGCAATTGTACATCCCTCACAGACTCATTTCCATCATTGTAACATTTAATATGGTGTCTACCCTGGCTAATGTCCACAGATGCATGATACGTCAGTGCAATTCATATTAGCATGTGTGTTTTGATTTCATTTGTATGCAGTGAGCACAAGCAAAATGTTCCCAAACTACAAATTCCCAGCTGTTCGATACTTATGATTCTTAAAAACAAAATGCATGCATACCTGCAAAACTTAGAATAATTCATGTCCACTACAATGTTTGAAGTAACTGGTACTGTAGCAGATGAATGAACCAGATCTGCTCATTGCTACAGTTGAAGTCTAGGCCTCCTCTGTTCCTTCAAGAGCAAAGATTCAAACACAGATGCTGTTACATAACTCTCATTAGCAATTATAAACCACTGGGTCCTCTAGTATCAGACCTATCAATATTCCACTTATTGAGAAGGGAAGCAAAGAATTTTGCTTGGATGTTCACTTAAATTCACACATAATTTGTCTGACCCTGGAGACTGGTTGGTGGGGGCTTTATGGGACAAGGAAAAAAGACAGATCCTCCAACTACAAACAGCAACCTAGAGATGCAGGACTTGAGCTGCCCACTGGAACAACATGACTAAGAACTGACCAGCTGATGCTTTTGCAAACAAAAATGGCAGGGGATTTTTTTAAATGGTAAGCTCCAACCTCATTGGCTAGATTTTCCATTTCCCAGGCTGCTACAATGAAGAAGAACTACTTACTGGATTCTCCTCCAAAATGACAGAGAAATGTTGATTATCTTATTAGAAATTCACTACATTACCCAATATTTGTGTGTGTAATGGATTTTAATTCTCATTACTGTAAAGTATTGCATTGGTAGATTAGCAACATGCAATGCCAAACTCTTTGTAAGTCGTGTTGCTACTTATGTAAATGGTTATAAATCAATTACTTTATGTGGTTTAATTTTTTTTTAGGATGCTACATCAGTGGTTGTACACACTGAACCTGTTCTTGCATTTCAAAAGCTGGATGCATCCAAATACCATTTAGCCCAAGACAGACCAAATGTATTAAAATTTTGGTCTTTCTTTATTCAAGTAGGTAGCCAAAAGCGAGTGAAATGGTGTCGTAATCATACGAGGTTAAGGTGAATATTAGATGGAGGTTTTAATGAGTAAAACGTATCTCCCTGTCCCTAACCTAAAACTTGAATCTAAACCTAACCAAAAGTGATCTAAAATCAAACGAGACATAGACACAAAACAGACCATACTCTAAACCAACATAAAAACCTAGTAGATAGGTGCCAAAAAAACAAAATGAGAAATGAAAAGCACATTTTCTGAAGCAACTATATCATTTCGTATTGCATCTGACACTTCTGTCTAACGTGCCAGCTTGTGCGCTTGACTGGTCTAAAGTCTTAAGTCCAACACTCTATGGCCACGTACACACTACGAAGTTTCGGGAGTGACAACCACATTTAAATGCAGGAGTGAACCCCCTAAATTTTCATTCTATATGTGTACGGAATACAGGACTGACTCTCACAATTGATTGACAAGTGAACAATAAACATGAATGCCACCAGTTTAACCCATTTTTTATTGTATTTTTTGCTGTTGTAAAGAAATTATCCACCAATGATGTATTATCAGACACTTTATAGTTAGCTGCCGTCGACAGACAAGCCCTGTTTGGTTTATGCGTGTCTAAGCGGTTGTTGTTAAACAGTGCAAGTGCTCTGGACTGTAATATAAAGGTTACCCCCACAGGGCTGATGAGAGAAACTACAGATGTGAGAGAAAGACTGGAAAATTTGAACAAATTAAGACATATACCTCTGTAAGTGTAATTTAAACTAAGATGTGGGAGTGGGGGCATGGTCGAGCGTCCGTCTGGAGACAGAGAAAGCGGTAAGGGCGCTTCACCTGAGCTAGATTATGTCTAACACCTGTTTCTAATTGCAGTGAGCATTGGGAGAGTGGTATAAAAGGACCATGCCACCGATGGGGAGGGAGAGAGATTCTGGCACGAGAGTCTCACGGTGACGTTAAAATGTTGTGATAAAGACTTTGTGCTGATTAAGAGGCTGTTACTAGGAGCCTGTGATGCTAGAGTTTGTGAAGCTGAAGAAGTTACTGTGCCAGTTGTGACTGTGTTACCCCAAAGTCTGTGAATAAAAGCTCACCTGAGACCTGAAACATCCTGTCCCAGTGTCCTCCTTCCCTCATCCTGTATAACTTCCCTTACACAGGAGAAGACGGATAAATCACGCGCCATTTATCACGTCATTACCAACTAGTTTCGTACACACTATGTGGAATTTTTGAAAATGCGGTTGTCACTACCAGAATTTTTCAGGAGTTGATTTGATTGTAAAATGTGGTCGTCGTAATTTCACTAGGAAAATGTTTCGAAACGCAGAATGAGGCACGTAAAAGTCAGTTTGCAAAAATTTTGTTATTATAGTAACATTTATTCAATGAGACTAAGTTGATTATTGTAGCTTAATGATCAGGCTGAAGGTTATGCTTCTTAAGTGTTTTCAGATGCAAACACTTGTTTCCGTCTTCGTAGCTATTTGTAGACTCAGGCTTACCTCACATTGTCATGCTTCTGAATATAAATCTTGTGGAACATCATATCCTCCTGTTTGGCATTTATGTCGGCTTTCATCTCCATGGCGACATGTCGAGGAAGCACGGAGAGAAGGAGGCGTTCCTGCAAATGATGACAATGAAATGAAGGGGAAAGAGGAGGGGAAAAACAGGTATAAACAAAGAGAGAGATTGCCATCCCAAGATGGACACCGATATCTCTTAAGTGAGAGTTCAGTGTTCTACTGTACGCCCCTGTTTATATACTCAATCCATCCTCCCCCTGACAGAGACACAATCACTGTAAAGTAAAAGTGAAGTAAAGGTCTTGATTCATTTGTTTGCAGATGCCACTTGATCTGGTGCAATTACATTGTGGCACTTTTAAGGGTGATTTTTAGTGTCCAAAAGTGTGAAAATACTTTTTGGGGACACTAAATCTCCATTAGCAAACATTTCATGCCGAGTATCAAATCTCTTATACAAGATGGCACATTAGTAGACAGCAGGAGTCCTCTCTAGATGTCTGTGGGCTCTCACCTGTTGCTGGTTTTCTCTCTGAGAGTGCAGTCGAGCTTGAATACATTCTCTGGTCTCCTGGAAGGCTCGTCTCTGTGAGCCTTCCGCTGGGTAGTGTGTGCACACGCCAACTATATTAGTACAGGAGAAGATCAGCACGTTGGACACAAGCTGTGAAAGAAAGCACAATACAAAATCAAACAACATGGTATTCAACAATGTTTTTTTAAGGTCTCTAAAGTGTAATGGAACCCCATATTCAACCATTTTAACCTCTGATATACATGTAAATACAATCAAAACACATGACAATTAGGCATGGAAATATGAGAGACATGGGGCTGATTTGAGACAAATACTTAAGCTAATTTTTATATAGCTAATTATGGAGTTAAAAGATTGTCTAGTCTAGCTGCACACAATGAAATAAATAAATATATGTCATCTTTTGTAAGATCACATTTAAATCCATTAATACACAAAGGTTATTTGTCATTTATCTGTAGTTCAATATACAAATAAATACCAAGCCATTTGCATTTCTACTCAGCACAGACAATATATGTTATATATATATATATACAAAAATGTTTGTTTTTTTTTTGCATTTGTGGGAACTTTTAACTATATTGATTAATGAATATTATTACATGGCTTTCTGGAATACTCGATTCTTATTGGTCAATGGCGCCATCTAGCATCTGATATTGCTTAGTAACAACCGCACGTCCACGTATCAGACCACTCATCCAGGTGTTGCGAGCCATCGTTCCTGGATCACTAAGCAATCTCTACATGTAAACTAATAAACTAATATCAAATCAATGTTTCATGTGCATTTGTGTATTTATTTGGCAAGTATTCTTGTATTATGATGAAAAATTAGCAGTCAGACATTCATTAATTACAAAATAAAAAAAACAGAACTCCAACGCAAGCCAGTGGTGGAATTCAGTTTTCGGCGATTTATTTCTTCTCACATAATTTTATCGCAAATCAATATTTTATGTTCATGTATTTATTAATTTAGTTAGTAGCCATGTAATATGAGGGAGAGTCCGCTTTGCATCAGGGTCCTGATCACCCTGTCAGGGTATATTTTGTGATAACAACCGGCTGTTCATTATCCCTAACACCCACACTGTAAGGATGAATGTAGTTTGTGAAGAGAGTATCAGTGTATCAGTGACCTTGTCTTGTTTCAAGTGACCCTCAGTCAAACTGTTAATAATTCTATAAACTCTCCTGCAAACAAAAAATCCATGCAACACAAAAAAGTTTAGCAATTCGCAAAAAACAACAACAACAAAAAAAGTAAGAAAGGAAATCATTGACTGCACCTTTAATTTGAGAGGTCAAACTGTTTTTGGCTCCAATGCATGAGGCCTGCACACCAAAAATAGAGTGTATGATAACGACATGCCAAACAACCTGATGCTGTTCAGTGTCAACACGCTTCAATTTATCTGGGATAAAAAGGTCCTCCTCCATCTCTTCCACAAGCGGGGTGAGGAAAAGGCGTCTTAACTCCTTCCAGACACTGGTATCGGAGGCAGTGGGCACATTTCCAATCATATCTCTGCCAAAACTGGACTGAACTTCAGTGGACATATCTCCGCCATGACCTCAGGTCCCAGAACACCAGAACACACCAGTCCATTTAGCCTAATATGGATAACATGTTAACAGTCTGTAGGTTTACATGTATAGTTACTGTATAATCAAGCAATAGCAGGCTTTTGTGTAGTCGAGCTACTGTCTTCATCTGTCTGTCCAAGCATACATGAAAATGCATAATCGAATATTTGAAAGAAGGGAGTCAGCTTAGTGTCCACACCTTCAAATAAACAACCCTTGAAGTCCATTTCACTCAGCTCCATTACAGTATCATAAGGCCGAGTCTGACCCAAAAAGCCATTTCATTTTAGCTCAATTAACTTCAGCAGATTGAATATGTGATACAGTATCTGACTATAACATTATCTCCGGGCAACTGCTGCAGTGTAATGCTGACTGTCTGCTGCATTGAGTGTAGGATCTCGGGTCCAGTTGTGCATTAACTCCAGTCCAACCAGCGCCATGGAAACACGCACACGTCAGATAAGGCTAAGCAATAATCCTCTCTCTCTCTCTCTCTCTCTCTACATATATATCTACATATATACACTCCATTTACTCGTTCTGCAATGGCCTTATTAGGAAATTGGCGGAATCCCTCTGTCACTGAGTGGGAGGTGTCACATTATAGTGCTTGGAAACCTTTTGTTTTTAATGGATTAATGTATGCATCATGCTTCTAAAATGAGCCTTTTGTTCTTCAACTCGTGTGTTGAATAATACAACCTGCCACCTTGAATTATGTATCGTTCTGCATTTGTTGGACATATTCATAATGAGCAAAGTTTGGGGGATGGTCTCTGTGAAGCCAATCAATCATTCTCTGTCAAGGACAGCCAGTTCAGCAAACCGCTGATGGCAGACGCAAACCCAGCAAGTTGCAACAGCTGGTTTCAGGTTTATGGAATTACAGAGAGCTTTTTCTTCCTAACCATCCTGTGTCTTAGCTAGGCTGATGTCCTAACTAGGTGCAGTGTAATAAAGAATCAAGCAATCAAAGCTATCTTCTACTGTATATATAAATGGGTTTTTATCCTATCTAGCTGCAAATGAATCAAGCGACAACCATCTGGGGGTCAGGAGTACACCGGTTTCTATCAGTCAGCCAGTAATGAAGCCGATTACAGCCGATGCAATTATTTGAATAAACTACCAATTTCTTGCATGCTGGTCTATTATTGTGGGATCGTCAATTTTAGGAAAATAATAATAAAATAATATCTTTGTCTCAAATGATGGACTATATACTGTATACTTGCAGTATTACACTATGCGATCTAGTGCAAAGGGTAGTATCATCTCAAATAGAACAATAACACTTCTAACAACATGAAAGCATTCACAGTTTTTCAGTTGAAAGAAGTTATGTTTTAAACATATGCAATGTGCTGCTGCTAACTTTAGAGCATTTACCAACATCAGTACCAACACTTGTATCTCAAATAACATACATATTCAAATAGCGTGATGTGACGGTAAAGCGTTATTTTAATAACCATTATAAAAAAACTTGGTGACTCATGCATTGAACTGCAACATCCTAGCATAGTGGCAGCCACTTTTGTACTTTTGTTTTAGTAAAAAAAAAAAAAGAAAAAAAAATACTGCTGTTTATACTGTGTATATTTTTGTACATGAATAAACAAAAAAACATTTTCTATTGTGGTCATTAGGTGAAAACTAGTCAGTGGAAAACATGCCTAGAATTTTACTGTTTTGTAGTTATCACATTAAAATTTTTAATAACTTGGCAACAATGGCTGTTTGGTCTAACTAATGGCTCCTCTGATAAACAAAAAATCTACACGATTTCAGATCTCAAGATATCATTGTTTTAACTAGGCCTTTTAATATATTCACACCTCCTTACTCAAAAAAAGGAGATGCAAAAAAAAGGAGAAAAAAAGTTAGAATTGTCCTTTTTAAAACCTGTTTAAGCTATGTTTGTGTGATAATTCACAATTTTTCCCAACCTCTCTATCTTTCTGTAAGCAATCCACCTGTTTAGCAGCTGTTGTGCAAGCTGCAAACAATTAAAACCACACAGAGAGTGGTGGATAAGATGTAAATTAATGTTAATATGGAATCTTTGCCACCAGTAGGAGAACAAAACTCACTTAAAAAATTCAGGTTACTACTCAAAATATTTTCACAGTGTCATGCACATAATAAGACAGTTGAAGAGGACCTCCAAAGAACAAAGTCTGTCTAATGGATATTCCAGGTATGCATTACTTAGGTGAACAATAATAGTATAGTATGAGGTTAAAGCTGAATCTTAACCTCATGCGACCCCATGTCCTCATGCGCATACATTATAAACATACATTTTGTCTTCGCTATACTCTTTGCATAATTTAATTTAATTTAAACTGATTGATCTCAGTTCAGGACACTCTGGGCTATTATTAAAGGGTTAAACTTGTGCAGCACTGAGTCATGTGACAAAACAGCATGGCGCTGATCAAAGAGGAGTTTGTCTATGGGAGAAACGGCAACAAAGATACATCTGGTAAGAAACCTAATTAAGTTTAAACATTGAAACGTGCTTGAGTCAAAAGACAACAGTCTTTAGTTTCATCCGATACAGCATTTAGTAAATGGAATTGATTAATTGCAACACGGCATGCTATTACACACAATGACCGCAGACAAGGACTATAGGGCTATTTTTCCCTTGGAAATCCTATCTCCATTGTGCATTATCACATTGAAAATCAATTAATGCATTCAAAGATGGAAAATGTTGCTCTCAGAGGCTGTTTACAGAGTAAATTGAAATAAAAGAGTATATTGAAAATATAGGTGCATTTCAAACAGTTTTGAGACCAGTGCAGACAGACACTGGAGGTCAAGTCATTCACTAAATAGGGAGCAACCTATAGCTTTCCTATGCAGCCAAGTGCATTCACTCTAAATTTTTAAACAGTTTAGAAAATACAACAGCACACAATCCACAACTGTCAACATTTAACTAAACGAATAGTAGCCTAACACATCCTTACCCTTAACACATCGCATGAATCGCATTTAGAGTTTGTTACCACAACAGTAATGCAAGAATGCACATTAAGTGTGCAACAGAACATTGCGCTTGCGATACACTGACCAAGCATTCACGTCTGCATTTGTATACTTGCCTTAAGTATTTTTCTGGCCTTAGAGTGAAAAGAAATATGATAGTTCTGATCCCAAATACAGCAGGCTTCAGAAAACACTGCTGTGCCAGGAAAAGGTCCTCATACATATTTAATGAATATGGACATAATAATAAACACCGGGTACAGTATGTTTATAAACCGGCTTTATTTGACAAGAGCACAACCTGCACAATTAAACAAAGCCAACAACTCATTTTCTATGCAATGCAGTCATCAATCATGTGGGAGCAATGGAACAGCAGTCATCCCTGTTCCACAGCACGGCCGTGGAGATGCATGGCTGGAAGAGCTGTCTTGACTGTGTTTACAGAAGTGTACTGCCTGAGACAGCATGAACTGTAACTAGGGAACAGGCAGCGCACAGCAAAACATTATTTCAGAGAGATTAATGATCGCTGGCGGAACCATAAAAATCCCACCAAGCAAAATGTGCCAAAAGTCAATTTTAGTCCGAAAGCAAGGCCCCTGTTCCCTATCAATTTAGCTCACTCGACATTGCGGTGAAACTCTTTGGGAAATTCCTTCTCCGATGACCCCTTGAGGCTCTTGTATCATAACACCAATCTTACCACAGCCAAAACATTAAAACCACCTGCCTAATATTTTGTAGGTTACCATTCTGAGTAAATTCTAGAGACTCCTGTGCATGAAAATCTCAGATCAGCAGTTACAGAAATACTCAAACCATCCTATCTGGCACCAACAATCATGCCACAGTCCAAATGACTGAGATCACATTTGTAAAATGAACATTTTTGTTTTATTCTATAAAATACTGACAACATTTCTCCCAAATTCCAAAGAAAAATATTGTAATTAAGAGCATTTATTTGCAGAAAACTGGTCAAAATAACAAAAAAAGTAACTGTTTTCAGACCTCAAATAATGCAAAGAAAACAATTTCATATTCATTTTTAAACAACACAATACTAATGTTTTAACTTGGGAAGAGTTCAGAAATCAATATTTGGTGGAATAACCATATTTCAGTCACAGCTTGGACATTGGGTTGGACTTTTCCGTTTGGCAAAAAGTTGAAAGATGTAGAGAATCGTAGCCGGCGAAACAATGTCCGAATTTTTGGAATTCCTGAGAACAAAGAAGGTTGAGACATGTTGAAATTCCTAGACGAGCTTTTTCCGAGTCCTGGCTCGGAGATCTACTGAGGGAGACAGGGCCCAATCAATTCTGGCCCCATTTCTGAGATCATCCAATAAAGATCTTGTGTTGCATGAGGCAAGGAGTAAAGGAAGTCTTTCTTGGAAGAACCACAGCATTTTCTTGTTCCCAGACTTTCGAATTCGACAAGAGAGAAACGAGATCGATTCAAGGAAGGCAAGAAACTCTTTCATCAACAGATGGTCGCATTTGCACTGATGTTCCCGGCCAAATTGAAATAGACACTAACGATGGCTGCAAAATACTGACATGCCCATAGCCAGCGATGTTCTTCATAAAGTCAATGGAATAAGTAAGTCATTGTGTGATGCAGCTGAGTGGACCTGACTCACTGAACATTCACTTGTTCTTCCAAAGAACTGAGCGCCTTCTTGGTTTCTTTTTGTGCTGGTTCTGCCTAGCGGCTGGAGTATGTTTTGTGCAGTAACAATCCTTGGGAACAGTTTGCGGATGAATCTGCACATTATTTGTTCTTATGCCTCCTATTGGTTGGAGTTTGTTTTCTGGAACATTTCTTGCAGTCATTGGAGTGATTAAGGCACTTGTTGCTCTCGTTTATCACCCGAGTGAGCCTGACTCACTGAACATTCACTTGACAGTCCAAGGAAACTGGGCGCCTAGTGGCTGGAGTTTTTTTTTTGAGGAATAACACTCCTTCGCAACAGATGTGGAGGAATACAAAAACATCTTTGTGTTTTGTTTTTTTTACAGATTATTTTCAGTTGTGTAATTCTGTCTCACAAAAGAAGCACCAGATTTAAGTAATCTAATGGCAAAATTGTCAAGGGTGCTCTCGTAGGTGTACATGGACTGTTGGAGTTTAGAGGGATAGAAGTTTTGAGGTTTGCGCTGTCATGCACAGGAATAGTGCTTTTTTCTGTTTATTTGTTATGGGGGAAGTTCAGGGTTTGTTAGTTGCTCTAATGTTGGAATTTTGTCTTTATAATTTAGTTTTTGACACACAATTAATTTTTTTCTAATATGTCAAAACTTTAAATGTTAGTATGAGTGAATTGTCTTTCTCCATGTGGAATGTGTATGGGTTGGGGCACCCCATAAAAAGAAGGAAGGTTATTTCTTTTCATAAATGTAAGAAATATTATATAGTGTTTCTTCAAGAAACACATCATTCCCTGCAGGAAGCTGAAAAATTTGGGAAGATATGGGGTGGATATGTTTTCTTTAGTGCTGGCTCAAGTAGGAGCAGGGGAGTCAATACATTGGTAAGTAAACATCTACAATTCAAATGTCTCAAACCGATTAATGATAAATTAGGAAGAGTCATTATAGTTTTAGCAGAAATTCAGTGGCAAAGGTTGATTTTGGCTAATATTTATGCATCTAACTTTGATGATCAGGGCTTTTTGCAAGATTTTGAAGGGATGATGCAAGCCGCTGGTACCCCTCATTATATAATATTGGGAGAAGACTTTAATCTTTTGATGGACTCAATCCTTGATCACAGTCAAGCAAAAGTGTATAAGCCCCCTACAGCAACAGTGACACTTCACAGGATGTGTAAAAATCTTGGTCTTACAGATATTTGGAGACTTTTGAGCCCATCTGGTAGGGACTATACATTTTTTTCATCAATGCATAAGATTTATTCTAGAATTGATTTTTTAAATATACTTTTAAAGAATTCTATCTTGATCTTTACAGAACCACATTCTACATTTCACATTTCATCGACTGATGGAGATATGTGGAATATCTTTGTGGAATCCTTAGAACTCTAATTAAAGCCTTGCCTACAGGCAAGGCTCTGGGGCTAGATGGTTTTGCTGCTGAATTTTTTAGATTTTATGCTACAGAACTGGCTCCACTTTGTTTGAAGTTTATATGGTATCATTAAAGAATGGAAAGCTTCCATCAACCATGACACAACCCGGATCAGTCTGATTCTTAAAATGGACAAAGTTCCAAGTGACTGTGAGAGTTACCAACCAATTTCCCTGATCCAGCTAGATTCTAACTAACTGATTAAGTTATGACATCTCTTATACATATATGTCAGGTGGAGATTATTCAGGGTTGTAACTCTTCTGATAACATTAGGCCTTTCATCAATATCATGTGGTCAGTGGCGAATGATCAGACTCCGGTCGCTGCCATCTCACTTGACGCCAAAAAGGCTTTTGATATGGTAGAATGGGATCTTTTTAAGATTTTGGAAATCTACGGGTTTGGGATTACTTTAATTGGAAGGATTAAGTTACTTTATAGACACCCGTTAATGGCGGTACAAACAAATTGATTAATATCAGATTAATTTACTCAGGATAGGGGTGACTGGCAGGGTTTCCCCTCTTTCCCCATTATTGTTCTGTCTTGCCTTAGAACCATTAGCAGCCACAATAAGAAGGGAAGATGATTTTCCAGGGATGGTGGCGGGAGGTGTTGCACATAAGCTTTTGCTTTAAACAGATTATATTTTACCCCCTCTAGATTGTATAGGCTTGGTCTTAAAGACACACCCACCTGCTGGCGATGCCAATCAGAAGATGGAGACACAACTCATACTTCTATTCCATGAAGATCGGTTGAAGTTTCAGAGTTTTTTGTGTTACGTTTTAGGCACTCAAATTTCACTCTGTATTTTGGTCAATAGTGCGATCATACATTTTGGGGATAAACAGCTCTGACCAGTATTATGGTTGGCAGGCTAATTATTTAAAAGGGATGGAAGTCAGGTAGATAGGGCACCCTCATTTCAGAGACGGGGAGGTTGGCTGGTTTTGAAGAGATGTCAAGCAGAAGGCTGGGGGTTCAGAATTTGTTTGACAGGAAGAGGTGCAATTACTTGGTGTTTTGGGGGGACCCTCGGGGAGGGGCTGGGGAGAGAGATGTTTAATTTTAATTAGATATGATTATTATGTTTGTTTGTTTTTCCCCTTGTTTTTTTATGTGTGTATCTATTTGTGACCACAGGGGTGTTCGTTGGGGGTTAGGGTGGGTACTGGTGATTGGGGAAGGGGAGGGGTATTAGGGGGAGTTAAATGTTGATTCAGTGTACAGTATATATGTTTTTTTTTTGTCAAATGTTTATGAATCAATAAAAATGTTAATTTTAAAAAAAGTAATTGTCTCTTTACTTTTAATTTTGTTACATTACATATTTTAGCCAGCAGGTGGAGGCAAAAGACCATTTTTGTGTGTAAAATGAGCCAGCTGACGTGAAGTGTGTCAGCATCACTCAATGTTTATATTCAACAGCGCTCTGATTGCTCGTATTACAACTACACTACTAAAGCTAGGAAATAGTTTAAATGGCTTTAAACTAACAACTTCAGCATTAAGGCTCATCAAAGCTGAGAGACACAACAGACTGATTAATTACACAAACTCAAGACTCTTGCGCACTGGCTACTGCGAAATACGGAGGAATATCCCCACTTGGACGGCTATTTTTCTACAGAGAAAATAGGATACATATTATCTTCAGAAAGCTGACTAAAACAGACAGACTACAGAATACAGCATCATCAACAGGTTATTGCACACGCTCCATCTCTCTCTCACTCTTTTGCTCTCTCTCTCTCTCTCTCTCTCTCTCACACACACAAACACACACACTTGTTTCTCCAATAACATGTTAGAAACAGTCCAAGCTGTGATACTAGTATTTCTGAAATTATGTTTTTGAGAGGCACAGACACATCAATTGGTTTGAACCAGCAACGGCATATTTTGATCCGTCACATAAGAAAGTAGTTCCATGCACAAATAATCAAATCCATACCCAGTTTTCCAATTTTTTTAAAATGCACTTGTTCATTAAACTGTTCTATATAAGCAAAATCACACTCGCAATCATGCAATATGCCCCGAAATCAGCACTGTTGTGATTACTTACGGCACTCTGCCTGCAGCCTCGTGCCTGAATCACAGCAGTGCTGATATAGGGCCATATCGCATGATTGCGTGTGTGATATTGCTTATATACAACAGAACATGTACTTTTAAAAAAAATTAGGAAGTGTGATATTGCTTAAATATATATGTGCATTTTTTTTAAAAAGATTTCTGAACTGTTATGTCAGACATGTTTTGTTTTTTGTTTTTGAAAAAAAGGGAAGTAGCCAGACCCCAAAATGTTTGGTATTGTTGAAAAGCCCAGGATGTCCACTTTAAGATACATCAAACGTGTCAGAGAAATTCACAAAAAACAAAAGTCCTCTACAGAGGACAAAAAAATAATTTCTAGCTCCCATGGGGATATAATGAATTAAACTGGCGTAACATGAAAGGGAGTATGAAATAAAAAACGTGTGGCTTTTTAGTTGAAAGAAAATGACAAAGAATCATCATCATTCTTTTCATCACAAATTCTTGCTCTTCCAGGAAAGTTATTTTCAACTCTTATCTTGTGTTCTTGTTTTCTGTGAAAGTATAGACATGTGACCTCACCTCTCATGATAGGAACACCAAGGCAATATCAGCAGAACTCCCAGGAGTCGGCTTTGAAACACAATTATCTGCTTACTGGGCTTTACTGATTGCACAAAAGAAAGATCCAATAAAAAATGTATAAAGACTACAATACACTTGAAAAATTTCCATCTTTTGATGTCTTTTTGAGGAACACCTCTTGCTCTGAACTCAGCACCTAGGCTTACAGAGCGCTCTCATGGACACTGTGACACTGGTCTGAACCGTGATGGCTTTGACTCTGAAAGGGTCCTAAATGTCACATTCTGAGTGACACCTTTGAAGACAACCACTAGCCCCACTGACAAACAGAATAGAAAGTATTTTCAATATTTCATCCTCCACATCAAAACAAATAAAGCATACATATAGTCCAAATATAGCCACTGCAAACACCAGCCACATGTGGTCTTTGGCTTTCGTAGCCCTTTGATTTCAGTAGTAGGCTCTTAAATCCAGTTTCCCTCCACAGGATTCAGGAAGCATCAAGAGCTAGCACAAGAGCAAAAGACAAACATTTAAATACAGTAAAGGAGGCATGACATACAGTAAATGCCATAGAGTGAGTAGATTAAATGGAAATACAACTTATCACTTACAAACCTTGCATCCAGAAAATCTCTAGTTCCATACTGTCATCAAGGAAGTCATATATCTGCTGGGAGATAGCTAGAGGACCTATGTAGAGCTTTGGGGCTTTTGGGAACGTTTCCCTCATCTTAGTAAAGAAGCAGATGTGATAAACATAGAAAGGATGTGTCTCTCTTGTGAATGTATTCAGTGGTCGGTGGGTCTATTCAATGAATGCATATCAACAGGCCTGTTGGGGATATTTATCAATGCTAAGCTCTACAGCCACAACAATGTAATTCTTGGGTTATGGTTCACAATTCTGGAATGTACTGTAGTACCATCATGCTAAGACTATGTGTACTTCATAGTGGAGTCTAATGACTGCTGAAAGAAATTGAATAGCAGGCTATGTCTCAATACCCTCCCTACTTTGTGTCTACAACTGACTGACCAAACAAGTTGAGTGCTACATTAGTATTTGTGGAATGCCAGAGGAAAATAATTTTGACTCTTCCATTAGTAACACACACACACGCACACATGCGCACACACACACACACACACACACACACACACACACACACACACACACACACACAAACAGTTATAAAGTAGTAAGGAACTAAAATGGAAGTAGACAATAAAAAAATTATAAGCACCATATCAAATGAATAGCAGAAAAAAATACGTATTTGACAACTTTACATCAAATAATTCACAGTTCCCTGTCTGTTGCTCACTTCGACGTTGTGTCGAAGAAGCGACACCAGGGGTCTCTCTTGAGCGCCTTATGCATGTCTGATCTATGAGACAAGGCCAATGAGAAATTGGCAAACAGAATTTGCCACCGTCGAGGACTTTACCCAGCTGTTCTCAGCGAAGAAGCAGACGGAGACCATATCACACATCCTGCCCCAACGCAAACCTGCCGCCATGGACCACGCTCCGTCTGCTTACTGAGGGCGTCCTCCTGCGTCTAAGAAACGTGCTGCTCCACCTCAACCCGGTCCCAGCTCTCAGCCCCTGCGTCGAGTGCCCCGCAGGAACTGCACGCCCCCCGTCTCACGGACCGCTTCGAGGACCCGGAAGGCTCCCAAGTGGTCTGAGACGCCCGACCCAGAGACCAAGACGTTCGCTCCGGAGCTGCTAAAAAGACCACTTCTTCCCCCGAGAGTTACTATGCGCCCACAGGGACCAGGTGCTCAGGCGTTTAGGGCTTCAGGTCAACTGGGAAAAGAGCGAGCTCACCCCAGTTCAGAGCATCTCTTTTCTCGGCATGGAGTTAGACTAAGTCTCAATGTGAGCGCGCCTCACCAACGAGCACATGCAGTCAGTGCTGAAATGCCTCACTGCCTTCAGGCCGGGCACAGCAGTCCCTTTAAAACTTTTCCAGAGGCTTCTGGGGCATATGGCGTCCTCTGCGGCGGTCGCGCCAATGGGGTTGATGCATATGAGACTGCTTCAGCACTGGCTCCAGACTCGAGTCTCGAGATGAGCATGGCGCCGTGGCACGCACCGTGTGATCATCACCCCTCGACTCAAGTCGCTGCGTGTCACTCATCCCGAGAAACCTCAACGTGGTGGTGGATGTGCTATCACGACAATGCTTGCCCAAAGGAGAGTGGAGGCTTCACCCCCCAGTCAGTCCAGCTGATTTGGGAACGGTTTGGCAAGGCTCAGGTACACCTGTTCACCTCCCAAGAGACCTCCCACTTCCCGCTCTTGTACGCCCGAACGGAGGCTCCCCTCGGGCAGATGCGCTGGCACACAGCTGGCCCACGGGGCTGCGCAAGTACACATTTCCCCCAGTGAGCCTTCTTGCACAGGTGCTGTGCAAGGTCAGGGAGGACAAAGAACAAGTCACTCTAGTGGCCCCCTATTGGCCCACTCAGGCGAATTCCCCTGAGGAAGGACCTTCTTTCTCAGGGACGGGGCATGCTCTGGGATCCACACCCAGACCTCTGGAACCTCCACGTCTGGCCCCTGGATGGGATGCGGAAGATCTAGCTGATCTACCACCTGCCGTCGTAGACACTTTACGCCCTGAAGTGGCGCTTGTTCGCAAATTGGTGTTCTTCCCAGGCTGAAGACCCACAGAGGTGTGCAGTTAGGTCAGTGCTCTCATTCCTGCAGGAGAGGTTGGGGAAGCTGGAGGGGGGGCTGTGATTGCGGCCCACCACGACACAGTAGACGGCAAGTCTTTGGGTAAGCACGACTTAATCATCAGGTTCCTAAGAGGCGCACTTAGGTTAAATCCCTCCCGGCCAAGCCTGTTCCCCTCCTGTGATCTCTCAGTGGTCCTCTCGGGCCTTCAAAGACCCCCCTTCAAGCCACTAGAATCAGTCGGACTCAGGGCCGTCTTCAGGGAGAGGTCAGCTTTCCTGATCGCGCTTGCCTCCATCAAGAGGGTCAGGGACCTGCAAGCATTCTCTCTCAGTGAAACTTGCCTGGAGTTCGGTCCAGCAGACACTCATGTGATCCTAAGACAGTGACCGGGCTACGTGCCCAAGGTTCCTACCACTCCCTTCAGGGACCAGGTAGTGAACCTGCAAGCACTGCCCTGGGAGGAGGCAGGCCCAGCCCCTTCGTTGCTGTGTCCGGTATGTGCTTTGCATATCTACTTGGACCACACGTAGAGCTTTAGATGTTCTGAGCAGCTCTTTGTCTGCTTTGGCAGACAGCGGAAACGGAACACTGTCTCCAAACAGAGGCTTTCCCACTGGGTAGTGGACGCCATCACTTTGGCTTATCACAACCAGGCCGTGCCCTCCCCTTGTGGTTCCGAGCACACTCAACAAGAAGTGTTGCATCCTCATGGGCACTGGCCAGGGGCACCTTCCTAGCAGACATATGCTCAATCTACCCTGTACTGGAATAGGTGCTCCACAGGTCGGGCTCCTACGTGGACTTCCCCCCTGTGTGTATTTCCATGGTACGGTCACCTTGTGTGCGGACCTGCGTCTCCCTTGGGCAGTTCCCACTGGCCCCTGGTCACCGTGTCTGTAGCAACTCCTCCCTCCCAATAGGCAGGATCTACCACCACGCCACTTTCCACATGTGACCTAAAAGCCCATGTGATGTATTTCACCACTCTTTACCTCCCTCAGTCTGGGCAGGTGTGGTCTATGCAGGGTCTTTTTCCCCTGAAAGAATAGGAATTGGGATAAATCGCCTTCCCCGATGCATATGATAGCGTTAAGATGGCCCCAGCCGCTTTAGCTCTATGCAAGCTCTATAGAGAGAGAAAAGGTGCGGCTGGTGTGGCCTGCTCCCATGCTTGGCACGTCGCCTTGTTCCCCTCTGTCGGGGGTAAAGAACCAGAAGGCTCTGATGATTTATGGGGCGTTGGGGAAGGGTACGTGCAGTCTGACAGCTGGTCGCTTTGGCACATAAAATACCTGCCCGCTCCTGTGTCAGCAGTACATGGCTCAGCGCATGGCATGATTTAAATTGGACCCCTAGTGTCGCTTCTTCGACACAACATCGAAGTGAGTGACAGACAGGGAATGTCTAGGTTACGGATGTAACCTCCGTTCCCTGACGGAGGGAACGAGACGTTGTGTCCTCCCGACCACGTCACTGAACCATTGTCGGCTCCTCAGAAAAATCCTGAATGAAACCGATGCATTTCCCTCCCCTTATACCCGTATGTCCAGGGGCGGAACATGCAAATTCTGTCTGTCAATTTCTCATTGGTCTTTTCTCATAGATCAGAGATGCAAAAGGCGCTCAAGAGCGACCCCTAGTGTCGCTTCTTTGACACAAGGACTTGTTCCCTCCATCAGGGAACGGAGGTTACATCCGTAACCTAGGCGATTTTTACTGAATAATTCACATGTTTTAACAAAAAACACAAGGAACATATTTCTGTTTTAAAACATTCTGACTGGAATGCTGGGGTAGTTCTCTTACATTGTTACTACATTTTACTGTAAACACAATTGTTGAATTTGACAAAAGTCAAAATAATTTTTGTGGTAATCAAAATTATGCCACAAATGCTGTTGATACAGCTCAGCATGTTTGGAACACAGAACACTCCATACTCTTTACAAAACTGCAATACAAAAAAATGATATTCAATACAATGTCTTTTATTCAGAGGTTACATTTTATGATGTAAAAGTTATCTGCATCTGGATCAACACAAAAGGAAACCATTTTGCATGTTTAATTCCAGTCAAATGAGCTACACTGATAAACCTTTTACTAACTGGCTTCTTTCTGTACCTATGTACTATCTGTTCATCGCTGGCAATCTATCCAGCTCCTCATTGGTGTAAATCAGGTCTATGACATTTGGGGGACATGGGATGGAATTCCTGATCCGGCCAGTGCCTGTAACTCCAATGCGTTTGACAGGCAGACGTGCTCGGCATTCCATAAGTGTTGAGTCTGATCAGCTCACCCATAAATCAGTGCATCCCTGGTCCCTGCATCCCACATGTTTATTAGCCATTTTCACTAAATACTGTTCCAAACCCGTACAATTTTCTTACTATTGTGGAACATGAAAGGAATGTTAGGCAAAATGATCTTAATCCCTGTACACTTTCATTGTAAGGGAAAAAAAGATGCTAAAAATGTGAATGGTGACTGAGACTAACATACTACCTAACATTTCATTTTGTGTTCCATGGAAGAAAAAAAGTAAAACGTGCTGGGAACAACATGAGGGTGAGTAAACAACAGAATTTTAATTACGGGGTGACCTATCTCTTCAAGTACCCTCTAGAGTATACATACCCCTGGTTGGGAATCACTGCCGTAGGATAACAGTATTCCACTCGACAACTGGAACAAAGCGTTGCTAGGAAACGGCAACTACGACCACACTATTAAACTTTAGTAAATGTAAGCCTTTAATGAATGTCATCACCCTTGTGATGACTAGCCCTAATCAAATGACTGTACTCCTCATTACGCAAAGGGTAGATGCTGTTTATAATCACCATCTATGAGGTTATTTGCAAATGTAACAAGCGGCTTCTTACATCAACAACGCAACATTCATGTTGCATTTTAAAGCCTCCATAAAAAGGAAAACTGAATAGGCTTCTGTGGAAAAAACATATCCAACAGCCTGCGTAGTGCATGTCATCTGAGCATCATTAATGTAAAAAAAAAAAGGTATTAACAGGCTAAAAAAAAAAAACACAACAGCACAAAAACAAAACACAACACCAAAAATTAGTGGTCGACAGTTATGGGTTTTTTTAATGGTCGATGCCAATATCCAGAGGGCAGGGTGGCCAGTAAGCAGATACAATGCGATATTTCACACAATTTAATAGAGTAAATAACAAACATAAAATTGCTAAAAAAAATGCATAAAAAAACCCTCATTATTTCGCATTATATTTACACACACACAAAAAATTAATTATAATATTGTATTTTAAATGGTAGATAGTCGTTTCTTCCACGTATCTTAGTCATCAAATTATTTAAATTTATTTGCACATGAAGAAACTATTAATATATAAAGAAGAAAGAAGGAAATAACAGTACACACAGTAGTCTGCATATTTGCAAATGGTATATAATAGAAGTTTTATTGATATTTGCCTTTTATCATTGTACGATACAGTTAAACGTTAAAGGGAACTGTTTAGGAGAGAGGGGGAAAATGAAACAGGTGAGCACTTTAACATTAAGAGCTCAAACGCTTCTTCCTGTTATGTGGACCATTTAAATGAGACTGTGTTGCACAGCGATCTATTATTGTAGTAATACGATGGCACGTAACAACAAAACGAACCATGACTGGTCGTTTACATGTCTCATTTGCTTCACATGCAAGCAGGCGATTTTTGGCACCCTCAAGAATATATCGGTGATATATCGGTCGACCACTGCCAAAAATCTCTTTCAAGTCAAATCAAGTAAAAATTATTTGTATAATCCTTTTCACAACAGGCGTTGTTTCAAAGCAGCTGTACATGAACAGAAAATGAATGAATATAATGCCAATGTTCATTATTTATATTTAGAACTATTAGTGGTTAAAATAAAAAACTAAGTATGTATTTTGGGTCAATGGTTATATTTTCATATATTTAAGTTTTAATGTTAAAGTCCTTGAAGCCATATCAGATTAATTGAGGAAATACACATAGATGCATTGTCCTTTGATTTTGGCTGATGAAGGCTTTTGTTAGTGGTTAAATTCATTTTCTAACAGAATTCAAGAATACAGGAGAGAGAAGATATGTGAGACAGCGAGAGCAAGTGAAAGACTCAACGACTGTTGTGACATGTCTGAAGGCCGGTCACACGAAACTTTTTTTCATTTGGTTTTCTTCAGTGGCATCTCAGTGATGCAAATAAAGTATAATTTTAAAAGGTGATAAATGATAGGACCATTTTCCATTGACATTCAAGTACAAGGTTTTCTTGAAATTCAATTCAATTGATTTGTATTGCAGCTTTACAAAGAATAGTGCCTAATAAACCTCTCAGTGATAAACTTCCTAATATATTCTGCCATTTTAAATTCTGTCATAAAAAGCATAACCAGCCCAACATGGAATCTCCTCCCTAAAACTAGAAAAAGGTCTGCAGATTCCTTCTGGGTCTTGCCGATTCTGGTTGGGCATGACCAAGAAAATCAATTACAGTGGTTGAGTAGCGTGAAAACACAGTTTTGAGTTTTCATTTGGAAACACATTAATTTAGCAAGAAAAGCGCTCTCCTTCACAGAAAAAGAGTTTCAAAAACACTCTATATTACTCCATACTTTGGAAAATTAATACATTTAGAAACTAAAAACGGATTACTTTTCAATTTCATCAATTCTCATAAATTTGTAACTTGGTAAAACCAGCATTATATGATAAACAGACATAAATGAATAAAAGAGTGGATTTCAAATTATTTTGAAAATATTAGAATGATAAAATTTGTTGAAAAGTTGACTGACCAATGACCTGGGGGCACATTAAATCTTAAATGTCTAGATTAATTCTCAATTATTTCCTCAACTACCACTCAAAACCATGGTAAGATCTCTATTATGAGATCTCTGTCATCACATTCCCCTAAGAATCTCTAGCTCATCAAATTCTGGATCATGGGATTTGTAGTTTTATGGTCAAATAACATGAAACATTCTAGATTTATTTAAGGCATTTTTCTTGCACAGTCTGAATGAAGAGCACTGCATTTCCCCCCTACACGATTGTCTTCAATGCTCATCGATTTGTCACACAGTCGCAGTCGAACATCCAATCAAAGTACTTATTGGAACAAATCAGTTGTCAGCCCTTTTGACAACACCCCTGGGAAGCTATTTTCTAAGAATGCAAGTACAGTTTCTATCTACTTGAAAGACGAAAGACTGTAATCTCTAAAACCGTTGTCTAAAAAAAGTTCAAAGTTAAAAAAAAATATGCGTAAAATTCTGACAACCATGGGGTCATGTTTGCTGAATGTGGAATAACACATTTTAAAATATTTGTTAAATGTGGAATTACAATTTTTTATGATATCTTGATTTGTTTGGATAGGTTTTTAACAGTAAACTCATATAAATCAAAATTTGGGGAAGCTATGTAAAGTATTAGGGAGGTGCCCATGAAAAGGGTTGAAGCACATTAGTCATTAACTGAAAATATGACACTGATTTGATATGAAAAGCTACATTGCACTTTTTCTCGCATTTCAGCATAAGTTGAACCACATCCTTTTGGACTACTGTTATTTCTATCATTATTTCTGACAAGGGTGGGCATCTCTTACAAAAATAAAATAAATAAAAAATAAATTCACAAGAATACCCTCCACCCCAGTAAGCCCTGGTTTGACACTTCAAACCAATCTGGTCACTTTAGTTTTTGAATTGAAGGCGATACCAAAAAAAAAAAACGCTTTTAATAGAAAAGATGCAACTTTGTTTTCAATAACCACAAGTCTGTCTGTCTGTCTTTTATAACAAAGCAAGTTTTATTATTTTGCTTCAATGCACATTAGTGATTCCTGGTTATTTTTCACAAAGCATCTTGTGAGGCTGCATAATAAATGTCTAGAAGCCCAGTAAACATGCCATATATCAACCTTCCTTCACGAACACCAAATTTATACAAGAGGATTTTCATAAACCTGTATTTGAAAGAGCTTGTACATACAGAATATTCCACAGTCCTCAAGTTAATGGACTTCTGACAGTACATTTACACTTCACTGTTACTTTGTGAAAGACAGACAAATTCTAATAAATGATGAAACAACACAGGCATGTTACTTGAAAATACAAGTCTCTTCTAACACCATGATGTTATAGCCGCATATGTATTTCTAAAAGGTACCATTCATCTTTGGAGATGAAACAAAAGGTTTCAAGAAAAATATACATAGCTGAGAGTTGTGTTTAAAAGATGTATTTGCCAGATTATTTCAGGTCAAAAGACAAACATTGCATTAACAAAGCAATTTAGGCTTTTATGTAGAAAAGGCTGTAATGCCTCTAAGCACAGCAACAGGTAAGGTAAAAGGCTGATGTTTTTTTTTTAGGCCGCAAAATATACCATGGTGCCAAAGCCATAAGCACTGCTCTAATAAACAAAGAGTATGTTTTAAGACCAAATTTGGCCCAGATAGATTATTCCAGTGGCGTTTGATATGTAGTAAGAATGTAATACTATCAGCACCATTAACACATTTTACTATGTTTAAAATAATTCTGCAGAATCTTACAGAATTTCTCCAAAAATCAGCACAGAACATGCATAAAACAACTGCAGATACGTCTGGGTCTGTTGATAATCTAGGATAGTTTCTTTCTTTTTTCAAATTCACAATCATAGCACATATCTAGTTCATTCGCATTAACTTTTCAAAAGGTCCTGGGCTGGCCAGTCAAAAATCGCATCGTGCCTATTGTGACAACCCCACTGGAGGGGTGTGGGTACTTTACTTTCACCCACACCCTTGGTCTGAAAGGGCAGGATGGGGGAAACAGTTTGCTCATTTCAAACTCACGGAAATTCACTCTGCTCTCTCTTCTATCTGCAATAACACAACTTTTGAATATCTTGTAATTACAAAGCTTAAAGATGGCTGCTGCGCTGCCAGCTCCGACCCAATATTGCATTTTTGTTTGTTTTGTCAACAATTCTTGTGTTTTTCGTCTTGGATGTCATCTGCCGTATTGTCTACGATATACAAACACTTTTGGACATTGGTTCTTCAATAGCACACCAAAAACAGACCTCAATGCCAAACCGCTGTTTTCAAACATGACAGTCCTTTGTCTGGGCTGACCGGCTACGCAAACACAGCTAGAAAAGGTGAAGAAAAGCTGGCATTCTCATCAGACTAAGACGTCACGCAAATCGACCCACACCACCCAGCATTCTACTGGCAGTTTTTCAGTCTCTGAAAAGCTCTGCAAGCTGAATTTCCAACGAGAGACGAGGGACTGCTGCAATATCTACCTTACAAAAACTTGGATGTCTGCGGAGATTCCAGACTCAAACCCTTGGGGTTCTCAGTGCACCGTGCGGACAGAGTGAAAAACCTCTCAGATAAAAGCAGAGGTGGTGGTGATGATCAACTAATCCTGGTGTGATCAGAGGAACGTACATTCTATCAAGTCTTTTGCTTTCCTACTCTGGAATTTCTCATGCTTCTGTGTCGATCATTCTAGCTACTGAGGGAATTCACAGCGGTCATTATCACAGCTTTGTACAACCTACCACAAGCCGACACAGACCGGGCACTCAAGGAACTGTATGGGAGTATAGTGAGCAGGAAACCGCACACCCTGCGTTCATTGTGACCGGGGACTACAAATCTCTCCCCCACCCACCATTTGGCAAATCGGAACACTCTTCTGTTCTCCCTCTGCCTGCTTACAGGCAGAAAGTGAAACAGGAAGCACCCGCCTTCAGAACGATCCAGTGCTGGTCAGATCAATCAGATTCTATGCTACAGGACTGTTTTGATCAAGTGGACTGGGAGATGTTCTGGTCCATCTCTGATGATGACATCAAGGTCTACGCTGATACAGTAACGTGTTTCATCAGGAAGTGAGGTAGATGATGTAGTGCCGACCAAAACAATACAGATCTACCCTAACAAGAAACAGTGGATTAATAGCGACGTTCATGCGGCACTTAATACACGGACTTCCGCTTTTAATTCCGGAAATGTGGAGGAGCATAAACAAGCCAGTTATGTCCGCCGCAAAATTATCAGAGCAGCCAAACACCAGTATAGGGACAAGATTGAAGGACAGTTCAACACTGACTCTAGAAGCATGTGGCAGGGAATTAATATCATCACAGACTTCAGAGGGCCGGGCTGGAATGTCGCACGCCCGGTCCCCAATCGGCATGATGAGGCGCGCGAGGGATAAAGACGGCTGGTGACAATGGTTTGAGAGAGAGAGCAATCCCGGACATGTCCGTTGTGTGTCTGTGCTTTTGTTTTAAGTTCTTCATTAAAATATTATTTATATTGACAAGCCGGTTCTCGCCTCCTCCTTGCCCATCCTGACACCGCGTTACAGGGGAATATCCGTAAAGCCGCGAGTCCAGATGGCATTCCTGGCTGCGTCATACCTCAAGATAATATATCAGCACTGTACTTTATTAGCCTCAGACTGGACTCACATTTTATACATCTCTTAATAACACACTGGCAACTGACAGCTGAATATCAACACAAAACTTCATATATATTTCCACTGATTACTTGGGGGAGGGGGGGTACAGCGTATTTTTATTGAATACAGTCTTCTTATTTTGTGTATACTGTATATTATTGTTATTGTATATAGTCTTCTTATTTTGGGTATACTGTATATTATTAGGTGTATATTGTATATTGTGTTGTGTAACAAGATGTGTAAATCAGATGTTTATTGTAATTGTCATACTGCTATGTTGCTTGGAACTATACCCAAGACTTGTGTATATGGTTGATTGACAATAAAGGGATTTTATTTCATTTTGATACGGCCACTAATCTTGCTAAAATAAATTATTTTGTCATCTATTGCACCCCAGGTCAACTAGGAAACTTTTTTGAAACTTTGTATTGCTGACCTCATTCCCTGAAGACACAACTCTGCTAGTGGTCCTTGTGGACTTTAACATCCACCTGGAAAAACCTCAGTCGGCTGACTTTCTAGCTCTTCGGTCATCATTTGACCTTACTAGATGGTAAATGGTCTGCATTTATATAGGGCCTTTTTAATCTTAACGGTATTCAAAGCGCTTTACACTGTGACTCATTCACCCATTCACACACACATTCATACACCAATGGTGGCAGAGCTGCCATGCAAGGTGCTAGCCAGCCATTGGGAGCAACTTGGGGTTCAGTGTCTTGCCCAAGGACACTTTGGCACATGGAGTCGTGTGGGCCAGGATTCTAACCACCAACCCTGCGATTAGCAGCCGACCCGCTCTACCAACTGAGCCACAGCCGCCCCACAGACTGCACACCTCTGCAACTCACAGAGCAGGGAAACAGCTAGATCTCATACTTGCATGTAATTGTATCTCCAATAATCCCCTAGTTACCCCTTTACATATCTCTGACCATTTCTTCATCCTGTTTTCTGTTACTCTCCCTTCTTCTTAACCTCTTACTCCACCTATGGTCAAATGCTCTTTGCTCAACACTAACTTCTTGACTTAATAGTGTCCGTCCTTTTACCTCCAGGTCAGCATGTGCCACACCCTCCAGCCCCTGGCTGCCAGAGACACTGAGGGCTGCAGAGAGAAAATGGTACAATACAAAAGACCCTGCTGACCTGTGTATGCATCAATCACTTCTCTCCTCTTTTTCCGCTGAGTTTATGCTGCTAAAATGTATTATTACCAGAACAAAATCAGTAACACTTCAGATTCCCATAAACTATTTTCAACTTTCTCATCTCTCTATCCTCCTCCACCACATCTTACTACTTCTCTGACTGCTGATGACTTTGCCATGTTTTTTATTGATAAGGTAGTGACAGCTACTTTCTTCCAACATCCCATCCTCGGTTTTCCTCTTTCTCCCCTCTCTCCGAGACTCAGGTCTCCAAAGTGCTTCTTCCTAACCGCACCTGTCCATTTGACCCTGTCCCCTCCCATCTTAAGCAAGCTGCCTCTCCATCTATCTTACTCGCACAACACACATTATCAATGCATCTCTCACAACTGGAAACTTTCGCAATACAGTCAAACAGTCTCGAGTAACCCCACTGCTTAGAAAACCAACAAATAACCCCACAGTAATGAACAACTATAGACCGATCTCTTTCCTACCCTTCCTGTCTAAAACACAAAACAACCTACTCGACAGACATCAGTCTGGCTTCAAAAAAAGGACCCAGACACTCAAAAGAGATTGCCCTCTTTTCAGTAGCTGAAACCCTGCGACTGGCGAAGAGCTAACTCCAAATCATTCATCCTCATCCTCCTTGACTTGTCTGCTGCTTTCGACACAGTGAACCACAAGATCCTCCTGCACCCTCTCTGACCGGGGTATCACAGGAACTGCACTTGGATGGTTTGATTCATATCTCACTGGCAGTTCAAGGTCTCCGGGAGAGGTGTCCAAGACACACCAGCTGACAACTGGGGTTCTTCAAGGATCAGTGCTTGGACCCCTCCTCTACTCGGTATATACACAACATCACACGGACTGGTCATTGAGGCACAAGGATGACACAGCCTGATGATCCTACTGTCTCAGCTCGTATTTCTGCCTGAGTCTCTGACATTTCGGCCTGGATGAAGGAACTACACCTTCAGCTCAACCTTGCCAAGATTGAGAAACCCTTTGTCAAATCTGTTGACCACAACCTCACTATTCATCTTAGTTCAACTACACTAACACCAACCAAGTGGTGGTAGATGACCAGCTTAATTTCACTGCACACATCTCATCAACCACCCGGTCTTGCAGTTTCGTACTTAACAACATCAGGAAAATCAGACCTTTCCTGTCTGAATATGCTACACAGCTCCTGGTCCAAGCTCTGGTCAATTCAAGACTGGACTACTGCAATGCTCTGTTGACTGACCTTCCGGCTAACACAATTAAGCCACTGCAGATGGTCCAGTATGCAGCAGCGTGTCTCATATTCAATCAGCCAAAAAGGGCTCATGCCACCCTACTCTTGATTTCACTCCACTGGCTACCTGTAGCTGCCCGCATCAAATTCAAGGTGTTGACTCTGGCTTTCAGGACAGCCATTGGAACCGCACCCTCTTACTTCAATTTAATTCTTCAGGTGTATGCTCCAACTCACTCTCTGCGGTGTATGAATGCAATGTTTGGTGGTCCCATCACAAAGAGGCTCAAAGTCTATTTCATGATTGTTCACTTTCTCTGTTCCTCTGCGGTGGAATGAACTTACAACCTCCACACGATCTGCTGTTACCTACTCAACATTCAAGAACGTGCTAAAAACACATTCTGTTCCACAAGCACTTAACCAATACACACTAAATGCACTTATTACTGCGCTTAACGTACTAACGTCTCTTACTTCTGTGTTAGCATCTTTACTACTCCAGCCACTTTGAGAACTGCAGATGTTGTTAAACTCTGAATGACAAATTGCTTGCTATGTGTCTCATTCGTAAGTCGGTTTGGATAAAAGCATCTGCTAAATGACTAAATGTAAATGGAGCGTATTCACGACCTTCCCTGTTTGACAGGCCAGGTTGATGAACCTGGTCTCTCAGGATCCTGATAGAAGTCTGATACAGTGAGCCGGAACAGGCTTTGTCTGTTTCCTGAACATCAATGTCCTGGCAACACTCTGAACACAGTCCAAACCAGCCACAATCATCAACAAAACTAGGATTTAATTGTTAGAGTAAAACATGTGTAAGTGGTTACACAAACAATAAAGCATATTATTAAGCTCACAGTCTGCTGTTGTTAAGACAGGCCTGGATCTAAGGCTGAAAATAAAAGTGGCACTGGGAACCAGTTGTAGGAAAAATACTTTAAATTATGAGAAGCTTGGCAAGCTACATTTAAAGTTTAGTTAAGCTAAAAATCAGTAAAAATACAGCTTCCCTTTCCAAACAGTTGTCAGCTACACAGCAAACTACTAACAAAAAGTAGCTAACAACATTAAAGCTATTTGATGAGACAATATAATACATACATTATAATAATATATTTTAATCAGAGCAGTATCCATCTGCACAAAAACAATGAAGATCTAAATTACAACATTAAGAAGATACATTTACAATAAATACAATTAGAAAACTAGAAAACACCATAATTTCAGTCATTCAACAGCATTTCATTAAACTAAATATTCCACTACAAAAAAAGATGCAAAAACTTGTTTGAATCAGTAGGTTATTAAACTGGTGAATGATATTTTTGCATGCCATGCAAACAAACCATTTCACTAAAATTAAAGCTTTGGATGCAATAAAGTGTGACAAAAAGTACAGCAATGTACCATTTTGTAACGCTTCAATATAACTCGTTGGAAAAAGTAGCTTGTTGTTTCGAAAATAGTTACACTGTTACGCAGAAGTTACTGTTAGTTCATGTTTGGAAATGTATTAAAAAAAAAGTTCTGTAATTCAATACAAATGACTAATTATTATACTAAAATTGTAATCAGATTGCTGACTTTACGGATTACTTCTTTGAAAATTGAAGTAATCACATTACTTATTACTTTTACATTACTTGCTAAATCACTTATCACTGAAATGCCTTTGTTTATCCGCTCAAAGAAATTCAAAATAATGGTCTATTTTCCTCTTTGCTCATTGACTCGTTAGGGGGCACAGACCTTTCATCTGTAACAAAATGTAAGCAGATGTACATATTAATTTATGTTTTAAATGTATTCTACATATATAAGTTTATTTTAGAAATGTGTAACACAGTAGTTAGGTTAACTGAAATTCAGTAACTAATCTGATTGCAAGAATTGTATTGTAATTAGTTATTATTATATTACAACAATTATTATAAGTTGTCAACTCCACCTAAACACTCTTTGTCTCTGTCTCTCTTTCTCTCACATATCTCTCAGGATGTTTTGGATCCTCCTCATAATTAAATGTAACATATAGCTGTAAAAATGTAGAGTGGCAAAATAGACGTTGTTGATGGTGGAAAAAAGAAAGCTAGTGCTAATTAAATGAGTAATTTAAAATACAACAGATGGATATTTTTTCAATTTTTCAAGTGCATATGGTATCCATTCTGGAGTGTGGAAATCTTCAAGTGAATAAATCTGTGAATGAGATGCAATACATTCTGTAGCATACATCAATATAGCATTCTGTTAATCTCCTGGTGAATATGGTTCCAATCGATCCATTTCAGGAACAATGTTGAATGCCACTCAACAGCTGTATCTACTTTTAAAAATGTTCTCATATCATGCAATATTAAAATGATCACACAGGTAGTTGGCATGTTGTTTCAGAGAGTGCCAATACCATAGTATCAGTCACATAATGCAAACTTACCATCAAACACCATCTCAAATCAGACATTTTTGCATCGGCTCCAGCACGTTTACCTTCACCTCTGTCGAGACCAGGATGCATGTTCCATCAACAGCATGACAGACCTTCATTCCTTCATAATCGCATTCACATAATCAGTGATTGAGTGCGATTCGGAGGTTGCATTTTTCATTACATTTTAACTCCACTGATGGTTAGGTTTATTGTTTGGGGTTGGAGGTTAATAAACTATGCAATCCTCTTCACTGAATTACAGCCTGTACAGCTATAAACAACTTGCTTCACAACTCGCTTTTGGCTCCGCTCTGTGGACATTTAATTTGGATATATGCCTTACAATAGATACCGCATTAGCCACTGGAGGCAGTGTGTGACAGGAGGAGGAGGAGGCCGGGCCAAGAGAATGCACGCCTGGCACTGAGTTGCCCAATCAGTGGGAGAGAGATAAAGGAGGAGTCAGGGACATCAGAGTGAGAGAGAGATAGACGCACAAAGTTGTGTGTGTGCCTCATTGTTTATGTTGAGTTGGAAGTCAGTGTTTTATGTTGAATTAAAGTGTTAATCCTGTTCCCACCTCCTTTCTCTTGATCAAGAGACCTTTTTGTTACATAGTGTTTAACATTTTGGTAAGCACAGATCGATATTAGCTAAAGAAAAGTCAACCTACTGTTTCCGAACTCACTGTGGCCATGTTCACACAACAGCAGTATACAGTTGTCAACGCAAATTTGTAGGACTCACAACCACATTTTTAGCAAACCTGAGCTGTGTGAACGGAAACATACTGGACAACTACTTGTTAGTCACGTCATATAATGTGACAGCCATGGTGCACTGTACATGCGTGTCTCATGTTAATCATGAGGGGTTTTGTTAACTCACGGAGATGGAGAAATTAGCTGCGTGTCATCTGAAGGTCCAGCCACTTTCTTCCATCGGAGCTGCTCCCGGGCATGAGCTGCACACAAATGCTGCGCTCTACACTCGGTTAAAAAGCATTCAAATGCCCTGTTCACATTTCAGCGATTTTGTTGCTAGATGTCGCTAGTCTCTGTACTCTGTGTCACTAGTGGGCATTCCTACTGCTGTCACTCTAAAGTTATTGGGTGGCTGCACAACTGGCCAAAGCTTGTTCGCAGGTGAGATATATATATATTACCGGTAAAACTAGGAAATTATTCTTATTTGACTAGGAATCATTTTTTTGCCTCTAATAATAAACATTCTGCAAGGGAGGGTGTTTATATATTAAACAGCATCTGTGCTCAATGCATCATATGTATGTATGATATTTTAGGTATTGTATGTGATATGTACAGTATATGATAATGTATTAAACTCACTCACAATGTCGACAATTTCTGGTACATCATTCAATCTACATCATCCCACTAAAATTAGCATTCTGGAGGGGAAAGTGTTATAAACTGCAGCAGTGCTCAATGAAATCAATAAACAATATTTCCATTTATCAATCAAACACACTCAGAATGCCGTCAATTTCTGACATGTATTTCCATTCCCCATTGTATTATGATTTCCATGCATGTGGTTCCTGCACTCGGTTCCATTTTCTCACAGGACACCGATGACGTGATCTTCACTGTCTTCTCTTATTGGTAGCCGCTGCATGACATTGCTCTGCATTTGCATTGTTAAACTTTTCTAAAATTTTTGCATTTCTTGACACACCCACATCTTGTTGCCAATGGTCGCTGTCGCTCATATAGTTGGAAGTCACCAGCTGTCATTGAAAACGAATGGTCTCCTGTCGCATCCAGCGACAAAATCGATTACAATGTGAATGGGGCTAAAACAACTGTCGGTTAATTATGATCTAATGGATGAACTCGCGCCTCAATTAGACTTGTTTATTAAATAATGCATCATAAATTGTGATAAGACGTGCTGGTGTTATGGACGTTGCTCTTTGATGTTTACTTTAGTCACTGGCACTATGGTTACAGCTGTTAGAATACGGGCACGACTTGGGTTGTTCATTCACACAGACAGTTTTGAAGCTGTCAGCTGTTGTATGAAGAAGATATTTCAAGACTCACACCTCTAAGTAAATGCGGTTGTCAATCATGCAGTTTGTGAAGTCTGCAGTGTCTCAGAATTCTGGGTTAAGTGGAGGCACTTGAATTTTGCATAAACACAAGTAGAGTTGAAAATAGCCATATGGAATACAATCATATGCAGTTCTTACATGGTTCATGCTCACACATATACATTTGTCTGATGTGAATTACAGTGATCAATTATGCAGAAAGTGAAAGAGCATGGCTTTTGTAGTACAATCAATCTTGAATGTCATGAAACACAGATATAGCCACTCATTTTCCATTGGACAAATAACCAGATAAGATTCTCCGCTCAGTGTCATAACTTAAATGTACTCAAACACACAACAGACAAATTACATGTGTAAAGAGATCTCATTGTATAAACTTTCACCTAACTTACCATATTTAAAGGGATAGTTCACCCAAAAAAGTAATAGTCATCATCCACTTTCATTGCATCTTTTTTAATTAAATTAAAAGGAAGAGATTCCGACATTCTGTTTATCATCTCCTAAAGCAGTTTCCATACAATTTCATATGCCATACCATCTGGTTAATGTCATTAGCTATATTTTTCCACTACAAGAATAAATTCAACAAACAAATCACAAAGCTGGAGGACAAAGCCGTGATTTGCTGTTTAATGGCAACTGCTGCTGTTGATGTTGGAAATACATTAACTATTTTTAGACTCGTTTAATGCTTAATGTCTTTGCTTAATGTCCTAATTAACGTGCTTCACCTTTTGATCCCCTACGGATTACACTTGCAGCGGGACAAGCATTTGGACACTGGGTAGTATTGTTCAGATTCTATGAGCCCCCTTTACTGAGCTCAAGCAAAGCTGCTAATGTGGAGCCCAGCTACCAAGATACACTGCTAAGCCTGGCCATGAGAATTTAAACTCTCACAACCAGGGTCTTACAGAGTTCTGTTGTTCACTAGAGGTGGGATTTTTTTTTTTTACTATTAATCAAAATAATCATTGAATTATTTGCATTTTCTAACATTTTAAGTTACAGTTTTAATATATATATCTATATATATTGGGCCAGGAATTTAACGTGTTAATTCAGTGCGATTCGTTTTATTAAAAATAATGGGTTAAAAACTTCTACGCAATTAATCGCAATGCCCCCGGACCGTAATAAGGAAGATTCCAGAGACATTTGATGGAGCACAAATTCGAACTAGGGATCTCAAGATGTGTTCTAAGTATTAAACTATATTTCGTTTTATGTTTATGATGCAACACAAGCATGTCTGACACTGGTGTACAACCACAAGCAATCATAATAAATTTTGAACTGATTAACAAATTCACTTGTGAAATGGATTGCTGTGAACTGTTTGCCAATGATTGATGTGGGATCAATAATATAGTAGTAAACAATACATTGTATTCTAAAGAAGTTTAAGTTAATAATTTTAATTAATAGTTTAATTCATACTGATTTTTCCATATATATATATATATATATATATAAAAAATTAATAGGCTATTCCAAATGTTCAGTTTCTCTGGATTTACTATTATATGTGTTTGAGTAAAATTAACATTTTGATTTTCGAACATTTTGAACTTTTGCAAAAATTGAGGTTAAGTAAAGTGATTTTATGAGACCATGTTGGCTCAACGCTACTTGTTCAGCTGCACAAAGAAAAACGGTTCAATAATAAATGATAAATGAGTAAAAGATGAAGTCAAAGAGTGGACCCGGTGCAAACGGTAAAAATTGTAACTTATCTAGCAGGCAAAAAGACCAAGATAGTATCTGGTTTAAAGATTGCCATTGTTTCCAACATAAAATGTATTTTTTTCCCCAATTGTTCTTTCCCGAAAATTAAATTTATGGAGTGTGATACTGCAGTATCACACTCCATAATAAAATGCCCCATTTAAATGGCTAACGCTATCTAACGAACTACAGCGCTCGGTTACAACTACAACGGTCCAATAGGACTGTCCTGACCTGTCTCTTAATTGTATCAGTCCAATAAAATATATTCTATCGGGAAGACACGCAGGCTTGAGTGAGGTTTATGATGCCATTTATTTGATGAATGTAGAACAGAAAAGTAATGTCTCTCTTTGGCGTAGGCCCCGTCCGGCGGTCCGAGGGAGTTGTACTCGGAACCATCATATCCTGCCGGAGATAGGAGGCAGGGGCGTGGAGCCTACCCCCGTGTGGGACGGGGCTCAACTGGTGGTGGTGGGGTGGTGGAGGTTGCCATCTTAGCGCACTGAAACAGCAATGTGATAGATTGGGAGCAGACTTATAAAGCAATGGCTTACCTGCGATTGGCTAGGAATTACCCAGCTAATAGTGTGATGATGTACAGCTGCTAGTCTTCCCGCTAGAACTACGCTGCGCTCACATTTACCTGTTGAGCGAGAAAAACTCCATCTCAGGGTCAGTTTTAAATCCTTTCTTGGAGTTGTCATCACTTATGAAAATGCCAAGCCGATGTTGTTTCATGTTTTATTAAGGGCTCTGTCATTTTCCCTTTTTGCTTGCAGGCTCTTCTTGGTTCAAAGTTTCTTTATTTTGAAAACTAGTGATTCCCCGGAGGGTTGCCTTTTTGAATGATCCATGGTCATTGATGCTCATGGGTTGTGACTACAAGCTGTCAGCTTCAAACTTCCACCATGCCTATCACCAGACATATTCACGCACTGTAATAGCTAGCTGGACCTTCTTTTCTTTATTTATGGACATGATGTAAACACACGGAAGACTGATGGAAGTATGCCATTTCTCACCAAATCCGTTCCGAAAGCTCTAAGATATAAATAATAAATCGGGGTAATGCAAATACATGGTTTTGAAGACTGCGTGTTGGTGTACATGCTCGTTAATGAAATTTTGTTCATTTTTAACAAAAAAATCTTACACAGAGTAGCTTTAAAGTTTTACATCACAATACACAAATACAGAATTAAAATTTGCACACTTCACCATTTAACAACTCAAAAAAACATCATAAAGATATTTATGGTATAATGCTGTTGGCTAATCTCATTTTTATAGATTTGAAATTTGGCACTGGTAAGCTATTAACTATGCTGGACACATTAAACACATTTACCACTCTCAGTTGGACAACATCTTTAACACTGTTTGCTCACTTTTGCCTTAAAAGTTTCTGATGTTGTCCAAAAACAACCAAAGTGACTAATAAATGTATCTCAAAAAGCTCTCACACCCCTTGCTTTCCTAATTACGGGAGTTTTCTAAAATGCAAATTGCTGGCTTTGAGACAATGGAAAGAGCTGCCCAGAGGGCCAGGCGGTGAATGGGGAGCAGAGGGCAGGAGAGGACTCACTGCTAGATTGGTTCCACTGAGCCAATATTTCCTTCATATGTTTAAGTCCTGGCACCATCCTCCATGCCAGTTCAAATGTAACCAGGCAACTGTACAGTCGGCTGGACGCAATGCCTGACTGAATGAGTACAAGCGCACCCATTAAATGGAGGAGGAAATTTCATTCGAGTAAGGAAGGTGACTTAATCTTTTTAATTAGAGTAATCAAATAATCAAGCCTTCTTTCAGTCTGCTAACAGATTTGCCTACTACAAGGAGTGATTGGACGAGACACTACAGGAATACTAAACGAATACAGGAAGACACTAATCAAGAAGCAGGATTCACTGGATTAAAAGAAGTTCAAGGCAATTGGAACATATTACACTGCATCAACCTCTTGACTTAACATTGCAACAAACCATAGTCCAGATTCAGACGTCAAGATTGGTTCCATCTGAACCACAAATCAGTTCTCATAAGTGAATTTTTTAAGATGGCATACACTACCGGCCAAACTTTTGGACATGCTGTCTCATTATTTATTAATTTGTACTTTCCCATTTTAGAATAATAGTAAAGTCATCCAATCTATGAAATAAATGGAGGTATGGGATTTATGGGCAGTGACCAAAAATGTGACACATAAAAACTCTTATGTTAAATTTAGTCTCTTCAAAGTTGCCATTATTTGCCTCAATTACCCATGAAAAAAAAAAAAAGTTTTGTAAAGAAATGTATTAGTATAAGCCTTTCTTTGAAAAGGTTTTTAAGCTGTGGTTGCTATAAATTGACTATAAAAAATATGATGACAATGTTTCAGGCCTTATGAGATGTCATTTTGATGCCTGTATATTTTACGGTTCTATACGGTTTACATTATAATATGACAAACTTAAAATATAATAACCCTCTGGAACTATAAAAGTCTGCCTTTCACTTTTAAATGTATTGTTAATCATTGTAGTTACACAAAAAGACACACGATGACTTCAAGTTCAACAACAGCATCCCTTCCAGGAGCAATGACCAATACACATGTAGAGACCACATCACCCAAACACAAAACACCATCAGGATAACACCTATGACACTAAAATAATCAGACAGGGACCTCTGGGAACATCCAATTATTGTTTTTCACCATTAATTTTAACAATAGTTTACAGTAAAATGTACATGTATTCTCTTGTTAAATATTAATATAAAAATTATACTTATTTATAGTATGTTTAAGTAACTACCTGTTAACCAATTATTTTTTTCTCTCTTTTAATGTTAAAAATTTAACATTTTTTACAGTCTACCATCAAAATTGTATTAAAGAGGCAGAGATCATATGCAATTATCTGCTGTTCTATAGGCCTAATTGTCGAAGCAGCAGTCTTAGGGCATCTATTTACAATTTATTACTTCTTAAATGTAACTTAACTGTTATTTATGTGAAATATGCCAAATGTACAATAAATCACCTTGTAATTGCATGTAATTTCATAGCCATTCAACATATTAAAGTTAGAATTGTAAAGACATTTGCTCGGAAGGAAACTTTAGAGACTAGACCTCTTGGAATTTGAATAGACTACCCCTACTCTAAAGTTTACCTTCCAAAATCAATTGCCGCATAAGGTCCATACACGGCATGGCTGAAAGCTCCACTCATTATCAAGGCATGATTTAATAAGGCGCCATCTTGTTGTACAGCATATCTTTAATAGTGTGTTGTTGGCGAAACATCAGAGAGAGATGATCCTGGCACACCATAATGATAACCAAAGAATATTGTATATTTAAGCATGTCACTAGCCAAAGCACTCAATCTGTAATTTCTATGCCAATTTTAAACCAAATATTATTCCAAGAAAAGAATCAGAGCAACACAAACTAAAACACATGTATATAAAATAGCTAAATCTTTAGCCAATGAACACTTTTATTATGTAGTCTCTGGAAAAAATATC
Organism: Moxostoma hubbsi; assembly: GCA_032164185.1. Classification (NCBI taxonomy): domain Eukaryota; kingdom Metazoa; phylum Chordata; class Actinopteri; order Cypriniformes; family Catostomidae; genus Moxostoma; species Moxostoma hubbsi. Next base: position 8,487,871 of record JAVLUX010000011.1, on the reverse strand, counting down.
CTACCTATTCCTTGAGCTGGAAAATAGTTAATAAGTTTTGGCATAATTGTTTAAGCTGTCCACTGAGCTGTCCAAACTGTCTAAACAATGACACGCTGTATTTGAATGTTGGAAAATCATTTTATTCCATTTTTGAACCGGTTAACGGAATAGGACTTCAGGTTGCGCTTCATAAAATAATTCTCAGATTCTGTTTCTAGCCGTCTCTTAAACCCACCCTTTCCTCCCACGGGTGAATTGACTATTTGCAGAGGCTCTTGCTACCAAGGCAGCCAAGGTGTCATTCAGTTGCCGTGGCAATCCTTACTTGATAACACTCAGGTTCATCCTTAGTGGCTGACAAACAAGTGTGCAAAATATATTTATATAGGAGCTTTTTGCAGCAAGGTATGAGCACTCGTTCCAATTTTACAACACAAATGCTTTTAGAGGCACTAATTGATATTCATACGGACTAACCAAAGGCTTTGTGAAGAAATCACAGGAAGCCCCAAAGTGGTGTTGTTAGGCATAACGCAAAAGAGTTACATTGTTTGAAGAGATTGTTGTAGTGTGCAGAATTAAAACAAAAACATTTCCAGAAAAGGTATGTCATTTAGACAGACAGAACATTACGTTTTGTGTGTGTGACTCAGCTTTAAGTGTTAAATTATGTCAGATCAACTCTTCTGCTGCTCAGAGACAAATCAGGTGAAATTGATTTTTGATCAATTGATCAAGTAAACCGGGATTGATGTGAAAATCTCCTTCACGATCATCAATTATGCACAGAGACCTTAAAATGCAAGGAGTAGGGGAGCAGAAGAAGACAGTGCCACTCTTTTGAAACGATCGGTGTTCATCAGTTCAGCCCAGTGTTCATGCCACACAACAATGCCAATCCTCCAAGTGGTGCTCTCTCACCAACTCAAAAGCTAATTGCTCAAGTTTCATTGCTGCCAATCACATCCAAACATAAAAATTTCCTGGTTCCTGTTGGATAGTGAGAGAAAGTGCATTTCATATTAGAATATGCTTAAAATGTCATATTGGAATATGCTTAAAAATATCTGTACTGAACCAACTCATGCTGCCATTTGAAACTGAATTCTATAGCCCTTTGTATATTCATGCTTGATACAGCTGCTTGCACCAAAGCTCCACTGAGCGCCCCTGGCCTTGTTTTCAGGTGTATTTGCTATGGCCACCCTGTGATTATCCCAAATATCCTGTTATATTAACAAGCATATGGGCTCTCGGGGGGAAGCCACAATTGGCAGCTGGGATATTGTTTTCCTGGATTGAACTGCTCTAGTCTTTCCATGTGCCACAAATGCTCGCTGTTATATTCATGAAATTCACAAAGCTCAGAGCTCTTATCCAAATAACAGCTGTTCCTGATACATACTGTATGAGGGACCTGTGAACATTGCTTTATGCTGTCCAGTCTAATTACTTATGGTAAACTGTGAAAAAAAGACCTAAATGCAGCCTAGCATTAATGCTGATGACTATCAGATACAAGGATAGCCCAATGAGAGTGAGGTACATCACAGGCTAAGTCTCTTCTAAACACATCCCCGAGGACTGACATGGTGAGGTCATTGACTTTCCACTTTGTTTTAATGTATCTTTTTTTTCCATGGATTTAAATGGTATGTTAGAAACCCATGAGAGCCACCAGAGCGCTACAGTAGTGTGAGAATCATCATAGCCCAACACTGAATCTGGACAATTTTTCACATTTTCTAGGAAGATCTGTAGAATTCTACAGAATGGATTTAAATACAGTAACCAAAGAAGCCAAAGATGTAAATGGTGGCAATTTTATTTTATCAGTGAATGATTGGTTTATATCATCATCATCATCATTGCTGTATTCCTCAAGTGCTCCAGGTCTGAGAAAAAAGCTGTCAAGAAAGGGTCCTGGGGCTGTCAGCTGAGCCTTGCTATAAAACTAAACTTTATTAATTATTCCATGTCTCTCTCTTGGGATGTGCATTGAGAGCTGCAGAAGTTCTTCTTGCCTGCATGCCGAATGTCTGTGTCCCTGGAGGCAGACAGATTGAACCTCAGACCCATTACACACTTGTGCTCATGGGCCTTCAGGGCTGGTCCGTCTGCTCTAAATTATCCATCCATGATTAACTGTAGGGAACTGAACCTTTCAAAGCTGTGTGCATCAATAATAGAAAGATATGTCTGGATGTGTACTTCAAATTCAATTTAAACTGCCTATGTTGGATCCTACAAGATGGTAAATTAAAAGACAAGAAAAGACAACAAGCTAGGAGCCAGTTTACTACCAGGCTCAGAATTCACTTTGTGGTGGAATTTCATAGCTTGACTTCACAAGAAGCAAAAAAAAACAAACTTTAACAGGCACTTTAGATATATTAAATACTATTTCAAATAAGACCTCAAAAGAAATGAAATAAAGAAATCGCCATTGCACCAGACACATCATACACATCTAGTGTATCAGATTTTTTGCAGATTTCTTAAAATGCCAGTGTTGGCAACAACCCTTATCACACACATGTGAATATGTGGTTAAAATGTTATATTTATTGTCCATTTCTGGAGAGCCAAAATTAAATATGGCCTTTTTACTTTTAGGTGTCCCTTGGACAAACATTTTTCTTGATTTTTGTGGCACACAAATTTGAGCAAAATGACTTCAGTATCATTCCACTAACTTGCCGTTGACTTTTATGGTCTTCAAAATAAATACACAGATATTTGCTCAAAAAGATGTCCAGTCTCAAAGGTGAAAAACGAAGACATCCTGTTACAAAAAGGTCTAAAATGTTTGTGCAAATACAAGAAAGAGAAAAAGAGGAACTGAACGATAGTATTTTTCCCTAAACATTCCCATCATGATTGGCTGGACTGAGATTAGATAATATTTTTACAACCATCTACACACGTGATATGTTAAAAATGGCTTCAAATACCCCAGAGACACAGAAATAAAGTGTGGGAGTCAAAAATCTATGGGAGAGAAACTTTAGCCAGAAAACACAAAGTCACAGAGTCACAAATGAAGCTTTATCAAAAAAGGTAAAAGTTGTAATGTTTACACATCTAAATCAAGAAACGATGATTGTTTTATTGTATTTCTTTTTTGCTTGTTTTTCTTGTTCTCATGATTTCTCATATTCACATGTAAAAACTATATACACAGATTTTCTCAACCCTAGTTTAATAGGGAGAGAGAATCAAAGCGAGTAAAGTTAGCTATTGTCTTTTCCCAGTTTAAATAGTCTAACGGAAGACATGCTGCAGAGTGCTATCTGACAGTTGCCTGCACATTACTGTAATTATCTTACAACCCCCTACAGCTCACATTCACACCTCTTCACATCAAACCAATATCCAACTGAAAACATTCAAAAAGTAATTCCAATATGGATTCAGCAAAACCACAGCAAGGAACAAGAATCGTAGTTAATGTCATGGAAAATTATTCTATGGCAGGGTTCCTCAATAGTCAGCCTACGAGAGACAAATGTTTGGCCTGCGCTAAAGGCCTATTCACATCAAATCCAACACACTCACAGCGAAAAATGTCAGGATTCGTATGTCTTTTCTAAATTTGGCTAATTCATATGGTATTGTGCGACTGCACTCGTGTGAATTCCTACGACTTTCACAAAAGCCAATGATACCGCCAGACATCGTTTCCTTCGAATACGTGACAATTACTTGCTTCTGTCACACTCAACAGCTTCCTATCACGTTTACACACTCTACTGATTGGTTAAGTATAGATAAGGGGTTTGGGTAAAGGCATAATATTAATAAGCATGTCCTTACCACCTTGTGTGCGGAACTCACGCTTACTTCCACATTAGACTTTGAGGGAATTTGCATGTGATGAATCGTACGAGTTTATGCGAACAAAATCGTGCAAGATCATTCGAAATATGTACGAATTTTCATGAGATCGGGTTGCCAATGCCCGTGACGATTTTGAGAGACAAACTTCTGATGAATGGTCTGTCCTCACATTTTTTTTGTGAGTGCGTAAAAAATAAAAATGTAACACAATTTCAACCCTGTACAGTAGGCGGCACTGTTGCTGTTCTACAAATATTGATAGTCTCATGCCCGAACCTTCAACTATTAGAGATTAATATACTGAAAGCTGTTTAAGCATTAATTTACCTAGTTTGGTATAACTGTTTCATTATATTCTTTCCATGGTGTTGATGCATTCTGGGGAGGAAATAATCTGTGATTTATGCGAGTGAGATGAGTAAAGAGTGCTGTTGCGTAAATATACATCCTATTTGTACGCATTTATATTTGCACGTTTATTTTGCTACGAGTTTATTTCAAACGGACTCCCGAAGTCAACTACTCTTTTTATAATGTCTGGATTAATGCCTGGATAATATAACACAAGGTACTGTGATACAAATACACGTGGAATAGTGCACATTAAAAATAACATTGTACAGAAAGAAATGACGCATTGCCTAATATTAAAAATAATATATTATAAATCATTGTTTTTTTTTAGCAGACAGTTGCATAGATTTTTGTGTTTGTATACCAACAAAATTTTCCTAATTGTTTGAATAAATAAAACAGGCTACTAATACTGAGAAAAAGAACTAACAACAACAAACAAAATCTGAATATTTATGAGTAACTCTTTTAATAATAAAACAACAATAGTAATAATAATAATAATAGCAGAAGCACAAAAACAATGATAATTACATTGACGGCTATGGCCCTTGACTGTATTGTTGACGAAATTTGGCCGATGGTGAAAGCTAATTGGGGACACCTGTTCTATGATAAAACATTATTAATTACATTTTTAACTTGTGTCGTTTTAAAAAGACCTTTAACTTAAAATCAACCTGCCTTGAGACACATACATTCTGTACCTTATGTTGGACTTCACCTACATATTTTTAATGCAAGAACGCATTTGGTCTATATCTTTTGTCAGTTCCAGACTTAACCAAATGCCTAGTCAATGTAATGCACAATTTTGTTTTAAAATTCAGTACTTTTTGTCTATATATATATATATATATATATATATATATATATATATATATAGATAGATAGATAGATAGATAGATAGATAGATAGATAGATAGATAGATAGATAGGTAGATAGATAGATAGATCAATTTCAACAAATTAGCATATCACAGCCTACATGTACTTTATCAGCATGATATTGACATTCAGCCAGCCCACGGCCATTGAAAAACATATAGTTTAACCACTAATTATTATGGTATTTTGTTTATAACACTGAACTACTGCAATAATGCAAAAGTAAGAGGTTGGTTTGTAGTAGGGCACCCATACTGGATGCAATTAAGTAATAAGTATCAAGTTTGCCTGTTACACATTGTTGAGAATCTAGAAAAAAATTTGCATCAGAAGGTGTTTAGGTATAAATGGAGTTTTTGTCAAGTTTTCTAAATATATAATTATAATCTTTCTAGGGTCATTTTAATAATAAAAGACTTTTTATTTGAAGATGAATTTAAAATTATTTGCAATTGTAATCAGAAATAAATACTGTATATATTTTTTGCTATGTTTAACTAAAGGTGCAGTATGTAAGATTCAGAAACCCTTGTTATTAATGACACCTGTGGCCGATAAGCGAACTGCAGCCAGCTACCTGTTGCTCGTGCTCACACTCCATATGGACAAGAGCGAGCATCCAAAACAATGACATAGCATACAACGTGATTCACCTGACAGATGAGGTAACATAATTAAAATTACAGTTATGACTGTTTTACTACAAACTTTGAGACTAATCTAAAACTACTTATCTGCTAACATGGCATACTGATACACAAATACAGCTACATACTACCAAACTTTACCACAGTTTACTGTTGCACTGCACTGTTACGATACACTATTGTATGTTTTGTATGTCATACAGAGTTTTTCCTGCATAGAGAACTACTAGGCGGCTGCCTCCGTCTAATTTCATGCCGCATCCGGCTCTCTACAAACTCTGGTGGGTGTCTTCGTGGAAAACACTAACAAACGTTGAACTCGGTGGATTGTCATTTGAACGACAAATCTCGGCAATAATAATAAAATAATTCTGTTGTCGAATAGTCGGTTGATGTCATTTAACTATAACTTGAGATCATATAAACTATAATGATGACACGCAAGATGAGAGGAGCGCTGCAACTCGAGTGTCTGATAGATCACAGCTTGGTGATATATATTTATTTCATCCTTACTTAAAGTACAAATAATAAGAGAACGTGACATGTAAATAAGCACAAACTCCAGAACTGTTATTCTCTGTGCGGTTTAGAGCCGCTTCAACCAGTCACATAAGTGACCCAATCTGAGTGGCAGTCGAGACCAGGAGAGATTTAAAGTGGTTTTGGATAGACAAGATTGACAAATGCTTATTAATAATACTCTTATGGCTAAAATGTTTACAGTATTCAGTGACTAAAATGTCAATATGACTAAATGTTACTAAAATATGACTAAAATATCAACAGTTTTCATTGACAAAAACTACATTAAAAAGCCCAGACTTTGTCAATTAAAACTTGACAAAAAAAAAAAAAATAGGATATGGTTGACTGAATATGATAAAAACTAAAAAGGACATTTGACACAGAATTAAGACTAAATTAAAAAACAGCTGACAAAATTAGCACTATTATTCAGTATTCAGTATGGTTTCAGTATTCATTAGTAGTGTATTAACGCAAAGCCAACGTTTACGTGTTTTTAACGTCACTTTTTTTATCAGTATGGTACCACCTCCGCCTCATTTTGAGCCAGGAAAAACCCTGTCATGTGTTGTAATACGATCAAGAAACCAGCGTATTTGCTTAAATGTATACTGTATACCTGACTTTTAGTATAAAGAGAAGATCATTGGAATTATTTGAAAGTTACAAAGCAAGGTAGCTTGCAATTCGTCAGCGTTAGCAGGGAGCGCGCATAAACGTCACATCCTTTGGATTTTCCCTGCAAAAGTGACCCGCTCATGTCGCATGAAAACTAGTCTACAGGCTTTAATAGGCAACTTAGGAAGTCTGGGAATGGCTCATTGTTTAAGTTGCATTACGAGCCATTCACACATTGGCAAAAAAGGCGGATATTACATGAAAATTGTTACATATTGCACCTTTAACTAAAAATAAATATTCTATATACAATGATTAAAACTGAAATATCAAACAACAATCTAGTTAAAAGAAGCAGGTATCTCTGCCGGACATCAAAACTGGTAGACAGTTGGTCAAGTGGTTTTTCTCTCTGTATAATATCATATCATAGTGGAATTGCTTCTTGTTAAAGAAAAACTCTTAATTTTTGCCAACAACAAGGGGTGTAAAGAAAACTTTGGTTCCATTATTTGAGTATTCCAACTTTTGTAACTCAATCCACACCTAGGCTAAATTGATGCATATGAGAGTTTAAAGAGATTTAGAGAGAACATTTTTCAAAAATTAAATAAATAATCTGCAATTATTAACTCACTTATTAAAACACATTTGAAAAGACATGAAGGTGAGCTACTTTCTTCTGTGGAATACAACTGAGAAAATGTTTACTTAAATGTAACTTTTTCTGTTCCATAAAAAAACTAAATATGGGTTTCCAAAGACATAAGGGTGAGCAAATGATGGCAGAGTGTTACATGAGGTATATGATCCAACCTACCTTCCATTTTGACCGTGCAACGCAAATCTTGGTATGGAAAAGCAGTGGCTTAACAGCACGTTGAAAAGCCATCATGGAATAATCAGTTACATTTTTTTATAAATAGTCATTAAGTTAAATGATAAAAGGGAAGGGAGAGAAAGTACAATCAAGGCAACACAACAGCAACTCATATTACATTTTCATCACAGCAGTTTGAGCTGGGCCTCTCTCTCTCTCTCTCTCTCTCTCTCTCCCTCTCTCTCTCTCTCTCTCTCTCTCTCTCTCTCTCTCTGAGGGGGCCTGCCCATTCTAGTATAAAATAGAAACGTATTACCATTATGGAGATGTATTTTAGAACTTTTTCAAGTTTAGGTAAAAAAAAAAAAAAAAAAAAAAAGATAATTTAAAAAACTTTGTCCACAGGACACTGAAAGTATTCAAGTAATTAAATAAATCAAAATTTCACAATACTTTTTGGCCAAAACAACAGGAAAAAGCATGATTTACTCATCATCTTGGTTATTTAAAAATACTAATATAATATCAAATATTTTATATTTTGTCTTCCTTTGGTGTTACACAATTTAGATATTTAACTATTTAATTAACTTTTATTTATTTGAGCTGTGAATAAAAAAAATAATTGCATAAAAATGGCAAAATCAGTGGACATGATGTAATTAAAAGTTGGGCAAAATCACCTGGCTTTTTCTAGTGGACATTTTTTAATAATAGGGTCAAATGGGATAATATCTGTCTAAAATTACAAAAACACATCACAGTGTCTGTAGAGTTACTAATTTTTAATAAAAATATAAATTTCTCATGAAAAAGTCAATTTTAGTAGATATTTTTCATCTTGACAAACACTCAAGTTGGAAACACGGTTCTTTTTTTAATATATTGATATTTTTTTGATACGATGCAAATTTGATTTACAGTGTTTGTTTTTTTAAATCTTTAAGCTCTAATATTGAAAGAATAAAACAGTTTTTGTAACAGTTAGAATAGAATCCCCCCCTGCAGCACTTTACACCAGATGAACCTTCATGTCCAGAAAAAAAAGAGAAAAATGTATTTTCAGCTAAAATATGGTTAATAGCACCCTAGTAAAATAATACAAGCACTATTAACACTTTTGCAACTGTTGGACTGATTAGTAAATCACTTTAATTGTGTGTGGAATCTAAATCTGTTCCTTAGTCTCTAAAACCCTTAACCCAGTTATTAATAATACAATGGCATCTGTTATTAGGGCGATTTATTTCATTGCATTGTCCCTCTCCAGTCACTGGTTTAACCCCTAAAAACTCTTTGTTAATCAAAATGACATATTTAAAAGTTTTTTCCATGAAAATAATCCCTTCATACCTTAAAATGGCTTAGATATAACTCTACAGCTTTGCCTCATTTATATACACAGATCTATGAATATGCAAATTAGTCCCGCCTCCATCTCCACTCACCCTTGCACCGCTCACCTGCAGCTCTGTTCACTGTAAAAGTACTAAACGCTACACAATGGCAAATGGTAATATTGCAGTTATTCAGACATATATGTTCGAACCGGAAACTGATTCAGAAGAAGAACAAATTGTACAGGGTCGCCTACAAGTCTATGCATCACAATGGAAATACATTTTATGTACCGCTCTCTACAACGTTACAAACATAAGTAATAGCAATAGATCCTCTGCAAAGTTAGCTACCTTGTAAAGATAAATATCCAGATGTGCCATTAGGAAGAAACGCTTCGAACACCATAGAAAGTCTCCTGAGAAAGGAATATAGTTTATCATAACTAACGTCGTAATATACAATATGTATATGTTTGAGTAACGTTTGCCATAACTTTCTTTGTCAACATACCCAATTTTCAAAACAGCACTCTGGAAAAGGACTACTTCAAACCAGAGTGTGGTAAGGCGGCGGGCGGGGCCGGGTCGTGATTCCACACACCTGGCCCTCGAGAGGGATAAAGGCCGACCAAAGACGGCAGTGCGACAGAGAGAGAGATTTACAGACAGCTGTCCAATACCTACTCCTGGCTTCGCCATAGCGTATACTATTGATATGGAAATCCCCATACAGCAAGTTGACGAGAATGGTTCCTTAGGTTTGTGATGTATGAAACCCTGGCTGTCTGAATCTGTGTTTTTCAGACTGTTTTTGGTCCACTGCAGTTTCAAGTCGAAAATGCTCAGCCATGGCATGACTGTTGGTTTCACTCATGGTATGTCTTCTATATAAAAACACCACATGGACATGTAAACAAGGTTGAAAACTGGATTTTCACTGGAGGGGTCTTTAAGAGTAAATAAGGCTGACAAAAGTTTGTTCCACACATCAAGGATTGTGTTTTGCTATATACAGTACTGTGCAAAAGTTTTAGGCACTTTAGGCACAAAATGTTGCATAGTGAGGATGTCTTCAAAAATAATTACATAAATTGTTTTCATTTATCAATTAATGTCAAACAAAGTCGAGTAAACATAGCTACATTTAAAATCTAAATCAATATTTGATGTGACCACCTTTGCCTTCAAAATAGCACCAGGGACACCTGGAAACAGTTTTTCTTGATTGTTGGCAGATAGGATGTTCCAAACTTCTTGGAGAATTCACCACAGTTCTTCTATCTATTTTGGCTGTCTCAACGCTTCTGTCTCTTCATGTATCCCAGATTGACTAAATGTTCAGTAGGGGGATCTGTGGGGATGTTGCAGCGCTCCCTGTTCTTCTATTCCATTCTATTTGCAGAAGGAATGTTTTGGAGTCTAAAATGTATTTTTCCTATTGACACACTAAAGCTGAAAATATAAATAACCATCTTAAGACAAATACTTTTGTGAAGTATCTTATGTGCCTAATACTTTTGAACAGTACTGTATGACACTATCATAAACAAATATTATGCTTTAGATACTGATTGTGTTCAAATTTAGAGCTAACAAAAAAGTAATATTCAATCACTGAGAAACACAAAGAGCATCCTGAGCAGCTGCATCACTGCCTGGTGTGGGACTTGCACCGTTTCGAACCGCAAAGCCCTGCAGAGGATAGTGAGGACAGCTGAGAAGATCATCGGGGTCTCTCTTCCCTCCATCAAAGGCATTTACAAAAAACACTGCATCCGCAAAGCAACCAGCATTGTGGACGACCCCACACACCCCTCACACAAACTCTTCACCCTCCTGCCATCTGGCAAGAGGTACTGAAGCATTCAGGCCCTCACGGCCAGACTGTGTAACAGCTTCTTCCCCCAAGCCATCAGACTCCTAAATACTCAGAGACTGGTTTGACACACACACACACACATGTCCTGAGTTGCACTTTAATTATTGTCACATTATAACTGGCTGCTACCTAAATTACTGTTATGTCCATAGAACACCATCTCATTATGTTTACATTTGGCATTTTTAGAAACTGTTATCTTTTTGCACTACTGTATACTGGTCGGTGCTGCACTGTCTCTTACTGTGTCTATTGTTCATTGTTAGTAATTTATTGTTCTGTCCCACACTTTTTGCACACGTTTGCACGTGCACTTTATATAGGTATTTTATTTAGTCTGTGTAGTCTCATGTGGTTCTGTGTTTGTCCTATGTTGTTTTATGTAGCACCATGGTCCTGGAGGAAAGTTGTCTCGTTTCGCTGTGTACTGAACTAACTGTATATGGTTGAAACGACAATAAAAACCACTGGACTTGACTTGAAACTACAGTATACCTCAATTTGGAGCCAGAAGTCAAGGCATGAAAAATCAGCAACAAGATTCAATTAAGCCTGTTATATTTTACATTTTCCCTCACTCCTCTGCAGGTTCATTTTTTTTATTATTTAATGCTAAAAATATCAATGCCTATAACAACAACTGTCAACCTTCTTATTTAAAACAGGAACCGTCATATATCTGAATATTTCAACTTCAAATTAGAATATATTAAGTCTCCTGAACAATGTATTTGCTTTTCAAAATCTGAAAGGGTAAAGAAGAAATACAAATTCAATTTGATCTTTATGGAGAATTCATACTGGGTTTTGCCTAAAAATTATAGCCGAAAATGAAAAAGGCATCCAAAAATAGAAACATCAACAAAATGAGTTAGTCACCAATATCGACTCCACCTACCTGAAATGTGAAGAGAGTAGCAATAAATTGTTAGTTTATCACTAGCACTTTGTCAAGTCAGTAAGGTTCATACTCCTTAATCAGTCGCATTTAAAGAGGTCACATCCATCAACTAAAGTCTTGGCACCAAAAACAGTCATAATTTCATTTCAGTCCTTTTTGGACTGAATTGCTTTATAATACTTTAAAATTGCTCTTATTTCAAAAGATAAAGGAGAACTGGATTTCCCCTTAAATGTAACCTGCATTTAACCTGCAACAGACAATCTGAGTGTGACTAGCCATTGGTTTCTCACTCCATCTCATCTTCAGATTTTTTGCCCATCATCAATCTTTGGGCTGTGCTACAGAGCCGTAACCTTTTTATAACATCAAATGGTTGTGCAACAGATGAAAGCTCTCCACACTCTATCTGTATCTAACATTTTGTGAGAGACTGCATGTTTATTTCTGATTACCTATGAAGGCATGGCCAACTTGCTTCCCTCCAGTATAATTTTACAATAGTGACAGCGTTATGGAAACCCCTTGAATAACATGAGGAGTGCTCAGCAACTTGAATGTGAAAATTAGCAATAAGGCAAACACTGGAACTGACCCTTGGGCCTACAGATTCATCCCGGAGAGAAGAGGGCATCTGCATCTGATCACACCGAATGACTTAACAAGATACTAAAGCGTTCAGGTTCACTGACCACTTTTGTCTACAGGGAAAATGTTGAACATCCTATTTTTGTACAAACATGAAATAGTTCTATTACTGTAACTTCGAAGTCAAGATCTACAAGTTTCACATCATTAGAAAACAAAACACCAAACCAAATGGATTTTGCAAACAAATGATGCGCGCATTTTTTTTTTTTTTTTTTTTTTAACCAACTGGCAAATTTTTCAGGAATACAGAGTCAGTTCCCCTCAAGTCCCAATGTGATCTCATGAGAATTCCTATGTATTCCTATGTGAAGAGTGGCTCTGGCAAAACTTACATTTACACGTTTGTTTAGACACTAAAACGTACAATACGGACCTATTGACAGTATCTAAACGGCATCATTTTATGTATAAACAAGTTTAGAGACGAACAAACTGTTTGTGTATACTTATTGAATCCATGAATATGTAATTAATAGAATTAATCAGTTGATTTTATTACATTTATAATAAATGAGATTATGGTAATAAAATGTTCAATGCCATCACATTAATTTAAAGGGGTCATGACATGAGGAATCACATTTTTCTTGATATTTCGACATATGTCATGTCACACATAAAAGATTTTATTTTTTACATTTTATATATATATATATATATATATATATATATATAAATATGCGCATATTATGGCCCCTTTAATACAGTTGATGCATTTAACTGATATAACATAATAACGGTTTCATTGTGTTCTGTGTGATTTTTGCTGCTGTATTCAACTAGTTTCAAAGCATTGTCACTATCTTTAACAAAGCCTTAAAGGGATAGTTCACCCAAAAATTAAAATTATCTCATCGTTTACTCTCATGCCATTTCAGCTGTATATGACTTTCTTTCTTCTGCAGAACACAAATGAAGATTTTTAGAATAATATCTCAGCTCTGTAGGTCCATACAATGCAATTAATAGTGAACAAAACTTTTAAGCTCCAAAAAGGACATAAAGGCATAAAACCAATCTATATGACTCCAGTGGTTAAATGCATGTCTTCAGAAGGGATATGATCGGTGAGGGTGAGAAACAAATATTTAATAAATATTAAATCCTTTTTTACTATGAATATCCACCTGTGACCAGCCCCAACCAGCAGGAGGCTGAATGTGAAAGTCCCGTCCACACCAGAATGTAGAAGTGGAAGTGAAAGTGTAGATTTATCGTAAAAAAGGACATAAAAATGTATCTGTTTTTCACCCTCACCTATCATATCACTTCTGAAGATATGGATTTAACCACTGGAGTCATATGGATTGGTTTTAAGCTGCCTCAATTCTCAATTCCGATCACCATTAACTTGCATTGTATTGACCTATAGAGCTGAAATATTCTTCTAAATATCTTTGTGTTCCAGAGAAGAAAGAAAGTCATACACATCTGGTGATGGCATGAGGGTGACTAAATAATAAGAGGATTTTCATTTTTGGGTAAATTATTCCTTCAACATTAAAATGATATAATGAATAAACATTCTGTAATTGTCTAATTATTCTTTAAGCATTTCATTTTTATTTTGTTTGCCATGTGACACAAAAGCAGTTTTCAGAAAGCACCATAAAATAATCTTAAAAGTAATACATTTTGTTTGTGTGCTATAATCCAAGTCTTCGGATAGCTCGGTTTGAGGAATAGACCCAAATTTAAAGAATTTTATTACGATCTTGGTCTCCATCCACCGTAGCGCACATAACAGCCAAACTGACAATTCACACTGATTTCGAAATAAAAAAAATTGCGCCCTCAGGAAGCATTACGTCACAGGTTTTAATGCAGTAAGGCAGTAATGTCAAGTTGGTTATCATGTGTCTCGTGACTGAGACAATAAGATATGATCAGGAGAAGATTTTTTGCGATTAATAGCTTAAATTCCACTCTCTACATCATTTAAAGCAATTGGATGCTGTCAGAGAGCACTTTTTGCTATTTTTCAGAATAAATTGTGATTAATCTGCCTAACATACTTTTATATTGTTAACAAATGGTTAGGGTTAGATTTAGGGGTATGTGTGGGATTATTAAATAAATTAATATATTGTGACAAAAAATATTTATTGTTGAAAAGTGGTTATGTTTAGGGGTTAGGCAGGGTTAAGGAATCAAAAATATCTAATATCTAAAAACTATTTTATTTATAAAGGATTAGTAAATATTGTAACTTTTCTAAAACTGTAAATACATTTACTGGTTTACATTTTGGATACTGTCAAATGTCCATATTGTACATTTCAGCACCTATCCAAATGTACAAATAAGTACGGTTTAAATGAATAGCTACATTTAACAAAGGTATCAGGCTCCAATTTATAGCATATCATTATCTATTGTATTGTCTACAGTATCTATTGTTTTATCATTTAAAAATGTATTGTGTGTATTTTACTTTAAAAATTTACTTGAGCTAAATTTCTTTAAAATAATCGCCACTTGGTTTTGCTATCGCATACAGTGACATTCCATATAGCTTAAAGTGTTCAAATACTTGCTGGGGCCACTATATAATGATATTTATCTCTTCAAGTATATATATAAAAAAACTAATTCATGTATAATATTTTCTGAAAGCTAAAAACATCTGGTTGAATACAGTGAATTATGTAAACAATAAATAAATATATAATTGGCTGTTGTTGCGCACTGCTGATGGGATTTAGGCAGCTCTTAAATATTATGATTTTGAGAAGTTACTCACTGTACCCAATGTTTTGCTCTTGCTTTTGTTTTTTGAGAGGGGACGTTTCTTTTTAGAATTTCAATTGTATGGTAGTTTTCTGTAGCCTAAGATATATAATTATAACGTTACAGTAGAGAAAATGCACTATGCAGGTCTGCAATATTTACTTAGTTTGCAAGGCCCACTTCTGGATGCAAAACAGAAAGAGATGGATGACAAATGATTACATGAAGAGAAAGAGGGTGGTTCTGCAATAAAAATAACAAGCTGGATTTGGTTTGTTTCAGGGTGCATTCCAGAGTTTGTACTGAAATAATCAGCTCCACGCGCAACACATCATGCATTTATCTGGTGTGCGAGACCGAGCCTGTTACAGAGAAGAGAGAGTGGTAGCTAAATATTGACAAAACATTCAGAATAGAAAGCATGGTATTGACCAGCTCTGGGCATTAAAATGAATGATTGTTAACATTGCAGCAGAATTTAGAGGTTAAGAGAATGCTACGGGAACCATTGTTCAAAACCTAAAAAGTGAACATTATAATTCCGTAAAAAAAAAAGAACTGGAGGAAGATTAAAAAAAAAACTCTTTTGGACTAACTTTCCCAAAATGTGTTATGAGTTGGGCAAATCCTAATGCTAATTTAATGTCACTCTTCAAAAATCTATGGACACTGATGATTTTGAGAACTGGAAAAGTCAGTGTTATCCAACCATGCCATTACAATCATCCAGTCCAGTTGGCAAGAAATTGATCAACAGGGAAAAATATATTTTAAAGAAGATTGTAAAGATTACACAACAACAAGGGACAACTGAGTGGCTTAGTCCCTGAAGGCACACCCCTGCCTTTTATACATCTGATGTTCTCACAAAGTTCCATGGAAACCCAAGCAGCTGCATGCTATTCTAGGAGGTTCATGAATATTGAAGACGCTGCACTAGTTGCAGGGATGTTCTTTTGTTTACATACTGTATGTCTGCACAATGACACTACACAACGTCATTGTGTAAATATTCACTGCACAAATTAAAATTGTGCTATGTCTTCATGTGATTATTAGTCTGCATGTTCTGATTGCTTCAAAGTGAATGTGTGGAGTCTGCTGCTCATACACTGAATACACCACACAATGAGCATCACACACGCTTGTGTAGTAGATGACCGAGAGCAGAGCACGAGTTCACCTTGAATCGCACAGCACATACAGACTACATATTTAATTAAATCACAGCCTTTTGCGATTTAATAATCACATCGGGTCATGTAGCAAACTGCATTTCTGGAGGTGTGAAACTGTTGTCAGACACATAGAAACTGAAATGGCTTCACTTGGATTACTTCCAAATTAAAAGCTCAATTTAAATGAAATTTTTTTTTAAAATAACAGAAATATATGACTACTGTAGAGTTAATAATATTCACCATAATGATAATTCTACAGCTAATAATATTTTTTTTTAATTATAATAATTGTATTACAATTAAGAAATATCTCACATCTGTGATGCTCTGTTGTGCAGCACTTTATTTGACAAAAATAACTCATGTTGCATTTTGAATGGTTCTGTGAAGATCTGTATAAAAGTACTTCACATTATAATACTAATGCAGTTATATTGAAATTAATTCATCATTATACTTTCATTTGATTAAAGTTTTTATGTATTCATTTACTTTGACACCCTTTTGATATTAAAACTGAATTATGCTATCAAATATGGAATTAGGCATAAAAACAGAAAACAAGGAAATAGTGAAAATTCATAAATAAAATAGGGCCATACATGTTAACATGCAGAAATGCTTCCGTTACAAAGACGTCCCTAGTCACAAATAAGCCAATTTGAGACACTGACCATATGAAGTCCTTGGTACCCAAGTTCAATTTCTTTGCTTCCTTTGAAGTACACAAGATGCTCTTTGGATCATTCTCAGATCATGATAGGACAACGTGGATTATCAGGTTTTGCGCATGCTTGTGAAGTCCATGCCAGCCCAAATGCATGCTTAAAGCATAATGGGAAAAGAGACACTGTACCCAATACTAAGAAACACTAAATTTCACATACATTTATGATAGAAACAGTTTCAACACTGTTCTCAGACATGGTTTCAAAGGGAAGGTTACATTAAATAAAGGGAGAAAGGCTTTATAATGTGCCATCCCAAGACAGAACTTCTAATAAGATTTCAAATACAAGCTATAGGCTGCAGCAAACCTTTAAAAGAAGAGCGGACGGCCACCCACACACAAATGAGCTTGATTACCACAGTTCTTCACTGACAACACGAAAAACAATGCATTGTGAAGGGATGAAGGAGAGAGAGTGAGTGAAATCTTACTGAACCAGGGGCAGTTTTGCCATAATTATCTCAATTTGAACCTCTAATGGTAAGATGGCACATTCACTAGAGGTGGTTTAGAGATGAAAAGCAGGGGTCCTCTCACAGGGAGGCCCTAAGTGCTTTTGGATGGTGTTTGTAAGAACAGACATTGGTTGCTAAAGTACAGGAAGCATGACTGAGTGTCTGCACTAATAAGGGACATGTCAGAGTCGGATCTCGAGAGGTAACACAAATTCAATCCTAAAGCTGCATTATATATTTACACAACTTCAACCTTACTAAGCTAACTCTAAGAACAGAACATAATATTAAACTTGTATGTCTTGACTGCATGTAAGAAAGTTAGATCTACAAAAAGGGCTGGTTGCCAACAACAGTATCTTGCAATACAATACACATTGAAACATGCATTAAGTAAGGGATATTGTACAGTCATAGCACATACTGTACATTTGTTATCGCAAAATTAATTCCGACAGGGAGATCAGGACCCTGATGCAAAGCGGCTTATTACATGGCTACTTGCCAAATAAATAAGGAACAATATAAATCGCAGAACAGCTGAATTCCACCTCCAGATGTGTCAGACTTCTCCTGGTGTTTATTTTGTAATTAATGAATGTCTGACAGCCCATTGTGTATTTTTTTTTCAAGACTACTTCCATCCATCTTCTAAAGCCACTTGTCCTATAAAGGTTTGCGGGTAGTGCTGGAGCCTATCCCAGCTGTCTCGGGCCAAAGACAGGGAAACACCCTGAATGTGGCCATTCCATCACAGGGCTAACATGCATGTATTTGGACTCTGGGGAAAAACGGAGCACCCAGAAGAAACCCACACAAACACAGGGAGAACATGCTCCACACAAAAAGACCCTGGGTAAGCTGGGACTCGAACCGAGGACCTTCTTATTGTGGAGGCGACAGTGCCACCGTGTCACCCATTAAGGCTACTTGCCAAATAAATAAATGCTCATTAAACTTAGATTTTTGCAGAGTTTGCACAGTGATCTCAGAAGGACAAATGGCTCGCAAATACCCGGTTAAGTGGTCTGATATGAGAATGTGTGGTTGTCATAGAGAAATATCAGACTGCTAGATGGCACCATTGACCAATCAGAATAGAGTATTCCAGGGTACCCCATAATAAGATACAACAAACCATAGTTTCATGATTGGATCATGACTGTTACTGCTCAAAACTACTAAGTTAAAAAAAACGGATGTTACCATTTTTATATATACCTTGAGGCTCACTTGTTTTTTGCACACACAAAAAAAAAAACGTATATTTGTAAAAAATGATAATTTTCCACCATCATTCTGTCCGTCTGACAAAAACATCCTGTTTTAGTGCTGCTACTCCTTTAAGACTTGACAGTACACACCCACTGTTATGATTGGCTCTTGACAGACCTGTTCTCTCCTTGCCATCTCACTGCTCACCACCACTGGGCAGGGCTATGGAAGTTATTAGGTAATAGCATACATTTTATCAGTACATCAATATTCTATCGGAATCTAGCCCATGACATTGGCATTGCCAGCTCCATGCTCTACCAGTTAAGAGGCAGGAAGTTGAAGCAATGTTAAACTTACTTCAGTAAGACTTATAGTGCTGGGCGATAATTTTTTATTTTTATATATTTAAAACCGCAATAAAAAATATCCACGATGCCGATAATAAGCTTTTGATTTGTTTTTGATAGTCTATGTTCTACTTCTAGAAGATCAGGTGTGTGTCACTAAAAAAGCAAGCAGTTTGGCTTTCTCAGACTGTATGAAGTTGCTAAAGTTACTGTTAGCATTCTAGCACCGAACACGCTTAATTTATGACCTGTCCCACTCCACATGCTTTGCCTCATTTCCCCGTATTGAGACATGAGGCGCCAGATAAGTTAATGTGGAACCATAAAGTTTTTTCCTTCTAAATTTAGCTTTATTAATCAGCATGTTACAAGCCTTTAATAATCAACAGATAGATTTGTGTTCTAATTTTGTGAAAATTAATCAGATGACATCATCTCTGGCATTGATAACAAGACAATAAAATTACTAGTTGGTAGCCTAGTCTTTCTCACTAAAAATGGTCCATTCAGACTTTTACATTTTATACATTTCCTCTCAGGGGATACCCCTGAACCCCCATACAGTATCATTCCTCAGTCACAAGGTGTGCCCACATAATTGGGTATCATTCTGAATGTAAAGAAATATAAAAATATATATTTGGAATTAAACAAATACTGGACTGCTGTCATTATGATTCAGAATGAACAGATGATCTTTTAACATTCATATCTATCTGCACTCGATAGATAAACTTTATAAAATATTGTCATATTTTGGTAAGAGACCCCTCAGACCCCACTGCTTTGGCTGTCTCTGGGTCAATGCAGTTCTGTAAGGACTAGTTTGACCATTTAGGATTACATTTTTTTCTTCTTTTGTTCTGCCAAAAAAAAAAAAAAAAACTATTCAAAACAAACTGACCAATTCCAAAGAATCTAGTTGATCTAAAGTCTTGAATCAAATCAACTCAAATTGTTAATACGTGAATCGGACATCACTATCACTGAGCAGCAATGCATTTTACATTTGAATATTTCTTTTTTTTGCAGCGTTCAGTAAATAAATTAATGTTTTCAAAATGTTGCGAAATAAAAGTGAATGCCAACAGAAATATTTATACTTGAGAAAAGCAGAAATATTAAAAAACGTAAAGTATATAAACAAAGTATTTGTACTTTATTACTATTGACACAGCCTTAAAGGTATAGTTCACCCCCCCAAAAAAAATGTATCCGATCATTTACTCACCCTTGGGCCATCCCAGATGCGTGACTTACTTTCTTCTGCAGAAAACAACGATATTTAGACGAATATTTCAGCTCTGTTGGCCACACAAAGCAAGTGAAGGGTGACCAGAACTTTGAAGCTCCAAAAAGCACATAAAGACAGCATAAAATAATCCATATGACTCCAGTGATAAAATCCATGTCTTCTGAAGCAATATAATAGGTGTGGGTGAGAAAACGTTTAATAGCTAGGTCCTTTTTCCCCCCTATAAATCTCCACTCACACTTCCACATTCTTTTGTTTTTTTGCGATTCACATTCTTCGTGCATATTGCCACCTACTGGTCAGGGCTGGCCAAAGGAAGAGTTTTAATTTAAGTTAAATTTAAAATTAAGTTAAAATTTTAATTGTGTTCTACAGAAAAAAAAAGAAAGTTGTATACATCTGGGATGGCATGAGGGAGAGTGAATGATGAGAGAATTTACATTTTTGGGTGAACTTTCCCTTTAACCTGCAATATGAATACTCGTAAAAGGTAAACTGCCAATTCACACAGTGCTAAATTGTCTGAAGCAGCAGCAGCAAAAGCTTTCGAACTCTGAACAACAAAAGATTATGTGTGTGTGTGTGCGTTCTGCATTAGTCCCAAGAGGTGAAGCTTTTTTTTCAGCATGCTGCTCTGCAGAGCACGTAGTCAGCCTGTCCTGGGAGAAGGTTAATGACTCCATTGGGGTTGACTCTCAAAGGCAAATTAATAGAAGATCTTTCAAGAGGAGCAAGGAGGACATCTGTTTTGAATTCCAGTGAGTCTGTGTGTTACAGAGAGGGGAAATTAAATTAAAGCAGGCACAAACCACGTTACAGCTGGACATGTGCCAGGCAGGACTCTGTCCACCTCCTCTGCTTGCCGCTGGGTGAAGCACCCATGCTTCCTCCTATAACTGGGTCACACAACCAACTTCCAGTTTAATGAAGCACACAGGGGAAATGAAGCAGCGGTTTGTAAACTTTCTTCATGATCTCAAAGACAAATCTGAAAAGCATTGTTGGTCTGTTCTTTTTCAAACTTAGGCTACATTAAGTTTTCCCTGTATCCTCTTCCTATTGTAAACAGTAGAACTTGAGGGACTGAAAAAAACAATGTTGTGGAGATTTTAAAGTGTAATTTCAGGATTGGGCAAGGAAGTAACTCCCTCATGTTGTTGATGTGTTTACATTCAATGCTGCCATACTCAAACCAACATTTGGTATAATTCACCCAGAAATGACAATTCTGTCATCATTTGCTCAGCCTCATGTCATTTCAAATCAATTTAACTTTAATAAGTTAAAATAAGTTATTTATACCAGAATGTCCAAGCTGCTCTTTACAATACAATGAAAGTGAATGGTGACCACAGATGTCAAGCAAGATTTTCAGTGAATAATGACTCAAAATTAGGTCTGTTCTTCAGATAATACTATCTTATGGCTTCTGAAGAATGGAATGTAGTGCTCAAGTCAAACAAACTACTTTTATGGTGCTTACAGCACCTGGTCAACTTTCATTGAATGATTTGGAATGACATGAGGGTGAGTAAATGATGACAATTTTCATTTTTGGGTGAATTATTCCAAATGTTGGTTTGAGTATGGCAGCATTGATTGTAAACACATCAACATCATAAGGCAGAAACTTCCTTGCCCAATCCTCAAATTACACTCTTTTGTGCCGTAAACATAAGGATCTGAATACTATGACCTGTAAATTTGTTTAAGATACAATTACAATAATTATTATGCTGTTCACAACTTTTAATACCCCCATAATTTTTCCATTAATCATATTTTACACTTTGACAATTTACCCATGACTCCCGTGATAACCATCATGTGTCCAATACAGTTGCGTAGCCAAAGGTAGGCCAAATTAGACCCAGGCCCATCCAGAATATTAGACTTTTCTTTTTACTCCAAATATGCATTTATAAAACATATAAATATAAAAAAACAAAAAGTTAAAAATGCATACATTCTGTTTTCAGAAAGTGTGAAAGAACTGTTTGAATGCACCCCCTTTCTGTTGCTAAGGAAATTTTGGAAACATTTCCCAAAAATAATTTCCTGGCTATGCCCTTGGTCCAATATAACTTTCGATTATCTCGGTTATCATCCAAATCTCACTTTACCATCAATATTTTTTAAATGCAGAATTAAAAATGAAACTGTTAAGTAGATTATAAACACTATATGCTACATCTGGGAAATGCTACAAGTGGCACGATTTCACCTTAGCGGTCACTCCAGCCCCCCAAAAACCTCATAAATAGCAGGAACAATATCACAGCCTTATGAATACTAGCCATCTTCATCTATGAGAACATTCCTAATGCATCCTTCAACCCAGGATCTTAAAACAACAACAATGCACCATTGGAGAGCCCTGCTAGGACCCTTGTAAGCAGAGAAAGATCTGATCTGCTTAAGGCAACAGCATTGTGTGGAAAGAGCAACAAACACAGCAGCCCGTTCCACACACACACACACACACACACTACTCAAAGAGTCTGTGTATGCAATGACAACAATTACATTTGAAGGCAATGGAGTTTAAAACACATTTTCATCTATAAAGAGAACATGGTAGATTTGAACAATTATGAAATTCAAGAGAACAGTGGTTGAGTATAGAAAATGGTGAAAATTACCTAGGATATTTTATATAACCTATTTTGAGAGTCAATAAGTCTACGTGCCCTAATAAAACATTTAGTTAGTAATGATTTTTAAAGGTTACATGATATGCAGTTACTCAAGATTATTTTGAGAATTATAATAATAAAATATATATAAACCATTTAAGAACCGTTTTATAATATTCATAATATGTCCTTCAGCATTAGAAGTACTATGATGACTTAATATTGCACAATATTTCCACACAGAGCTCAAATAGTAAAAGCTGTTAAACTGTAAGCTCATAAACTCTACTTTAGCATGTATTTTATTCTATTACATTTGAGATGTCCAGTGTTTTTCCATGTATGATGTTTGTCCAAACACACATCACTAGTAAGTAACTCCACAGTTTCATTCAACTACAAATAGTTATATAACTCCATCTTCATTATCAATGGTTAAAGGAACAGTTCACTCCAAAATAAAAATTCTCTCATAGTTTACTCACCCTCATGCCATATCAGACGTGTATGACTTTCTTCAGCTTAACACGGAGACTGTTATACGAATATTTCAGCTCTGTAGGTCCATACATTGCAAGTAGTGACCAAAACTTTGAAGCTCAAAAAAGCACTTAAAGGCAGCATAAAAGTAATGACTCCAGTGGTTAAATACATCTACTGAAGTGATATGACAGGTGTGGGTGAGAAACAGATCCATTTTTGAGTCCTTTTTTACTATAAATCTCAACCTTTGACCAGACCCGACCAGTAGGTGGCGATATGAAAGAAGAATTTGAATCAACAAAAAAACTAAAATAAGAAAAACGTGGAAGTGAAAATGAAAGTGTTTCTCACCCACACCTATTATATAGCTGAAGACATGGATTTAACCACTGGAGTAGTGTGAATTACATTTATAATGCCTGTATGTGCTTTTTGGAGCTTCATAGTCCTTGCAACCATTCACTTGCATTGTATGGACCTTCAGGGCTGAGATATTCTTATATATATATATATATATATATATATATATATACACACACACACACACATACACACACACACTTGAGTTCTGCAGAAGAAAGTCAGTTATACACATGGCATGAGGGTGAATTAATGATGAGAGATTTATTATTAAAAAAATTTGGGTGAACTATTCCTTTAAGGGAAGATTAAGATACTAAAAAGGGAGACAAAAATCAAGCATTTACCAAAAAAAACAAAAACAATTATAGACACTTAATAAAGCTCGCTTAACAAAATCCAGAGGCTTTGCAGATGCAACAAAAGTGTTAATAATTTCCATATGCAGCCAGAATTTAGTACCACTTTCAAATGCAAGTCATCAACTGAAATAAAATATGGGTCCCTCATCACCCTCAGACATATGCTTACACACAACGTAAAGAGGGAAAATGTTCAGTTTTGCAAACGGTTACCATTATGGAAATGAAACGCGCAAACACAGGAGGTTACATTAGTAACAGCCGGTTATCTATAGCAATTATGTGGGGTGTGTGTGTGTGTGTGTGTGTGTGTGTGTGTGTGTGTGTGTGTGTGTGTGTGTGTGTGTGTGTGTGTGTGTGTGTGTGTGTGTGTGTGTGTGGCGAGGACAAATAAACATAATGTCATAATAATATTTAAAAGTTCATGAAAATAAACTCTTCATGCATAGAACAAGGGAGACCACTTTAGGGGGCGTTCACATCAAAATATTTGTTTATATGTTTTTCGATTGTTTTCAATGTCGAAATGCGTACGACGGATTCCTTTGACCGTAACGCCGCGTCTTGAGCAGGTGCGCCGTGTCGAATTCAAAAGAACTTTACCTGTTAAAAACGCGTCTCGAGATATCGGAATTCGTCGAACGTTCGTTGACTTTTTTAGCGCGTGTTGAAACGTGTGCGGTGTGAACGGCCCCTAAGTCCACTCAAATTCCCAGACCATTTTTTTTTAAAAGTTAACAGAGTGATTAAACGGTGCTATACAATTTCCTTTTGTATGTAAAATTGAGATCAAATGCACCGTATGGGCATCTTTGACACATTATTATAGCATTGTATAACGTAACCATTTTATAAAAGCATATAAATTGGACATAAGAGAGTGCAAGACCCACCTGTTTCCATAATAATACGTCCATTTCGTTTAACTTCCAAGAGACTAGCACGTGTACAGCAGACAGTATAATTCCAGTGATGACCGCCGCTCGCATCCGCACCGGCAGAAGAGTGTAAATGACATGAATGAAGAACACGGTCCACCAGATACCTTCAGACGCGCTCCGCGGCTTCACGAGCAGCACACCGATCACCTGCACGAGCAGCACCACCAAAATGATCACATAGCAAACTATCCACATGTGATCCTGATGGAAGCCGGTCCTGTTGCACACGAGCATCAGCGTGAGGACCAGCAAGATCGCCGTGGAGAAAACCACGACGTACGTCAGTCGACAATCTCCTGTGGCGCAGTGAAAGCCCAGCATCACCGCGCACACCAGCACCAGAACGGCCATGAGCATGGTCAGGCTGCTCTGGTTGAGTCGGAAGAAGTAGCGCTGGTAAAGCCTCTCCAACTTCTCCGACTGGAATTTCTTGGATTTCAAGATCTGCATCACGCCGTGGCAGCACGCGACCATGGAAAAGTTCACCACTTCGGGCATGAGTTCCTCCTCGGGCTTGGACTTGCTTCTCCTGTCCTCCAATCCCAACTCCACAGACTTTGGTCTCACTTCTCCATCACGGTACCTCAGGGACGATCGGTTATTGTTGCGACTCTCCTCCCCATGTTCTTGCCACGCGGACTTGGACCTGAAACTAACCCGACTGACGGTGGTCGTTGCTCGACCCGGTGGTCGCTCGAATTCATCCTCCTCTATCCAGCGACTGTTGGACCGTATGAGCTTTCTGCTGGAGGATCTGGCCGAGTATGGGCATCCGTTCGCCACGGACTCCGACTCACCCCAAGCAGATCTATGTTCCGTCCCTCCCCTCAGCCCAGGAGCGCCAGCAACGGGTGGGCTCACAGTGTCAGATCTGGACATGATCTCGAGTATTACATAAAATACTGTATATATAGGCTATAAATGAAAAGGGCAAACTTACATGTGCATGATCCAAAATAAACTGCTTTTACCCCAAAAAAGGCGCCGTTTCAGTTAGACTATATTTTTGGGGGGGGCATATTGCATTAAAGCCATATTAAGATACAAAGCATGAGCCAGCCGGTGATTAAAAAATGTCTTGAAAAGAAAAGTGAACAGAAGTTATTTGTGTGAGATCCAGTGTTTGCTCACTGGACCTCATTATTACAACTGAGCAAGTAAAACTTCATCGCAACATTTTGCATATAGGCTACCTTTAAGGTCAATGTGAGGTGAGAGAAATTATTATAGTCACACGGTGTCTGAGAGATTACATAATTACAAATACTTTATAGGGGCACTTGAATTAATTAAATATAAAAAGTAGCTATTGGGGGCACATGCACAGGTGGTTAGAGCAATTAAAGAAGCGGTAAACGGCAGACAGAGTTTGCTCCGCATTTTAATGTAGGCTATAGACGAAAACACGAGCCACTTAAATTTGCATTATTTTATACTCCACAATAAGAGGAACTGACTTCATGTCCATCACGCTTCTTGTATCGCCTCGTTTTCTTTTTCTTTTTTCCCCCCCCAGGAGTACTCAAGCTAACACTTTTTGGTTACCGGAACGTTCTGGGAACGTTAGTTTATGGTTATAAAAAAAAAAACACACCCAAGAACGTTAGGAATTGGTTGCCAAACTAAATAACCAACAGGGAACCACACTCTAACTTTAGGGGAAGGTTCTGTGTTGACTTGGTAAATATTGTCCTCCAAAGTGCGGTTTGGTTGGAGTAGAAAGTAAAGAGCACGACTCCATATGGTGCGTCCGCTGATGCACTGATCCACGCAAAAGCTGTACACCTGTGAATATGTGGTCGCAGCCCACTAGATGATTACATGATCTCCTCTCAAACGCGAAGCCATCACGATGGCTGCTGAAACCCGAGCTTCTGTCTGCTTTACAGCATAGTAAGTTGCATTACCACCAAGATCCCTCACACTGCCATGACCTCACCGAAGGACACTTCTTCGGTGATCAAAGTGTTCATTCGTGCTGTGCTGATAGATATATCCAGTGCCGATTGGTGCAGTAGCATCACCAGCGCTGGCGTCCAGATGAGGATGAATCGCCACGCGATAAGAGAGTCGAATCCACCCTGCTTCAACAATGCTGCGCGTTGACAGTGCCGGACAAGCTGAACGTTTTTTCCCTGCAGATTCCCTCAGGACCGAAGCACACACAACGGTGTCATTCCTTCTGGAGCTGCTTGTCTTTGTATTGCCATTCAACCAAGTATGATCTTTAAGCACCGCCCCTTTTGTGATTCTATTAGATGTATGATTGCGCAAGTTTCCGAACACATTTTCTATTGGTTAACACTTGTGTCAGAGCGTTGTAATTTGAATAAATGGGCGGGTCTAGCGATACAGCTGTGTAGCTAGTTCTTTCTATATAGAAAATTATATTATGTAATATAAAATATAGTACAGTATAATATATATATATATTTTTTTAAACATATATTTTATATATGAAAATTAGCATATGTACCAGATGACTAAAAAGTAAATATATAATCATCAAAGTAAGAATAGATAATGCATACATAATTTAAACAAAAAAAAACAATCATTTTAATATGTACGCATTACAATGTAATAACAAAATTCCTTCTAATTTAACTAATCTTAAATAAAATATAATACAATTTTTTTTTAGGTTTTAAGCTATTTTTGTTAAACATTAGGCCTACACAATTCAATTTGATGGAATTTTATGATATTGAAATGTATAAATCTTAAAAATAGGCTGAAAACATATTTGTGTCGGCTTAAGAGTTTAAAAGCAGAGCAGATTGCAATTGTTCTTGACATGTAATTGTTAAAAATTCTTTAAGAACATAGAAAAATTGTATAGCTTGTAACCCTATGACCTCCCTTATTACAATATTATTTACTATTGTGTAGTAATGTTGACATATAGAGTATAAAAATAATTCACAAAAGTTCAAAAACATACAGGGTGCAACACATCTGAACGTCTTGAGAAGCACTTTAATATTAAGCATTGGTGCCATTTCAGAGCAAAACTGGCCCTTGTTTTTACTGTTTATCATCACAATGTATTGTAACCTTTTTCCATTTAAAATATACAGGATTCACACCTGATTGTAGTCAATCCAAAGAGAATGAAACATTTCTTTGACAGTCTGTGAAGACAAAATATCTGTTTGTTCGGAGTCAGCAGTGTCATGTCTCCTCTGCTTTGTTTTTTTTTCATGGGTCTCATGACTCCATCCATGAACCAGATGAGATGCTGAGATGTAAACCTCTAGGATATTTGCCTTTAAGCAAATTTGTCCTCCTTTAATGACAATCACTGACAATTCCCTTTCAGGCTCAAAAAAAAAATAAAAAAAATTTTAAAAAAAAATCGGTTGCATTGTATTACTTTTGAGGATTAATTAATCATTCCTAAAATCTGACAAAGATTGTGGAATTAGTTGTGGGAATGAGAGCTCAAACAGTGCTTAAGTATAATTAAGCACTAATAAATGTAAATACTAAAATCTGAGTTTAAAATAAAAAATGAATCATGTCTAATACAAGCACACATCTGACACAAAATGGATCCAAAGTTTTGCTTCCCATGTTATGGTTTATTGTAAATATATATTGTTGTATTACTATTCATACAAAGTTTGCTGGTCCCATGCAAAATGTAAATATATCAAAAGCTCAATTTTTTAAAGGCATTTTAATTATGGGTCATGCTACTAATATCCGAGGTACTGCCATACCACTTTTACATGCAGTCAGTGTTATACAAAGTATACTTCAGCCTTTCACAAGCATCCCATGCTTATCTTTTCTTAAATAGGCTTGATATGGAGAATAGGTTTACCACTTTGTTTGCAAAGACGCTCTAACTTCGCAATAATGTGGCTTGCACTCAGGGAGAGAAGATAATTTGCAAGCTTTTCAATGGGAGGCTGGAGTTGGCTTGTTTTGATGCTGTTGGCAATTAGGCAGACGGGCAATGAAGCGTTAAGTCAGTCTTGACTTCGAGCCTCCTCTGCACATTATTAGATTTGACTCATTGGAAAAGCATGACTGGAGGCACTAAAATCCAATTGGCCCTGGAGTTGAGGCCTGTGCTCACTTCCGCTCAGCGTGTGCTGCTGTAGCCCTCGCGCAGCAAAACACTTCCACATCAACAGCATGAAAGCTCCAGTTGTGTCGGCAGTAATCTCCTTCTATGACAAAAATGCACATCCAGTACATTAGTAGCACTGACTGTTGGGTCTGACCCTGCAACTCAGCCAATCACATTGGGTAATACCTCTTTTCTGAACAAACAGCAACAAATCAGCAATACATATCCAATACTGAACAAAACAACCAATGGTTCAAAGAATTAGCATCAATCTTTATCGACCATTTAACAAACACAGCTCAAAACAAAAATGAAAGAAAATACTAACGGTAATCATGATCAATAGACGTGTACGCAGTGTTCAGGAAATCAGTGGGGAAATGCTATATAGTTTGATTTATGAATTACCAAAAGTGCTCTAGGCAAAACAAATCCACATACTAACATATAAAGGAAAGGAATGAACTGTGTGCAACAAAGATATTTAAATCAGTACATTAAAACTTTAGTGTACAAAGCACAGTCCACAGGAAAAATATGGGATATTTCCCTTCTGGTTGAAGACACCAGTTGTAGCTATGAGAATTTCTTGAGATTATCCTCTGGGTGTCTATGTCAATGCTATCTGCTACAATGTTTGGTCAGTAATTCTCTATTATAGTTGAAAAAGAACAAAATCCTCACACAGTAGCTGATGTATTATTGTAATGATATTCCCCTCTAAACTGAGGAAAAGCCATTGGGGTGGTTACAGGATCCCTAAAATTACCAACTGCAGCAGTTCTTCAACAAAGTAGAATCATTAGCAATCATCTTCATGTCTGCCCTGTTAATCAACAAGAAAGCTTGTTCTTCTGTTTATAAAATCTGTGAAGTGTGGCTTTTAAAGGTTATCCACGTTTTTCCCTTCCCCGTGCGATCAGTCTGCTGTGTGTGGAGCTTTGCAGGGCGAGTTATTCCACTTTGCTGTACTCGTCCATGTGACCCAGAACTTTCTTCCTCTGGCGCATCATGTGGAAGTAAAGCTGAGGGAATACTGAGAAACATGGACAAAGACACTTATTTACAAGAACAGAGCTGCTCATTCACTGGACAAGAACTTTTGCAGCTACACAATTTCAAGTGAGGAATCTGATTATTTCTGAATGCAATATATTTAAAGCATTTTAAGAAAATGTGAAACTTTTGAAGGAAAGCTTTGATCGTTTAGGAACGTACAGGGGATGTAGGAGATCATGATGAGGACGAGGAAGGTGTAGTAGTCAAAGGAGAAGTTGTACTTGTTAGGTAAGGTGATGGAGTAGAGCCCTGTTTTCTGCACATATGGCAGTGCAGCATAGATCGTCAGAAGTTCCCCCGCCACGCCCATGGGGTACAACACAATAAAAAATGTGTACCTGTGAAGGTTTGCAAGATTGTAAGCACTTACATTTCATCTTTACAATTAGGAGTGAGGTGCATGAGTGGAAATGTTCCATACAGGGTTCTAAACAGTGATATTATACTTAAAGAAATCTAAAATAAAAACGAACTAAAGCCATTTTTGTTAATTAAAATAAAAACTGAAATTATAAAAAAAAAAAAACTGAAACTGAAAAACTAAAATAAAAATGATCTCAGATTCATTTCAGTTTTAGTTTAGTTTTAGGACACTTTTGGAGATTTTACATTACTCTGCACTTTTAATTATGATCTAAACACACATAACCTGTCATTAGACCTTTGAAGAAAGCTTAGGATGTCTACTACCTTAGTCAAAAGCAAAAATGAAGAAATTCTTAATACTGAGAATTAGAACCTTTGGAGACCCTCTTTTGACCAAATCCCAGAGAAAAAAATATTCTATAGAAAATATCTACAAAGTATTTATAATTATGTTTTTATATTTTGTAACACTTTTACATCATAAATTATTATCTAACATTTACAAATATTACACCTCAAATTTCTGTTATTTTCTTTACCATTGCTTTTTTTTCAATGGTGGTCATGAAATGAGCTCTGCCACACAAAACAAAAAAAAGGTTTTGCTCAAAAATGTTAATTATCTTATTGTTTACTCACCTTCATGCCATCCCAGATATGTTTAACTTTCTTCTGCTAAACACAAGCAAATATATTATAGAAATATCTCAGCTCTGTAGGTCAATAAATGTCAAAAGCTCTAAAAAGCACATAAAGGTAACAAAGTAATCCTTAAGTGGTTTAATTCATGTCTACTGAAGAAAACAGTTTTGGGTGAGAACAGACCAAAATGTAACTTCTTTTTCTCTATAAATCCTGCAAATGCAATCGACAGTAAAGATAGTCAATGAGACTGCTGATGTCATGATTTACAGCAAAAAAGGATGAAACCTTTCTATGCTTTTTGGAGCTTCAAGGTTTTGTACCGTGATGACTTGCATTGTTTGGAGCTATAGAGCAGAGGTATTCTTCTAAAAATCTCACTTTGTGTTCAGCAAAAGAAAGAAAGAAAGAAAGTCAAGCACATCTGGGATGGCATGATGGTGAGTAAATTATAAGGTAATTTTCATTTTGGGGTGAACTATCCATCTAAATGTTTACTTTCCACAGATTAGATAAGAAAGGATTTATAATCATCTAAGGAAATTCATATGGATAAAATAGGGATCAAGTTTAAATGTCCTGTCACTTCACCCATATTCACCCTATGCTATAACAGTCGCAACATTTACAATCCAAATTAAACACGATAATACAAAAAGATAGAGGTAACAACAAGACTGCCCTGAGAAATGTAATGATGTTAGACATTTTTAAATGATACCAGTAAATGCTTCTGCTTTGGCAGCCATAAAAAATACTAAAATAAACTGAAACTGAGAAAACAAAAACTAAACTAAAACTAACAGGCAAACTGTGAAAACTAACAAAAAATAAAACTAATTTAAATAGATTGGTATAGAATAGAATTAAAAACTAAATAAAAAAAATCCAAAACTATAATAACACTGCCTTTATAAATGGATAAATAAATATTTTTGCATGAAGTGTCAATTAATGGAGTTCACTATATATACACACATACATACATACATATACACACACATACACTCACTGGTGGCTAAAAGCTTGGAATAATGTACAAATTTTGCTCTTCTGGAAGATATCGGTACTTTTATTCACCAAAGTGGCCTTCAACTGATCACAATGTATAGTCAGGACATTAATAATGTGAAAAATTACAATAATAATTTGTCTTAAACTACTTCAAAGATTTCTCATCAAAAAACTTCCAGTGGTTAAAACCATATTTTCAGAAGTGATATGATAAGTGTGGGTGAGAAACAGATCAATATTTAAAGTTGCAGTATGTAAGATTCAGAAACCCTTGTTAATGACACCTGTGGCTGTTAAGTGAACTGCAGACGCTACCTGTTGCTCCAGTGCTGGAACAGGGCTAAAACATAGTGTGGATATAGGTCTGACTATGTGAGACTGTAGCTTGATGTAATCACTTTTCTTTGCATGATACATTGACTGCATTTATATGATAGCCTATGCAGGCGTTAGCTAGCTAGCCAGCTGTTAGCTAAATTTGGTGGATGATGAGAGTAGCTGTTTATAAAAGACTGTACATTATAAATATGTTGACAATTCAGTATTGATGTGATGGAATCACAACTGTCATTTTGATCTATCGATACGCTATTGTTACATAATAATAGAATGTATATTTTTTTGTATAACCAAGATACATTACACTAATGAATGGAGCTTTTTGCATTATCTTGAACATTGTCTAGCATTCATTTAATGTATTATTGTAGTTTACCTTTTAACACTGACATTAACCTGACTTTTAGTATAAAGAGAAGATCGTTGAAATTATTTGAAAGTTACGAAGCAAGGTTGCTGGCAATTTGGCATCGTTAGCAGGCAAGAAGATCAAGTTAGCTAAAATTACACAGATCAATCCTTATGGCACTATATTTCACATGCTTTGCATGTAAGCTTACCGGTCCAATAAGAAGAATGCCAATTCAGGGTCAGTTTCGATCCCCAAAACCAAACGTAGGACCCTCAAAGAATCAAATGCCCTGCCGATGCTCACTCTAGTTTTTGCTCGACCACGATCACGTTTCCGCTTAGCCAGATGGGATTCAGTAGATAAATGTTTTTTTTGGCTTACTCGGGAGTTTGTGTAGGAGTAGGTGTTGTGCTAGATTCCATCTCTATGATTAACGTTAACTAATGTTGCAGTTTTTTGTCGCTGTTGAATAGCGGAAGAGAAGCTACTGTCTGAGTCAAGGCTCTCGGGAGAGTGCATAAACGTCACATCCTTTGGCTTTATCCTGGCAAAAGCGGCCCGCTACCGTCGCATGAAAATAAGTCAACAGGTTTTAATATGCAAACTAGAAAGTACAGGAAGGGCTCATTTTTTAGGTTGTGTTACAAGCAGTTCACACATTGGCAAAAAAAATGGCAAATATTACATTAAAAATTGTACATATTGCACCTTTGAGTCCTTATCCCCCACAAGAAATTCTTCTTCCACCAAAAACACAAGAAGAATGTGAAAGTGAAAGTGGAGATTGACTGAGAAACTATCATTCACTTCTGAAGATATTGATTTAACCACTAGAGTCTTATAGATTACTTTCATGCTGACTTATATGATTTTTGTAGTGTCAAAATTTTGGCACCCATTCACTTGCATTGTATGGACCAACAGAGCGGTGTAATTCTTCTAATAATCTTAATTTGAGTTCAACAGACAAAAGAAAGTCAAACACATCTGGGATGGCATGAGGGTTGGTAAATGATGTGAGAATTCTCATTTTTTGGTGAACAAAATCTTTAAGGATATTTTGGTTATTCATTTAAAATACTAATTGTTCTTGGAACAATGTTGGGTCACCATCTGATGTCCAATAAAAAAATCTGGTTAAAATCCAGGTCTTCAAAACTAGTTGTGAACCACTGACCTAAATCATGTTCAGCACATTTTTATACCAAAACAAGACATTGGACGGACAATGAGTCACTTTACCTTGCCCATTTGATGAGGTAAGGCAGATGGTTGAGCAGGCTGAATGTGTAAAAAGAGTAACGGATGATCTCTGTGATGGTCCAGGCCACCACGAAGAGCAGGACACTGTCTTCACTTTGGACCTAAGACAAGAGGAACAATAAGTAATTTGGAAAATGTAAATGGAACTCCACACCATGCTGGTTTTGTAGAGGAAAATTTAGTTGAGAACCATGCAGTTATTTCTGCAACTCTTCCATTGCAATTCACTTAAGAAACACATCACACAAAGATGGACTTCTGAGAATATCAGAAAAATTTCAAACCACATTCAGATCTGTCAAAGACTTCAACAATGTCTCTACACACATACAGAGGCTTGAGGGGTTATATTAGCCATAGAAACATTCATTCAGGCATAAATGGACATTATGCATATTAGTATTACTGTCCAATTTTATTTCAAGCAGGTTTCTTATAGGATTAACTTACAGACTGTCACTTTCAGCACAGATGTCTTTCTCTGGGATAGACGATGAAAACCTGATTCTTAGTTTCAAAGAACAGGCGAATGAAATGCATAGCATTGTTTACTTCACACTAAAATTTTATTAATGTATGGGTTTTGCTCTTGTTGAGCATTTAGATACAGTATTCAAAGTTTAGAATTAGCCACTAGATGGCGGTAGTTTGTACAAAGAGTTTGCCTGGTTGACTTTTTGCCTTCTGAGCCAATAACACAAACATGGAAATACTGATCAATATGGCACAGAACGCATAAATGATTAAATAAATTGAGAATTTCTGTGACATTTCTTATCATTACACATTTTATATTATACTCTGTTGTATTTAACCTTTCAGAGGACACCTGAGCAACTTACTTCTCTAACGCTGTGTGTGATTGCCCAGGTAAGGAACACCCGTGACATCACTTGGAACCCAGTTAAGACCACCGAGGAGGGCACAATTCCTTCACAAAATACAGAACATTTTTTGCATGCGGTCTCGACAAAGTAATAAGCTATCATAAGGTTTCAAGATATATTTATTATAATTAAGCCTTGAAGTCTTTGCATATGCATTAATGGGGCACAACAGATTTTCAGAGCCACAGTGAGTGTTATTATACAGCATATTATGAAATAGCACACATAGACATAAAAAGGCTAACAGAAATTAATCATAATAATAATGTAATTTATATTATTATAACAATTTTAGCATTTATTCATTATAATAATTTCATTAAAACTGCAAGTTTACAACAGCAATTACTTTAAGGCCAGGTATGATAGAGAGACTACTGTAGAAGTGTGGTTTGTTTGCTCTGGGAAAGGTCACATTAGCTTTAATTCCCAGATAATGAGAAGTGGACTGTGAACTTTATCACATTATCACTGTCAGACTGGAAGAGAAAGCAGAACCCTCACTGGCAACTGCACTGATTAGATAAAAGCCTCACTTGTAGACAATCTGATCTATGTCTATACTATATATTTATTATATAGCTTTATGTTAGAGACTGTATTAGCAGCAGGGTGTACTTACCCACAGCACAATGCAATATCTGTCAAAAGAGCAAAGAAAAAAATTATGGTGTGCACTCATCCTCAGGGAATAATGTTTTGTTAATATACAATTGTCTACACACAAAAACTCTGCAGGGAAAGAGTATTGCACATTTCAAATGAGTAGGGATGGGACGATATGTGTATCTCACGCTTCAGTTCGATATATGATATGGGGTTTACGATACGATATCTCAATTTGATATGATAATACTTAAATGACAAAGTATGGCAAAAATATACAAAGTTTATTTAAACTTTCTTTTATGAGTTTCTCATATACCTTTCACTTTAAGAAAAGATCACACAGAAATTATGGGCTACATTTACCCACATTCAGGTGGGAGAGCAGGTTGTCCACTAATCGTAGGGTTGGCGGTTTGATTCCCGGCCCACAAGACTTCACATGCCAAAGTGTCCTTGGGCAAGACACTGAACCCCAAGTTGCTCCCAATGGCAGGCTAGCGCCTTGCATGGCAGCTCTGCCGTCATTGGTGTGAGAGTGTGTGTGTGAATGGGACGCAGTGTAAAGCACTTTGAATACCGCTAATGTTAAAAAGGCTCTATATAAGTGCAGACCATTTATCATTTAACATTCAGGTTGATCAGGTGCAGAACAAGCAATATAACTGAACAGAACCTGTCCGGAAAAAGTATGTGAAAATGTGTATATGTATGTATGCATATATATATATTTTTTTTTTTTTATAATTTGTTTGTCTTGATTATTATAATCACATTTTAACTTTTTAAAAAGATACAAATTCTACTTTCTATTAATTAATATTATTTCTTGAAATTATACACACAACCCGGTCAAAAGTTTTGAAACACTCATTGATTTTTTTTTTTTCCACATTTTAGATTAATAGTAAAGTCATCAAAACTATGGAATAACATAAATGGAACTATGGAAATTATGGTGTGACTAAAAATCCAAAATAAATCAAAACGGTGTTATATTTTAGCATCTTCAAAATAGTCACCCTTTGCCTAGAATTTGCAGACATACTCTTGGCATTTTCTCAGCCAACTTCTTGAGGTATCACCCTGGGATGAATTTTAAACAGTATTGAAGTGGGTCCCATCAATGTTATTGGCTGCTTTTCTTTATTATATGGTCCAAATCATCAATTAAATTTTTTTTAATTTAATTTTAGTTTATAAATTAATATGGTGGCACAATTATATTTTTGCCTTCAAAACTAATTTTAAACATCTAAGCACATGCCTTCAGATCAAAAGATTTTTAAGATCATTAGAAACTGAAATGTTTCAAAACTTTTGACTGGTAGTGTATAAAATACTGGTATGAGCTGTCAATGTTTGAAATAATGTGTACAATTTACAAGTAATAACATTAGGTTTACATTCATTTGTATAACAAGCGATATAACGATACTGACACTTTAAGAGTTTAACGCGCATCTCACAGACTCGCGCAGCTGTTGCTGTTCATTCATTAACGAGAGAGAAGTCACTGTTTCCTCGCATCCATGCTATTTGTGATTCAAATTAATATCAACTTTTTTATCTGACTGTAAAGAACAGAAAAGATATTAAACAACAAATAATTCAATGAAAGTGGAGTGTGGGATCTCATCTTTGTTGGAGACACATTACACGGAAGAAATTATCCATATTATTCACAAGCACATTTCAACAAAACAAGGTGATTTTCCAGTACTTACATTTCAAAAAGCTAAATTTAAGCACTTTAAGGACCTTGTGTGAACTCTGTAAAGTGTAAAAAAAAAAGCGCAGTAGGGGTCAAATCAAGTGGTAGAAAGATTATTCTGTTTGACGGGTCATTCATTCATTTATGATCACACAGACAAGAATTTTTTTTTCAAATTTCTAAATATCGAGTGTTTCCTCAATATTGTTAATAACTGTTAAAGATATTCAATTTATCGTCCCATCCCTTCAAATGAGTATTTAAAATCTCATTAATATTCTATATAGGGAAATGTATGTTTAGCATTAACATAAACCTGCTAACACAGACCAACCGGAAACAATTTTAGGATGCACATTGCCATCAAGCAAAACTTTATTTATTAACTTAAAATATTATTATAAACTTAAGCTAATATCGCCCATTGTGCAACATCAATATAATGCCAATTCAGAACTGTTAGGAAGAGGTCAGTGGTGACTTCA
This sequence comes from Moxostoma hubbsi, assembly GCA_032164185.1. Classification (NCBI taxonomy): domain Eukaryota; kingdom Metazoa; phylum Chordata; class Actinopteri; order Cypriniformes; family Catostomidae; genus Moxostoma; species Moxostoma hubbsi. Next base: position 8,449,917 of record JAVLUX010000011.1, on the reverse strand, counting down.
AAATCACACAGGCTTGTGTCCATGCATTATGAGTCTAAATAGATGGTATGGTTGCAAACTTCAGAATTATTAATTCATTGAACAGTCTTTTATACTTAAGCAAAATACATTTAAAAAAGCTAAATTATTAATTATCAATGCATTCAAATTAATATAGCTCACCTCCAGGAGTGCACCAGTTTGAAAGAACTTCAGGGGCTTCTCTATCGAGTAATAAAGACCATGGTAACTACCTCTGGCAAGGTATGCTCGAACGAGACCAACAGCAATGACCAGCCATCTAAGAAAAAGTTAGAGTTACCCTGTAGTGCCACATTCCCTTGCTTTGAAGGAGGAAGGCATTTCAGCATTGCACACAAATGTAGGACTGCATGCAAATCTTTTTACTACACAGTGGTTAACGGGAAGCAGTGGCATGTAACAGTCTCATTCAAATACGGCATCCAGCACATTTATTGGTATATCCGTAGACTCAAGATAAATAAAATTAGCATTTAGTTCAAGTTACATTAAGTTTCCTTGCTTGTAGTATTCTCTTAAAGTTGCTTTAGATAAAATAATCTGCTAAATTAATAAATGTAAATGATACAAAATAAAATGCAGGACTGGTTGGCAATTGGTTTGCCATTTTAACGCAATAATGCAACCAGTAAATTTTATTAATTTATTATTTTGTTTGGGCAAAATTTAGATAACATATTTTAAGGGATAGTTCACCTAAATATGACAAATCTGTCATCTTTTACTCACTTCTCATGTTGTTCCAAACACATATGACATTCTTTCTGCCATGGAACACAAAAGCAGATGCTAGACAGAATGTTAGGGATAATATCTCCTTTTGTTTTCCATCCAGCTCTAGAGATTTGAGGAATTACATTGGACAATATCCATCGCACATTAAGACACAGAGCTTTTGCTCCATCCAGTAAAAGCAAGAAGGGGTTTAACAATGTGTATTTTAAATGATCACCCACAATGAGAGTGAATATTCACAAGCCATAGACCAGCACTGGCTTAGCAAGGTCCTTGTCCCTGTTTCCGACTGTATTACACATGTAATTATTTTGATTCATTTTGCTAAATAAAGTATAGTCCTCTGTGATATTATAAATTAATATGACAATTGATGATATTCCAGCTTCACAGCAAATACTGGAGTGAACGATCATATATTTCTTAACAAAGTGTCTTTAACCATACTTTGTCTAATAGTGGACAATATAAATTTACTGTATTCGATTTATGCAGTATAATATAATTTTCACTTTCAGTATAATTTACATTAATAAAAATCATGTCCCGTTTCAGAGAGATTTGTCATGAGGTCTGCCGAACTGAAGAGAGCCCTGATGATGGGCGAATGCGTCGTCAAAATCCTGCAGATCACTGATTGTTCAAGAGAGAATCGTCACTACCAGCGTCTCTGAATTTCCGACACCACAGTGATAGCAGTATCCTGTTCACGCGACATTTGAATTGTGAAAAAAGAAATCATGCCATGGTCAATAAACAAGGTGCAAACAGTCCACTCGTTAGCAACGAGTGAAATGAAAATGTATTTCAGGAAGTGTTTCAGCTGTTCTACCAACAGTGTAGGGAAAAGTAAAAAAACAAACAAAAAAAAAACTTAAATGACAACAGAACCATCAAGGAAAAGTGAAGTGGTTCGACCAAATGGACGCTAACTAAACCGGCGAGCAATGGGAGGGAGAGTGCCACAGCATTGATCGATGATGGAGGATGGTATGTTTTGTTATGTTAACTCTATACTCTGCTTGAAAGCTTAGTTTTATTTAGTTGACCAGCTACTGGAAAGCTTGCGTCTAAAACAACCAGGCCAATTTAACTGTTACACTTGTGTTAAATCACCATGCAACAACAGCTTTATGCAGCACAATGAGCCAGTAACAAACAGCTAGCGGTTGTTATTGTTTTGGTGTTTGTGTCGTGTTTAAGATAATGCCACGACAGTAGAGGCGGCACAACTACGACGATCAGTCTATAATCCCACCCACATTGAGGCGGTACTAAACAATGGAAACGCAATCTCATAAAAGTAAAGAGAGCAGAGTTGAGTCGAGTCTAACCACAACGTGCAGTGGAAAAGTGCCATTAGTCTTAAAATGGTGCGTCTGTGCATCAATCCAATCGTCCAGTCATGGCAGCAAACACTCTCAGCCTCTGTTGGCATTACCCCGCATTTCCTGCATGAGCACCACCATGTCTCCCGTACTCTTCTTCTACAAGAATCTTTTGTTTGTGCCGCTGCTGCAGCCTCCTTCATCTCCTGGAGTTCCTGGTTGGTGTACTCTGGTTCAAACAAATAGGGCTGGGCAAAAAACTCAATCTCCTCTTCTCTTATATCGAAATCCTCATCGTTGTCTTCTAATTCGTGACCAATGTTTTGTTTTGCTCTATCCTTTGTGCTTCCGCATTTGTCACTTTTCACCGCAGCTTATGCTACACCGCAACTCTCTTGCGAATATGTGGACGGCCGTTACCGGAAGCCATTGATTATAGTTTATAAAGTTATATGGATTTTTTTCTTACAAAAATACATCGCTTCACTTCAGAAGGACTTTATTAACCCCCTGGAGCTATTAGGATTACTTTTTTGATGGATGGATGTGCTTTTTTGGGCTTCAAAATCTAAGGTACCATTCTCTCCCATTATAAAGCTCCAATGTTGCAAAATCCCAGGAGATCAGCAGTTACAGAAATACCCAAACGAGCCCATCTGGCACCAACAATCAAGCCATGGTCCAACTCACTTGGATCACATTTTCCCCCCATTCTGATGGTTGATGTGAACATTAACTGAAGATCCTGACCCGTATGATTTTATGCACTGCTGCCAAATGATTGGTTGATTTGATAATCGCATGGATGATTGTTGGTGCCAGATGGGCTAGTTTGAGTATTTCTGTAACCGCTGATCTCCTGGGATTTTCACACACAACAGTCTCTAGAATTTACTCAGAGTGGTGCCAGAAACAAAAAGAATCCAGCGAGCAACAGTTCTGTGGACACCTTGTTGATGAGAGAGGTCAACAGAGAATGGCCAGACTGGATCAAACTGACAAAGTCTACGGTAACTCAGATAACTGCTCTGTGTACAACGGCGAACCTGTCCCATATCATCGACATCAGGTGATATTTTCTGCTCTCGAACCGCGAGTGTTGCTGATTTCTCACTTGTAAATCACTGTACAATCACTGGATGTAAATACTTTGCACACAGAGGAAGCCTTACACAAAGGTATATCAGTGCTCGGCCATTCTGCAAGCTTCAAATTGTATCCATTTACACTTTAGGAGAAAACATTTGGGTGACAATCACTGTAGGCCAAACGTTGTTTAGAAAACTAATGCTGTCTGAAAAGGGCTATAAAAATGGCAAAGAGGTTTGGAACAACACAAATGTGATTAAATACAATTTTTGGGTGAACTTTACCTCTTTATGGTCCTTGTGAAATATCATACGCTCACCATTATTTTAACCTACTTTTAAGATATCCGCATTTCAATTTTGTAACAAAATTGCATCAAATTGTGCATTTTTTTACTAACTTAAATTGATAAAACTTAGAATATTTATTTTTTTACTTTGCAAAAGTTTACTCAATTAAATTTTATGAGACTGAAATGCGTAAATCATAAAAGTATGCAAAACTATTTTTATGTCTGGGCTGTTTTCTGACTGCCCTAATTGCGTCATCATAATGTTCCTGACTGTGGAAAAAAGTTCACAGTACTCCAGTAGACAATGCAAACGTTGCGAACCCTGATTGGTTGGGTTAATTATTATTGTATTTTTTTATAAGGTTAATGCCGATTTATTTTAGTGAATAAGTTTGTTCAATGAACCGGTTACAAATCAGTTCAACGTTTCATTTAAGGTGTTCCTTTTAACTTTGCAAATATTTGTAGTAAAATAAATTTTAGTAAAATACTTCTTTAGAAGTTAGATAAAGATTGCATCAGAATTTGTGACGTTTATGATACCAACGTCTCGAGCGTTTTACTCCCAAAATACTCATTTACAGACAAGTGATTTACAACCAAACCGGTTCGACCGAATCACTCAAAAGAACCGGTACAGAAAAACGATTTGCTTTGCGAATCAGATCTCAATCGTGCAAGTTACGGAGGTTGCAATAAGAATGAGCGAGCAAGGGGAACTTAAAATCATTTGACCCATATTAAATGTCTAATTTTAACACTGCTGCATGTAGGTTGATGAACAGATTCCTAACAAAGAATTCACTCGTGCTTCCATATATAGGCTACAATCCATCTACAACTAACCTCTTATTGTATAGACTAGCTATAAAATAAGATTGATTTACAGTGTAAAACCAAGGTTCGCTGTCACCCACCGCCCTGTAGTCAATGGCGTGTTTCTCGCTGACAGATTAACAACCAAAGGAGTTAATAGGCTTTTGTTGTATTACATCGTTGTGTGGAATAATTTCAAAATACAACAAGCAGTGTTAAACCATGTCGCGAGAAACTTAAAAGAAATGTAACAAGGATTCTGTCATGCACTATGAACATGCTGTCTGGAATGCAACCATTCATTCCTGCTGTCACACGATTTGAACAGAGAGCACGGAAGCACGTTTCATTTTCATCATACCCTGCTGTCATAACCACGTTGTAGATGACCATATATGCGGTGGCCAGCGTTCCGGGTCCCTTTTTCTTCTTGTTACTCGAATCACCGTGCGTTGTTTTGCTGGTCCCCATGGCAGGTGCCGACATGACCCAGCTATCATTAGAAAGACGGGATCATCCAAATGGTCCAACCTAACTAAAGGCGTGTGGCCTTGCTGACATGTATACTGGGTGCTTGTGGTTTGGGCGCCCCCTGGCAATGAAAAGATTCTAATTGAACTTTTGTTTATTTTACATTTACAGTTTAGTCTCGCCTCGTTCACGGACTTTACAACATGGAAATACTGTCTAGTGTGTAGCTGCTGATATAAAGTAACAGGCATATAAATAACAACACAATACCAAAAACTGAACTGAAAATATTTGCGATAAAATTTGGGTTAAGGTTCGACATATATCAGACACAGCTCTCCCATCCGCTAGATGGCAGTGCAGGACTAGGAACGCACTTCACTTTGAGAGGTATCAACACACATGCCTGTCTGAAAAAAAGATTCTTTTTTTTACAAGCTAAGCTTATAATTATCTATCTATCTATCTATCTATCTATCTATCTATATATATATATATATATATATATATATATATATATATATATATATATATATATATATATATATATATATATCCCTCTTTTGCACATGCACAGTCTGTTATGTATATATATATATATATATATATATATATATATATATATATATATATATATATATATATATATATATATATATATATATATATATATATATAATTGAATCCCCCTAGCTTTCCCCCCTTTTGTTTATATTGTTTTCGTTAAGAAATGTTTATAGCAGAGCCCCTCAAAGTTAGCAATCAAATTTGTAACGCGGTAGTCCCGACGGCAAACTGGAAAATAGACAAAGAGGCTTAAGTGTGCTGAATAAATATATTTTCTGAGAAAACAGATCATCACTAAATTCATTGACAGTCTGTCCGCTAATCTTCAACATGTTTTACACTAAAAAATACATTTGTTATGAACTATGTGTGGAGTTTACTACGATAAAAGTGTTTTAAAAGAAAAGACAAGGATAATATTGCGACAGGCAGCTGTCAGTTTACAGCTCTCCCCATTCATTTGTATGGTATCCACAAACGTTGACTTTCGTAACACGCTAGTTGGCGGTCATGTCTAGAAATTATCCCTTTCGCACATGCGCAGTCTGTTATGTATAGTCTAATTTTGTGTAACTACGTTCATCAGTTAACTATGTGTATCAGAAGAATGACATACAGTTAAATGGCTAGCAAAATAACAAACAGCATGCTGATAAGCAACATAAGCATTCAGTATTAAGAAGATAGCAACACATGTGCCGCAGTAGGGTGTAGATTGTCTTGAACTTTGATGGTGTTGCAACGTGAAGCTTTTACATGTTTCCATTGATCATGGTATAAATATTGGGGGGTGTTGTACTTGCTTGTTTTGCTTATTGGGGGGTTACCTCCCTCCACCCCACCCTGGAATCTATGCCCCTGAGGAATCGAGAATGGGCGGTGAGCGCTCCAAATTGCTGCGAGTTTCGCAGTTTGCGCTCTTTTCCAGTCGAATCCCATAGAACAATCTAAACAAATATGTGTCCCCATTCAAGATATACATCCACTGAGGTGCGGATGCAATCTTTATTTAATTAAAATATAAAATTACATATGAGTGGATTAGAATTCTAAACACGGGGCAGATTAGTTGCCACTAGTCCACCCAGTCAGACTCTAATGCCAGCACTGATTGATGTACTTTTCCACTTACATTTTCTCATGACAGACAGTAGCACAAAAATAGAGATTAAGTTATCAAATGTATTATGTGAAATATTTATTTTAGAGCTCATCAAGAATGACTATTTATAAAAACAGGCCATTTAAAATTATATTTTACTAGCGCTCATTGTTGCTGTGCGATTTCAAACGCCGTGTATAATCTGTAGAATTGTAAAATCTCGCGAGATTAACGAAAGAGGGATCCCTTCTAGGCACGACCATAGTTGACCGTTGCACTCTCTGCTATGGTTAAAAACGGAGGTTCTTATAAAGGTGTAGAAGGTCTCTGTTTATAGCAATACAAATGGTATAATATTGATTTTTATTGAATCAAATCTAAAAAATAAAGGAGATTTTATTAAATAAACATCAATATTTTACATGCCATCAATACATGTTCGTGAACTATACTAAGACTTTATTGAAATTATTTATGTGTGTCATTTTGTATTTCGTTTCCTGGTAAATTACAAGTTCATGTTACAGTATGACGTGTGTTGTTCGGTTATCCCCCTGGCGGTTTTCTCAAAATAATGTCCTTGTTCGTTGAACAAAATACAATGTATTAAATTCCGCCTTCATTCAACTATATATTTATTTATGGTTTAAAAAAATAACTATAAATTAATTAATATTAATACTATAAAACTAATTAATTATATATATATATATATATATATAATTAACAGTTTCGACCAAGGAGTTTCGTCATAGAAAAAAAATAAGCGATTTCCTGCAGGCATCGCGTTGGCGTACTAAGTTTACGGAAGACAGCAACTGGTGGCAGTGTACGCAGTTTCATGGATAAGAGTGGGATATTTTGTCGATCTACGTAGATAACACGCTTGATTTTCAGGATTAATAGATAGGGAAAGGTCACAAAATGCCTTTATTTGGCCAAAACCCATTCGACCAGGATGTGGGTAAGTTTAACAGTGTTGTTTTGATCGAAGTGTTGTGTTGTTGACAGGGCCGATCTAGCGCACAGCACACATATTCACATGATCTTCAGGGATATTTCCTTCTCTGACTGATCCTTATATTTTAGTAGTAGAAAGTCTCTTATAGCACAGGATATAAATACTAAAGGGGTCGGATGGAATCATCAGAACTGTCAGATACAGGATGCTAACATTGTTTTGTTTGGTTTTTTTTTTGTGTCCAAATCTCTCCCTGGGAAAATTTCGGATGTACACTGATTAAACCAGTCAATTTTCCATGCCATCAGTCAAGAAGCTTTGAGCTGTTTGGGGTTAAAGGGCAAAGTTTAGTTTAAGTCTCAAAAAGTAAAATTGTTTTTCATTAAATAAAGTTCCTTTGTTCAAGAATTTTTCAAGATATCATATGGATCAGATAACACAATACAATTTAAGAGTTAGTCAGTGAAATGTCTGCCCAGTTGATCCTGTTGTGTCCTTAATGGAGGGAACAAAATAACCTGTACTAGCAGATTTAATATTTGTTACGCCTGTTTATATTCTCAGCAGAGACTTTGACTCTTGTCTTCCAGTCTTGACTCTGTAATGACACCTTGTTTAGGGGTCTCATTTGAATACTCATTTGCACTTTCAGAGAAAGCAACAAACGAAACCAACACGACAGAGGACTGGGGCCTTATTATGGAAATCTGTGACCGGGTCGGGACAACCCCAAATGGGTGAGATGGAATTCTACATATTTCTGTTATATTTGTTAGAGCGTTCTTTCATTTACATTTGAGAAGTACATTATTTTTAACATGCTTTCAGTGTGTTTATTTTAGGAACTGTCTGTAAATGGTGCTTGCATGCATTATATTGTTACGTTTTGCCTTATACATTCAATCATTTTTGCCATAACTGTTTTTATTTTAATATCAAATAATAATATAATGTTTTTTATCAATAGGTTCGGTTCTTCAGTGGAAATTGTGCTTGCCAATATAAATGTCATGATCATATAATTTCCCTCTGTGTTTCTTCATACTTTTCTTACAGGGCAAAGGATTGTCTCAGGTCAATCATGAAGCGAGTCAACCACAAAGTCCCTCATGTTGCTATGCAAGCGTTAACGGTGAGCTGTTCGATGCTCTAGTTTAGTAAAAAAATTAAGATTCACTGATAAGGCTATTGATTTCAGATTGCATTCTGAAAGATCTCAGCGATCTCATACATGATATTTTTCAGCAGAATTTGTGCATAGCTAATGTTATATTTGGACATTTCTCCAGCACCTTACATTCAAAATAACGATTGCTTCCAAATAATTTTTCCAGAACCTTCCCCCATTTATTATTGGTTGGACAAACAGACGAACACACCCTCAAACTCACTCTATTATTTGTTAAATCAATTGCTATTTCAGGCCACTTAAACCGCAATGTTCTCATAACTTTGCAATGTTTATACTCTTGTGTAAGTCAAAATACAAGTGGATTGCAGGAACTTTCCAAGTTGGCATTGGCGAAAGTATTTTAAAGTCAAAATAATTCTATATTTCACCTTTAAACGCAACTAATATTATCTTTTCTGATGAAGGTTTAATTCTTTGGTGCTGAACGGCACATCATATTCAAAGATTTCCACCTTTGGTCCACAGTGATAATGGAGTAGGATGGTTAAGCTTCTGCTTTTGTTTTTGGATTTTCATACCAAAACAAATTAAAAGTACAGTTATTGAAATGTCCTAAAAAAAAAAAGATTGCACAATCCCTGTTCCTAAGGAACAGGATTTCCACAATCACAGAAACTTGGTAATATTAAGGAATTTTTTTGTTTTCCAGGCCTAGAAATAATGGAAATTTCTATAGGGATTATACAGTACAGTAGTTTTTAGTTAAGCTCTGCTCTAAAATATTGAATCTGCTTTATTGGTCTTTTGTTGAGTAAAACCATATTGACCGAAGCTACAGTATATTATGTTAAATTTGTTAGTAGGGCTGTCACGATTATGAAATTTTGCTGACGATTAATTTTCAAGCAAATAATTGCGATTATGATGATTAATTGTCTCTTTAAGGGCTTCCAAGATTAATTGTCATATAAATTGACCTATTTTTTAAGGTGTGCTTTTTTCTGTGTGTGTTCTTCATAAGAAGTCATTTTTATTTAACTTGGGGGGGGAATATATATATATATATATATATATATATATATATATATATATATATATATATACTCACACATAAATACATACATTAAATAATAAATTAGGGATATATGATTTCCTTTTAAGGCTTTAGAAACTTCAATCAAAATTTTTCTAAATACTTAAAATGAAAAATAAATGTAAATAAATGTTATAAAGTAACACTCTTTTTGGTCAACTTTAGTTTTGGTCAATTTTGCATGTTGTTTTTTGAACTCGTACAGTATTTTATATTATAATTTATTTTAAATAAATATTTTTTTTTATAAATGATAAAAAAAAAAATATATATATATATATATATTATGCAATAGTATAACATTTCTGTGCTAATTTCTGAATTTTCACATATTATTTGAATGCTCTGATTAAACCATAAAACCTTTGAGAATTAGTTTAATGATTTCATCACTCCACAGAGTAAGCGTGCACCTCCTCTGTGCCACTTAGTGTCATTAACGCCCTGTTTATGAACCAGAAATTGCTTGAAAGTGAAACCAGAGAACTTTGTATTCACTATCACAGTTCATGCTTGCTTGTTTGTTTTCGCGGGAGTTTGGCGTGAACCTCTGCTGACAATGCGTGCATCATAGCACTTGAGAACTTCTCCGGATAGGAGCTGGTTGACATTCAAGGGGCGGTTCAGTGACGTTTGGACTCAGAGTTCAACTGAATGACACAGAAACATGCCGTTCATGGCATTTATACAGTATATTCACTTCACATTACCCTTTTTGTGCATTAAAATGTGATTGGAATTAGAATGCCCAATAGCTGAGGTTCTCTCATATAACAGTGGTTAGATCAAATAACCGTGATCAGATGGTTATTTAATAATCTTAAAGGCTTATTTGCTAGTGAATCATTCTTTTGAATGAGTTCTTTTTAACAAACCATCAAGCTGGTTCACAAATCGAACTGAATAATTCATTAGCAAAATATCTGAATCATAATTGAATCAGTCAAATCAAATTGATCAAAGTCAAATTGATCATTGATCAAAAAGTGTTGCAGCCTTGATAGAAAAGATTTGTTTAATGACTGCTGAAATATTTCTATAATGTTCCCATTTAGTTACTAGGTGCCTGCGTCTCAAACAGTGGAAAAATCTTTCATCTAGAAATCTGTTCGCGAGAGTTTGCCAGTGAAGTTCAGGGTGTGTTGAACAAGGTAAGAAGCTTTAACCCTCAATAAGTATTGAGTCAAATCCTTTTTCCAGAATGCAAAGAACAAGCTTGTCTGTTGCCCTTTTTCCTCAGGCTCACCCAAAGGTTAGTGAGAAACTGAAGGCCTTGATGGTGGATTGGGGTGAAATGTTCCAGAAAGACCCACAACTTAGCCTTATCAGTGCCACCATCAAATCCTTCAAAGATGATGGAATGACCTTTCCCGCTCCAAACACCCAGGTATTGTAACAACATACTGTATAATGTTTGAATTTCACTGCAGGAGAATGTGCCGTTCTGTTAGCTGTCCTAAAACACTGATGCAGATGAAAAAATAGCAGACTGTGGTTTTTGGCCTAGATAAATGACCCTGTCACTTGGTTGAGTTTTCACAAGTCACATTTGTATAGTTCATCAGTTTTCTGTGATGGAATGTCACAAATATGATGACAGATGTGTTGGTGCCTGTTTGTTGCCTTGCTTGTCTTCCATGTAGGTCATTGCAATCCAGGGCTGTTTCTAATATAATACCATAATATACTACCTTAAGTACAGGTATATAATCATGTACTTATTGCATGTTTTTACATATATATTTTTGCCTAGTGTACACCATCATTAATAAGATATTTTGTATTGCATAGTGCAGCTGATGAGATCTGACCACATTTATAGTTTATCACTGTTGATCACGGTTGGCCACTGTTTATCACATGAAATCTACTTATTTAGGTTAGAGGCCTATAAAGCAGTCACGTGTGTCTGGAAGGCTAAAGCATGTGGTCAAACTTGAGACAAGAGAACCAAGAGCCTAGAATGGAATTTCCTGTCACATATTTGCTGTTTCACCCTCTTGGCCCCATAAGAAATCGATTCATCTTTGTTCTCTTCCTCCTCTCCCTGAATTGTGGTGTAAGACTTGGGCTGGGTATTGAAACAGATTTCACGATTTAATTCAATTTCGATTCACAAGATCTCGGTTCCTATTTTGATTAGATTCAATATCGATTCATATGGGTATATTTCAGTTATATGTCCCTTTTGCTTTCATATACATTAAATGATCTCCCAGCTAATGTTGCTAATTATATAGAGGAACTTTTAATTTGGTACATTAGGACAATTTTAATATAAGAAATAAAGTATATTTTATTGCTTTTTCATAATTTTGGTCACATTTTGGCTTTTTAAATAATTAACAAATTAATGTAATATTTGTTACATATTTATTGTTAAATTGGGTATTGATACAGGTTTCCTGATTCAATTCGATTTCGATTCACGAGCTCTCAATTCGATTAGATTTATATGGGTTTATTTCAGTTATAAGTCCCTTTTGCTTACATATAAAAGCTAATGTTGTTAATTATACAAGGGACCTTTTAACTAGGTACATTAGGATAATATACATTTTACTAATTATATTTTATTGCTTTTTCTTCATTTTGGTCACATTTTGGCTTTTTTAAAAATGAAAAATAAATGTATTCGAATAATAAATGACATATTTATTGTTAAATTGCATAATTTATACTATTTGCAAGTATTTACACTGATTTGACACGTGCTAAAACCAATAATGTCTCTTTAACAAAAAAAGCAGCATTTCTGTAAACAGCTCCTTTAAATGAGTGTATGTGAACTAAAGAGGAGTCGAATGGCTTTACCTCATTTGATTACATTTAAATGTTTTTTGTTGTTTTTTTATCAACAATTGACTGTAAAGGACTGAAACGGTATTAAAAGAAACCGTATTCAATGACAAATGGGTTGCGTGCATCTCGTCTTGGACACACATTACACGGAACAACTTTTACTCTTAATGCGCTGTGAAAGGATCTCGCTGTTTAACACTTCACGACTAAACTACACAATTACTGGTGGGAGAAATGTAAACATTTACCAGCCACTTGCCAAATATATTCACTTTAGTCACATAGCGCAAAATTTGGTTGCAAATGTGAGCGATTTCCTCTCATTATAGTAGAGGGTTGCGCATTAAGAGAAAAGAAAGATTGTTTTTAGGATTTAAGAATCAATATCGAGATTGTTCAAATGAAGATCATGATTAATCAGAAAATATGTGAGGCCATTATGTTTGACTACATGACAAGTGAATTTTAACTTGTGGCTGTAAACGAGTCCTGCCTTAAACCAACTGTGTAAATTAGGTCAGAAAACATTTTTTCCGTCACTCTAAGGTTGTCATAAATAGACTGTCATGTCTAAAACTCACTTATGTAAATGGTTCAACGAAAGTGAGTCAGTAGTTCACCTTATCTAATCTTGTGACTGTTTTTACTGCTGTTTCTCCTTTGACATTGCCATTCATACTGGTACAGATGGCATTTTAGTCCTGTATTTACATAGCTTTTGCAGTGCAATAAAAAGAAAAACATGGGTTTTTTTAAGGTGGCAATTAATAAATTGCATTGAAGATATCGAGACCAGGGCTGATCTTGTGTTCCCATTGATCTGTTTTGCTTGCAGAGCTCCACCACAAAGCCCAACGGCACTCCTGCCACTAGCAGACCAGCTGATGATGATGATCTGGCCAAAGGTAATAAAGGATATTCACATTAAAATGCTTTTGAAGTTTTGAATTCCATATGTTTTGGCTTCCGCACTACCTCTCCCATACATCAATTCGTCACTCTCTGCAGACTTAAAGATGCACCGATACCAGTTTTTCTGAACCAATCCGATTCCAATACCTGATCTCTCGATACAGGATATCAGTCCACTTTTCAATTACACAGTACATTTTTGGAACCTAATCAGTGTAAATATTATTGTAAATTGTAAATAATAATACAAATTATTATTATTATTATTATTATTATTTTAATTAATTATTAAATAATCAATTAAAATAAATAATTATTATTGTTTATTAAACAACAATAATAATACATTTCAGTTGTGATTTCTGAACTTTAAAACCCTTGAGCTTTTATTTTGACAGAGCACTACAGAAAGACTTTTAAGTGTTTGATTATAGGCTAGTTCAAAGTAGTTGAATTCTGTGCTCTTTAAACATCTGGTGACATGCTCAGCCGGTACATTATCAATGCATGTTATAAGCCAGGGGTGTAAAGTAATTGAGTCAAATTATAGTATTTTTTTTGGGGGGGGGGATTTGTACTTTACTCAAGTGCAGTTTCAACATAATACTTGTACTTTTACTTCATTACATTTCCAACGATTTGTACTTTTTGTACTTTTTACTCGAAACTTGAAAAGTACTCATTACATTTTTGCTAAACATTTTCTTTCATCATACTGAACTGAAGCCACCTTTTCACTGCAACCGAAAAATTACAGATGATAGACTGGAGGTCAGTCAATACAAATTAAAAAATTATCATTCTTGTTGCAAATATGTATGTATGTATGTATGTATGTATGTATGTATGTATGCGTATGTGTAACAAAAGGCTTTTGTAATTAAATGCGTACATATCATTTATTTCTACCCATATTTAAATCATATCTATGAATTTCTACTCCCTATTTGCTGAATTATTATTGTTGCTTTGTTGCTAGGCTCAACAGAAAGGTTTAGTAGCAAACTTCCAAAAACAATTCACAAAATCAGCAACATTAGACTACCAACTTTCTTCAAAGCTTATTTAGATTTTATTTTATTTGTATTTTTTTTTAAATCTTTCTCTACGTCTCAAGGGGCTGGGTGCTCTGACATTGCAATTCGTGAGTTCCTTCTCCCATGCAATGAAGATTGAGTGACTGTGCCAGTATTTTTGCTAAATAAAATTCTGTGGTTCATTACACGTCTCAGGGCTGTTCCGAAGTGAAATGCCCACTGTGTGGCTCTAAAAGCGAGTGAAATGTTCTCCCAAACAAATGAGGTTTCTAAGGTTAATGAATATATCAAGATTTGAATTAACAAATCCTACCTCCCTACCCTAAACTTTAAACCTATGCCTAATCAATAGTGTCATAAAAAGCAAATCTAAGATGAAAAACACAATTTCTGAAGCAACCATGTCATTTTGTGGTGCTTCTATGACACTTTTGGCTCATTTGTCGACTCGCATGCTCTTCAGGATTTGTACCTTGGTCCTTTACATCACAACTGCAATGCTCTATCAGTTGAGCTACTGCACAATTGAAACAATTAAACAAGCTTTTAAATGTAGTTGTTATTTAATGCAAATGTTAAAATGAGTCATGTCCTATAGTAAAAAAAAATGTATTTCAAAAGATAGCATTGTGTGAAGAACAGAGCGAAAAGTAAGTGTTTATGATCTGACCAGTGTTGCTTGTGATTTGAGTGAAAGGGGATAAATGTAATTGTTGTTTTAATGCCTCTAGTGTTCATTCCACCAGGAAATCGCAGTGTTTTGTACAACAGGCCACATAAAATTAATTTAGCAAAAATGTACTTAATGTAACCATGATTTAATGACCAGGTTGCGAATACCACTGGGGGAGAAATATGACAGTCATCAGAGACAGTAAAAAGGTGATTTAACAAACCAATTGTATTTAACAACTATCCTCTTTCACACAGTCTCCTCTCATTTGGATCAGGCTCGTCGGACCGATACCCGATCCCATTAAACATTTTCTGTCTGATTGAGGTCAGGACTTTCTGATGGCCACTTCAATACCCTGACTTTGTTGTCCTTAAGCCATTTTGCGACAACTTTTCTTCCTCATGATATCATCTATTTTGTAAAGTGCACCAGTCCCTCCTGCAGTAAAGCACCCCCACAACATGATGCTGCCACCCCCATGCTTCACGGCTGGGATGGTGTTCTTCGACTTGCAAGCCTCACTCTTTTTCCTCCAAACATAACAATGGTCATTATGGCCAAACAATTACATTTTTGTTTCGTTAGACCAGAGGACATTTCTCCAAAAAATAAGATCTTTGTCCCCATGTGCACTTGCAAACTGAAGTGTTATACTTTTTTATAGTGGTTTTGTTGTGGCTTCTTCTCTGCTGATCAGTCTTTCAGGTTATGTCGATATAAGACTCGTTGTACTGTGGATATAGATACTTGTCTACCTTTTTCCTCCAGCATCTTCACAAGGTCCTTTACTGTTGTTCTGGGATTGATTTGTACTTTTTGCACCAAACTATGTTCATCTCTTGGAGATATCTCCTTCCTGAGCAGTATGGTGGCTGCGTGGTCCCATGGTGTTTATACTTGCATACTATTGTTTGTACAGATGAACGTGGTACCTTCATGCATTTGGAAATTGCTCCCAAGGATGAAACAGACTTGTAGAGTTCCAAAAAAAAATTCTGAGGTCTTGACTGATTTCTTTAGATTTTTCCTATGATGTCAAGCATTGATGAGGCACTAACTCATGAATTTGAACGTAGGCCTTAAAATACATTTACAGGTACACTTCCAGTTGACTCCAATTAGCCTATCAGAAGCTAATTGCCTAAAGGCTTGACATAATTTTTCAAGCCGTTTAAAGGCACAGTCTGTCTGTAAACAATTGTTGGTAAAATTACTCATGTTATGCACAAAGTAGATGTCCTAAACAACTTGCCAAAACTATAGTTTGCTAATATGAAAGCTGTGGAGTGATTTAATGACTTAAACCTAAGTTTATGTAAACTTTTGACAAAAAAAAAAACAAACACTTGCACACAAGTAGTACACGTTCAAATATGTGTGGACGCACGGTAAGTGAATAAGACCAAATTATATTTCTGTCTTGCTTTGTGCAGCCATTGAGCTGTCCTTACAGGAGCAGAAGCAGCAGGTGGAGACACGACCCCTCACAATGATCGCTGATCCACCCTACAACACCAATGAAGTGAAAGAGTCCCGCAAGGTACGCGCCCTCTACGATTTTGAGGCGGCTGAAGATAATGAGCTCACCTTTAAGGCTGGAGAGCTTGTGCTGCTCCTGGATGACAGGTAAACTCCTCATTTAATATTATTATATTATAATTAGATTGTTTGGGGAAATTTATTTAAATTAATGAAATGTTTATTTTTAAAGGCAAAATTAGTTGTTAAACAAAATGGGTTTTTCTTTGGCTGAAGCAATACCTAGAGAGTAGGTATGTGCATGAATAGTCAGCTTTGACATTCGGCTAACCACTCAACACACTTCGAATACCAATATCACTGTTCAGTTATCCTACACATGCAATAGAGGTATTCAACCCCACCCGAACTTGATGAATTCTGACAAACTGTCTGGTTTGGGCCAGTTTTTCCAGTATAGAGTGACTTAGGGGCTGTTCAAACATGCTTTTATGTACTGTTAACACGCGCGCGACCTGGACGGGCGTCTTTTTGTTAAAAAGTTAAAAATAACTTTTTTATAAAGGCATCATGAAACACCTGTGTTGTTTCATTTGTTGTGCTGTGTTGCTTTCTGAAAAAGTTAGTTGCAGAGATGACTTTATGTGACTGTTAAACATGATTCCATGTTGTTTTTTAACAAGGAAAGTTTCTGCGTTTTGTAAACCGTAAGACAAGTGTTTTTCCTTTTGCTCTAATGTGCATATTTATGTACAATAGTTAGATAAGTTCAGTGCCATTGATTTTAAACCATTGATAAAATCAAAGCACCCCAAAGAGGCTATTTAACCACAGCGGTGGGACTCATGACAGTACTTGCGTTTACTGCCTCACGGAAATGTTAGCCCACCCAGGCAGGGCACATATACTACATGCAGTGACAATTTTATTAATATTTTTTAAGTTTAATGTGAGATTTAATCAATTGAAGATCAGTGTATTTTGCTATTTAGGCTCATAGCTCACTGTGCAGTTTATTTGCTGCTATTTGAGTGTTTGAGGAAATCCATTGCAAAAAAACATTCTTTATTCCGGTGTCCCGACAAAAAAAAACGATTATCCTTTCACGAAACCTTGCGGTTAACCAAATGTTAAAAACCATAATCGCGGGGGCCTGGGTAGCTCAACAAGTAAAGACGCTGACTACCACTCAACAAGCCACTTGATATGATTCACCAATTTTCATCAATACTGTATGTATTGACTATCTCAGATGTGGAAGCAACTGAGATCTGCCCTCCACCTTGATCGAGGCGAGTCACTCCGCCACCATGAGGACTTGGAGCGCATTAGGAATTGGGCATGCCAAATTGGGGAGAAAAAAAACAGTAATGTGTACAAAAAAAAAAAACAATATCTAGAATGCAGGGTGGGAGAAATTAAAAAAAAAAAAAAAAAAACGCATATGCATAAAATTTTTAGTCTAAATATTTGGAAAATCTAAAAATATCTGATGCAGAAAATCTGACCATTGTTGTCATAGATTTAAAGGAATGTTTCAATGTCAATCGACAGCATTTGTGGCATTATGTTGATTACCACAAAAAAAAAATTATTTGGTTAAAGAAATAACAAAATTAATTGTGAGGCTCTTACAATGGAAATGAATGGGGCCAGTTTTTGTCAGGTTTAAAGGCAGAAATATTAAGTTAAGTATAATTTTATAAATCTGTTAAAACTTGTGTAGTTTTTAGCTATAAAGTTGTTTAAATCGTAATTTTTACAGTCGTTTTAGGATCTAAGCGTTTGGAAAGGACTTTTTAAAATTGGATTACAGAAAAGGTTAGTAAGCAGTTTTATTACACTAAATCTTGTTGACACATTGTTTAATGTTATGCGTTTGAAACAGTGAGTATTTTAACATTTTAACATTTACAGATTGGCTCCATTCACTTCGATTGGAAATGCCTCTCTGTAACCCAGATATTTTTATTTATTTTTTTTGTCGAAGGAGAGACAAGTATAAATATTTTTTCTTTTTTTTGGTAATCAACATAATGCTACAAGTGCTGTCGACTGAGCTTCATTTGTATTAAACGTGGAATATTCCTTTAAGAAATCACACTAGGTGAAATGACCACTTTTTATAATTGGTCAGTCGAGTACATCAGGTGATGCTGATAATGTCAAATTGTTTAACTGTTGTCTGATTAATCAGCTTGGCCAATGTACCAGGTCTGTTACTAATATATACACAAAAATGTACAAAAATTATTTGAAACCGATCATTTGCATATCTTATTGACAAATCTAGAATTTTGGAATTGACAAAAGGGTAAACCAACTCTTACATTTAATCGAACAACTGGTCATTGTTACCATATCAGCTGGTTAGTTGGCCTGGCCATTATATCGATGTGTCACTGCTATATATAGTAGGGGATGTGTGAGACTAGGCGAAACGGTATCAGTGCTGCTAGTCGATACTGGAATTACTAGCCGGTTATTATGCTTCCCCATTAAACCGTTCAACATTTTTACACATTTATGTTTTGCTTTATATTTTTACAAAGGATGCACTTAATTTGCTATGTTTTGTTAATGTTACGTTTTAATATAATTTAATTTAGGATATCTGTAGTAGATGTATACAAAGTTTCATTTCACCTCAGTCTGCCCACGCTTCCATCTCTTATTCATGGTGCACGCAGTTAAATATCCTCTTTTTTTTTTAAATCTGTGCAAGTCATTTTCCATTTTTTAAGTGCAGGATTGTCTCCTCCACCTCCGAAAGTCCGTCTTTCACCCTACCATGTTGACGTTAATTTTGCTCATCAAAAATGTACTGTATGCTCCAAGTATCCAAAAATTTTTTTTACTTTAGGCTAGGTATGCCAATTATTATTTCTATATTTATATATTTTTTACCCTGCTGATCAAGAGGGCTATTTTTAACAATGTTCCGACCGCTTAACTGGTTAAACTGTCTTTTATTCTGTGTGCATGTCACATTAAGAAATTACATTAGGTTTATTGTACCTTTCTCAAAGGCCTATTTTTTTCCTGTCCTAGCTTTTATGTTTTTACATCGTATCTGTTGTTGGTTAGTGGCCTTTACCCAGGGTTTCCGCGGGTCTTAAAAATCTTAATTTGCACTTCTGCAAAATAAGGCCTTAAAAAGGTATTAAATCAGAGCAACAAGTCTTTAATTCATAAGATCATGGCATTAAATGTTGTATGAGAGAAGTCCTGTTTTGAAGAGGTGTGACGCAGTGTCCCGACAATTCTCTAAACATTGTACTTGCGTCCTGGTTTAATCTGGTAGGCTCACTGATTTCTTTTCTACTTTTGATGTACTCATTTTCCTTCTCGCTATTGTCTTTGGTATTGTTTGCAGAGAATGAAGCCATTTCGAAGCGTTGCACGTTTATTTGATGCAAATTCTGCAAATCTGCTGAAATGTATCTGGATACCATGGCAATGACTTCATACGCTTGGCGCACACTCTTTGTCATCCTGTCAGTCAGCACAAGTAGAAATACACCAATAAAAAAACATTTTTCAACAACGAGCTGAAAGAAGCCGATCTATTTCTTCGTGCAGCACGTGAATATGTATTGCACTTTTTTTTTATAGTACAAGCACTTATATGTTATGGGGGTTGTATTTTGAAATTTTGGTTACAATGTAGTGAATTTTGTGTTGAAATATGTACCTAACATGACAAGTCATTTCATAATTACACTTGCAATATGACATTATATGTATTGAATAGGCTACATGGAATTTGTACTTTAAAAAAAAAAAGCTAAAATGTGGATAAATCGTGAAAAAACTCAATCTAAAATAAAATATACATTTTCACAAACTATATAGCCTATACAGTTAAGTGCAGAAGTTTGCATAACCCTTTTGTTTTTATAAGTTTCCACACCCCTTTCAGAATGTATACAAATAGTCTATAAGAGAATATATTTATTACTACATATTTTGTGCTACATAACACAAAATGTACTCTTATTTACACAAATCATCCTGTTCAAATGTTTGCACCCCTCAGTTCTTCTTATGTTGGCTTCTTGAGCATCAATAATTGTTTGCACCTTTTGTAATAGTTGTGTATTAGTCCCTCAATTGTCAAAATTTGGACCTCATATATAGCCACTGTTGGGAAGAACTCAAATGTGCAGAAGATGCTGCAAAACCAAATAGTTTTACAGTAGTTGGGATTTTTTCTTAAGAAAAGTGGACATCTTCACTGCTCGGGACAAAGCAAGGACTCATGAACAATTATTGCACAAACAGTCATTGATCATCGAGAAAGCAGCACACCATATTAAAAACCAAGGGAACGTAAACTTCTTAACAGGATCATGTGTGTAAATTCAGTTACTATTTTGTCGTGTGGAATATATGTGAGGATGTGTTATGTCAAATAGCTTCGGGGCAGAACTACAAAGCAGTTTTTATTGCATTTTGTTTTTATTTCACATGCACGCATTGATTCTTTAAATTTTCTTTAGTTTTTTAAAAAGGTCTTAAAAAGTCTTTAAATGTAGCTTCATAAAACCTGCAGAAACCCTGTTTACTGAACAGCTGTCATAATAGATAATAGGCTCTTGCACGTCATGAAAAATGTGCAACTTTTCAGCACATTTTGTCTCGCAGATTTGGCTAACATGTTAATTATTTCCAGCAATGTCCTGACTGTTTTAATGTTAAGCAACTTCTACTTGGTGAATTCCGTTAAGAAATTAACGGGTTAAAGGGTTGCGCTGTTGGTCCTGCACTTTTCATACAATTATTTTCAATAAATATGCCTGTGTTCTCTACCGTTGATTTTTTTGAATGCGTTTCATATTCTATATTTGATGTACAATGATTGTAAAACAAGGTAAGCACGTCACAGATAAATGCCCCTTTTCAGTAGAGTTTAGTGTTGTTGGAATAGATTAAGTACTTTAAATAGGTCACATAAACACAATGTTTTTGTCTGTTTTCTGAGGGTTTCTTAGACTATTCAACGACTATCCAAAATTTACGTTTATCAGTGAAATTATTCATTCCGCACATTCCTAATATATAGAAGTATTATATAACTAAACACCCCTTGCTTTAAATATTACTCATCAACGTTTTTAAATCACATGTTTACTATGACTAAGTGATGTTTCTGTTATCCAACAGTGATCCAAACTGGTGGAAAGGAGAGAACCATCGAGGAGTTGGGCTTTTCCCATCAAACTTTGTCACCACCAACCTCAATGCTGAACCGGAGCCTGGTAATACACTTTCTAGCATAGCCTCTTCTACAGGAACAAAAAAATTCTACTGAAATTGTACATGCAGATCTCCTGAATTCTCTTTCTTGTAGAAATGTATGTGGAGAAGACAACAGTTCCTGAGGAGCCCAGCTTTGAAGTCAAAGCTGAACCTGAGCCCGTCTATATAGATGAAGTGAGTGTCTGAAAGTAGTGTGGCAAACGGGCTCATAGAAAACATAAAACAAAGGCTTTTTTCTTTGTATCTCATGTGGATTGTTGTCTTCAATCTCTACAGGAGAAGATGGACAGAACTCTGTACCTGCTTCAGAACACAGACCCTGCAGATGCTTCACCTGATGGCCCAGAATTGGTCACATTAGAAGGTACTGGGAAGACCCTTCTTTAGCTCAGTGAGCCATGTCTTCTCAGAAGCATGCAGTTGCATTTATTTGACATGCAATCAGAAGGTTGTAGGTGCAAGCCCTATAAGGAACAAGCCATCACTCTTGGGTCCTTCATCAAGAAACTTAATGAAAATGAAAAGCTGTCATTTGCTCATACTCAGTTGTTCCAAACCTCCTGTGGAACACAAAAGAAGATGCTGGTCAGTGTTTTAGTCTCATTCACCATTCACTGCATACAATGAAAGTAAATGATGACTGAGGGAGTCATTCTGGTTAACATCTCCATTTGTGTTCTATGAAAGAAAGTCATACAGGTTTGGAACAACACAAGGGTGTGTAAATGACAGAATTTGCATTGTGTTGTTTTTTTGATAGAGCTATCCCTTAAACCCCTTAAGAGAGATTGTCTTTGAATAAGTCAAAAATGTATATTATTTTTTTTTCCAGATGCTTGTGAAAAGATGAACCCAATGATTGACGAGAAACTGCAAGAGATTGACAGGTTTGTTGAAATCCTGTTGTGAAACATCACACTTACACAAAAAACTCCCTGCGTTCTCAGTCTTTGTATTTCCTCCCACACTCTTGCAGGAAGCATTCAGAGTTATCAGAGCTGAATGTGAAGTTGTTGGAAGCTCTGGAACTGTATAACCAGTTAATGAATGAGGCTCCAATGTACGCGCCATACTCTAAAATGCAGTCCCTCCAAGGCACTTACCCAGCAGCCCCTCCACCTCTCAATATGCAGGTTAGCCATTTACGTTCAATAAAGAATAAAGTGAAAGTACCATAAAAATGTCATTAGAAAATTTGCTTCTATGTGTTTTGCCTTGCAATGTTCTTGGCTGACTCCTGCTCTGACAGGTGGGCCAGCATGGCAGCACTTAAGCACAATGCTTTCCATAATTATTTTTAGATGAGTTAATTTACTGTTTTTCTTACTCGTTCTCTCAGGGTTATCAGCCACCCGGATCCTACATGTCCTCTGGTCTTCCACAGGGCTATAGTCTAAGTGTGGACCAAGCTGGATCTCTCTCTTCCATGCCTCCTACAGTCAGTTCAGCTGCCACCAGCCATCAGCCTTCCTACATCAGGTAATCAACCACTCAAAGGTGTTAGTAACTCTCTTAAGAAACTTTTACCAAACATCCCTTTTTGTTGATCGATAAATTTGTGAAAACTTTCTGAGACCGGTTTTGTGAAACTAGAGCTCATGTATCTTGTAGAGCATGGCAGTTAGAAGGCTAAAGTCATGGGTTCAATTCCTAGACAACACTCATACTAAAAAAAATGAATACGTTGAATGCACTATAAGTTGCTTTGAAAGTATCTAATGCTTTTGCACAAGAGCTTTTGTTGCTAATGCGAGTCGGTTTGATGTTAGAGTTTGGCTTGTTTCTTTAGTATGAAAGCGGTTATGGTGTAATGCATTTCTCATACAGTACCTTTCTGTCTCTGAATTAATGTTCTTCACAGAGCAGCCCACATTTCTTGCATCTCTAGCAATGCATCCAGGGTATAATGCCGTTCTTTGCGTAGGATATTTTTTGGTAAATCTAAAGGGACAAATACTTGAATAACACATGAAATTAGTTTCATCTTTTGCTCCTGTGCTCATTATCAAGCTACAATTGTATACCGCTGCTGCTAGTACTAATGATTTAGGTTGGGAACTGAGAACCGGTTCTTATTCAGAACTGGTAAAAAAAAAATATATTATTGGAATCGAATGATATTCATTAAATACATTTTTCATAAAAAATATACTGTCTGCTCCAAGTATCCAAAAAATAACTACTTTAGGCTAATACGAATTACACTTATGAACAGATTCTTTGGAATGTACAGCATAAAACATGCTGCATGACCAGTGCAGTCCGATTCCTTATCGAATGACTCTTATGAATCGGTTCTTTTGCATCTAGACCTAAAAACAAACAGCACTACTTCCCGAACGAATGACTCCAATTAGCTGGATCTTTGTTGCGAATCAAGAACTTTGTGAACCGCAAATCATTCATATCGCAAAGTCAGACTCAAAATGAACGAAGAATTGTTACTGTGTTACGAGGCTTGTGAGACTTAAATCTGAATAATTACTGTATCGTTGTTGTCCTAAAAAGTCCTGTATAAACACATTTTGCACGAATCTGTTCTGTTGAAACATGACATGGTCATTTTGTAACAGGCTGCTAAGGGCAGTAAAACCAGTGAGAATTGTATTTTTATTTACTAATATTTCTTCTTCAAAACTACTACAAGAACCGTAATGGAACCTTTAACCTTAAAGTTTCTTAAGATTCCCATTCTTGCTCACTGTGGTACTCATACACAAAATATAATACAGTAATATACACAATGAACATTATATAAGATATTATAAAAAAGATCTGATAAAATTTTGTTGAAAGCATCCACTAAAAACCTTTGAGTAAAAGGGGTGGCTGTGGCTCAGGTGGTAGAGCAGGTTGGCCAATAATCGCAGGGTTGGCGGTTCGATTTCTGGCCCACAAGACTTCACATGCCGAAGTGTCCTTGGGCAAGACACTGAACCCCAAGTTGCTCCCAATGTCAGACTAGCACCTTGGTGGCAGCTCTGCCATCATTGGTGTATGAGTGAGTGTGTGTGAATGAGTCACAGTGTAAAGTGCTTTGAATACTGCTAAGGTTATAAAAAGCACTTTATAAGTGCAGACCATTTACCATTTAAAAACATTGCCTAGTGGCATTAAAAGTAGGACATTCCAGTAAAATGTATTTTTATAGACAGTGGTGTCTGACAAAAACCACATGTTGGTGGCACTTCCCCTTTCAATAAAAACGTATGAGTAATTCTGGAATGACCAATGCGGCATCTTGTGTAAACAGTCTGTGATGTCTACACTCAAAAGGAAAACTTGTGAAAGATCTTTCATTGGTCCAGTTCAGACTTAAAAGTACAATGTAAAAAGAGATCTGCACGAGGAAGGAGTAGATTCAAAGTCTTGTTTGCACCAAACAATCGAACCAAATGTAAAATCGGACTTAAAGGTGCATTCAGTAAAATTTCTATTTCGCTGAAAACTAGTGGAGTAGATGGCATCATTTTAAATCATTTAAAAAAATACTATGAATAACTTTCTGTTTAAAAGTATTTCAATTAGCAAAAAAATCTCTGAATGCACCTTTTATGTAACTCTGGTTTATTTTTATCTGGCAGTGGCCATATGAATGCACAGTACATGAACCAAGCACCTGGAGGCCCCACCCCTTATCCACCACAGATGGGTGTGGCTATGGACATGTCTGCCTATCAAAACACGAATCCTGGTCTGCCTCCAAACTCATATCAAATGACAACCCCAGCCCAACCTGTCCTTCAACAGCAACAAGCAGCCTTCTACCAGCAACCCCTTCTGTAAGGCTGTGTGAAAGATCCAACACTACAGCTGTGAATTTCTCTACAGATGCAAATTCCAAACAGTGAAATGACATGGAGAGTGTTTTCCTCTCTCCTCTATATTGATGACAAGTGGTATGCAGAGGTTTTACATTTGCTGTCAATTATCTTTGCAGGACAGAGATGTAATCCACTTGAAAGGAAGCAAGCAAGCACACCTCTCCCAGTTATTAACCCGATGAAGTAGTTTTGAGGAATGTTTTTGGAATGCATCACACTAACCCATTACATAATTTTTGTCGTCTCCTAATAATCACCAGCATATTCTTGATATTTCTGATTCTGAAATTGATACAGATGGTAAAATGCAAATGAGAGATTTAATTTGTAATGGAAACAGGCATTACAGAGAGGAAATTATAATTCCATGGATCACCAAATCTGCAATGAATTTATGTGCCAAGACTCGGAGCACTTGTAGAAATTCCTGCAATCAGAGTGGCAGAAATATGGGACCGATTTAGGGGGCAGCATTAAACTGCAGTTTGAAGCCATTGCCATTGGCTAGAGACTCAAGTAATGTTCTTAAATTCCTTCGCAGGCTTTGCTTTTGATTTCTATGAACCGAAAGTCATCACAGATGCAATTCATTTATGGTCCATCCATATGTTTCACTGTATAATGATATTTGTAATATGCAAGTACCGCTTGTGTTTGCATTGTGGGAGTTTGCAGTTGTTTGATTTAATGTAAGCTACAATATCATTTTGATCTGGTCTATGATTGATTTCCTCAGCTTGAAATGATGAATTTGTATTTGTTTACTTCTTATGTATGTGGGGAAAAAATACTTTTATGACAACCTCTAACTAAAATTGATAATCCCTTTAAAATATAGACAAAATTTCACATTCTCGTAAAGGTGGAATTATGTAGTAAAGTATAGATGAGAATTGTCTTTGTTATTTTCTTAAACTGCTTGATTAAAGATGTAGTAAATTAGATGTTAAATATCTGGCTTTGTCTGTATTGCACCTTAACTTTATAAACATTTATTTACCACCAGATGCCTTGTTCTTTCGAGAGACTGATTAAAAGTAGAGACCAATTCTAACGACTTAATTTCAGAAGATGCTATATGTTTGTAAACCTATATGTTATGAGAGATTTAGAGGGAAATCTGTACTGTACTGTCAAATTCCTTTTGTAAACACAGTGAACTCTTATAGTCTTCAGATAATAAAAACTACCGTGTTTAAAGGTTTCTTTTCTGTATTGGAGACTTTCCAACATATTCAAAAAAATGATCTTTTTGAAACTGGCATGAGCTGTGCATTCGCTAAAACTGATGTAATTGTTCTTGTAAAGATGCAGGCTGTTATTAAGCTATTTTTAAATCTTATGCACTGAAATTGTACACTGGATCAACATATTCTAGTTGTTTAGGGCATGATTTGACACTATTTTTATTCAGTTATGCACAGCCAATATCCTGCTGATTATCAACCTCACATGTGCATCCTCTCAGAATCTGATGAACAGGCAGCCACTGCTGTGAATGATGCAGATTTTAATTGAGAGGTGTACTTGGATGCAGCACACTGCAGCTAAATATGTCCTTCGCTAATTCTCCAGACTTTATTCTAAATTCTTATTAAATTGACTAAAACTCATAGTATTACCATCAGAATTATTACTTAATTACATGGGTCACACTTTGCATTATTGTTCATTTTACAGTGTAATTAAAATGTATTGAGTGGCAGAAGAGAGTTACTACAGATGCAAGTCATGGATTGGATAGTACAATTAAACAATTTTAACTTCCACTTTCAAACTCAAAACATCCATTTGAATTTCCAGAGGAATTTATAAACGGATGATATTTTTGTTGTTGTTGCTTTGATATCACGTTTGCCTATTACATTTGCACTGATTTTGTTCTAAAAGTGGCATTTAGTAAACATATAGTAAACAATTTATTTAAAAAGTGTTGCAAACTAATAATATACAGTAAAAATAGTAAATATAGTCTATTGTAAATATTTTTTAAATAAACAATGTTCTGTTCCCTCTTGCCACTTAATAGTTGGGTTTATTAAAAGGAAAATAAATGTTTTGATTTTTTTCAGAGGGCTTTTGAAATAACATGCAAATGTGTGCATCTCTGCTGATCAAAGTTTAAATGGTGAAGTCAAAAAACAGCTTCATGTTGCATACAACTTGTAATTTTCATTTGGTTAAATGGGGATACAACCATTTGTGGAGTGTCTCCCATTTGTGTTGAGCTGTTTGTAAATACACTTTGCCTTTATTGTATAGTGATTAATTAATTAATGTTCTATGTAAGTAACATGAACACTGCAGTGTGTGTGATATCGTAATATCTGATGCTGACCTCTGATCAGCAGTTTAAGATGCTGCACTAGTGGTGAGCACGCTACACTGCATCCGCACGCGACAGCTGCACACACACTGCATCAGTACCAGCGCAGCTCAGCGCGAGCGCACATAACAGTACCCGCGTCTTCGGACCGTGGACTTCACCGCGAAACTGGAGCAAACCGTTCAATATCTTCCGTCGAGCCAGTGGACCGGGACCGAAAGGCAACCACCACCCTGGACTGATGAACTTGCGGAAATGTCCCGGCACATCTACACCCGACACGGGATAGGCGAAGGTGTGCAGAAGCAGATGTTTCAGGTAGGGAGGCGATCGAACAGGTTTTATCGACTTTATTTTTTATTTTTTTATTATTTATTTATTTATTTATTATTATTATTATTATATAGTTATAAAATAGTTTATATTGACTATATATGGTTATAAAAAAAAGACTAAAAAGAACGTTAGTAGTTCTAACTCCTAAAAAGAATTGGGCTTAGGTTGTGTCTTTCTTTGCTTGATGCAGGCCTATTTGCCTCCTCTGAAACACAGTAACATGTTTTCCACGACCACGGGATACGTCTTCCGACATGGTTGTTTAAGAAATGAGAAGCTACACAACTGCATCAGTTAGGGTTAAAATAATTGTTGCCAGCTGAAACATATTAATCACTGCAATAATGCTTATTTAAATCCAAATGGCGACTTTTTTTAAAAAAATGTTATTTATTTTTTGGCCAGGCAGTGTAGATTTGTCATAATGCTTTGATGTTAAAAAAAGTAGTGTACTATATTGTATCTGATGGCAATATGGTACTTTGATTCATAATATAGTGCTGAAAGATTATATATTCATACACCATGGTATTTATAAGCTGCTTACTTATGGTATTCCCATGGTACATTTCGCTCACTGGATGAGTGTGTGTTTTTTTTTTTTTTTTTTAATGCTGGGCAGAATGTTCCCTTGTCCATTTTTTAGCATTTTTTATTATTATTTCACACTAAGCAAGACTTATCATGGCTTAAAGCTATGTGCTAATGTACTAATGATGCTAATGATCAATGGTTGTCAGTTTGATCCATTGGTCTTTAATTATGCTGCTAAATAATTAATGTTCTCATTGATTTCCCTGTAAAGAATGCATGACCTGACCCAGTTTCTAAGAGTCAGTGCAGATGCAGATTTTTTTTTACTGTCCACTTTGTCGTTTTTTTATGGAGCAGATGTGATCTGCCAGCTTCCACTATATATTTTAAGTGCATGCTTTTCCCTTGAGGGTTTCTATGCAGTAAGACTGCATTGCGGACAGCCAAACTGAAGGGCAGTTTTGCCTGCTCAACACATGGCCTTGTTTTAGAGGTGATGCAGAGTTCAACTTTTTTGTAGTGATGCTTTGACATCTATCCCAATATACCGTCCTTGTCTGTCATGCATTTTGTCACTTAACACCCTGGAAAGATCAAAGTTGCACATGTCTACTGTATTTAGTAGCAGATTTATTCCTCTTTACAAAACAGTGAAGATTAATGTAAGTTCACACTGATGAATTGCTGAAGTGCTTTGACAGTGGGGTTGCCTCAATTTTTATAAAATATTACATTATAATAGCTTCTGTATCTGTTTGAGCACCCAGGACAGAACTTTGTAAGGGTATCCGCTGAGACCTCCCAACAGTGTTGTGGTGGCATATGTATGTGGGTGTATGCATATATTTGAAGGTGCCCCTGTTCTGCTTAGAGGAGAGAAAGTGATTAATGGCTTGTTCTCTTGCTGCAGGTGAACAGAGGCACCTACTCTCGGCGCAGTCGACTGAAGAGGTCTGATGGCAGCACAACATCGACCAGTTTCATCCTTCGCCAGGTAAGAGGGGCAAGCAAGAAGTGATCATTGTAAAGTGATCTAAAAATCTACAAACGGCATTGTCAATGGTACTATGGCATATTTTCATTTTTCAAATGTTTATTAGTATTGTGACTTTGTGAGTATTGCGATACTTACATCTTCAGTATATAAAGCTGGAACACGAACAGTTGGTGCTGATCCATGCTTGAGAATCACATTTTTTGGAAAATCCTGCTTTATGCTGACACTCATTCACAAAGCAATCCGGTGTAAATTGATTTGCACAAGCATATACACATTTTTGTATGTTTTGGGGCACATTTCCTTCAAAAACAAAAATTGTCCACTGTGTCTTCAGTGGCTCTGATGCTGGGAGTGCAAGAAGACACTTATGTTCACTTTTACAGCCAACAACAGAACACTTATGATGCTTACGAAGCTGAGACATTAATCTTCTCACTGCTCCAGTGTGGAAAATGATGGCGGACTGTGTGTAGATCACACAGGGGAGGATCTATGATAATAGGGTGGAGTCCGTCACCAGTCGTGGGTGAGGCCTGCTCAAACATGACGTCACTTTAGAGCAGAAACGAAAAACAATTCAATTTGACACATTGTTTTTGATTAAGAGAATATAAGAAAGAGGAGTGGGTGGACTTTTAAAATTGTATGGTGGTTGTGTACACACACTGCTGTCTCAGATGTATGTAAAAAAAAAAAAACATATAAAAGTGAATTTTGCATATACAGTGTATCCGGAAAGTATTCACAGCGCTTCAGTTTTTCCACATTTTGTTGTTACAGCCTTATTCCAAAATTGATTAAATTCATTATTTTCCTCAAAATTCTACAAACAATACCCCATAATGACAACGTGAAAGAAGTTTGTTTGAAATCTTTGCAAATTCATCCTGTTTCCACTGATCATCCTTGAGATGTTTCTACAACTTGATTGGAGTTCCCCTGTGGTAAATTCAGTTGATTGGACATGATTTGGAAAGGCACACACCTGTCTATATAAGGTCCCACAGTTAACAGTGCATGTCAGAGCACAAACCAAGCCATGAAGTCCAAGGAATTGTCTGTAGACCTCCGAGACAGGATTATATCGAGGCGCAGACCTGGGGAAGAGTACAGAAAAAAGGCAAAAGGCACCTGAAGGACTCTCAGACCATGAGAAACAAAATTGTCTGGTCTGATAAAACAAAGATTCTCTTGGCCTGAATGGCAAGCGTCATGTCTGGAGGAAATCAGGCACCGCTCATCAACTGGTCAATACCATCCCTACAGTGAAGCATGGTGGTGGCAGCATCATGCTGTGGGGATGTTTTTCAGTGGCAGGAACTGGGAGACTAGTCAGGATCGAGGGAAAGATGAATGCAGCAATGTACAGAGACATCCTTGATGCAAACCTGCTCCAGAGCGCTCTGGACCTCAGACTGGATCGAAGGTTCATCTTCCAACAGGACAACGACCTTAACCACACTGCCAAGATAACAAAGGAGTGGCTACGGGACATCTCTGTGAATGTCCTTGAGTGGCCCAGCCAGAGCCCAGACTTGAACCCGATCAAACATCTCTGGAGAGATCTGAAAATGGCTGTGTACCGACGCTCCCCATCCAACCTGATGGAGCTTGAGAGGTCCTGCAAAGAAGAATGGGAGAAACTGCCCAAAAATAGGTGCGCCAAGCGTGTAGCATCATACACAAAAAGACTTGAGGCTGTAATTGGTGCCAAAGGTGCTTCAACAAAGTATTGAGCAAAGGCTGTGAATACTTATGTACATGTGATTTTTTTTTTTTTTTTTTTTATTGGGAAAATAATGAATTTAATCCATTTTGGAATAAGGCTGTAACATAACAAAATGTGGAAAAAGTGAAGTGCTGTGAATAATTTCCGCATGAACTGTAGGTCCCATTCAAACTCAGAAGTTGTTAAATCTTTGCATAAATAATAATTTGAGTGGAAGCTGGTCATATGTTGAATCAAAGATCATTGCTTGTGCAACATGTTTCAATTTGGCATCTTCATGCCCAATTCCTGCACTAGGCTTAACTTGTTCAGTTCTCAGTATATAGTTCAACATGATTTTTCAAAGAATTACACTACTGCTCAGCTTTTTGAATGGGTCATTTGGTTTCCAAGCAACAGATGAGTCCTCACTGTCATCAGATGAATATGAATTGCCTTAAAAACTGTACTTGTTCAGCATTTAGCTGAGGTGATATTAATTATTCATACAATAAAAAAAGGGTTTTAAAGCTTTAAGCTCGAAATATGTTTCAGTACAAGATATCTGAAATGTCAACAAAAGTACTGAATGTTCCCTAATAGAAATATGGATGATGTAATCCTTGTTGTCAGATCTAATAGGCTTTTTAAGTTTGCAATGAAGAAGGAAGTTTTCCAGAGGAAACCAATGACATTAATGCCTTACAATGTGACATTATAGCTGTATTGCTGAGCATTGATTGCCATTCTCTACAGAGCTTCTATATTGATAAACAGTATGCCAATAGCCTTGTATATTTAACAGGGACTATAAACGGTTCAAGGAACAAAAACTGAAATTTTTTGTAGAGCTTAAAAACAAAAACAAGCAATTTTCTTTGCAGAACAGAACCAAAAAACAGGATCGAAATCCCTTTTAATTGTTCCGGAGTGAAAACATAATTTTTAAATGCTGGTAACTAGTTTTTTTTCTTTTCATGAAACCAAAGACCAAAGGGTTTATCACTGTACATTTTCAGAATTACTCCACTTCCTTTTGTCCAAAAAAATGTAGGCTTCTCTCTTTATTGTAGAATATAAGCAAGCGGTTCGATTCTGAAGGAAACAGCTAGTTAAAAAAAAAAAAACAATGATATAAAAAATAATAATAATAATTCGGCCCGCAAAAAGTGACATTTATTCTGAACATCCCCGCGAACTGTGCAGGAGAGAGAGATTTAGGCTATACATTGATTTTAGGTGGCCAAATGAATATTTGAAATATTTTTGAGAATATATTTAATATAAATAATACATTTATTGAAAAGTCATTACTTTATATAGGCTACTGTATACAGTACTAAGATTGATATGCTTTCTGTCTAGAAAATTCCCCCACATGGGAAAAAATATAATCGCTTATTTTTGTTTATTTTGGGTGAGGCAAGTCACTTATTTTGAGCTTGATTTTCCAAAACAGGTGCCTTGTTCCTATTGTCAGATCTGAAAACACTGCAAGTAGTATATTACCCAAACGTAGCCCAGAATACTGCCATTTTAAAAGAGCATTATTATCCAAAATTTTAATTAAGTTACCAGATGAGTTGCCATACAGCAACAGAGGCTATTGAGGAAATCAACATGATCAGTGTTCTTACCTCAATCCTTTGCACCATTATGTGACATGCTTCTTCAAAACATCAACTGTCATACATTATGTATCATTGTTATTTAATCTATTCTATCATTTGTAGTAAAAAGCGTTGGGAGTAATTTGATTACAAAGCAAGTAGTTTGTGTAATTTAATTACTTTCTAAGGACAAAAAGTAGTGTAACATATTATATTTAAAATTATTGTAATCAGATTACAGTTTCTTACTTTTATTTAAGTTCATTACTTTTAGGTACATAATAGTATTAATTTAGAATACATTTAAAACACTAATTTTGACAATACGTACATCTGTTGTGTTTTCTGAAGGACATGCGTCATGCAAGAGTCATTGAAAGGGAGAAACGTGTAGTGCTGTGTGTATTACTTGTGTGCGACTTGTGTTGCTTGTGTATAACAGCTTCAGCTCATTGGTAAATCCAGTCACCTAATGTTCGCAGTTCATATGCTGCAGTCTATCTCCAAATGGATTTAGAATCTAGGTCTCCCCTGAGTCTTGGGAATTCAGTATTTTGACTGACTTCCAGGACTCTATTTCTGGCCATAGAGGTGATTTCACAGACAAGACCTTCATTCAGGACACCCTACTTCTGGGTCTGCTTATATAGATATATCTGAAATGCGATCATAAGTACAAGTTGGTTAAGTTAAATTTTCTCTCACTGTATAGCACACTCAAGCACACTCTAAATCTCAGCTTTAGATAGTACATTTTGGTTTATTTAGCACATTTAGTGTTTTTTATGGTTTGAGGCTATAAATACTAATTCTGGAAAATAAAACTGCACATTTCCAAGACTGATTTGTATAGAGAGGCATTGAGAGGACACGTCTTGCTAAACCTCTAAGTGTCAGAGAATGTGTCTTAGCACGCTGCTCAAATGAAGTGAGAAAATCCATGGGTGCTGAAAACCTGCTGAGATCAAGGTTAAAGACAAGACTTCAGGTATTCATCTTGTATATTAAACGGTGAACTGGCTTTGAATTTACAACTGAAACAAATCTGAGACTGAAATTTTTTAAAAAGATGGAAAATAATTAGACCTAGCCGTTTGAAGTATATTTATTGTTCCATCATAACACATTTATAATTCCTGA
Source organism: Moxostoma hubbsi (assembly GCA_032164185.1). Taxonomy (NCBI): domain Eukaryota; kingdom Metazoa; phylum Chordata; class Actinopteri; order Cypriniformes; family Catostomidae; genus Moxostoma; species Moxostoma hubbsi. The sequence goes on along the minus strand of JAVLUX010000011.1, from coordinate 8,415,664 downwards.
GTTTCTGGAGCATATATCAATTATTAATCCCTCTGGTATAGGTCACATGGCTAAACTGTTTAGTTATTAATTTATTCCATTGCTTCCCTGCTGTATTTATTGACCATAGGCCCCAAAAATGCTCAGAAGAAATGGACAATATTAAAATGTCTCTTAATTTGATGAACAAATGTTGACATAAGATTTTAAAGATTTTCCTTACTAAATGTTTGAGAAGGAAATAATGGGCTTGATGATCACCCTTGCACAAAGTGGGTTCTTTGTAAAATTATTGCAACAGTTCAAATATCAAGCAATATTATTTATATCTATAATTGTAAGATTCTATCATGATGGGAACGTGTTCATTACCACAATATATTTATTTTGAATAGTTTCAAATATTCACATTATTGTGGGTTGGGGTTGGCTCTTCTGACTTTGTTATGGGTTATGTGTTTTGGGTTCGCCTTATAGACAATTGTATTATTTTATGTATAAGATTTGGTTAAATTATGAATTTATCTTGTCAATTAATCTAAAATACAAAACAATACTGCATATAATGATTTTAAAAAGGATATATTTTCATTTATTTTCTAAAGATGAACTCTGTATAATATTTGATATCTTAGTGGGGCACGTTGCAGATGTGCATTTTAAACTGCAGGGGGCGGTGTGCGCCAGAGTGTTGATACTCAAGAGAGTTGTGAATAATTAACTGCTACACTGTCAGTTTTTCCATGTAATTAAATGAAAAGATCTGATTAATCCTGGTTGTCTTATTCTTTCAGTAGCTGGAATGAAGGGAAATATAAATCAATAACAGAATTAGGAATGCATCACAGAGATACATGTCTCCGTGGAAATATGTCTTATATAGTGGGTTATTTTATTTTGTTTGTCCAGATATGTACTTTATGGATGCAATTATGAATAAATCTAAATATGCTTTAAAGTCTTAAGGTTTTCTATTTCTATATTAAGATGTTGTTGGGAAATAGGTACATTTGGAAATAAATAATAATTTATTATATAAATTAATTTTTTAATTTAGCCAAGTGATTTATACCAGAGGGATTAATAATTTATATAATATCCCAATGTTATGAGGTTATGTATGGTTATAGCTGGGAATTTATATGTTTTTGTCCCATTGACCTGTGTCTGTGTTCATTGGGGATGTAATGACACAAAGCAGTGGTACTGATACTCATGTCTGGTTCAATACCCTTATGTCAAGCTTCCGTTTTATGAATGGTGTTCATTTTTCATCATTCACATCTCCCATAAACTGATGGTTTGAGTGATTTACAAGGAGGGGATAAAGATTAAGAGCCCTGTATGTGTTGCTGTTGGTAGTCGTGCTTGGATGATAACAAAGGTGAAAAAAAAAGCTTGTAGACTTACAATGATGCATGGACCCCAGTCAGGTCAAAAGACAAGGATGACTTAAAGGTTGGCTCTTTTGACTTTGGGTTTACCAGTGAGTAAGAAGGTTTGGGGTAGGTTACTTTTAAAAGGTATTCAATTACAGGTTACAGAATACATTGTCAGGATCCTGTCACTTTTGTCAGTTTTGTGGCTGGATCCTGACACCCATGTCTGTTCTTTTGTTTTATGTGAGCATGTGATTTCTGTTTGTATTGCAGTCAGTTCTGTATTAAGTGCTAAACCTTTAATTTGCTTGATTATTATTTCCAGGGCCGTTTCTAACTATAAGTTGTATAAGTGGCCGCATGGGGCCCCAAGCCACCAGGGGGCACAGCAAAGCAAGGTCATTTAAAAAAAAAACCTTTTGATTTCATTATTAATAAAAACAATATATATATATATACCAAAAGCTGTAAGACGGCAGCTGTTATGGCTCGATTAGACAGCTTTAGGGGGCCCCCTTGTGGCCCGAGAGGGAAAGGAGAATGTAACTCCAAGGAGAGAGTTGTAGCTTGATGTGACTTAAAGTGTTTGTTCATCATCATGAAGCACACCTACAAGTCGGGAGCAGAAAAAAGTAACAGGAAGAGGATAAGAAACACAGCCAGACCACTGCTAAAAATGAATGTAATGGAGTCACCTGGCTAGATGGTGTTTGTTCGTCATCATGGGTTAAATTGCAACAATTAGTTAGCTAATGTTTTGCAGTGTGTCCTGTTTTTCAAAGGTTTTCAGACATTTCTACTAGCTATATAACTAAGGTGTAGATATTGGACATGGATAGTGTAGTTAGCCAAGATTAGCTAACAGACTCGATGCTATCTTCTTTAGGGCAAGTGGTAGCTCAGCGGTTAAGGCTCTGGGTTACTGACTGAAAGGTCGGGGGTTCCCAGCACCGTCAAGATACCACTGTTGGGCCCTTGAGCAAGGCCCTTGACCCTATCTGCTCCAGGGGTGCTGTTTCATTGGCTCTTTATGTACCTGTACTCTGCACAATGACAATAAAGTTGAATCTTTACACTTAGCTAGCTAGCTAGCTGATGGTAGTTGCTGCAGATGGTACAATAAATGATTCAATCAACCAAATTTGTCTTGTCTGAATCATTTTCTGGTGCCATATTGAAATATTTAGGGACATCAAAGGCAGCTGGGGATTCGGGTACACACAAATTCTTGTAACTAGCCATTTTGTATGTAAACATTCTAAAAATCTGGTTTCTGTGTGTTGTGCTAATGTGGTATACATAGTTGCCACATTGCCTTGCTGACAAATGAGCACTGTAATAGTAATTAATTACTAATCTGTTTGTGAATAATTGTGCTAAAGAGAGGTGGGAAGTGGTTTGAAGATGGAGGTGGGGGGTCAGAGTGAACAAAAATAGAAATGGTTAAGTAAAAGCACAGGAAAACCAGTGGTCAAGGAGTGGAATGCTGTCAGCACCCTGCAGACCCCTTCTCCTCCTCCTTTAACAGTCAACAGTAGAGAGTACTTGTCCTTTCTGACTGGAGCTCCTCTTAGCCAATCAGAGCACAGCCTTGCTGCTTTGTCATCAGCCTCTGATTGAGGAAGGCTCTGCCCTCCTGCATTGTTTGTGGAAGCTGATAAAATACCAGGTGTCTGCAGCCTCTGGGGAGAGCGCCACTTCTTTATGATGTAATCAATCACGTTCCATTTTCATTCATACAATACGCTGACTTCAGGAGGTGAGAGGGCGGCTTCTGTCTGCTTTTCATTCCTGCTTTGGTGCTCTTTCTGTCGGCGAGGGGATTGTAAGAGAGCCTATCCCTGGAGCTTCCTTATCCCTCATTTGCATTTGATCATTAAGGAGATCTTTTGGGAATATCAAACCTCCATGTACGACAATTTGTACCAGCATGGATTCGAAGACTCGGAAGCGGTGAGTGGGGCTACGGTCTATATGTGTTGAGCCGTTGTCGACTGGCTGCATCTTCATGGTCTTGTATATGGTGGTGAAATCCATGAATGCATGCACACTTATATGCTCTGAGGAAGGCAGGGGGAATTCAGCTCACAGATTGAATCTTTGTTCCACTGAGTGTTTTGGGGGAGGGGGGAAGATCAGTGTGTGTATATGTGTGTGTACGTGTTTATGGTTTTGTTTTCAGTGTCACCTCCACTCTACCTCAAAACCACACTGTTCCAGTGATGCTTCCGGAAGAGGTGACCTGGGGAGAGCTAATAATGCCACACTGCTCATTGTTCAGTCCCTTTTTGCTTGATCACTATGTTGTTGTTTCTATTGGATTTTCAGTGCAGTACATCTTATATGTGGTCTCAGCTTCTCTTGCCACTTTGTTTCTTCATTTAATTGATGGGCTCTTTTAATTAACATTATTAGACAAGTCATGAACAAGGCTTGTGTCTTCAGTCAACTGGTCACAAGTTTTCAGCAAGAGCAAGGCAGTCTCTTTGAGATGCAGCCTTCATTCTTGTATTTATTTACATACTGTATACCACATATTATCTTCATTCTGTGTTGTTTCACAAGTGTTTATGGATGTTTTCCACTAATTGTTACCATAATTGTAAATTAAAAGCTGTATCTATTTTAATACGCAATTTTGTCCATTTTTTCTAGTAAAAATATCTTGTCATTCTTAGATATATTTACTGAGGAAGCAAAATTGCATTAAATACTATGGCTTATTTTCAGGGAATATCTTGAATTACATTTATTTTCTTATCCCTTACTTTTTTTTTCAACTATTAATCTTCAGTGAGGTTTATACTTTAAAAAGAAAACAATCATCTATCTGTGTGCCACCATACATAAGCATCTTGGCAAAACCGAAGTTGTGAATTACTGCACACCAGTAGTTTTAAGATGCAATAATATTATGCTATTTAAAAAAAGAAATACACATTAAGACATTATATTTTTAAGAAATATATAAAAAATGATCAATATTGTGTACACTCACATGAGATGAAGTCATTTCAGAAACCCAATAAAAGCTGTTTAATTTTACATAAGGAAGGTCGCCCCCTCATGGACGCTCACATGTTGACAGCATATGACACTATGTCATGCAACTGGCTCAGTTACCACCACTAATAATGGCAATAATAATAACATGTATAATAATGGCAATAATAGTAACGTATCATAATGGAACATAAACATTAGATTGAGACTCAAAGATTTAGACAGTGGCCAGTTCATTTGTTTTTCTCCATAAACCTTATGTAACGAAGGGAAAAAGTCAAGAGAGCTGGATCTAGATGCAGCGAAGGATTTTAATGAAAAAAAGAAAAACAAACGACTAGTAAACACAGGAACAAAATAAAACATCCACGATGGGAAACAAAACATAAACAGGTGAAAACATCCACGAAGGGCACGGGCAGAACACGGTAGGTCAAACACATTCAGGTACATTCAACAACTGACAATACTGAACAGAAATCAGGGCATTAAATACACAAAGACTAATGAGAACATTAAACACAGGTAGGGAACAATAAGAGACAGCTGGCAGTGATGAAAGCAGGAGATGATGGGAAGTGTAGTCTATAGGGAACAGATGACAGAGGTAAAACACAGGGCAGACAACAGTGAATCGTGACACCTTATGACAATAAATCTTAATGTTTTGGATGTATTGACAAACACCTCTTGTGTCTATATATGTATTATTGTGTCTGTGGTTACATTCACACCACAGTTTATGCAAATCTGATTTGGATGTCAGTGATGCATATCTGAATTTATGCAATGTGACTAGTGTGAACTGCAAGTTTTTTTTATGTGAATCTACCTTGACATTTGTCGTAATTTAATTTGATTTGCTGGGACTCAGTGTAAATCATAAAATTATTAATGAATTGCTCTATATGAAGTTTTACAGAGAAAGGTGCAAAAATAGATTTGTATAAGATAAACTGGTGGCCAAGTGTTTAGAATAATGTACAGATTTTGATGTTTCGGGAGGAAATTGGTACTTTAATTCACCAAAGTGGCATCAAATGATCACAAAGTATAGTCAGGACATTACTGATGTAAAAAAACAGCTCCGTCACTATTTGCAAAAAAAGTAATTTTGATCAAATCTAGAGCCCCATTTCCAGCAGCCATCACTCCAACACCTTATCCTTGAGTGATCATGCTAAATCACTTGCCATTATATCAAACACAGTTGAAAGCTATTTGGTTTGTTAAATGAAGCTTAACATTTTCTTTGTGTTTGTTTTTGAGTTACAACAATATGCAATAGACTGGCATTATTCTTTTGAGGAATGAAGGCTATACAATGCTTGAAACTGCCAAAAAAAATGAAGATTTCATACAAAGATGTACATACTACTGACTTCAATGGCAAAGGATAAGTACATCTGTCTTTAGTTTGAGAAATAGATGCCTCACATATCCTCAGCTGACAGCTTCATTGAATTCTACCCGCTCAACACCAGTTTCATAAAGTGAAGACTCGGGGGTGCAGGCCTTATGTGGAGAATTGCAAAGAAAAAGCCACTTTTGAAACAGAAAAACAAAAATAAAAGGTTAGAGTGGGCAAAGAAACACAGACATTGGACAACAGATTATTGGAAAAGAGTGTTATGGATCTTAACCCCATTGAGCATTTGTTGAATCAGCTAGACTGTAAGGTACATGAGAAGTGCCCGACAAGACAGCCACATCTATGGCAGGAAATGTATCTGGACAAACTGATGGCTAGAATGTCAAGGATCTCCAAAGCTGGCATTGCTGCACATGGATCCATTTTTGATGAGAACTCTTTGAAGTAGTTTTAAAAAAAATTCAAAATTGTAATAGTAATTTTTTATGTTATTATTGTCCTGATTATACATTGTGATCAGTTGAATGCCACTTTGGTGAATAAATATTTTTCTTTCCATAAGAGCAAAATCTGTACATTATTCCAAACTTTTGGCCTCTAGTGTATATTAATGTATATTTGGTCTTAAATAATATGACATATGCTTTGAACAGTGGCAATAGACATTAAAACTGCTAATGAATAGATGTAAGACTGAAAGTCCAAGGTTCTCATATAAAAACAAAATATGAAATCATATGATTTCAAATATTATAATAAATTATATAATGACATTTTTGTAACAATTTACAATAAGGTTCCATTTCATAACATTAGTTAACAACATTAGTTAATATGAACAAACAACGAACAATAGCTTTACAGCATTTATTAAACTTAGTTGATGTTAATATGAACATATACTAAACACATTTTTAAAATAAACATTTGTTATCATTAGTTAATGCACTACGAACTAACAATGAACAATAGTATTTGTATTGATGAACGTTAAGATAAATGAATGCTTTGAAAAATATATTGTTCATTGTTAATTCTTGATATTTAATGCATTAACTAATTTGAACGAATTAAACCTTATTGTAAAAAGTGTAATTAAAATGTTTTCATCATAACAGGGTTGTTTTACTCTTTTAGTCTAGATTAGTTGAAGGGATCGTTCACCCAAAATTTTAATTCTCTCATCATTCACTCACCCTTATGCCATCCCAGATGTGTATGTCTGACTTTCTTCTGCAGGACACAATTGAAGATTTCTAGAATAATAATTCAGCTCTGTTGGTCCATATGATGCAAGTGAATGGTGACCAGAACTCATAAGGTCCAAAAAGCACATTAAGGCATAATAAAAGTAATCCATATGGTTCCAGTAGTGAAATCCATGTCTCCAGAAGTGATTTTATAGGTGTGGGTGAGAAACAGATCAATATTTAACTTTGACCAGCCCAGACCAGTAGGTGGCTGAATGTGAAAGTCACTTCCACACCAGACTGTGGAAGTAAAAGCATAGATTTGCAGTAAATAGGAGTTAAATATGTATCTATTTCTCTCCCACACTTATCATATTGCTTTAGAAGATTAGATTCAACCAATGGAGTCATATGGACTACTTTTATTATGCCTTTGTCCATTTTGGACCTTCTGAGGTCTGGTCACCATTCACTTGCATTGCGAGGACCTACAGTGTCACGGCTCCGGTGAGTTTGTCGGTTTGTTTTGTATGTTTTGTAATTTTATCTCCCTCATGTCTCACAGGCATAGCCAGTTTGATGTTGAGAACTAACCTCATTCTCTGCCTATTTGGTCCTGTCTTGTGTATCTGTTGGTTGCCCGCATGCCGGGTGTGTGGTTGCCTTCCAGTATTGCTGCGTGTCAGCTGGTCTTCCACGGAGGATACCTCATATCTGCCTGTGAGTAAAGTTCACTCATCTCTGCTGGCAGTTGTTCTGCATCTCACTAAGCTTTAACGGAGGATTCAACTAATCTATTCCTGACATCCTCAAAGCACACACTCTTCACAGATTGCCCCTTGAACGACTATGATGCGCACGCCATTGGAGATCGTTTTTCGCTGATTCAGCCGGTGTCGGGATTTTCAACATTCCTCAACCCAGCGACTGCTCATTATTACTGTTAATAATTCCTTTGAACTGTTCCTCTGCTCTCGGTTCTTTTTGTTTCACTAACCACGTATGGACACAGTGGAGGAATCCACTCTTCGCTCCACCCTTTCTCAGCAGGGAATCTTGCTGGGATGTCAATAGGATCAAATCACTGCCTTGACCCGGGTTTGGAGATGATGGCTTTGCAGCTCACAGGGCTCACCTCCTTTGTTCAGCAGCTCCACCTATCTCCTGATGCTGGCCCATCTCAGGAAGCATCCTTACCAGCTCCGACAGTTCCTCTGGCTCCTGGAAGCCGCTTTCCCCCTCCAGCCCCTTATTCAGGTGAGGCTGAATCCTGCAGCACATTCCTTTCGCAAAGTTCCCTGTTCTTCACATTACAGCCCTCCACTTTTGCTTTGGATACAATGAAAGTGGCCTGTGTTTTTACGCTCTTACCAGAAGGGCTGGTGAATGGGGCACTGACATGTGGGACAATAGACATCCCTGATGCACATCCTATTATACCTTTACCACGGAGGTCCGCTGAGTGTTTTGATCGCTCAACTCAAGGTCGGGAGGTGGCAAGGTTTTTATCTGGACTGTCTCAAGGAGATCGACGAGTATCTGATTATGCAATTGAATTTCGCTCCCTTGCTGCTTTTTGTGAGCGAAATGATCACACTATGTGGGAACAATTTCTGCATGGTCTTTCCAACTACATTCTGGATGATATTTATTCTTTGAATTTGCCTCCACACTTCATTGATCCAGTTGGAAAGACCCATCACCACCCACACCCTAAGTGATATGCCGCTGTCCATCATCACTCAATCCACAAAGCCGGTCACCTTCGTCTCTGAGAATCATACAGAGCAGTCACGGCTCTGGTGACTTTGTCGGTTTGTTTTGTATGTTTTGTAATTTTCTCTCCCTCATGTCTCAAGGCGAGGCTGGCAGACATGATCGGCATTTCCATGGGAACACTGATTGTTCCCAGTGGGAACGCTGATCATACCACTGATTAGTGTCCTGAGCAACACCTGTTCTCCCCTAATGCACTCCCTTCTTAAGCCCATCATGTTCTCAGTATCTTTTGCTAGATTGTTGTTTGATGTTGAGAACTAACCTCACTCTCTCTGCCTATTTGGTCCTGTCTTGTGTATCTATCTATCTATCTATCTATCTATCTATCTATCTATCTATCTATCTATCTATCTCATGTATCTCATGTATCTCATGTATCTCATGTATCTATATATATATATACTGTATATCTCTCTCTCTCTCTCTCTCTCTCTCTCTCTCTCTCTCTCTCTCTCTCTCTCTCTCTCTCTCTATATATATATATATATATATATATATATATATATATATACCGAGAGGCTGTTTAATTCTTTATGTTTTGTGTGCAGGATAATTTAATACCCCTCAGCTAGTATTTCCTCTGGAATTATATGGTGCAGCAGACAAATCATGGAAATGATGTCGTAAAAATGAAATAATGACAAAGCAGCTTAGATCTGGTTGCCTGTGATGATCTTAATATAGCCTTGTGGTCTAATTGTGTCGGCCTCTCTTTTCTCCTCTTCCCTTACAGCCTATGAATATTAAAGCTAATTGAGGGTTCAAATGTCTACTCTTCATTTCAGTGTGACATCCTGTTTCTCATATTTATAGACTTGATAATGTTCCACTGTTTTTAGCATAATTGTTCTTGCAAACTATTTGCTCTTTCTTATTTGGAATAACTTTCTAATCTAAGAAAATCTAAGATTTTTCATTATAGTTTTTACAGTAAATGTTCTAGAGATGCAAACAGAAATGGATTTGTATGAATATGTACAAGAGTATCAACCGCATCTAATATTGTTTTTGTTTAGAACATTTTGGTTCCTATACAGTATGTGTCTTTAATGGTTTCATGTTCTCTGCAGCGAAAAATTCACCACAAAAAAACTAATTAATGAAAAACTAATATGGCTAAATTCTACAAAGTGACAGATGCATTTGTGCAAAAATACCATTTGATTGGATGCATGAAATTTGAAATAAAAAAAAAACAGTATGGGAAGCATTTTCTTCTCCTTTTTTAAAAGTTGATTAGCCTTTTAATTTTACTATCCAAACTATGCACGATTATATGGTTAGTTGCATTTTGCCATTTAGCATTGTTTTTGCCCTGCTGTCCACATATCAGGCCTGCAATCCATTTTTGGGTTGCGACCCACCATTTGAGAAACACTGATTTAAAGATCAATTTAGCCAATAGCTTAACAGATATGAAAAGTACCTTTCAAGGCTTACAGAATGTGATGCAAAGCTTCATCAACATCTCTTTTTATGGTGAAGTATTTGCTTTCATCAGATGTGGCCCTAAATGGTATTGACTTCACTCTGTGTTGTGGAGAGATTTATCAGCAATTACCACTAGCAGGCATTGGTCCTCAGCCCTCATGATTTATCTGCGTGTGTTCGCATTGGAGGATACTTTTTCACTGACCGATTAATCTGCTTTTGTTTTCAAAGATACACAGGACAAAGATTCACAAATGTACTTGCGGCCCAAATACTCTCAGACCCACTGGCATCACATAAAAATGTGCATGCTGTGAATAATCTCTGGAGATAAGCAGAACGTGTGGCTTGACAAACCCAAGCCCACAAACTTGACATAGTTAGATAATGCTGTACGTTCTACATGAGTACATGAACATTGGCATGGTTTAGTTCTTGTTTGTTTGTGTGTTTGTTTGTTTGTTACAGTAGGTGAGCATTCAGTTAAAAGAATAGGTAATATTTGAACATTTAGACAAAACTTTAGAAGAACTTTTAACAGATTTGCATTTTCTGTAGACCAAACACCAGTGCTTACAAAGAGGCAAAAGAATAGTTTTAATGGTTTATGTAAATTTTAGGCCATAAACACACTTTGTGCATGTATGTGAGTGCAGATGTGCGTGCTTGGCCAATGCTTTGCCAATGTGCATTCTGGTTGAACATACACTATATGGCCAAAAGTGTGTGGACACCCGAACATGTGATTGTTGAACGTTTAATTTAAAAATCAAAGGCATTATATCCTCTGTTTGCTGCTATAACAGCTTCCATTCTTCTGAGAAAACTGTCCACTGTGTTAGAACATGGCTGTGGAAATATGCTCCCATTCAGACACAAGAGGATCAGTTAGGTCAGGCACTGATGTTGGGAAGTGGGACATGTCCCACAGCCAGTGTTCCAGTTCATCACAAAGGTGTTTGGTTGGGTTCAGGACTGGACTTTGTTTAGGCCAGTCAACATCTTCCACACCAGACTTAATAAATCATATCTTTTTGGACCTCGCTTTGTTCATGGTGGCATTTTCATGTTAGAATAGAAAAGGGTCCAGAACTGTTGCAACAAAGTTTTAAGAACACAATTTGCAAGGATGACATTGTGTGCAGAGGCATTGCGCTTTGTTCTCACAGAAACTACTGGAACAGCCAAATCCTTTAATTAGAGAGTGGTATATACATACTTTTGGCCATAGAGTGTACTTGATGCACATTCTTGTGTTTCTGTGGCGGTAAAAACCCTTAGTACTTAAGGGGGTGATAGAGTTACCTTTAAAAGTTTGTTTCATAAAACCAGATGTGTTACTTACTTGATCAACAATCATTTCTTAAAATTGTTGCTCCACCATGACAAAAGTTGACTGGAAAGAAAAAACTCACAGTAGAAGTCAAGTCAAGTCAAGTCAATTTTATTTGTATAGCGCATTTCACAACACACATCGTTTCAAAGCAGCTTTATAGAAGTTCAGCATTAACAGACGATAAAAATGTAATGTCTATAAAGTCGATAAATCATCATCATTGTGCAGGGCTCCAAACTGCGACTAAAAATGGTCGCATTTGTGACCAAATAAATTTATTTGTGAGTGTAATTTCTGTCAAGGTCGCCATTGGCGACAGTAAAAATTTACTCCCTTTGATTTTAAAATTTGCATTACATTTCCCGAGATACATTACAAAAGTTTATATCAAAGAAATAGCGGGGAAAACGGAGTTCATTGCAGGAACTAACCATTTCAAAAAAGAGACTGTGAGAAAACACGGTGACAGTAACAAGCATAAAAAATGCACGTGATCACATAATTGCGAAGAATGCTCCACAGACTACACTGTTAGCGAGCTGCGGGACGAAAAGGAATGGAAGGAGTTAAAAATTAAAAATATTTGGCGCCTGTTTTTTCCCCCTATAGGAGCCAATGGCTCCTTAATTGATTTTTTGTTTGGAGCCCTGTTGTGGAATTAGATAAGATATGATTCTTTATCGTGTTTAAAAATAATTAAATAATAATTGTATTAATAACCCCAGTGAGCAAGCCGAAGGCGACTGTGGCAAGGAACACAAAACTCCAAAACATGATGGTTAATGGAGAAAAATAACCTTGGGAGAAACCAGACTAACTGTGGGGGGCCAGTTCCCCTCTGGCTAACATCATGAATAATGTAAATAAGAATTATTTATAGTTAAAAAAAATCATGATTTAAAAAATTATTAAACTTATTAAGTGCTAAGGGTCAGTATTTAGACAGTGATTGTGTTTGAACTACAAGATTAGTGACCAGTGTCTTTGAAGTCCATCCTTGATTAAATTCCAGAAGTTCACTTAGATGCAATTGTCCTTGTTTGGCTGATGAAGGCTTTTGTTGGCAATAGTTAGTCTATGTATCCCATTTCAAGATCGTAGTCCATGGTGATGGGGCATCTGAAGTCTCCGTGAGAGGCTGGATACAAACTGGAGCGGAGAAGTGGACGATAATGTCCGATATAATGCTAAGAATGCAACGCATACATCTGCTGCATTATTAATTGTGGTGTGACACATTTCGGAACACAATAATGCACAAAATTGAGCTTGAGTAGCTAGAAAAATCTGTGTTCATGAAGTTGCTTATGCCCTAATATCAATATCCTATCTTATATCAATATATCGGGGTAGTGAGGGAATACAATTTAATTTCTGGATGTGTTTTTCTTATGAAAAATGCCATAATTTGTTTTATGGTTAATGCAAATCATAGTTTTACTTTTACCTTTGTTTACTATTATCTTATTGCAAATACCAGAGTTACAACTATGGAAAAAATGGTTTCATCTGTGTAAAATCTTTTCAAATGCTCTCTGATTGTAAGGCTTTGTTTGTCCTCAGATGACTGTATTTTAATCAATAAGATCCTGATTAAAAGAAAACTCATTCCCACTGACTATTTTATGACATGAATCATTTTTAATTATCAATGTACTTTATACAAAGTGCAGTTTTGTCCACTCTATGCTTTTAAAACAGCACCCATTCTCCAAGTTGCATTTGCACACAGTTTTTCAAGGTTATTGGCTGATAGGTTGTTCCAAGCATCTTGGAGAACTTGTCACAGTTATGTGTTCAGTTCTGTATTTAGGCTGTCTCAACAGCTTCTGTCTTTTCATGTAATCCCAGAGTGACTCGATGTTGAGATCTGGGCTCTGTGAGGGCCAGACCATCAGTTGCAGGACTCCTTATACTACTTTTATTCTATTTGCAAAAAGAATGTTTGGAAATCCATTTTCCGTTGACACACTGAAGTAGAAGATGTAAATTAATCATCATGATACAAATGTTTTTGTGAAACATCAAATGTGCATAAGACTTTTGCACAGTTTTGTACCTTGACTAGGGGGAAAATATGATATGATCTTAAAATTTATTTTATGCAATACTTTTGAATCATTTGTACGTAATTGATTATGTTAGGAGGCAGAATGTCTTTTATAAACCTTTCAAGGCTCATTCTGCTGGTTAATAGATTTCGTCATGTGGTAATAAATAAACATCAACAGGATAATTTGAGTAAATGTCTTGCCGCTAAGGCTGTGATGGCAGAGGTGCAGAAATAATTTCCGTGGGCATCCATGTTAAAGCATGTGCTTGTGTGAGAAATTCAAATGTGCTTTGCACACTCTCTTGTGAAGATGACTTTCATCTCTTTCTCGTGTGCATTAGAAATTGCATTAAAAATGTCTCTCTTTTTTATTTTAATCTTCAGCATTATTTGCAGTGACAGTAGGATAACTGTCAGAATTTGGTGTTAGTTTTTGCTTGCAGGCCTTTGATCGATTAAGTATGATAATTCACACAGTAAAACTTCATTTGATTGTCCAAGTCATTTTAGGTAGCATATTTAGGTCTATCTGTGGGATAGACTAGTGAAAATGTTATGTTGGTTTGATTAGGTAAAAAGATTATGGGCCCTATTTCAAGAATGCTACCCTTACAGTTCATGGCAAATTTGCAGCAAATTGTCCATTGTTGCCAAAGGTTTGTTGCAGGTTTGTTGCAATACAAATTCTGTAATTTACTCATCCTCATGTTATTTCAAACCCATATGACTTTCTTTCTGCCATGGAAAACAAACATATATGTTAGGCAGAATTTTTGCCTCATCATTCACTTTCAATTAATCTCTTTTTGATAAAAGAAAGAAATTCAGAAAATAAGTAAATGATAACAGAATTTGGAGTTTCGGGTAAATTATCCCTTTAGGTAAGGGGTATGGAAAATGTTCCCATTTAGGGCCATTCGAATCTTTGCTAAATTATTCAAGGTCTGTCTATTATACAATATTTTGTGTTGTTATGATTTTAAAATATTTGTAATAATTTTTTTTAATTGTATTTGTTTTTTGTTTGTTTGTTTTTTTTTTACAGTTAATTGAATCAAGGCCATTTTTTTGCTTTTCAAATTATTTCTCAATGGCCTCGTGGGTCGTATATGGCCCTGAGGTCTGACGTTCTCCACCCCTGCTTTAGCTAAAGGACTCATATTGAACCAAGCTAAATATGACATTGTAAAAGTATTTTAGCATCATGACACCTTCACAACATTCAAATTCAATTTTGTAATATATATATATAAAGTTGATACTTGAATATATGATTGAAATGTGCTGGCAGCCAGTAAAAGAGGAAATGTGCTATCATCTGTTGGGGAAATTTTCAAGTCCTGCACCCCACCATCTCTCACCATCCAACAGTTGGTATTGCTGAGTCGGCAGCATAGAGGAAGCAAACCAGCTGGCCACAGGGTGTAATGTGTTCCTTATTGGAGTGATTGCCTGGCTGCAAATTCTGTAAACACTTGCATGTTAGCTTGGCTTGCTCATCTGCAAGAAAGCTCTCTATATTTGCAGTTCTATCAAATCTTAGAGGCTCACTAAAACTGAAACCATTGGTGTCTTTAACTACATGAGAGTGATTAAATGACATAATTTTCATTTTTGGGCAAACTATCAATTCAAAGAAGAGATAACTTGTTCAGAGCCTACATCTGATTTGATTGTGGAGTGCTATATGGATGCAGATGGTTACATCAATCAAAGAGAGGGAAATGTTGTAATTTAAATGAATAGTAGAAGACAACCGAAGTAGGAACAAGACTAGTATATTGGAGAATGAGAAGATGCAATGAGGTTTGGTGAGGATGAATCACTGTGTCTTTGATGTCATCAGGCCTGTCACTTGACTCGCCTCATTGAACATCGCCTTATGTAACTCCGGTCACATGACCTTCCTAGGCATGGAGGTCCGTGATCTTTTGTGATGGCCAAGAGTGAGGGCTTTATGAGGGAGTTAAGAGAGTCAAAGATTCAAGTCATATCACAAAACAATCAGTGTGATTTGAAAGCAGCAAAGCCTATAATTTGATAATTTATCGTGTTCTGAGTCCTATACAAAAAGTTGCTTACATATTTGTTTAGTCATCAAGTGGCCAGGTCTCTAGAGATACTATGACTAAATTCGTCATTAATCTTGACTAAATGATCTTTCCAGCTGCAAAAACCAGTATAGTTGGTCACCAGCATACAGTTGGTTTTGGATGCTGGTATGCCAGTGTCCTATGCCTGGACCAACATGGAAATTCATGGGCTGGTCTTCCCACAACAGTTGTTCTATACTCATTTGCTAAGCAAGCCTACTTCAGACTTTGTTTACTTTACATTATTTTGCTATTTTTCTACCTTGTGCTCATATTTATCTATTTTTGGGTGTGTGGGCCTTTCTCAAATGTTTTGTATGTCTGTCGGTCTGACACCAGCGCATGTCCATTATTCAATTTCCTTTCTTCTGCCAATTATTTTACAATACAAGGGCCATCTCTTTGCAGCTTGGTGGTCAATGGTTTATGAGTGAGGGAGAGTGTGTAGTTACTTTTCAGCTTTTGTGATAGTAATAACATCGGACTGGTTTAGCCAAGAGCAGGGCAACACAGTAGTCCACCCCCACAAACACAAAGACAGAGAGGGAGTGCAAGAAAGTGAGACTGCCATCACCACCTTTCTCAAGAGATGCTTTGTTTATTTTTCTTGACATTTGTAGGTTAAGCTCAGTTGGCAGCATAGGTGGCTTGCTGTCGCTAACCATCAGAAGTGTATTTTTACTTAATATATACAGTAGGAAATATCCATGTAAAACGAATATTTCCTACGTCAAATGTTATTGGATGAGCAGCGTTCTAAACCGTCATAAAATGCTGATAACCTGCAACTGTAAACAACCAAGGTGTATGCACTATATTACTTTGCGGAAGAATTTTTTTTCTCCCCTTTTTGTCCTCAATTTGGAATGCCCAATTCCCAATGTGCTTTAGGTTCTAATGATGGAGGACGAATCTCAGTTGCCTCCGCATCTGAGATCGCCAATCCACGCATCTTATCACATGGCTTGTTGAGCGCGTTACAGCGGATACACAGTGCATTTGAAGACTTCACACTATTCTCTGCGGCATCCATGCACATCTCAACACGTGTCCCACAGAGAGCGAATCACATTATAGCGACCATGAGGAGGTTACCCTATGTGACTCTACCCACCCTAGCAACCAGGCCAATTTGGTTGCTTAGGAAACCTGTCTGGAGTCACTCAGCACACCCTAGATTCCAACTTGTGACTCTAGGGGTGGTAGTCATCATCTTTATTCTCTGAGCTACCCAGGCCCTGTCTGTATCATGTATTTTCCCTAATGTTGTTCCAATTCTGCATGACTTTTTCTCTTCAATGGAACACAAAAGTGGATGCTAGGTAACATGTTGGCCTCAGTCACCATTTACTTTCAATGAATCTTTTTTCCATGCAATGAATGTGAATGGCTGTCATTCTGCTTTGGTGTTCCATGGAAGAAAGAAAGTCATACAGGTTTGGAGCAATATGAGGGTGAGTAAATAATAATCCTTGCCTAACCTCTTCGCTGGTGTTCGTGTTTCATGTCGTTGTAACACTCAATGGTGATCTTGCTGAGTTTCGATGACTATTAAATTCCACCATAAAAAGAGGGCAAATTAGATTTGAAAAGTTCTGTCATTGCACATGTGCGTGTGGGAGAGAGAGAGAGAGGCTGTGCTGATTAATCACATAATTTCTGAGACCCCCTTAAACCCCCCGTAATGCGCACTGTGACTATCCCGTTAAGTGCATTACTGGAAAAACAACTTATGTTTGTTTTTACAAATGAACAAGGAATGAGTCAAAATTATTTGTAGTAATCGACAGCATGTCACAGATGCTGTTGATGCAGCTTAACTTGTATTGAAAGGAACTACAGTGCTTGCTGGTGTTGGAGTGGAGAAAGGATGTACAGGATCAGATGCTCTCTGAATGTATTGCAGTGGGAAAGAGAATGCTAGGAAAGAGGATTATAGTGGATGTGTTCTTATGAGACAGAACCGCTGGGTTAATGAACTTTCAAGGCATTTGTTGGCTTTTAGCATAATCTTTTAATTAGGAGATCAAAGCACATGGTTACTCTTGCATTTTGTGCGTCTTTAACTCTGAATGAAGTGCCATTCTATTTTAGACAGACACCCCCATACCTAATCTCATATACATGGAGCTAATATCTAAGGTGTTTAACATCCATTTATCCATGATACATCATAACAATTTGTCAGTATTTTCCTGCCATTCAAGCAATTCTAAACAAAACTATATTTTACTCTTTTATAGTTTTTCTTTGTGATCATAACAATACTATATATTTTATATTCTAAAGGTCTGTTGTTTTATATGATGTAAAAAAATATGTTGAGGTGATATGTAGTCAATAGTAGCTTTTATATTTGCCTTAATTTAAACAGCATAGCCAATAAAATAATTCATGCTTACCACATTCTCCTAGATAATGTGCACATGTGTCTATTTTAAGGCTTTTAGTGCTGTCAGGCTTTACACAAGAACATTGTTATTTTTTCCGAGCCTTGAACATGAACTCGTACTTGATGCATGAATTCTGAATGTGTGTCAGTATTTAAGCAAGAGCCTTTTTGTTTAGTGTAGCACACATCCACTATACATCACAGACCACACACATGCGCTGATGCATTTCTGCATTTTTAATGTTGGGTAAAATATTTTTTTTAAAATTTGGAATTTCTGGTATTGCATGTGTAATAACATTTGATAAAAGAATTTTGGAAGGCTCTATAAGTGAAGATGAAATCCAAATTGACCCAATTTTAGACTTCACAAGTCGATTTAAGACTTCACAAAATGTATTTCATTAGTGCATTCCTTCTTTCCCGTACTGTTCTCAGCCATTCCGCTCTTTGATCTTTTAACTTTGGCTGGGTGAAAATCCCTGTGAAATATAAATGATATTATATAAATCATAAGACTTTTTAGGCATGCCATAATTCACTTACTTTAGGGTGTCTTTATAGAAATGGCAATATATAAACAAGAATTCCCATTGTGTGTGCAGGGTTCGGCTGACTCCTACACTAGCAGGCCCTCTGACTCAGATGTCTCTCTTGATGAGGAGCAAGGAGGTCAGCAGGAGAAAGAGCAGCAGGCCACCGTCCAGCTGGAGAGGGCAAAGGTCAGACAATCTTAACTAAATGTACCTATACTTAACTGACCAGTACCCAACTCAATTAAGTCTGTCTGTCTACCTATCTAAAGTAAATTCAACCCTTTTTAAATCTAATACACATTTTTGCCTCTTCTGTGTTTTACCACATTGTCCAAACAATTTCTAAATGATTTAGTTTCTAGAAAAGTTCACATTGATGTATCTCGTTACCCCAAAGGGTCATATCTGTAGTAATTTTATACAGCACTGCTATATGGTTCATTCATGTGTATTTTCAATCAGTTTTTAACTCTGTTTCAGGCCAAAGCGGTGGCTTTTGCCGTGAGGACAAATGTCAGCTACTGCGGTGCTCTGGATGAGGATGTCCCTGTCGCTGGCACTGCCATTTCCTTTGATGCTAAAGACTTCCTACACATAAAGGAGGTGAGGATGGTATAAGAATACATTCATTTAATAACAGTCCATTTAGCCATCTTTATATATCAGAAGAGTTACTGACTTTAAACACAATCCTGTGTCTTCTGTGTTCTTTCACAGAAGTATAACAATGACTGGTGGATTGGACGACTGGTGAAGGAAGGTAGTGATATCGGCTTCATCCCCAGTCCTGTGAAACTGGAGAACATTCGCTTACAACAGGAGCAAAAAAGGAGCCGCTTCCATGGGTAAGTCTAAGAATAATCGAATAAATAACCTTGCTGAAAATTAACCATCCTAAGATAGTTTGTTGGTCTTTGTTCAATTCAGCATGACTAGCTGGTTTCCCGGTCTGGCCATGTTGGTCTTTATTTGGTCTATCTGGTCCCCCAACTATTTCCTGAGCAGTGGTAGCGATCAATGCCTCAAGATAATCCAGCAATATGTAATTTGTCCTTAATGAAAGCTAAAATGGTGCTTGGCGTGACAATCACAGCCAATCAAGACATGTTTGAAGTTGAACATATAGTTATTTGGAGCAGTGTTGTTTCAGTGTGGCCGGAGCCCCCTAGATGCATGCCGTGTCTACATGCCGTGTCTCTCGTCGATTGTTGTGGTCATGCCTGGTTATGATGAAAAGATTCAAATGGACCTGTAGTCGCTGTTAAAGATTTATAGAGTAAAGATTTATTAAGTAAATCTTTGGCCAAATATATAAAATCTTTTCACTCTTTGAAACATATCCAGTAGATGTATTCTGATATGTCTAAAGAAAAATAATATTGAAAAATGTAATTCAGGTAGAAATCTGACTTTCCATTGCCATTACTTACAAGAAATTAGTGGCAAAAAGTAAATGAAAAAATACAGAGCTTCACATTCTCATGGTAGTTCCACATTTTTTTACCAACAAAATGAGTACTTCCTTTGGATTTTGGATTGTTCTTTTATTTTGAAAGACATTTGTATAACTGAAAATCAACATTATTTATCAAACAATAAATCAGGAGCTCAATGGTTCATGTAGTCATGTAGTTCTGGCACATTAGGTTAAATGGATTTGCCTTCCTATCCATAATGAAGGGGCTCGAGCCCAGGACGGGGCATGAGCTCTGAGACCCCCCACCCCACCCCACACACTCCCACTCCTGTACTTATTTATTTTGTCTTATTTTATTTTGTAATCTCAATCACCTCCTGTGAACCAATTAAAAACAACATATTTACATATGCTACTAAAGTGCAATTACACTACTATTCCATTCTGAACTTAGCCCTTAATTAATGCTATGTTCTGTTCTGTACTTTGCTTGGCCCTTCACAGGAAGTCCAGTGGGAACTCCTCCTCCAGTCTGGGTGAAGTGGTGTCAGGCACCTTTAAGCCCAACCCTCCTTCTGCAGGTCAGCATTAGCCTTCACCAGTGCTTTTACAGAAGGATTCCAGTCCTTTTTTCTATAAATTGTCCAGAGAAAACACTAAGCTACGTCCACACTAATACATTTTCACACACTAACACATTATATTATATTATATTACATTCAATGTGTGTGTGTGTATGTGTGTGTTGATATTAATTATATTAAATTCCTTTTGATATATTTGTTTTTGTGGCTGAATATTGCTTTAAAAATCTGCTTATATAATTCCTCTTTTCCATCACAGGAAAACAGAAACAGAAAGTGGTGAGTGCATTGTAATTCATTTGTAAATTCTATAAATTCTATTATATAGCTGCAGTATATATGGGACTTCCCTAGAGGCCAGTAAGGTTATGATGGACTTTTGATTTGAAATAAAGTTTTAGGGGTTTTACTTGTCTCTGTTCCTGGTTCCCCTCCCTGATTGTTCTCAAGCTGTGTCTGAATCTGTACACTATTATTTGAGTTTTGCAATAAAGGCTGCATTTAGGTCCTACAATCTCCACATCGCCAGACTGCCTTCATTAAAGAGCCCTTACTCTTTCAGGCCACTGCATTGTTCATGTGGTGATCAGTATGGGGCTATTGTAGTGCGTATAAACGGCATTATTTTTACAACTAAATCTCTATTATATTTTAGGCTGAGCACATTCCTCCATATGATGTGGTCCCCTCCATGAGGCCGGTGGTCTTAGTTGGCCCATCACTTAAGGGATATGAGGTAGGCCTCCCCCAATTCCTATGGTGTGTGTGTGTGTGTGTGTGTGTGTGTGTGTGTGTGTGTGTGTGTGTGTGTGTGTTGGTAACCAGGGAATCACAAGTGAAAGGGGATGTCGGTTTGTCACTGAATAGCAGTCATCATCTCCACGCAGAGTTGCCAAGGCAACAACCTTCTGGGTACAACATGCCAGTCTGAAAAATAGAGCATGGTTTGAAATTAGAAACAGAGAGAGAAAAAATAAAAACATAAGCATAGTCCCAGAAATCAGTGTGACAAGTATAGATTAGCTACTGAGATTGAGATCTTACAGCATGCAGACACTGAAGCATATACAGTATATCACAGCTAAACAGCTATACAGTTACCGTGTTTGATCATTTAAGCTCATTATGTAACCATATATATCTTCTGTTGTTTTGCAAATATTATTTAAGAAATGTCTGCACATTTCTGTCATTTCACGCTGCTTACTGTTTTACTGGTTGTAAATGCCCCTGTAGTATAAAATGTAAAATTACATTTATCACAGTTATAGTGGAAAACTGGGAGATTTACATGAGGTTATGACAGTTATTAGACTAAGCATTATGCAAAGGTTAATAAGAAAGCTTTGAAAAGATATTAATTCTTCCATGCAGGACTTCTGTAATTATTTTTGAAGTTGACTTTATATTTAAATTCTTGTGTAATTTTAAACAGTTTTATGAGAACCTATTACTGAGGTCTGCATCTTATGAGCTGAACTGTAATTAAATGTGGTCGAACAAGTCATTAAAGGAATAGTTCACCCAAAAATAATATCTAAAAAAAATTATTCACTTACCCTCATTTGCTTCGAATCCAGTTCTTCTTCTGGGGAGCACAAATGTAGATGTTAGGCAAAATGTCCATGCTGCTCTTTTCCATACAATGAAGGTGGACGATGAACCACTCTGCCAAGTTCAAAAATGTATCATAAAAATTAGAATGACCGTGAATGAGATATTAGCAAAGGGAAAAGAGCTAACAACAACATTTCTGTCTTTAGAAGACTTGTAATGTAGAGCACTAAATTTATAGTGCTTATTTGGCCTTTTTGAAGCTTAGTGGTGTAAATCACCATGTATTTTCATTGTATGAAATAAGAGCAGCTCAGCTGCAAAATGTCTCCATTTGTGTTCCACGGAAGAAAGAAAGTCATGCAGGTTTGGAACAACAAGAGGTGAGTAAATAATGACATAATCATTTTCATTTTTGGTCACTACTAAAGTAAAATAGATATTTCTCACTTCTTCTCAATGATTATATCTCTACTTTTTGCTCATAATTGTGTTTTTACCCTCCTGTCTTCCTGGTTTTGAACACAGGTTACAGATATGATGCAGAAAGCGCTTTTTGACTTCCTGAAACACAGGTTTGAAGGCAGGTGAGATCATTAGCTTTACCATAGATGACTACTAGATAGAACTACTGTTGTTGATCAGGCAAACCTTTCCTGTCCATGTGGTAGAGGGTGATGTCACAAAATGTATCTCACAATTTCAGGATATCAATCACAAGAGTAACTGCAGACATCTCTTTAGCCAAGAGATCTGTGCTGAATAACCCCAGTAAGAGAGCCATCATCGAGAGATCCAACACCAGATCCAACTTAGGTGTGTCTTTTGGCAAAAAATTGTTTAATGGTTATTGAGTATTTTCTAACTCAATGCAAGTAGTTTAATTAATGTTACTCATTTACTACATCTAATTCAGCATACTTCAAAGGTCAACACTTAATCTCTGTAATTATTTCTCTTTGTAACAGCTGAGGTTCAGAGCGAGATAGAGCGGATCTTTGAATTGGCCAGATCACTTCAGCTGGTTGTACTGGATGCAGATACAATCAACCATCCGGCACAGCTCATCAAGACCTCTTTAGCACCCATTATCGTACACGTCAAAGTGTCTTCTCCAAAGGTAACAAAGTCATTGATAAAAACTCCTTTAAAATGTTCTTATTGTCTTACCAGTGCCTTTGCAAATCACTTACAGTACCTTTATTACCTTATCTATTTTATTTGAAAAACATATTAAAGGAATCTAACAATATCTGTATCAGGTGAATTATGTTATTGTCTCTTTTCTTAATAGTGTTTATTTAATTGTGTGTGTGTGTGTGTGTGTGTGTGTGTGTGTGTGTGTGTGTGTGTGTGTGTGTGTGTGCTGACAGGTATTGCAGCGGCTAATCAAATCACGAGGGAAGTCTCAGAGCAAGCATTTAAATGTACAACTGGTCGCAGCAGACAAATTAGCTCAGTGTCCTCCAGTGAGTATCCAGAATAAACTGAACACAATCAAGATTTCGAGTCAACATGAAACACCATTCACAACCAATTTTACAGTGACACTTTGTTAACATGACAACATTAGTTAGCGTAAACTAACAATGAATACTACTTGTTCAGTATTCATTAAACTTGGTTAATGTTAACTTCAACATATAGTAATAATTTTTTTTTTCATTAAAAGTTGTATTTGTTAACATTAGTTAATGCACGGGCGGCACGGTGGTGCAGCGGTTAGCACTGTCGCCTCACAGCAAGAAGGTCGTGGGTTCAAACCCCGGTTGCCCCGGCCATTCTGTGTGGAGTTTGCATGTTCTCCCCGTGTCTGCGTGGGTTCTCTCCGGGTTCTCCGGCTTCCTCCCACCATCCAAAGACATGCAGATTAGGTTAATTGGTGTCTCCAAAAAAAAAAAAATTGCCCTAGGTGTGAATGTGAGTGTGAGTGTGTGTCTGTATATGTGTGGCCCTGCGATGGACTGGTGACCTGCCAGGGTGTACCCCGCCTTTCGCCCAATGTTAGCTGGGATAGGCTCCAGCCCCCCGCGACCCTGTACGCAGGATAAGCGGTTGACGATGGATGGATGGATGGATAGTTAATGCACTATTAACTAACAATGAACAGTTGTATTTTATTTTGTTGTATTATTAGAATTTTTTTTAATCCCCTTTTATCCCCAATTTTGGAATGCCCAATTTCCACTACTTACTATGTCCACGTGGTGGCGTGGTTACTCACCTCAATCCGGGTGATGGAAGACAGTCAATCCATATCACGTGGCTCGCTGTGCATGACACTGAAAAGACTCACAGCATGTGAAGGCTCATGCCACTCTCCGCGATCCACGCATAACTTACCACGCGCCCCATTGAGAGCGAGAACCACTTAATTGCAACCACGAGGAGATTACCCCATGTGATTCTACCCTCCCTAGCAACCGGGACAATTTGGTTGCTTAGGAGTCCTGGCTGGATTCACTCAGCACACTCTGGATTCGAATTTGCGACTCCAGTGGTGGTATTCAGCATCAATACTTGCTGAGCTACCTAGGCCCACTATTAATTGTATTTTACAAAGATTAATAAATTATGTTTAAGAATGGAGCCTTATTGTTAAGTGTCACCTAATTTAATTCTGTAGTCTGACTAATTAACGAGTGAAACAGGATATTCAACAAGAACAAATGTTGGGTGGGATTTTATCCATCTGATATTGATTTGATCTTGAAAAGTGGGCTGTACACACCAAAATGGAGCCAGGTGGTTGGATGAGAGGGCTTGAAAAGTACAAGGTTTTCATTGAAGGAAAGTCAGCCATAAAGGCAAGTTATTTTAGAAACAGCTAGTTATAACATTTGCTGAAATATTACAAAATATATATATTTTTTTTAATCATGATTCCAGTGAATCATGCACATAAAGACCAGGAACGTGCATTAAGAAAGTGAATGGGGTGCATTTTGAATTAATTTTGACTTTAACCTTTCCATAAACATTTGCTACTACTGTCTGCCTCACTCCAGGAAATGTTTGATGTTATTTTGGATGAGAACCAGCTTGAGGATGCATGTGAACACCTGGCTGAGTACCTAGAGGCCTACTGGCGTGCAACTCACATGTCCCTCAGCACTCCTCTCAACCCTCTGCTGGGCCACAACCTGGGCTCCACTGTACTGTCTTCATATCCCACAGCCATCTCTGGACTACAGGTGAGCCAGGGCTTTGAGCTCATTCAGAGCATCTGATTTCAGTATGCCATTGGCTTAAAATATGAGTTTGCCCTGCAGAAAAGACCAGCTAGACAAGCTTGAATTTCCATTAGTTGTTAGAGCTGATTTGATGCTGGTCTAGTTGGTAGACTGTGCTGTTCGTCAGCAAACCTTAGCTGATAAAGCTGGTCAACCAGTATGATCTTTGTGATGATACTGGTTGTCCAAGGAATTCATGCTTGTTTAAGATCCCATTTAATCAAAATTTGAGAATTGTGGTTTTTAGTCCATGTCTTTTGGCTTTAAATGCATCTAAATGCTAGTATACCCCTAAAAGTTGATAAAATTATCTTTTTTTTTTTAACATGGTTGTTTTTCAGGAAACATATTAAAATATTAATACTTGGACTGCACTATACTGGCTTTTCTGCTAATACTGGTGTAATACTGGTGTACTTTCAACAGAGCCAAAGAAATAAAAACAGCAATCACATCACCGACCATTCTCCAGTGGAAAGGCACAGCTTGATGACCTCTGAGGAAAACTACCACAACAAAGAACGGCAAAACAAGAGTCACAACCGCCTGTCCTCCTGCTCCCAGCAAAGTCGTGACCACTACCCTCTGGTAGAGGAGGATTACCAAGATCCCTATCAGGATGCATACAAACCCCACCGCAACAGAGAATCCCCTGAGGGCTACAGTAACGACTCACGGCATAGACTCTGAATTAATATCCGAAAACTGTGAGGTAACACACGTAATTGTGTAAGCCCTTTCCCAAAAATGCAGTGCAATCCAGGTCCCCACCCATGGACTGTCTCAACTAAAAACTAAATCAGAGCAACCTGGTCCGTCTAGGTAAGGCCGCTATTTGCCGCCCTTGCATATCTTTTGTAAGGCAGTTGGAGAATTGAGGTGCAGATATTTATCTGCAATGGTTAAGAAGAGATTTTATCTTGAAGGAGTGAAAACTATAGTACAGGGTGACCATATCTGGTCTATAATTTCTCGTATTTCCGGCTTAGGCCCTAGGTCTAATTCTTCACAGTTTTCAAAATTCTCTATATTTGCAGGACTTGCTGTGGTGGCATGCTAATTTTCACTTTGAACTAGTGCTGGCATGCAGAAATGCTCAAAAGTGGCAGCAGCCAATCAGCATAGAGCCTTTTTGTACGATCGCTGTAGTCAATGGAAGCAGAGTGTTATGCATTCACTGTTTGTTTATTTCTGTTTTGGTTTTTATTTTGGATGTTCTTG
Source organism: Moxostoma hubbsi (assembly GCA_032164185.1). Lineage (NCBI taxonomy): Eukaryota > Metazoa > Chordata > Actinopteri > Cypriniformes > Catostomidae > Moxostoma > Moxostoma hubbsi. The sequence continues at coordinate 8,389,112 of JAVLUX010000011.1, read as the reverse complement.
TCCTTTACCCAGAGGTACAGAGCAGTAAAACATCACATGTGCCATAATATCCAAAATATACCTCTCTCTATTTCCCTATTTATGAAGAAAACTAAGCCTTTTTAGAACTAATAGAATTTAATTGAATTTATTTTTTTGCATTTGCATTTGCGCATTTGTATTTCCAATTACATTTATATAAAAGGAGATATTAGGTAGAATGATGGCCTAAAAGTGAATGGTAACTGAGATGTGTAAGGATTCCATTAAATAAGAACAAATAACATAGTAAAAATTCTTGGTTCACTCACGGAATTCGTTCAGGAGTCAGACTACACTGGTCACCCTGTATATTTTGAGATGTAGATTCAATAGAACCAACTCATAAGAGTAATTAATTTGGGAGTTTGACTGCAGTGGTCATGCTGTATATTTCGAGCTGTGGATTAAACAAACTTGACTCATAAGAGGCATTTGTTCAGGAATCTGGTACACTGCTTGCATTGTATGTTTTGCAATGGAGTTTCAAAAGAACCAGCAAAAAATAGTAATTTGTTTGGGAGTTGGACTACACTGGTCGTGCTGTATGTTATGAGATGTAGATTCAAAGAACCGACTCATAAGAATAATTTGTTCAGGAATCTGGCTACACTAGTTGTGTTGCGTGTTTTGCTCTGTAGATTCAAAAGAACTGGCTCATAAGAGTCATTTGTTCGGGAGTCGGAGTACACTTGTCACTCTGTATATTTCGAGCTGTAGATTCAAAAGAACAGACTCATGAGCCATTTTTTGGGGGAATCTGGCTACAATGGTCGCACTGTAAAAAATTTAAATTGAATGGTGACTAATAGAGTTTTCAGACCTGTAGACCATTGTCCTTTATTCCAAAACATTGACTAAATTGTTACAATGTTGCATTTTCTTCTTGGTTCGGTTCGCTTTCACAAGGCAACATTTCCAAACAGACAAAAACTGTCAATAAAAGTCACATGTGACCCTTATTGGTCTCTGGATTAAGTTCCAGGATTAAGCTCATCCATTGATGTTAAAATTATATGCCTGTAAAAAATTTGTCTTAGAGAATTATAAAAATTAAATCTGGCATTGCCAGTTAGAGGTTGTGATCTAAATACAAATTATCTGTCACGCTGATGGATTTGTAAAGATTCCGTCATGGTTATTTTTATCTGTCATTAGTTGCTTTTGCATTATTTCTCCATTGAAACATGCCTGTTCTCACAGATCTCTCTCTCTCTCCCTCTCTCACACATGCACACACACATAAACAGCATAGTAAAGCCACGTAAAAAAAAAAAAAAACATTTATTTGTCAAAAAGTTGCTAACGCCGTCCTATCGGTGTTCTGCTGCTATTGAAAAGAGAGAAACTATCATACTAAAATGACCTCAGGAATAATTAAGCAGCTCCTATTTTAAACGTGCAATTATATCTAATATAGTTGCCAAAAGGTTATCCACGTTTTGATGATGAATTACAGAGAAGTACTGATTTATTGATGTCTTCTCCAAACATCCCTCAGTCATATTCATGGTTTTGTAGGGATACTCTTTGGTTCGTTGGTCTGTTGGGTCGGTTTGCTTTCTCACAACAAGCAAACCACTCCAGAGTTAATTTGCAATTGCTCCAAGACCACCTCATTCAGGTGGTCACGGACCGATTGTTTTGGTGCAGATCTGAGTGTGATTACTGTGTTCATATATGCCTAAACAAACCAAACCAAGAGAGAAAGCATGCAAGTATAAGTATACTGCTAATTATCTCCTTTTTTTGTCCCACTGAAGAAAGCTTTGGAACAACATTATACAGATTTTTTTGTCTAAACTATACCTTTAATTTTCTTTAAAATAGTGTTAAATTGAATATATATATATATATATATATATATATATATATATATATATATATATCCAAAAACAGGCTTCAGTTTCTTCATTCATTCATTCATTCATTTTATTTATTTATTTATTCATTCCTGGTTTTCGGGGTGTTCTGTAGTTTTATAATAAAAAGTAGTCTTAGTCCCAGGAGTTTTGTTTGATGCTCTTATCACATTTTATTTTCTGTGCTATATTTCCTATTGCTGTGGTTTGTTTTTAGGTATAGACCTTATTCACGCTAGCTCCATCTTTGTACTGCAGTTTAAAGTGTTTTTGGATCATTCCGTTGACAAGACATTTATAAAATATCTATCCAAGTACATTCAGTATAAAAAGAACTCCAGACAACAAGTGTTGTGGAAAATCAGATGTGATCTAGAAGCTTTATACAGATTTATAAGTTTATCCCTCACAGCCTCGTTGTCATTCCCATTTAAAATCAAAGATGGCACTAGCGTGAAAAGGTCTTTTAGGTTCTGGTTGTGGTCTTAAAGGAATAGTTCTCCCAAAAATGAAAATTCTCTCATCATTTACTCATCGTCATGACATCCCAGATGTGTATGACTTTCTTTCTTCAGCAGAACACAAATGAAGATATTTAGAAGAATTTCTCAGCTCTTTTGGTCCATTTAATGCAAGTGAATGGGTGCCAACATGTTGTAGCTCCAAGTCAGCATAAAAGTAATCCATATAACTCCAGTGGTTAAATCAATGTCTCCAGATGCTAATTGTTTTTGTAATTGTTAATAAAAGTCATAAAAAAATAGGTTGTGTCCGAAATCGTTCACTCATTCACTATTTCCTTTCAGTACTGAGTTTTTTAAATGAGCGTGTGAATTCGGACACTGACGTATACACAGAGCGTCGGAGCTCTGGGGCTGTTGCAGAAACAACATCAAACAAGAGCATTTAAAATACCTGGGACTTGTTATTCTTATTAAATAATATATTAATAGTAAAATTTTCATTCTGTTTGTCATTTTTAATATACATGTTAATATAAAGAGTAAACACATTTTATGAAATGTACATTATTTTATTTGTTTGTTTTACTTTAGTATCTTAAAACTCCAATTCAAACTGAGTAGCGTTTCTGAGCGCATAGCGCCCTCATCCGACTGTGTGCAGTCTCCTGAGTTAAAATAATATCACCTCAGTGAATTAATTAGTAAATAAAGAATTCTTCATCTTAGTGGCAAAATTCTGTATAAATATAAATAAAGAGTACATTTTAAAACATATTATTTTAATCAAGTAATGATTTGTAAACAATTAATTTGGTATATTCAGCATGAAATAAAGCATTAAGGAAGCAATAAACTCCCAGCTTGAACGTCCATCGTCGAGTGTACATTGAATTATTACGGTGCATAAACATACAACGCGAAGTGAAAGTTTCGCGTGGAGCAATTACATACAAAGTCAATGCAAAGATGCAAAGAGACGTGAATGAAGCGAATGGCGCGACTCGAACATGCAAAATCGCTTCATCCAATCCATTCGCGCATTCGTGCGAGTAAACATTTTTCAACTCGAATGTAAAATTCACATGGTGCATTGTCATGAATGCCTATCAGCATTGAGATTGTCCAGATGCCACTGACGTACTGACGTAATAGCAGAAGAAATTTGGAAAAATGGATGAATAAATTGTTGTAGCGGTGTGGGGGCACCCGGAATTTTATGACACAACATCATACATGTACAGAGACCGGACGAAAAAAGACATTGCTTGGAGGAAAGTGAGCGAGTAAGTTGGACTACCTGGTAAGTTCTGAAAATATGCACGTCTACTTGATTCCAGCTATTGGTTGTTCTTTACTATGAACCAAGTCGTAGAAGCCCCTCCTCCTGTCCTTTTCCAGAAGAGAAGGGGAATATTCGCGCAAGCAACGCAAAGCGAAAATTTTCTTTGCGTTATATGTGAACGCACTTTTAGAGAACATTGTAGGTAAGGATGAGTGAACAAAAGTAGGGAGCAAGTGGCTCACTCAGAATTCAGCCACTCCTACAAATGGTACTCCTATAGTGCACTATATAGTGGATAGGGGTTGGTTTCAGACACAGCAATAGTTAACCATAGTTTTACTAAAAAGTAATATTGTAGTAACCATGTATGTTTTTCCTTTCTTTTCTTTTTTCTTTTTGGCCTGAAACCATTGTTTTACTACATTAATACTGTAGTAGTAACCTTGGTTAATTGTGTGGTAACTATGTTTTAACTAATTACCATGGTTAAACTAACAAAAGGGTAACAAAACAGAAGTCTAATAATAGAATAATATTTTGTTTGGTCTCACAAATGTAAAAAAAAAAAAAAAAAAAAGACCAATAATTACCCATTTTATCCAAAGAAATTGCAAAAAAATAAGTTTAATAGAATTAGTGGTATCGACGATATCAGATCGAAAAGAAAATAAGTGGTATTGCCCGCCCTTATCGGTCTTATCTTCATGCATACACCCCCTACTGGGCAAAAAATTACTTAAATATTGATCTGTTTCTCACCCACAACTATAATATCACTTCATAAGATATGGATTACTTTTATACTGCCTTTATGTGATTTTTGGAGTGTCAACATGTTGGCACCCATTCACTTGCATTGTATGGACCTACAGAGCTGAAATAGTCTTCAACAAATCTTAATTTGTGTTCTGCTGAAGAAAGAAAGTCATACACATCTGGGATGTCATGAGGATGTGTAAACGATGACAGAATTTTCATTTTTGGGTGAACTATCCCTTTAATACCACAGAAATGTGTGGCAGCTAAGTGGAGATTCATTCTTTCATTAAACCTCCTTTCCACAGTCAGGTCTGTGGATCAATATGTCTCGAGAAAATGTCTCTGTCCTGTTAAGGTTTATGAGACTATTTAGAGTGTGCCTGAGCAATAGTAAAGTTTCTGTGTGTCGTAGCAGGTACACTGAAGGTTTATATGTGATTTTAAAAATATCTGAAAATCAATTTAGATAATTAGACTAAAGACAACATGGCAAGCTATAAAATATTTTTATATAATTTAATTTTATTAATATTATATATTGTAATGATAATTAGAATAAAATTATTTATATATTTTTCTGTGAAGGCTTTATCTGAAATCATGCAAGATGACCTGACATCAAATGAGACAGAATACAACGTCCAGAACAACATTTCTGTTTCATGAGCACGGTTATTTGCATGTTTTCAGGATGTTAACAGTTGTTTTACTTGACTCATTTCTTGCTATTACACAATATCAGAGTTTTGCAAATCGACTTAATGGCCTGAATTGTTTTTGTGTTGGCATGTACAGATTTAAGTAATGCTATAGTTTTACTCTTTAAGTTTTTGTCCTTCAGTGATTTCATAGTTGAGATTTAAGCATTGTATGTTTTATGTGCGCCTGGTGTAGAAACAACTGGACTTGATCAGTTTCCACTCTGACTTGAGTTGTCAATAAACCTGTATTGATGAGGTAGCTTTGATAGTAGTGTAAACTGTAAAGTTGCTCTGTGCCAAACTAATAATGCTGCATTCCATTTGTCTCAGAAGTCGAAGCTCGGGACTCGACGGTATATCCGTAAAAAAAAAAAAAAAGAAATCCGAGTTGGATTCGTTCCATCTACACACAACACAACAAGTCAGAATAAAAGATGGATGCCTCCAGGAAAGTAATTGTTGCACTAGCTCTATCGGAGTACAGAGAGCTACAAATTAAGTACGCCGTTCACCTAAGAGACCTCGATGAAGATGACAGAAAGCGGAGAACGTATGTTAATGTTTCAGCGTATTTGAATGCAACCACATTCGCAGGTTCAAACAGCTGTTCTAAACCTTTTAACAACATTTTTAATGTGTTTTCCGGAACAATTTCCTGAACACATTTCTGCACGGTTTGTAACATTAGGCAGTGTTGTTGTAGCAACATTGACCATTGTTCCTGTAGCAGCAGCGACCATTGTTGTTGTTAGCAGCAGCACTAGCCAATTTTAGCTGTACCAGTTTATAAACAACACATTAGGCAGTAATTCACATCATATTACTCTCTTCGCAGCCATCTTGCTTTCTGAACTCTGGGTCCTCTTGAGTTCATCTGTGTTTCCGAGTAGGAATTCCAACATCGGGGGTGTGTTCCATTTGTCAGTTCCGGTCTTGGAACTTGGAAAAATAACTCGGAGCTCCGACTTCCGAGACAAATGGAACGCATGATAGTTGTCCATACGTTGTTTTCAGTATTTGCATAGCATTCGAAAGCGTTCTGTAAATTGTTCTTGCTGGAGGTGTGGGGTCAGTAGAAGTCAATGTAGTTTGCGTAAAGTGCCCTTACTGTCTTTCTTATCACTGCCACCCCCTTTTCCCCCTTTTCCCCTGCATTATACATGAGGAATATTTCTGAAGCTATAAAAGAAGTAACATATTATTCAATTGTCTTGTTTAACGCATGTCCATTACCTCTCTTTGAATCAGAAAGAATTTGAGGATCACCTGAACTAGCTAAAACACAAAAACATTTTGGTGTATGACTCCAAACATCAAATTACCCATTTTATGGTTCTTTGATATGCAGCTGAATCCGTATTTTTGTGACACTAGTATATATTGTAGCCAATGCTCAGGACCCAGCATTACATTTATAACATACATTCTGTTTTTGTATTTTTTTGTATTTATTAATTTCTCATAATTCTTTTTCAATTTCAGTTAATACATTCCCAGCCATTTACTTTAGGATTATGCCTTAACTGTATAATAAGGTATATATGTTTGATTTTCTCAAACTTTAGCAGAGAGTTTTGTAAATTTGTTTTATTTTTGAATGTGTGTTAACCATGTCATTCTGTGCATGTTAAATTGGCCAACTGATCAGACTTAATTCATATCATAGAAGAAGAAAAAAATTGTACTTCCTGTTTCTGACCACTGCCCCTGTAAAATCATGACCAGATTTTCACAGGATAGCTGTTTTTTTCCTTTAGTGAAAATTCTGTATCATGCAATGGCATGTTGGTAAAAGATGACAAGAAATGTATCTAAAATAATTGACAGCCTTTTACTATGCAAATGTGTTCAGTGCTGCATGCTAATGCTTTACCTCTGTCTGCAACTTAATGGCTTCAAATGTTCAGTTCAAGTGGAATTGTGTATTATTTGTGCAGGATGGTATTTGAGAGAAATGCAAACCTGCATGCATAACCTGAGTTCCATTTTGCATTATCAGATTAAAGAAACACGTTTTTGGGGAAATAGATGCGTAAGAAGAAGTAATTTAGGTGCATTTAGATTTCTTTTGTAAAATAAAATGTATTGTAAATGATACTGTGTTGACTTCCTTGTGTTGTTTTTATTATTATTGATATTCTTTCATATTATACACTGGCGGCCAAAAGTTTGGAATAATGAACAGATTTTGCTCTTATGGAAAGAAATTGGTACTTTTATTCACCAAAGTGGCATTCATCTGATCACAATGTATAGTCAGGACATTAATAACATGAAAAATTACTATTAGGATTCGAGAAAAAAAAATATTCAGATCTTCTTAATCTATTTCAAATAGTTCTCATCAAAAAATCCTCCAGCTTTGCAGATCCTTGACATTCCAGCTGTCAGTTTGTCCAGATACTCTGGTGACATTTCACCCCACACTTCCTGTAAAACTTGCCATAGATGTGACTGTCTTGTCGGGCACTTCTCACGCACCTTACAGTCTAGCTGATCCCACAAATGCTCAATGGTGTCAAGATCCATAACACTCTTTTCCAATGATATGTTATCAAATGTCTGAGTTTCTTTGCCAACTCAACCTTTTATTTTTGTTTTTCTGTTTCAAAAGTGGCTTTTTCTTTGCAATTCTTCCCATAAGGCTGCACCCCTGAGACTTCTCTGGTGTTGAGCGGGTAGAATTCAATGAAGCTGTCAGCTGAGGATATGTGAGGCGTCTATTTCTCAAACTAGAGACTCCGATGTACTTATCCTCTTGTTTAGTTGTACATCTGGCCTTCCAAATCTCTTTCTGTCCTTGTTAGAGCCAGTTGTCCTTTGTCTTTGAAGACTGTACTGTAGTGTACACCTTTGTATGAAATCATCAGTTTTTTGGCAATTTCAAGCACTGTATAGCCTTCATTCCTCAAAACATAATTGACTGATGAGTGTCTAGAGAAAATTGTTTCTTTTTTGCCATTTTGACCTAATATTGACCTTGAGACATGCCAGTCTATTGCATACTGTGACAACTCAAAAACAAACACAAAGAAAATGTTAAGTTTCATTTAATGAACCAAATAGCTTTCAACTTTGTTTGATATAATGGCAAGTGATTTTCTAGTACCAAATTAGAAATGTAGCATAATTACTCAAGTAGAACGTGTTGGAGTGATGGCTGCTGGAAATGGGGCCTGTCTAGATTTGATCAAAAATGTTTTTTTCTTTCCAAATAGTGATGGTGCTGTTTTTTAGTAATGTCCTGACTATACGTTATGATCAGTTGAATGCCACTTTGGTGAATTAAATAACCAATTTCCTTCCGAAACATCAAAATCTGTACATTATTCCAAATTTTTGGCTGCCAGTGTATATACTTTATATTCTGTATCTAATTGTATTTGATCTGCTTTCAGTCAATAATTATTTATAAAATAATTTTGCAATGTAATTGTTATAAGCCTGCACTGCACTGCAGAGATATTGTAGATTCTTGTAGCGCCATCTTCTGGGCTGGTTTAGCATAATCTCACTTCATTGTGCAGATTTTTGCTAACTATTGATCTTTCTTGAACGTGTATATTCCGCAAATGTTTTGAAGTGTCTCTGAAAATGTTGAGAATGTTTACCATAGAAAACAAAATTAATTGAAGAAATTGTGATTTCAGTATTGTAATGAGTGGTTTTACTCATTTTGGTTTACTTCTAAACACAAATTACAACCTACACAAATGTTTAAAACCCTCTGTCTTATATAGAATATATACAGTATACACTAAGGGTCAAAAGTTTCGAAACACCTACTCATTACTTTATTTTTATTTATTTTTTACTTTTCACAATTTTGAAATATTGTACAGTCATCAAAACTATTGATTAGAAATGGAAGTATGGTAATTATGTAGTGACCAAAATAGTATAATAAATCTAAACTATCTTATATTTTAGCTTCTTCAAAGTACCCATCCTTTGCATATATTACAGCTCTACACATACTGGGCATTTTCTCTGCCAGCTTCCTTAGATATCCACCTGGGATGCTTATTAAACAGTATTAAATATTATTGAATAAGATCCCATGTATGCTGGACACGTGTTGGCTACTTTTCCTATAAATAAATAAAAATAATAATAATATATAAGTATATATAATATACTTATATATATTTAAATCACAAGGTTTTTAATATTGTTTGAAATAGAAATTCAATCAAGTGGGGTAAGAATTTTGACTGGTAGTGTATTAAACTGGCAAGAATAGCACACAAAGTTAACGTACTTTAAGCCTTTAAAACACATCCGAATTTGCCTACGAACATGTACATTTTATAATGTCATTTAACGTATAAGCCATCACTCCTTATCAAATCATCTTGTATGAAATTGAATTGAAATATGCAGGGGCATTTCTCCAGAAGTCCACTATCATCTCCACTGTTTTGAGCATGTCCGGTTCAAGGGTGTTGTGACTGCACCAGACAGCCAGCTGTTCAACCTCCCTTCTGTATGCAGACTCATCACCGTCGTGTATGAGTCCAATGACGTGGAGTTGTCTGCAAACTTCAGGAGCTTGACAGAGGGGTCCTTTGCAGTGCAGTCATTCATGTACAGGGAGAATGGCAGTGGAGAGAGAATGCCTCCCTGAGGAGCATCAGTGCTTGTGAGGGTCCCGGATATGATTTTCCCCAGTCTCACTAGCTGCTGCCTGTCAGATCCGTCAGAAAGCTGTTGATCCACCAACAGATTGTGGTTGACATGGAGAGCTGGGTCAGTTTGGTTGAGAGAAGATCATGCATGATGGTTATTGCAGGCTAAACTGAAATCCATGCATTAGTTCCAGGTCTATCGAGGTGTTGCAGGACCTAATTGATCACATTGATTGATTGCAGTCACCCATTCACTTGCATTGTATGGACCAAAAGAGCTGAGAAGTCCTTCTAAAAATCTTAATTTAACTTCAGCAGCAAAGGCAGCAAAAGAAAAAGTTTTATGTAAGGTTATAGGGGTTTTAGGCCTTGCCTATGTAAGTCATATCCACAACCTAAACTTTTCAAGGATTTCAAAGGCTACAGCTCAGTGGTGATTTTCCAATAGGGATATGTCATTGTACCTCAAGGCAAGCTCAGTGTCTGCATTCATCTAAAACAGAACAACGTTTCATCAGTGTTCTGTTTAATACCGAACAGAGCAAGAGCTTCAGACAACATCCATCTCACCTGGTATAGGCATTGTTGGAGCCTGTGTGATCAAGGTTGTGACACATGGCTGAGGTCAGCATGATGAAAAGGTCAATACTGTCTCTCATCGTTTTCAATCTTTCCTTTTTTTTCTTTTTTGTTTTCTCCCATTTTTCTCCCCAATTTGGAAAGACCAATTCCCAATGTGCTCTAGGTCCTCGTGGTGGCGTAGTGACTCGCCTCAATCCGGGTGGCAGAGTAAAAATCTCAGTTGCCTCTGCGTCGGAGAATGTCAATCTGCGCATCTTATCACATGGCTTGTTGAGCGCATTATCGCGGTGATATAGCACGTGTGGAGGCTTCACACTACTCTCACGCAGCATCCATGCATAACTCACCATGCGCCTCACAGATTGTGACCCATATTATAGCGACCATGAGGAGGTTACCCCATGTGACGCTACCCACCATAGTAAAAAGTCAATTTGGTTGCTTAGGAGACCTGGCTGGAGTCACTCAGCACACCCTGGACTCCAGGGGTGGTAGTCCGCTTCTTTACTTGCTGAGCTTCCCAGGCCCCCAAATCTTTCTTTTAAAATGGAAATGATTGTTTTAGCAGCAGTACTATGGATTGAATGACGGCTGTCTGGGGAATGACATTTTTTAATCATCAGATGAAGAAGTTGCTAATTAGAGTGCTTGGAAGAAATCCTAAGGCTGCCTGATTGCACACACCATTTGAGTGACGCAGAAGCAGTGCTTTAAGTTGTGAAAGGGAATGTTATTGAGGCATCTGTACACCTCATACAGGAACTGCCGCAGTACATCAAGCTCAGTGTTGAAGGTGAAGATGAATTCCAGGTCCGTGTATATCACCTGAAATAGCGCCATAATCTCAGAATCCTCACATTGCCTAGAACAGGACAGAATCTTGTTGATTTGTGGTTGAATAAACTGGTCATTGTCATAGAATGGAACCATTGGAATGGAATTATTGAGAGAATAGTTTGATGGTGAAAGCACAAAGAGCAGCATATGCTGGGTTTGAACCTGCAACCTTTAGCTTAACAGCGAGTTTGAATCCAGGATGTGCTGAGTGACTCCAGCCAAGTCTCCTAAGCAACCAAACTGGCCCGGTTGCTAGGGAGGGTAGAGTCACATGGGGTAACGAGTGGTGGTGACGTAGTGGGCTAAAGCACATTACTGTTGATCAGAAGATCGCTGGTTTGATCCCATGACCATTGTGTCTTTGAGCAAGGCACTTAACTCCAGGTTGCTCTGGGGGGAGTGTCCCTGTAATAAGCTTTGGATAAAAGCATCTGCCAAATGCATAAATGTAAATGTAACCTCCTTGTGGTCACAATTAGTGGTTCTCGCTCTCAATAGGGCGCGTGGTAAGTTGTGAATGGATCGCAGAGAGTAGCATGAGACTCCACACTCGGAATCAGTGTCATGAACAACGAGCCATGTGATAAGATGCGTGGATAGACTATATCAGAAGTGGAGGCAACTGAGACTTGTCCTCTGCCGACCAGAATGAGGGGAGTAACCACTCCACCACGAGGACCTACTAAGTAGTGGGAACTGGTCATTCCAAATTGTGAGAAAAGGGGCTAAAAAAAATTACATTTAAAAGAAAATCTCCTGCTTCTCGAAATCTTCACATATGTATCAAGAGTTTCAGAACAGATCTCAACAATGTTTCAAACTGTACTGAGATTTACCAAGATGCCAAATTTTTTGATCAAAATTCAGGGATTTCAATTTTAATTCAATTCTTCCAAAACCAAATTACCTATCCTATGCTATCCACACCTCCAATAACAATCTAAATCACATAATCCCATAATATGTGAAAATTTTAAACTTTCTTATGATATTATCTCCTGCACAGATTTGTTCCTTGATGAAACATAGTGTTGTCTTTCCTGTTAACCCCCAAGAGGAACCATGTCTTGTTGTATTAATCTGAAAAGCCTGCTTCAACAACTCCACTTGGAAGACCATTTCATTAATGAACATGGAGCTCCAGCCCTTTACTTGTTAGAACTGCTTTTGATTTGTAAACCTCAGAAAGGACCATTTATATTGATATGAGGCCCTCGGGCAGATGAAAGGACTGATGTCCTCTGTGTTCTTTATGCTTAGTTTAGAAGTGCTGTGCTGTGCTCTGTTTCCTATTTTTAAAAACGTCCTATTTGCATGTGGCAGGTGCAGGACTTGTGGTTGCTATAAATGTGAAGATACCATGTTTCCCATTGATTTCCATAAACAAGTCTTATCTGGGTTAAATATCAAGATCAATATTAGACAAATTAATAATTAAATGAAAGTAAATAATTAAGTTTATTAAATGCTATCAATGTGTAACAAATAACAGGGGTAAAAAAATGGTTGTCTTCACTAGTTAATTTAAATGGTCCTTAATATATAGATAATACTACCAACATAGAATGTAGTATCAATATATTATTGTTTTTCTTTTTATAAAATTTGCCTTTATAAAATTCTATATATATTTAACAAAATGCTCTTTTGAGATGCTGTTTTGCAATAGACATATCAACTTTCCAAATGCATTTTTCATGCCAATACCAAATTTACATGAAATTGTTGTTTACATTAATAATTGTCATATAGCCACTGTCAAGGATGGTGAATATAAGAAGAGGAAAGTAAGAACATGTTTTGTATCTGTAATAATGTATATACCTTTGTGTGATTTCATGATTTGTTGAAAGTTAGAAAATTTACCAGTTAACAAATGTTGGTGATTTTTAAGATACTGTCTCACCTCTTCAGAAACTTCAAGACATCTGTTCAGAATAAAAAAGGTTTTAAATACATTCAAATATAGATACAGTACAGTAGTGATTCTGGTATGGAAGTTCAAAGATTTTGATGACGTTCATTTTCCATGTTTTAAAACCAAAGTACCTCAAATGAAATTATTTCATTGTTTTATTTTTGCTTTTAAAAAACCTGCACTGATGTACATGTTGGTCCAGACCAGTTTAGTGCTTGTCCAGCTTGTGAACCAGCATAGCATGCAAACTTAGTTGTTGAAACCGGTTGATAAATTACTGTAACAAAGTTATTAGTTTTCATGGAAAAGGAGGAAGTGGGAGATGGCGAGATCCAACTCAAAAGGGGATTTATTTCCCACAGACTCAAAAATCACTTTTCAGTTTACACACACACACACACACACACACTCAATAACACTTTTCAGCACAACAGAAATATTGCATGCTAGAACACTCTGCTCCGTGCAGCTCTCTCCCCCTCACTGGCACCTGGCTCACTCTTAAAAGCCCGTCTCCACTCACTGCAATGACAAACAGCTGTTAGACAATCACTGCGATGATGATCCTTACGTTCTCAGCTCCTGATCTTGATCTCCATTCACAAACCATCACTCAACCATGGCCCCAAAACCACAATTATAGTTTTGAAGCCTTGTGGGAATACCAGAAAACCAGCATCCCATATAGGGACCAACTTTCCATACAACATACTGTATTCTGATAACCAGCAATGCAGGTCTTTCAGCAAGGATATTGTACACCTCTATGTAAGGGACAGGAATGTCACCTCATTTGGATGAACTTCTACCTGACATGCTCACTCTCCTCTTGGGTCTTGCATAGGGTGCTTTTATGGTAGAAAGGTTGAGGGCTTGTGGGTGCCTTCAGACATACAGTATGCTTAAACAGTCCCAGCCAGCTCAGGTGCTCAAGGCTCTACCAAGAGAGATGTGATGCTATACCCTGGAATTTTAAATGCACTTGGAAAATCTTCCTTTGCTTTAAGTTTATACAAACATTATGGAAGACATAAATTATGTTCCATTTAAATTAAGTCTTTAATACTACACTGGAGGAAAAAATCTAAAATTCCTCTGCAACTCCAAATGAAAATCTTGTAACTGTTACATCTGTAGCTCTATTGGGTTTTTCCTTGCTGAAAATGCAGGTTGGGCTGCTGCCCCTTCCTGCCCCAGTTACCATCTTTCCAAGCTGTTGACTGTCTCTCCAGTTGTCACCAATTTGTTCTCGGTGGACACCCAGTCTGTTCCTGGGCATCACTGGCTGAGCCAGTTTGTAATTTTTAACAATTTATTATACATATTTTTTCTCACTATCAAGCAATTGTGGGTGAAAAGGAAATGACAATTGAAGATTGTACAACTCTTTTAAGACCTTTCAAATTTCAAACTAAATTTCGGTCACAACTGTAACCAGTGGGATTTAAATGGTTAATAAACAAATAAATTAAAAATCCTCTTAAGTAGCATCCTTCATGGTGTAATAGCTATCCAGGGCTCTTTATATGGGCTGGCGGTAATTGAGTGGACCTGATTAAAGGAGCCCGGCTGTTGTCACTACCCTCCAGAATGAGAACAGCTTGTTTTCAGCAGAATGAAGGCTAATGAGTCAGAACAAAAACTCCTTTTCATTAAACACATCTAATAGATAAGAAAAATAATAAGTTAATAAAATTGTTAATTGAGAAACATTTGTGCAACATTAATCAAATTTTATGATATTATACAGTATTTTTGTTTGACATATGAGAATTATATTTCAGTGTATGCCATGAACACACCAAAGCTGAGGGGAAAAAAATAAATAAATTATATATATATATATATATATATATATATATATATATATATACACTTTTTTTTTTAACCAAAAATACATTTATTGTTCTAATTGATGATTAGTTATCAAAGAATAGAAAATTTGAGGTGAGAATGTTTCAACAAATTCTTACCTTTAACACCTTTTGCAGGACTGTCAATGTGAAACTCTACTTGTTCTGGTCTTCCATTCAGTGAAAAGAATGATTGTAGTTGCCATGCCAGGAAGTGCTCTGTTGCACTCTCACCTTTGCCGTAAGATGCACTGCATGTGCACATGATACAGCCTACCATTCAAAAACTCTGCCTCCTTTTACAAACCATCAATATTTGGTCCACCCCACTTCATGCTCAACTCTTCATTGCTTTTTATCTGAATGCAACAAGCAGTTATATGGTGAATTAGATATTTATTCTGTGCTATAATCATCTTTTTAAAATAATCTCAGTGTGCTAATGAATAGTTATAGCCTATTTAAAATACGGTATTATGTAATAACAAATTCACTTTTCTTTTATATTTTAAATCAAACAATTGATTGCAATGACATTATAAAAAAAATATATAATGCACCATTTTTTATTTTTACATTTGATCATCTATTTTTAAATTAATTGAATGTGAAATTGAAATATTGGTTATTGTCCTCAAAGGGAAATTTGGCCATAAAGAGACTCTGTGGTGGACTCTATTTCAAATCATTATATAACTCTGATCAACAAAAAAACAATAATAATTAAAACATCTTTAACTCTGAAAATGATCATATAAACATCATAATGAAAATCATCAACTTATAAATACATTGTAAACATCATAAAACATCAAATAGATACAACAATAGATAATGTTCCCAAGATGTACCAGTTTTACATCTGCACTTAAATATTTTAGCATTTTTTATCTAATTTGTATGTTTTATTTTCTTGTAATAACACTTTTACAACTAAACGTTGTTTTTAAATGTGCTTTATAAATAAATATTGATTGATTGATATTGATTAATATATACAGGGTTGTGAGGGTTACTTTTGAAATGTATTCCACTACAGATTACAGAATACATGCTGTAAAATGTAATTTGTAACGTATTTCATTAGATTACTCAAGGTCAGTAACATATTCTAAATACTTTGGATTACTTCTTCATCACTTGTAGAATTTTTCACTTGTTTTGACTATAAAACTCTGCCAGTACAGTAAGACAAAATATATGTTAAAATATACATTCTCTGAAAACCCAAAATATCTTATGCAGTGTTGTTTCTAAAACCAGAGTATTAAAATTGATCTTGTTTTAAGGATTTTTAGATATTTTTACAGGAAAACAATACAAAAATTATTATCAAGAATACGATTTTTGCCCTAATAGTAAAGGTCTTACTAGAAAAAAGAAATGATGATCCAACGTGAATTTTCTTGATAAAAAAAACATGATTGTGCCTGGTAACTTGCGTGTGCAATGGCTAAAACTCGCATTTTAGTTTAGCATAAAGCTGACAATTTACACAAGGTTTATTTCTATTTCTTCTGCTCCAAACTTACTTCAATCTTACTTCTCTTTCTGCTCGTATGAATGTAACACATCATAAGAAAGTGTTTCACCACTGATCAAATGCACTTTGGATCGCATCATTTATATGTATAAATGTTTTCCATCTGAAAGGACTAAATATAAAATTAAACAATTGACAATAAAATGCAAAGTAATCTCTTCAGTAATCAAAATGCTTTTTGAATGCAACTGTATATATAAACTGTAACTGTAGTGGAATACAATTACTTATATTTTGTATTTTAAATATGTAATCTCATTACATGTATTTTGTTACTCCCCAACCCTGTATGTGTGTGTGTATATATTATATATACATATACATAAACACACACATGTACACATATAGGTAGGTAGATAGACAGATAGATAGATAGATAGATAGATATACACTATTTATAGTTGAGTGCTTAAGTTTGTGTCCCCTTTCGTCTTAAATTTACAAACCCCTTTCAGAAAGTAGGCTAGACATATTAATATAATAAAATAAAATATTATTATCAACCTGACAAACAGCTGTTAGACAATCACTGCCAGATGATGATCCTTATGCTCTCATCTCCTGATCTTGCTCTCCATTCACAAACCACAAGAGTAAGAAGGGTCACTGAATTAAAAAAAAATAATAGGATTTAATCTCCTCCAATACATGTGACTGGTCATGTTTAAAGACAACAATGCAGCCATGACTTTTAAACTATAATATGGACTTTTATTTTGAATTTAACTGAACCGTCGTAGTTTCCTGAACGGAGCACAACGTTGTTACAGGAGACGAGGTGCGACACAGTGTCTACAACGTAGAAATATATTAATCGTACTTATCATACATTTAAACATGACAGAGGGTAAATCATCAAAGAAATCAGCGAAACCACTTCTTGCTCTGAATCCAAAAGAAGATGCAGAGTTTCAGAAGAAGGTGCAGCACGTGAAGAAACGTCCTAACACGGTATGAAGCCCGAACATGTGGCGAATGGAGTTGGAAACATGGTCACAGTGGAATTTGTCGCATCATGATTTAATCAATCAGATTTAATAACTAGAATTTGGTAGTTGGGAGAAAAACATTATGTTACTTATAGTGTTAACAGTAAAGTCTACAATTTACACTTTGTTCGTTCTTTCTGACATAGTCCTTTCTAGTTAATCTGCACCCTTTGATCCACGTTTCCAGTCATAAGTTGATTTTCAGTCAATAATATTAATTCTGATGTGTTTTAGGCTCAGTCTCTTACTCCTGGAGTGATCTATGTTGGTCATCTTCCTCGAGGATTGTTGGAGCCTCAGTTGAGAGGTTACTTTCAGCAGTTTGGGAAAGTCTTACGACTGAGAATTTCCAGGAGTAAAAAGGTATTATGTGCTGCGTTTATAATTGTCTTTGTCTAGTTTGGAAAGATGCGTCATTTGAAGGCTGCAGTATACCTAGTGTCCTCCATTAAACAAGCCTCGTTTAAACGAGACGGCCTTCGTTGGACAAACGGAAACGTAACATGGTTGCTATGACAGCACGCCACACTTTAACAAGCGCGAGCATTTTGAGTGAGAAGGGAATGCACGAGGTACATTTTAGGAGAGTTATATTGATGTAAAGAGAAAATAAAATAGATTTGACAGTTGTACTTTTAGTCTATATTTTTTTAATAATATATTAATATAATTATACATATTATATACTCTGCACCCATCTACTGAGGTTCTTCAACTTGTAAGTTATCATTACTTGCGTTTGAACATTATATTTACGGGCAAATTGGCGTTATTTATTTTTTAGAAATTTCCGTTGAAGCAAAGAATCGTGGGTTGTAAGTGCCCATGAAGGATACACCTCATGCATCCTCCGAAATCCCGTGAAAGAAGGTCGTATTCGAAGTGTCCTACACGATTTTCTGAAACGACACAGCCTCGATGACGTTTGCGGCCGACGCAGCCTTCCAAACGAGACAGCCATTGTAGTGCATGTGTCTTACCATCCATTGGATGAGATATTGTAGGCTCTTCGTTTAAGTTGACATAGTATCCAATTTAGAAATTATAAATTAAAACAATAAATTATAGCAAGGGGGGTTATCTTTATATAATTCCCCTTGTCAAAAGTCTTTTTTGATTGCTAATGGAATTTCTATCATAATTTCAGAACAATTTTAAAGGACTCTAATAAAAACCCTCCAAAAATCAAAAGATCTTCCTGAATTATGGTTGTTTCTAAATGGACACTTTTCACAGACTTTGGCACATTTCCACCATTTTGTTTTTAATTTAGTGTAAATTTCAGACATTACACTTAGCATTATTTTACCCTGGAATTAGTTTTAAAAGCCAAGTTACAACTAATGCCATAAGGCTTGTAATCTCTTCTGGATGTTGTGATTCATCTCTCTTTATTTTTTTTCTTAATTTGGAAAGTTGTAGAAATGTAATGGTGGTATTTGTCTTTTAATGTTGGTCCAAATGCTTAGGCAGAAATATATTTACCATGGTCTCCCATTCACCTCTATAAAAGTTTACTCTACAATCGTTCCAAAACCCAGAAGTGTTAAAAGGGTCAATTTATGATAGAAATTCCATTATTATCTATTGGATTTTGATAAGGGTTGTTTCTTGTCCCCGCAATTAATTTATCTGTTTGATGTGATTACTGAATAATGGCACAACCTGAAAATTACCGTTGGCGTTTGTTGCCTTGGGTAAGATAATTGTGCCGACAGTAAATGGGTACATTTAGCTTATTGCCAACTTTATCTAGTTGTGCAATGAAACCCTTGTGCCTACACTGTAATTGTACACACACATCATCTTAGACAGGTGTGGATGGGCAGTAGTCTTGACGAAGACGAAGAAATAATGCTGTGCTTTGAAGATTCTACTTTGGATATTGTGTAATTGCCAGACACGCATTGATTATGTTTTAATTGATATATTTTTTACAGACTGGAGGGAGCAAAGGCTATGGTTTCGTGGAGTTCGAATGTGATGAGGTGGCAAAGATTGTGGCTGAGACCATGGACAACTACCTTATGGGAGAAAGGCTCATAAAGTGTGAGTTGAGAGTGGGCAAGATGTTGCATAATCAATTGTATGACAAAAATGTGATTTTTATATTTTGTCTGGTTCAGGTCATGTGATGCCACCAGAGAAAGTCCATGAAAAGCTCTTTGATGGTTCCCAGAGGGGCTTTAAAAAGCCAAGGCAGCCCGCCGTGGCTCGGTATAACGAGGAACATGCACCAAAGGATGTGGAAAAAATGACAGTGAAACTTTTAAGCAAAGAGGCTAAGCTGCGCAAAAGACTGGCAGCAAAGGGCATCGACTACGATTTTCCTGGATTTGTAAGCATTTTCTTTACATTTTAATCAGCAAGTTGCTTAATCCTGCTATGATTCAGTGTGACCATCTAATTTTTTTAACTACATTTTCAGGCAGTGCAAGTTCCTGCTAAGAAGGTCCAGTCACAAGCAGATGTTTCATTATGCAGCGAGGTAAGCTTAAGTATTGAGAGGATACTTTGACCAAAGTAAAAATTGATACAGAGACATGCTGTTGAAGGGATAGTTCACCCCAAAATTTAAATTCTCTCATCATTTATCCCAGAAGTATATGACTTTCTTTCATGTGCAGAACACAAAGATTTTTTGAAGAATGTCTTTGCTCTGTAGGTCCACACAATGCAAGTCAATGTAATCAGACATTTGTAGCTCCAAAAATCACACAAAGGAAATAAATAAATAATCCATATGACACCAGTGTTTAAATTCATATCTTCAGAAGCGATATAATAGGTTTAGTAGTTAACTAGTGTACATTTAACTGAATTATGGATGTTTATATTAAGTGTCTTAAAAGGCTTGAAATAGTTTAGTTTCAGGCACAGAATGAAAATCACCCCAGTTATTCCCATTGACTTGAGTGTGATAACTGTGCCGACAGAAAAATGGTGCATTTTAAGCTTATTGTCAGTCATTGTTGACTTGCAATGAAACCCATGTGCCAACAACACTTACTGTAGTGAGATGAAAAGTATATACTTGTACACATCCAGAGCTTTAAAGACATGTTTTTTGGCATGTAGGATGTTACTCCAGTGTGCACCCCATCAATGTTGGAGAGGAGGAAATCCATCAGAGCTGAAGATGATGATGATGATGTTGATGAAGAGATCATCATCAAGGCCAAATCAGTCCCAGAAAACAGCGGGGATGTTGAAGAAAGTGAGGAAGACACAGAAGAAGAGGGTGATGTTGATGATGATGATGATGAGGAGGAGGAGGAGGAGGAACATGCAGCTTAAAAGGCAAATCTAATGAAAAAGACTTAAATCCCTGTTTTAAGAGGGACAATGGACTCACTGTTTTCAGAGCCATTTATATGTGATTAGTCCTCCATTATGGCCAGAGGAGAGAGGAACACAGTATCCTGATTGTCATTTTTGTATGATTAGTGGAACTGCATGTTCATGTAATATGGTGATTTGAGGTGCGTTTATACAGACCATGGATTGGTGGCCTTTAATGGATACATTTTGGTCTCCCAGAGGTTACTACAAAATATTATTGACTGTAATACACATATTTGGTGTGTCTCTTATTTGAAAGTATAATTCTACTATAAATATGTTGTATTTACAATATTTGAAATGTTGGTATGTGATTAAGTCAAGGTTTTCAGAACTTATTAAATATTGGTAAACTGTGCTTCAACCGTAATCGGAAAATGCATCAAATAAAGTGTTCTGCTTTCTAAAGTCTGTTACTTAATTATGGTTTGTAATTGATAAACTGACACTTTAGTATATGCTCAATGATTTGTGTGCATTCGAGAGAATAACTCAAGGAAAACCTGCATTTCTCAGAATGACCACTAGATGGCGATGCTTTCCACTGTGATAAAGGGATCGATGGCTATTGTTTTAGCCACACAATGAAAGATGACCATGTGGCAGCTATTTGTGGCTGGATTTCAAGTATTTTAATGCTAAATCATATCGTTTGGCTACTGTGTAGAAGAAGCACTCACTTAAAGACCAGAAACTACTAATTAAATAGGTGACTCTGCTTAGGTTGTTTGTATTATAATAAAGGAAATGTATTAACTGCTTTGCTTACCAACATAACAATGGCATAAACACACTTGGACGTGATAACAATTTATTTGGCATTTGAATCAAAACTGTTCGGACAGTAGATCTTTTAAAGAGACGAGGTATGTGGCGCATGCGCAGAGCGGCTCCATCATTGTGTCTACAGGACAGGAGCAGCAGCAGACACACAAACCTCGGTTATCTTTCAGAAACCAACTCGTGTCATTTCACATTGAAACTAACACGAAATTCGACAGGGTAAGTATATTGTTTATTATTTCAACCAACCCCGTTGCTCTCATGAATCGATTTTGGGAAATCGACGGGGTTTGACAGTTTATTCGGCAGGCTAGTAAGAGTTAGCATAGCCGGATAGATTATCAATGAAAAAGAGTCAAATGCATCCAGATACGCTCTGAACACTTGGTATTTAAACACTAATCGGATTTTAACAAAACAATATTTTTCTTTGTATTGTTAAAGTGTACTGGCAACAAAAGAGTGAGATCTGTATTGCCAGAGGTTTGGAGTAAAGCATCTCATTTAAGGTGACTGTCAGATACCACAGGAGCTTCAATGCAAACATACCTGTTTTAACCCTTGTGTTCAATAAAAAAAGTTACTCAGAGGTCAAAAAACTGCCTTAAGTATATTATATATTAATATTATTTTCCAGTAATATTTTTTAACCAACACCAGTCCTGATCATAACTACCAAATAATCATTAATTGTCTGGATTTTAACCCTTTAAATGCCAGTTTGTTTACATAATGTCACTGTTGTTTTTATGGAAGAAAAATTAGCAACAAAACAAACAATGATTTATTTTCCATATACTAAATGCTAAAGGGAATTTTTTTCAGGACTTTAGAGGACAAAAAAAGGTTAAAAAAAACTGCCATAAAATATAATAATATATCTACCAAAATAATAACTACCAAATATTCATACATTTTCTGGATTTTGCCAGTTTGTGTACATAATGCCACAGGTTTACTCACACACACACACACACACACACACATGCACACACACCAAAACACACTCTGACATCCATACCAACACACCCACACAATTTTAGCTGCATCATTTATTCAATTGCCCAGTAGTGCTCTATAATGCAGCAAACAGAAAATAGGAAAAAAACATGAGAAAATCTGGTGGAAAATTTAAATTTGAATCCAGGGCTCAAGAATGAAAGCATAATATCATAGAATTCATGATTTTATGCTTTAATGGCACTTGGATCAAATATTGCCGTTTTAATGGGTTTCAGTGGGGACATTTTTATCCTTAAGGTCCTGAGTGTATTTTGTGTACTCAGTGTATTATAGATGTATTTTAGGAACTGAGGTTGACATATAGAAATTCTCCCACAAATACACACATTTGGCAAAACTTATGCCGTTGGAATTAACACAGCAAAAATGATAGAAAAAAACAAAAATGGAAAAAGACAAAAATGTCCCTAAAGTCACACAAGGGTTAATGTATTTTGTTGTTACTTATATGTTTTTTTGTTTATTGTTTTTGTGTGTGTGTGTGTGTATTTTGAGTTGTAAGTGTATTTTCACATGATAAAACAGCATTTTGCTGTTATTACATGATGATGTAGACTTGTGTTCTGTAGGGTTGGATAGTTTTCTTACCGTCAGTTTTAAACATATTATTTAAGATATGTTATTGGCTAATTAAACACAAATTTAGAATTAATATAAATGGTTGTCAGAGGTCTCTGCTATGTTTTTTGTGGGAAGTGAAAGTATATCTTGACATCAGGACACATTAAGCATGATGGGTGTGTGTGCGTGCACGTGTGTGTGTGTGTGTGTGTGTGTGTGTGTATCACATTAGAGTGTGTGTATTAAATTAGTGTGAGATCAGTAAATGCCTGAACCCCTTTTGTGGTGCTTCTGTTCTTTGGAGAGTTAGGAGGCATAGTAGGCACTCCTTTCTCCATTGTGTAGCATAGATACCTGGTACAGGCACAGACTTTAAGTGTAAACAAAACAAACAGTTTTTGACAATTCAAGTTGAACGCACATATACATTTGGGTTTAAAAGTGTAAGACCATTAGTGAAAATGGCACTATTTTGCGTGTCATTTAATGTACTTGTCCCAGTATGAATTATACAAGCTTAACGATTTAAGTGAAAACTTGAATTTTCAGAATTTCTTTCTCTGTATTCACATTCAGTCGAGCTGGGATGGATGATCCCTGCTATCCCAGCATGATTTGGGAATGTTCCAATGAGCTTCTTGTGTGCTTCAAGGAAATTTGATGGTCAATTTTGCATATTTGCTTACATTTGATTAGTGAAATAGAAATAGTGCAGAAACATAAATTCTCATTTACAGTATAACTTTTTTTAATGTTTAAATTCCTAAAACTTTGCTTAGTTCTTGGTGGAAATGGGATCTTATGTCCCAGATTTGCAATGCGGTCCCAGATCAGACGTTTGCACATAACTGTACACACACACACTGATCAAATTGCCTTGTATGACCTGCACATTCATCACTTTCAATTTTCTGCCTGGATCATTGGACATTACATCTTTGATCATTTAATGCAGACTTTTAAAAAGATTGCAGTCCAATGCGCATCAAGTAATCTGCTTATCATAATAATACACTTTCTGTTTGCAGCCAGGTTATTCCCATGATGCATTAGCAGATCTTGCCATCATTTAATCACCCTTATGTTGTTCCAAACCCATATAGCTTTCTTTCTTCCATGGAACACAAAACGAGATGTTTAGCAGACAGTTAGTCTCAGTCACCATTCACTTTCTTTTTACTGAAAAATGACTGAAAATTTACTGAAAAATTATGCATGAAAGTGAATGGTGACTGTCAGTCCATAAAATTCTACTCAACTCCTTTTCCTACTCCTTTTGTGTTCCACTTAAGAAAGAAAGTCACATAGGTTTAAAACAACATTAGGGCAACAGAGTTTTCATTTTAGGGTGAGCTATCCCTTTAACACATGTAGAATTCCTTTTGCTGTATGCCACAAAGCCTTGCAGCTGATGTGTGGTCAGTGAGTCAAGAGCAAGTGAGGTGGACTTTGAGTTATGTCACCATCAAAAGGCCTTTCTGCTTTTCTCCAAAGTGGCTTCTGATCTGAGTTGACAAAATTGCAAATCTGGCCACATTTGCGTTAGATGTCCAGAGGTGGTATTTAGCTAACAGCTTTGTTTTCTCATCCTAAGCAGGGAGGACTGCTGAATTATGATGCAATAGTGTGCCGGACCCTCTCTTTCCTGCTCTAGTTACCACCACTTCTAATGCCGCTGCTAGTGGTTTGGCTGCCTCACTACTAAAAGGAAAAAAAGAAGCATTCGCAATCCTCATCAGCTGTTGTCTAGTCACATATGGTGCATCGTTTGCATTCCAGAGCCTACATCCCCTCCACTAGGCCTGTGACACTCATTGGATTCATTACCACAGGATATTAAAAAGTGTTTGTTCTTGATTTCCCTGGAACGGACACACTAAAGGCAATTTTTTAAGTTTTTCCTTCCCACTGCCACACGGGTGGTGGCGGGACATCGTAGGCCATGGAGCCCAATATGGAGTACTGTCTGACCCAGGTGCTACAGAAAGATATGGCCCGCAGGTTGCAGATGGGTCCGGAGCTCATTGTCTACATCACAGATTTGGAGAAGTGTCAAGACCTGGAAAGTGACCAAACTGCGCTGGATAAAATGGTGGATGGTATCGCCACCTCCTGGGTGAACTCCAGCAACTTCAAGGTAAGAATGGGTTATATGGCATTATACCATTTAGATGTGCATCTCTTTTGGTTTGCAGGTTTGATAGTGGCTTTTTGAGGCAATAAAGTCCAAGGGGGCAGGGTGCGGTTTCAACCTGCCTGAGTTTTATGGGTTAAAAAGGAAGCGCTTTTCTTTTGGATTTCTTCCTGAGGCAGTTGTCTGGCTTAGAATTTAGGCCTTGAAATGACCTCTTGAGTGTGCTCATCGCAAACAGAATGGGCATTTGAGGTCACTGGAACATTCACAGGCATTCACGTTGACACATTGCAAGATCAAACAGAAGGCGAGAATCACTTTGCAGACACGTCCTTAGAAGATGATTAAAGAGATAGTTTATCTAAAAAAATATTTTTTTTTGTAGTTTTGCAAAATGTTCATCTGCTTTTTTCCATATAGTGAAAGCATACAGGCCCGGGTATACTTGGTTTTTCTGTGTTTCGGATTGAATCACACCCGGTGTACCACGTTGCCTCTCAAGTATACTCTTTTTACACCAATCGATATCGAAAGCCTTTGAAGCATGCACACTATGACTTCATTATGAGATACTTTTAGTACAGTCAGCAGTGATGATGCACACAGATGAGGACTGCAACCAGCAATGCGGACAACAAAGTAGACTTTGATCTTAAGTATCATACATTTTTCACTGATAAAATTCTTGAAATTTCATTCATGCATGCAGGGCCGGCCCAAGCCTTTATGGGGCTCTTAGCAGAATTTGATTTGGGGGGCCCCTCGGTGCCGCCAATATGATTGAATATTGTCAATGCTTGATTATTCGCACACTATAAATCTAACACACCCCATATCCATTTTATTAGTTGTAGCTGTGTTGTATACAACATTCCAATGTCTGCCTGGCATGATTTTACCCTTCTACGGTTTTTAATTGTAACAGTAGCACACCTATATTTACCCAATCTTGTTGTCCCTGTTACCAGTTTTGTGGACTTCCTAGAGAACAATTTGGAGCAGAAGCAGTAGACTGCATCATTTCATTTTGAATAAGTGAGCCAGCTCCACTTTGATATTTTCCCCATTAATTATTTTTCTGTAGGTGTAGTTATAGTGGAAGTTTTGGCCATCAGGTTTTTCAGGGAATGTGAAGGTTTCCTATATAGGCAGTGGCCCTCTGCTGACCAGATCAGTCCTTTCTGAGTCGGACAGAATAGATACTGGAGGAGCTGCTGATCCATGGTGTAGTTTGGAAGTTGCTAAGGGAGTAGATGTGACATCGATCCCGATGACCACAGAAGTAGAAGGACCTATAAGGAAATTACATTAATAATTATAATTATAAATATTAAGATATTCTACAGTAAACTGAGCAAATACAAATGCTGCTGTTCTATTAACTTGCCACATCCGCTGAGGTTGAATCATGGAAGGAACAGTAGGATCAGTGGATGCAGGTGCTGGGAAGTGCTCCTCGCCTGCAGAGGATGGACCTGATGAAAGATGAAAATAATAATAAAAGCTAGCCATGTTAGATGTCATATTAAAAGGCAATGCAACTGTCTGTCAAAACCAAAAAAAGGTCTCACAAAAGGCATTGTTTATCCATATAAATATATTGATCTGAGATTGTTGAAAACTCACCTGCTGTATCGTCATCAGCTGTAGCACTGGCACTTGGGGCAGGTGGCGTTGGTTGTGCCCCACCTCCAAAATATTTCACCAGTGATCCTAGGGAAGTTTCATAAGAGTACTTAGATGACAGAACAGAATGTTATTTTTACAACATAAATGATTATACACAGCAGCAAGCCATCTGTACACCTAAAACAACAAGTCTTAATCTACAACTAGTTAATTGAGGCATAATGATATATCTTTGTAAGATAATGCCAAAGACCTCAAAATTGTAGACTAATGTAAATAAGTGTATATCAGTACCAAGTTTATGGAACAGAAGCTAATTTTTATTACAAAAATATATACCCAGGAAAGTTATTTTTACACAGAAGACAAACTTTAATCTAAAAATAGCTAAGTAATATGTTGTATTATAATATATTAAGATGTCAATGCTATTTACAGATGTTTAATCAACCATGTTCTTTCCTAAATCAAGAAGATATGCTACTAGGCTATTTTAACTAACTAGCCAGCTAACGTTAGCTCGCAACATAGCCTAGCTACTTGACATACCTTTATCTTGCTGTTTTTTTCTTTTCCTCTGTTTTCTTCTTTTTCCTTTTCTCGACCAGAGGGATATGTCCTTTTTTGTGACGTTGCTGCGATGCTGCTGCCTTTACAACTGCATCCTGCAACCCGTTAACATAATATTGCGTTTAATATTGCGTTTTTGTATAATTACAATCCATTGACATAATATATCACAAAAAATAAATAAATCAAGCTGTCATTTCATGTGCTCTTGGGGGCCCCCTGGTGGTTACGTGGGCCTGAAGCAACCGCTTGGTTCACTTGTGCCTTGGGCCGGCGCTGCATGCGTGTATGTGCATTGATTTGATGTCAGTGACACTAAGCTGCATTGTTTCTTTTTTACCAGAGTGAAAGTTTGAATATGTAGAAGTGCAAATGAGATTTAAGAGCTACGGCGGATGGAAAGATTTTCAGTACACGCCAGCTTAAATTTTGGTCTGTTCCTTTTGGAAGAAAGTAAGTTATATCAGTCTGGAATGACATCAGGGCGAGTTTATGATAACAGAATTACCATTTTTGGGTAAACTATTCCTTCCTTTAAAAGCATACAGATAGCAGCAGGCAAATTGGTGATATTTATCTTCGTTCCAGTCCTTTTTGTTAAAAAAAAGTTCATGCTATTGTTGTATTAAAGGATTTACCTTAATGTTATGTGATAAATTGCACTTCAGTTGTGAACTGTCTGCATGGAACATTTAAGGTGACTGGCTTTGAACGTATTGTAGTCTACTCAATTACACGTTTCATTTCCAAGAATGTCCATGGCAAATAATGGACACTGGGAGTCATGCCAAAAATAATTTTAAGGAACAACCATGAGACAGTTTGTCTTTCAAATATTCAGCATTGACCTTATAGCATTATGATGCTGCTGAGTCGGTAATGCCCATCTGTTTGTTTTGTTTTATTTATGTAGGCCTAAACATATTGGGTGAGTTTTCCCTATGATTAGCACTGTGCCAGTGCTCTCGGGTCAGCTGAGGCTCTGGGTTTGGCAGGCACATGTGATCATTAGACCGAAAGATGATGGGAGCAAATTTTTTCTTAAACTACCTACTCTCATTTAAACCTTCATTAGGAAAAAGCTTCTTTCATTAAAATAGTAATTCACCCAAAAATAAATTCTGTCATTATTTGCTTACTAGGGCTCCATGATATGCAAAAAATACGTTCACGCTATTTTTATAAAAAAAATAATGCGTATCCGATTAAATCATCAACCCCACTGCCGAGGGTGTATTTATTAGGTTACTTTATTGATTTTACTTTCAAAATGAATTTCATTTATTGAATCACGAAAAACTTAAACCAAAGATATTTCTAAATTCCAGTTGTAATTCAAACAAAATAAAAAAGACATTAAAATAAAGAAGTGGACAAAACAAACTATATATATATATATATATATATATATATATATATATATATATATATATATATATATATATATATATATATATATATTATACACACACAAAAGTGCTAATTTCAAAACCTGGGCTACATTTAATATATTTGGTGACTTCCCAGCTCCATAGTTTTGTAATTTCCTGATATTGTCAAACATCGTCTGTCAATGAGCGTTGATATCGGCATTGGGATATTTGTCAGATATTGTCGATACCTGATTAGGCCTATATCGTTCTATTGCCAAGCCCTATCACTCACCCTTGTGAGGTTCTAAACACGTATGACTTTCTCCCCACCATTCACTGTCATTGTTTGTAAAAAAATAAGTTGCAATGAAAGTGAATGATGATTGTTCTTTTCAGTCCCCAACATTCTGTGCATGCTTTCCTTTTGTTTATCATGAAAAAAAAAACATGTCATATGGGTTTTGAAACAAGAGGTTGAGTAAATGATGATAGAATTGTTATTTATTGCTGAGCTATACATTTAACCATCATGTTTCAGCCAGTGTTCTGTGTGATATCATGAATTTGTCAGTATTTCAGGGTAGAGCTGGGGAGATTATTTTAGGAAAGTGATTTTCAACGTCAGGTTTGGCACATTGTCAGGAAGCAGTACTTTGTCAAACCTGCCTGAGAACAAATAATTTAACTTATGCCTCATTTTAATAACAAACACCAGCCTTGACAAAAAACAATTGGCGATGAGAGTAATGTGGAAGATATTCGGGCAGGGCTTGGGTGAGGTTGGCCTTTCAATTGAGATGTGTCCATATCAGAAGATATTTTGGGTTTAACTTAGAGGCATTTAAGTGCCTGACAGCTTTTGTCTGATCATAGTGTAGTGGTTGTGGCAAAACAGAATCAATTATTTAGCTTCTTGTGGGTAATACTTTTAGTCTATCCCTTTGGTATTTGTTCGTTATTAGAGTCTAAATAAAGTTAAAGTTTTTGTCTTGTTGGTTATGATCATTTCTGATATTAATCCTTTAAAGGTGCACACAATTGGGAATGCCCAATTTTTAAAGTCCTCGTGGTTGTGTAGTGATTCGCCTCAATCCGGATGGTGGAGGGTGAATCCCAGCTGCCTCCGCGTCTGAGACCGTCAACCTGCGCATCTTATTACGTGGCTTGTTGAGCGCATTGCCATGGAGACATAGCACGTGTGGAGGCTTCACAGCATCCACCGTGGCATCCATGCTCAACTCGCCACAAGTCCCACCGAGAACGAACCACATTATAGCGATCACAAGGAGGTTACCCCATGTGAATTTACCCTGCTGGGTGAATTTGGTTGCTTAGGAGATCTGGCTGGAGTCACTTAGCACACCCTGGGATTCGAACTAGCGAACTCCAGGGGTTGTAGCCAGTGTCTTTACAACTGAGCTACCCAGGCCCCAAAACCTGAGAAACAATGTTGATATTCGAACACAACTGCCAAAACAAACACACCCCTCCCTTCAGTTCTCCTTTGGAAGCTCCGCCCCCCAAATTCATGCATGCTGAAAAGCCTCACTGATGTTGACGCGGCTCCTAGCCCTCGACTTATCATAATCCTTTTTGTTTATATTCGTCTGTCCTTTTTCTTTTGGTCTGTTTCTCAGCCATTCGTCCTCCTTGGAGTTGAGAAAGTTCACATCAGCTAGATTTGTCGTCACTCTTCTAATGAATTTCCCACTCGCTCTGCCCTCCACCCCCCATCCTGTGTACCTGCAAGAACCATCCTCTGTTGCTGATTAAGTGTTGTGTGGATTGGTCTGATCCACTTTGTTTTTGTGCCATTTACAGAGCCAGGGCTGTGTACAAATCATATTTTATTTTTTTTAGCTCACCCACAGTACGGACAGCTAGCAGACTGTGAGAAGATATTTGCAGAATTTGACAAAGTGTATCGGATTAGAATGACTGAGTGCACCTTTAAGTGATAGGTTTACCTGATTTAAAAGCTTTTGTGGTTGTTATTGTGAAGGTTATAGCTATTATCTCTATTGAAATATTGGTATCCTAATTCTGTTTAGCAATGACTTTTGAATGACATCAAAGTTAAAGCACAAATCATGTGCTGACATGTTGTTTGACATGCTTTCACCACTACTAACTGATGTTTATTTGATTGTGAATGTAGTCTAGACTTTCATTCCAAAGGACCTGTTTGACCACACAGGATGGTGCATGAATTTGTTTTAGCACCTACAAGAAAAGCACTAAGCCTTAAATGTTGCTTATAAATCTGTTGTCCATCCATCTTAACCCTAGCATCCTGCCTCAGCCCAGTTTGTAAAACTATTGAGTCCGTTATGTACTGCGGTGCATTCTGCACACCCTTCTTAATGTGTTTTCCAGGATCAGGGTTAAATTCAGAATTTAAGAATCATCTCTCTCTTAATTCATTTATTGGTCTTTGAATTGAACTGGCCACTCGATGTTGAATTGGAATTTCAACAGAATGAAATTCTGTTTAGAATTTAAACTCATAAAAAAAATAATATTCTATTATTTACAAGAAGGTAATTAAGGTTGCATCACCATTAAATGCATGAAAACAAAAAAGAATAGAATTTAGCATTTAAGCTCACGCAAAGTGAAGAAAAAGAAACCGTTAATGAAGTAGACTGACGCAGTTAACAGACAGGACGAGTATAAACACTTGGCATATAATAGTTATCATGTTTATATTGTATCTCATGTCATGTTTCTGTTGAGAAAAAGAAGCATATCCACATGCTCCGTAAACTATATTCATTTATACACACCAGTTTATATGATGGAATGTCCCTTACCTCCACTAACATAGTCTTTCTTGGATGCCATGTTTGTTGTTTACAGAAGCGTCACAGGGATTACGTTGCTATGGGGATGCTGCTTTCTGACGAACTGCACATGTACGAGAGTAAAGTGTACACCGCTTATCCATTACATTTAAACGGGAACCCAGCTTTCTCACAGTAATCCACATTCGCACAATAACCCGCTTTTTTGGTGTTCATCTAAACTTACTGATAGAACGGTTTGCTCATTAAATGTGATTCATTTGTGTCCACACTCAACCGCACAACCCAGTGCATTCTGTTATATCTGCCATTTTTAGTTTGTGTATTCAGGATTTAACATGCATCTCACTGCATATATGGCCAGCAAAGCAAAATTTTGCGAAATTCGAATAGTATTTTTACTATTCTAATAATTATTGTAGAACGAATATTCTACTACTCGTGCACATCCCTAATAATTACAGTATCTCAGAAAAGTGAGTACACCCCTCACATTTTTGTAAATATTTGATTATATCTTTTCATGTGACAACACTGAAGAAATGACACTTTGCTACAATGTAAAGAAGTGAGTGTACAGCTTGTATAACAGTGTAAATTTGCTGTCCCCTCAAAATAACTCAACACACAGCCATTAATGTCTAAACTGCAGGAAACAAAAGTGAGTACTGTCGTTTACATGTCGTGTAGCATATTTAAACTTTTTGTATTTTCAAGATGCTAGCCTAGAGCAAGTTAATTGCTGCAAGTGAATTACTTGACTGCTGTTTTGTATATTATTGTAGTTTTCTAGAACGTTACATTATTTGGATAATTGGTAAAAATCTGTTAAATTTGATTGTTAAAGAACCGAATAAAGAATAATATATTTAATATGGTTTTAATATATTTTCTGTCCAATTTTGGTGCGTTACTTTCAATAAAAGTGTGATCATTTTATTGGTTTGTAGTTTTTCAATTCATGAAATTAATTAAATTAGTATAATATTAATTCAATTCTAAAAAAAATTATCTATTTTAAAATAGCTATAAAAAAGTCATTTTCATTTTTGGGCCAAGTGCATCCCAGAATTTTCATTTCGGTGCATCACTACTAGATATATTTAAATAAATAAACATGTTGGTTAGACATATATCAGCAGTAACGTCATGGTTTGAACTGCTAAAATGGAGAATGATGTTCTTGTCATTTGAGTAAGGCTCAAAGTTTAACAGGGCTGGGTAACCTCTCACACTGTTTGTTTAGTCAGTGTACTGGAATGTTGAGTGAACTCATCCTATATTTGGTTGGTTGTGCACGTGAACCCTGATATGTTGTCATGCTTTAGCTTTTGCAAAAGTGCATCCAGTAAAAATTCTGACATTGGAGAACAATTGAATGGTGTGAAATTTATTCGCCTGTGATTTATGAAATGTGATTATGTATTTTTCTGTACTTGTATCTTCATCTTTGGCATCTGTTTCAGCCAACATTTTTTTAATTTATTTTTGTAATAATTTTCAAATCAATTGATAACCATGTCTGCTTGTCCAATTAAAAGAAGGGCGGCTTACCTGTGTGTCAGTTCCAAAATCTACCAGCAGCTTTGTCTATGCTAATAAAATTTTTTTTTTTTAAATTAATTATCCTAAATTTGATCTGTGAATTTTGAAAATAAACTAAAACGAACTCAATTAATGAATAAATGTAATAAATAAATTGTGTGCTTAAAAAGAGTATTTCCCAACCTTTTTTCTGACACGGCACACTTTTACAAATAAAAAAAAAATACCACGGCACGCCACTATCAATTCATGTAGGTATGCTGTATATAATGAGGTCAGAGCTGGCAAGAGCGCTAATTGAGTAATGAAAAAACAACAGATTTGTTACTTTTCTAATTTGCAAATTAGTTCTTGAAATGCCACAGAAAATTACGGGAATGCAAACTCACAAATGGCAAAAAAGGTGAGAGAATCACTGGTCCACGAAATTATTATTATTTTTTTAAAGATTATGCTAAAAGCACCAATTACTGTAGTTTTTTTTTTATTTTTTTTATAATGATTCAAGTAAAGCAAATTAACTGTATAATTGTGCAAAATTAGCTGCAAAAATAAAGAGTATTTTGGTGTGGCTTGCTTCTGTCACAAATTTGTTCAATTGTATTAACTGATTAGTTCAGTTCTGGAGATGTCACTAGGTGGAGATAAATGGGCGTGTAATGTGCAATGAGTGAGTCATTGAATCATTTTAAGTAGTTCATGACCAAAATTTGCCAATAGACATTTTTATGCATTAAAAGAACAAAGCCCAAAGATCTATAGTTTTCCTTCAGTTTGATTATGATTTTTCATCCAAAACTACAACAATATTAGTCTAATAATAGTGAGTTTCAATAACGTCCTGACCTTCTCCTTCATTAGAACTTGCATGACTACAAATCTACAAACTTAAGTAGAATGTTTAAGAATTATTAACTCAAAAGCAGATCTATGGTATCATTTTCCTACAGGTCTAAACTGCTGAGCATGACTTTTATCAGAAAAGAGGACAATAATAGCCTTATAATAATTTGGAGTTTCAATAATGATCTAATGTTCTCGTCATTGCAAAGCTCGGAGTGAGTCGAGGCATCAATGCTCCATAAAAATATTTAAATATTTCTTGTTGATTTGTGCTCAAAGACATTATTTGTGAAGCAAAAACATGTGTGGAAAAACACTTTGGTGTAAAGTGGCATCACTTCATAGACTTCAGTGTATTCAGTAGCGCTGATGCGAGTCATGTGAAAGTCTCTTAACAAGTTGTGGCATGGGGATGTGGTCTTGTGTCTATCTACGGGAGAGTGAAAGCATTAAGGCTCATCACCTGGGTGACTAAGAGAGTCATTAATTGGGTGTGCTTTCATTTATTTTCAAGTTGTTTTATGTTATTCACGGTTACCGTCGATTGTGTGCTTAAAACAAACAATTAAAAGAGACTGATCTTGAATCTGCTTCGTTGTCTCCTGACTCCCACATTGCCCACAAATGTAACATAGTTTTGCTGAAAACCCGGCTTTGGAGGAGAACGCCATAATGGAGTCTTCACCACTGGGCGAAATTGTCAAGTCCCTCACCAGCATCCAGGAAAACCAACATCGAGCCCTGATGGAGTTACGCTTGGAGCAGGAACAGCGTTTTCGAGTCCAGCTCCATGCACAATCGGTGGACCGGCAGGTGCTCCGGAGCCTGATCGCTAGTGAGGGGGACCTCCCCGGAGCCCACCCCACCCATGGCTCTGATGAAGAAGGGGCCGAATGATGACTTGGAAGCCTTCCTCGATTTATTTGAGAAGACTGCGGAGGTATGGAAGTGGCCTCCTGACCATCTTTTTTTACAGTGTGCCAAAAAGAAAATTCTCCCCCCGATGAAGAAACAGCCAACCAATAAAATTTGAGCTGTAAATCACATGTCAGGAGCTTCTGCATTTCACAAAGCCAGAAGAATAGGTGGCGCTAAAGCACATAAAGCTGTTTTGACCACCAACATTAAACGCTGAAGCAGTGATCAGTGTTTCATTTGCATTAAATGCCTCCTATGGGTTTCTCATGTAAATTATATTGCTGCATCACTGCCTTGCATCCCCTTTAAATGCTCTCTGATCTTACATGGATTGTCTTCATATATTGCTGTATTTTTTTTCCCTTAAAAAGAGTATTTCCCAACCTTTTTTCTGACACGGCACACTTTTACAAATAAAAAAAAAATACCACGGCACGCCACTATCAATTCATGTAGGTATGCTGTATATAATGAGGTCAGAGCTGGCAAGAGCGCTAATTGAGTAATGAAAAAACAACAGATTTGTTACTTTTCTAATTTGCAAATTAGTTCTTGAAATGCCACAGAAAATTACGGGAATGCAAACTCACAAATGGCAAAAAAGGTGAGAGAATCACTGGTCCACGAAATTATTATTATTTTTTTAAAGATTATGCTAAAAGCACCAATTACTGTAGTTTTTTTTTTATTTTTTTTATAATGATTCAAGTAAAGCAAATTAACTGTATAATTGTGCAAAATTAGCTGCAAAAATAAAGAGTATTTTGGTGTGGCTTGCTTCTGTCACAAATTTGTTCAATTGTATTAACTGATTAGTTCAGTTCTGGAGATGTCACTAGGTGGAGATAAATGGGCGTGTAATGTGCAATGAGTGAGTCATTGAATCATTTTAAGTAGTTCATGACCAAAATTTGCCAATAGACATTTTTATGCATTAAAAGAACAAAGCCCAAAGATCTATAGTTTTCCTTCAGTTTGATTATGATTTTTCATCCAAAACTACAACAATATTAGTCTAATAATAGTGAGTTTCAATAACGTCCTGACCTTCTCCTTCATTAGAACTTGCATGACTACAAATCTACAAACTTAAGTAGAATGTTTAAGAATTATTAACTCAAAAGCAGATCTATGGTATCATTTTCCTACAGGTCTAAACTGCTGAGCATGACTTTTATCAGAAAAGAGGACAATAATAGCCTTATAATAATTTGGAGTTTCAATAATGATCTAATGTTCTCGTCATTGCAAAGCTCGGAGTGAGTCGAGGCATCAATGCTCCATAAAAATATTTAAATATTTCTTGTTGATTTGTGCTCAAAGACATTATTTGTGAAGCAAAAACATGTGTGGAAAAACACTTTGGTGTAAAGTGGCATCACTTCATAGACTTCAGTGTATTCAGTAGCGCTGATGCGAGTCATGTGAAAGTCTCTTAACAAGTTGTGGCATGGGGATGTGGTCTTGTGTCTATCTACGGGAGAGTGAAAGCATTAAGGCTCATCACCTGGGTGACTAAGAGAGTCATTAATTGGGTGTGCTTTCATTTATTTTCAAGTTGTTTTATGTTATTCACGGTTACCGTCGATTGTGTGCTTAAAACAAACAATTAAAAGAGACTGATCTTGAATCTGCTTCGTTGTCTCCTGACTCCCACATTGCCCACAAATGTAACATAGTTTTGCTGAAAACCCGGCTTTGGAGGAGAACGCCATAATGGAGTCTTCACCACTGGGCGAAATTGTCAAGTCCCTCACCAGCATCCAGGAAAACCAACATCGAGCCCTGATGGAGTTACGCTTGGAGCAGGAACAGCGTTTTCGAGTCCAGCTCCATGCACAATCGGTGGACCGGCAGGTGCTCCGGAGCCTGATCGCTAGTGAGGGGGACCTCCCCGGAGCCCACCCCACCCATGGCTCTGATGAAGAAGGGGCCGAATGATGACTTAGAAGCCTTCCTCGATTTATTTGAGAAGACTGCGGAGGTATGGAAGTGGCCTCCTGACCATCTTTTTTTACAGTGTGCCAAAAAGAAAATTCTCCCCCCGATGAAGAAACAGCCAACCAATAAAATTTGAGCTGTAAATCACATGTCAGGAGCTTCTGCATTTCACAAAGCCAGAAGAATAGGTGGCGCTAAAGCACATAAAGCTGTTTTGACCACCAACATTAAACGCTGAAGCAGTGATCAGTGTTTCATTTGCATTAAATGCCTCCTATGGGTTTCTCATGTAAATTATATTGCTGCATCACTGCCTTGCATCCCCTTTAAATGCTCTCTGATCTTACATGGATTGTCTTCATATATTGCTGTATTTTTTTTCCCTTTGCATTTAATCTTACGGGAATTGTCTTACATATATCGCAGAATATTTTTCCTTTGTATCACCTTTTTTAATAAATGACTGTACTGATCAAATATGCCAAATATGAATAAAATTAGCTGTCGTAGGCAAGTACTAGTATCTAATAATGGGGCAGACTGAAGATGGTCGTTGGGTGAGGTGTTGTATTTCTTGCATTGTATAGGTATGCATTATTTGGCCATTTAAATGCAATCTCGTTTAAAGGAGCAATATGTAACATTGACATCAAGCATTTAAAATGGTTACTGCAGTCCAAATTCTAAATATTGGAGAGAGTTGTCTCCCCCGCCCCCTCCTACCCAGACTCGAAGCTCACAAGGGTTGCCAGGTTGAGGACATGCAACAGGAATGAGCAAACTGACGAGCCTTACACTATGTTGATCAGCTAATGTATACATTTGCAATGTTTTTATTATTTGAAAATGATAACCCAGCTCATGTGAATTTTTTATAACTCTGTTAATGTTAGCTAGATGTATTTCAGACTTCCATGGCTGCATGTTTGCCTGCTAACTTGTTTAAAATCTGGCAACCCGGGGTGTCAAAATACTATTGGGAAATGGGCAGTGGGCAGGATCTCACAGGCCAAAACACAAACAGAAATTCCATCCCAGAACGGTCCTTTCAAAGTAGAATATACTGGCTGTAACATTGTTTTTGGAGAAGCCGGTATTTCAGCTCGACTGTTACAACCATCATTATATGTGTGTGTGGCACGGTGGAGGGCGGGACCGGCGCGTGATTACGCACGCCCGGTCCCGTATCAGGCTAATTGAGCCGTCAAGAGGGATAAAGGCCACTCGCAGACGGCGATCGAGAGAGAGAGAGCTTAATCAGCAGACATGTCTGCTGTCCTATGTGTTTGTTTTAAGTTCTTCATTAAATTATTATTTATGTTGACAAGCCGGTTTCTCGCCTCTTCCTTGCCCATGAATTTGATCTTCTTTACAGTGTGCAATATGCAGTGAATAAAACAATTTACTTAACATAAATGAGTGGCAATGGCATATAATCACTCTTATTTCAAATAATAACATGTTTTAACCATTAGTATGATTTTATCAGACGGTGTACACGATAATACTGCCAGTCAACTCGTCCAGAAGGTGTTGAAATGTCTCGAGTGTTTTCTTTCTTGTTGAGCAACTCAACAGCAAACTCTTCATCATTTATGCAGCAATGTAGAGAAATATGTTTCCTCTTTTCGATCTGCTTGTCAAGTTCCTCCTCTTCTCATGGACCAACATGGGCAGAGGGCAGACAATCTCAAAGGTGCACTGAGCCACCTACCGTACTGGAGTAAAATTGCTTGTCGATTAGCACCAACTATTGTAAAGGCGTGAATGTGCTAACACCGGTTATTTGCTTCGCG
The DNA here is from genome assembly GCA_032164185.1 of Moxostoma hubbsi. NCBI lineage: Eukaryota > Metazoa > Chordata > Actinopteri > Cypriniformes > Catostomidae > Moxostoma > Moxostoma hubbsi. The sequence continues at coordinate 8,350,414 of JAVLUX010000011.1, read as the reverse complement.
TTCTATGGGAAGGTACCATTATCCAGCGATTCGCCTATTGTTATCGCTTTGTGTTTGGTCAGTAAATTCCTTTAATCGTGTCTTTTCCACCATTTTCTCTCTGATGAACAAGGAAGAATAAAGATGTCAAAGTTAACTAATAACATGCCCCTCTCATTCAGCTAGACTGTTAGGTGTGTGAGAAAATCGACCTTTTACACTGTTCGCAACCCTCCACTTCAGTGGAAGGAAATCACACGCTTTTGCGACCAACTTTCTCGCTTTGGGACTAAAATTGATATATTTGGCAACTTGCTAGTAAATTTTCATATTTCACTTACCAGTAATTGTGTAGTATAGCGATGGAGTATTCATGAATTGTTGATTAAAACCAACAAAAGATTAACATTTATTTGTAATTATGCATAGCAGCGATGCTGTAAATCTCTCTCGTTAACATTCACTCATCTACAGATGCACTTTACAGAAATACTGGTTTTAGCACATGTTCAGCAAATCAATGTAAATACTTGTAAATGATACGAATTTGCAATTAAACAATACAGATGTAACAGAATGATATGTGAATGTCTTATTTATTGAATACATGGATTTGTATTTTTTTTTTTTTAAATACAAAAAATTATGAAAATATGAAAAAAATTAAATATAATTAGTAAAATTTAAATATTCATAATGTATCCAGTTAGAAGGTCCCCTGTATAATTAACAGCATTAGCTGGGAGAGAATTTCTTCCATATGTAAGAAAAAGGGACATTATAACTGAAATATACCCATATGAATTGATATCATCTAACAATCGAATCGGGAAATCTATATCAATACCCAGCCCTAGCGTCAGCATTTGAAAACCCATATTGGTCAAGCACTTATCTGAATGATAAGAATATATAGCTACTTTTATAGTATTGTCAGTTGTGAAGAGCAGCATACTTTGTCTATGCATGTACTTGCATGCAATTCAAATAAAATGTATCTGAGCATCTTTTCACCTGTTCTCTTACCTGTTCTCTGATGCCCCCCTGTGTTCTGTCAGTTTGCATTATTCAAGCTCCCATAGTTTTGCAACATTTCCCAATCCCTCAGTCTTTCCCTCTGTATGTCTCTCCTCACCTAGCACTCTCCATCTTTCCAGCCCTCCTTCCCCTTTTGCAACGTGTGGTAAGGAGCATGTGCAGGCTACTTGCCCATTCCTGATCATTGTGTGATGTGCACAGAGCCAGGCTGTCGGTAGGAGACCGCCATGATGGTGGCAAAGGGGATCATGGGATATCAGAGTAAAGGCGGGAGGGATGGGATGTTTGGATGCAGTGAGAGGCTGCTGCAGTCTGCCTCTCAAGCTACTAAAGCTGCTGAAGGAGGAGACTCTAGTTTATTTGGCAATGTTCTACCTCTTTCTCTCTGTCCAGCTGTTGCCCTCCCCATCTCCTCTCTTCTCATACTCTCACTGCTTTTAACCTCTCATATATTCATTTCTGAAGTCACCGGAGTGTTTAGTACAGTTCTGAATGTCCTTCTAACTTCTCCCAGAGAGTGTCTAATGCCAGAATCATACTTTACGTCAGTGCACAAATGTAGACAAGAATGCTTGGCAAATGCATGCATACAGTCCCGTTGTACATACTTAACATGGGCTCTTGAGCTCCTATACAGGTAAAAAGCATACATTGCATTACAACATACACGTTCCATCAAAATGTCTTCGCTATTCAATCAAAAGATTTGTTATTCAGGTTACTAGCTATAAACATGTTGCCTTTAACTATATTACCTGCAAGATTTTCTTCACTGTTGCACTGACATTACAGTATTTGACCTGAGAAAAAACTAGCCATATAGGAAGACCATTTACTGCAATGTCCAACCATTTTCCTGACACATTCCGGAACGTAGCGTGCATGCATTGTGTTTTCCAAGCATTCTTGTCTACATTTGTGCACTTACGTAAAGTTGGATTCTGACACTTCTGGCATTAGACACTCTCTGCTTCATCATGCAAGAAATAGCCAATTGAGAAAAAATTGAGAAGCCACCAGTGCATATGCTCATTGAAGGCATTTGATTTACTTGCATGTTTCGGGCCTTAGTGCTGATTCATGTTCATTAAATATTCCAATTAATTCTCAAATGCTGTATTTGAATAAGTGATAATGGATGGAGGTGCAAAGAAGTTGCGTTACTACTTCCTGTTTTGTCTGCAGCTTCCCTGTAGCACTGCTGGTCATCTTATCTCCGCATTTTACTCTGTGTTTTATTTCACACTGTGCATAAACAAATAAACCTCTAACAAAAGACTTTTGAATTCACCCATTTTCCCATGCGTGATTCTTTTCAATTGCATTACATTAGAAGTGCTGTTCCACTGCTTGAGCATGAACAGAGCAGTCTGTGATATTGTGTACAGATATCTAGCCTGGAAACGGAATTGTGTGGGAAACAGAGCTTCATTTTATATAACCCATGTCTCCGGCCATGAGCTTTTGAGTCTTAGTGAATGAGTGGTTTCTGTACTCTGAATAAGCATTTCTACAACATAATAATAGCTCATTGTCTCCCTTTGTTTGTTTATGTGTAGAAATCTAGAAAATATAGTCTGGAACTGTAGATCATGTTTAGACATCAAGAATTATTCATCACTGTTCATGATCCGTAATTATGAACCTGGATGTGAACTAAGTTAAGGGAGTAGTCATTAAAAATGAACTTTTAGTTCTTAGGGCCAGTAGTGTAAATCCTCACATTTGCCTGTTATTAAAGCTGGATTTGGTCTTCTCTTACGACACGTGAAAACGCACTATTGCTCAGTGTCTGGGAGCAGCTTACTAATCAAAGGTTTTGAACCCACTCCTTCCTGATGTTGTTCATACCACACTTCGCTTTTAAGGCCTTTGCACACCAAATGCATGTTGATTTCTCACAGCAATCAACATTTTGAATAGAAACAATGGATTCTTAATGAGCCATTCACATTTGGAGTGAACATTTGCACCAACAAAGCAAAACTTTTTTTTTTTTTTATGGTGAGTGTATCCCATTTTTTTTTCCTCTACGCCTGGTGCTGAATTCCCCTAACCAATATAATATAAGCTTTGAATCGTGTGTCAGGAGCGGTTGCAGTTAGCAGCACAACAGGCGGCACTAAAGCCAACCTGGTCTCATAGTGAAAACGTGACTATATACATTTTTGGAAAACTTGTTTTACATGTCTCCAGGTACAATTCCCTGCAGTTTCCAAGTGAAATGTACTGCATCAACTGTGCGTATATTCACTTTCACTCATATCATGACATTAATGGCTGATTATGAGTTTATATACTTATTTTTCTATCTATTACTCAGACCCTGCTATTTAATGATATCTACTCACTTTTACTCTTTACGCAACTTTTGTAATATGATACATAGTAATGCTTGTATTACTGACCACCTACATATATACACTTATTCCAAAAGGATTAGCTTGTGCGGTAGCTCACCTGACTTGGAGTCAGACCTGATTTCTTATTTTATTTTTTATTTTTAATTGTTTTAGATCTTCAATCAAGATATAATATAAAATAAAGACAACCTGTGTAAACACAAAATGCAGTTTTCAATATATATATATATATATATATATATATATATATATATATTACTGAAGTAAAATTTATTCAACACCTATATCACCCATGTGAAAAACTAACTGCCCCCTTAGAAATTATAGCTGGCTGTGCCACTTTTAGCAGTAAAATCTGCAACCAAATGCTTCTTATAACTGGAGATCAGTCTTTCAAAACACTGTGGTGGAATTTTTGCCCACTCTTCTTTGCAAAACTGCTTTAGTTCAGCCACATTGGAGGGTTTTTGAGCATGAACTGCCCATTTGAGGTACAGCCACAGCATCTCAATAGGGTTCAAGTCAGGCCAATCCAAAACTATAATTTTGCTTCATTTTGGCCATTCAGATGTGGACTTACTCTTATGCTTTGGATCATTGTCATGTTGCATAATCCAGTTGCACTTGAGCTTTAACTCATGGACTGATGACTGGATGTTCTCCTTTAGGATTATCTGGTAGAGAACAGAATTCATGTTTCCCTCAATTATTACTATTCACCCTGGCCCTGAAGCAGTAAAGCATCACCACACCACCACCATGCTTGATTGTGTAGGTATGATGTTCTTTTTGTGGAATTCTGTGTTTGATTTACGCCAGATGTAACGGGACGCCATGTCTTCCAAACAGTTCCACTTTCGACTCATTAGTCCACAGAACCTTCTTCCAAAAGGTTTGGGGTTCATCAAGGTGTGTTTTGGCAAAATTTAGATGAGCCTTTATGTTCTTCTGGGTTAGCAGTGCTTTTTACCTCTTCCATGGATGTTGTCCTTGGCTTTTTTGTGGCTTCCAGGGTGAGTCGTTGCTGTGTTAAATTTTGGAATGTCTGCCATTTCTGGGAAGGTTCTCTGGGAAGGTAGGGCATTGGTAGCTCAGCGGTTAAGGCTCTGGGTTACTGACTGAAAGATTGGGGGTTCAAGCCCCAGCACCGTCAAGATACCACCGTTGGGCCCTTGAGCAAGGCCCATGACCCTATCTGCTCAGTAGTTTCATGTCTGACCCTGCGCTCTGACCCCAGCTTAGTTGGGATATGTGAAAAAAACTGCATTTCATTGGCTTTGTACCTGTACTCTGCATAATGACAATAACATTGAATCTTACTGTGCCAAATTTTCTGCATTTGTAGATAATGGCTCTCACTGTGGTTCTTTGGAGTCCCTGTGCCTTTGAAATCACTTTTTAAATCTTCCCAGATGTATTAATGTATTTCAATCCCATTTTTCCTCATAATTTCTGGAATTTCTTTTGACCTTGGCATAGCGTGCTACTGGTTGAGACCTTTTATTCAACTTCATGATACTGAAAAAAATCTATTTAGGTGTTGATTTGATTTGATTTGATTTGATTTGTTTAGTCCTGCTGAACCCTATTATGAATGCTGTTTCATAGATTTGAGGATGTAGGCTAGTTACTAAGGGGGTAAATCATTTTTCACACAGGTCCAGTTGGTATTGGAACTTTTTTGCTTCAATAAATAACATTATCTTTTATAAACTGTATTTTGTGTTTACTCAGATTGCTGTTTTGTGTTCGATTTTGTTTGAATTAAAAAAAAATACAAAAATGTGTATGACATACACAAAAACAGAGTTCTCTTGTTATGACTCTGGCCCCTCCTTCAACATAAGACTATGGGCTATTTTGGCCCATTTTATTTTTCAACTGATGGACAATAATAGTGTACCATATTCTGCTGCTGTGTGAATATACTATAACCATAGTAAGTGAATGAAACAATTGAGGCTTACTGTTGTATCACTAATGTAACATATTTATATGATCAATTTTCATTAGATCTAAAAACAAATCTGAAATTCTTCAGCGAGCTGCATGGTTGAGCTCTTATCAAACACACACACTATTCACTCTCTTTTTCTGTATCTCTGTGTGTCTCTTTGTCTCTTTTCTGCCATTGTGTTCTATCAATGCTTCCCTTTATGAAGAGGCATATGAAGTCTATTAGTATTGAATGGCCACACTAAACCTACTCGCAGGACTCCAATGATCTGCTTTCAGGATCCCAAAACTGATGTTAAACCATCAGAGCCCACTTGGAACAGCATGAAAGAATGCCTTTTATCTGTGCAACAAATGCTCATACTATACTACAATTGGAAAATTAACTTCATCAATAGCAGTTAATTTCCACAATTTAGACTACATTGCTTTCACACCAGTATTGAACCATTTTGGACTCTGCATGAACATATCCCAAAACACTGAGGTTTGTGCTGGTTTGGTGTAGGTTTACTAATTTTGTTGTTTTATGTGTCAAATTTTTACAATGGAAACAGCACATTCTCACGCCTGTGGTGAGAATGGTGTATTGAAATCAACTCACATCACACAAGACTATCAAATCACTTTATTGTCACACTACTGTGTACACGAGTGCAAGAGTAGGTGAAAGTCTTGTGTGCAGTTCCGAGCAACATTGCAGTCATGACAGTGACGAGACATAAACCACTTTACAATAACAACAAAGTGCAGTGCTGATTGTTGATCGTGAGAGATCATGCGTTCTAAAGTCTTATTGCTTGGGGGAAGAAGCTGTCATGTAGTCGGCTGGTGCGGGTCCTGATGCTGCGATACCGCCTGCCTGATGGAAGCAGTGAGAGCAGCCCATGGCTCAGGTGGCTGGAGTCTCTGATGATCCTCCGAGCTTTTTTCACACACCGCCTGTTATATATGTCCTGGAGGGAGGGAAACTCACCTCCGATGATGTTTCTGGCAGTTCGCACCACCCTTTGCAGGGCTTTGCGGTTGTGGGCGGTGCTGTTGCCGTACCAGGCGGTGATGCAGCCAGTCAGGATGCTCTCTACAGTGCTGGTGTAGAACCGTGTGAGGATGTGGTGGTTCATGGACTACCAGTGTGTTATCTGCTCATCCATGATTGTGATGGAAATGAAGCTGAAAGTCACAACCATTTAGAGAGTTCAAACCTCAGTACAGCTTCTTTGATCTGACAATATGGAGACATCTCTCTGTCTTTAGTGATGAAAAGGAAAAAATGTGGCAGAGATGCTCATGTACTGTAGATGTGAATGGGGTGGTTAGATTTATGTCAACAGCTGTTATGTCACCTGCCCTTCATGAGTATGAATGACCAAAACACTTATGCGGCACTGACGCATACGTGACAGACACAGTTGCCCAAGGTCTCTGTGATATTGTTATGGAGTAACTCTTACTCTTTCATAACTGATGTCATACAGGAACTTGGAGCTTGTGCCAGGATCACCTGCCTGTGCCAGGCTCTCTTGTTATTTTTTTGTAAGTGCCTTTGTTTAAAGTATGGGTTCACACATTAGTATTTTGATGCTGTTAGAAGCTGATCTGCTTTGTGTTGTACAGAGGGCTCTGTTTTCTCACAGTTGCCCCAGACAGTATAATCCAGGATAAGGATCTGCCTTGAAATGCATAACCATCAACTCACTGTAGGAATCGCATTGCGGACAATAAAATGATGCAGCAATACTTTATATAAAAAGAATAGTGCTTTGTGACTAGAATTTTAAAGAGACAGTTCACCCATCTCCCATCATTCTGACATCATTTACTCGTATAGCTTTCTTTTTTTCGTTGAACACAAAAGGTAGGATGTTAGCCACAGTCACCATTAACTTACATTTTATGGAATATTGTTTTTTGTGATTGACGAATTTTGCGATCCCTCCTTATATTCACAAGTTTTAAGACAGACAGTGTCACTTTTTTAACATCAGTTGGAAAAATGGAGGTGAACTGGTGTTTTAATCTGCTATATTGTCCAGTCTTAAATAGAAAGTATAACATTTTTAATCCATATTTGTAGGGATGCTCCGATACCGGTATTGGAACAAAAAAATAATGAATGACTAACATTCCACATAAACTGAAATCATGTTGTGTCTTAGTTTAATTATTGTACCGTAAAAACAATGCAATTTAATGACATAAATATACAGTCTGCATGTGCTGCTTGTTACAATGTGAAAGAGTGAAGCCGGATGTTCATACACTAACAACATCACATCATGAGCATCATATATTGTGTGTGTGTGTCTGTGTGTGTGTGTCTGTGTGTGTGTGTGTTTGTGGTAGATGACCGCAAGCTTAGCATAGAGTGCACATTCACACAACAGCACGCTGCATATACAGACTACATGTAAATGTAATTAAATCGCAGCCTTTTGTGGTTTAATAATCACACTTGGTCATGTATTGACCTGATTTTTGGTAGGTGTGAAGCGGTCATTAAAAAAAAAACTGAAAGTGCTTCTTTTGTTTTTTTCTTCAAAATGAAAGCTGCAATTAAATATAAAAAAAAAAATACGACAGAAATGTTACAACGTAGTAATATAAAATTAATGAATGCTACGAATAATAATAATAATAAGAAGAATAAAACAATAACAATTGTTTTATATTTAAGCTATATCTCACATCTGTGATGCTCTGTTGTGCAGCACTTTATTTGACAAAAATAACTCCAATGCTCTTTTTGGATTGTGCTCAAAGGATCTGTATAAAAAATTACTTCTTATAATGAAACAATGCCACGTTATGCTGAAAGTTAATTGTTCTATTTTCATTTGATTAAAGTTTTAAAGTTATTTATTTAGAAACCTTGTTGATGAAGAATTTGGAAAAAATAAGGTCAGCTCTCTTGGTTTTGTTTACCATGTTAATTTTTTAATGCATTATTTTCTATGAAATTTGTTTGATATTTGATCATTTTGAGACTACTAAAAATGAAACTAACGCAACGGTATCGTTGAGTACATAATTATCGGAACTCATACTCCGTCTCCAAAAAATTGTATCGGAACATCCCTACAGTTTTCCCAAAAAGCTGATTTAGAGCTATTACATAGACTCCTAATCTCCTTTTACAATAACACTTTCAGAGTCTCTCTCTCTCTCTCTCTCTCTCTCTCTCTCTCTCTCTCTCTCTCACTCACTCTCTCTTTATATCTAAACCAACTGCTAGAGTCTCAAATTTGTTATTTAGTGAGTGAATCTAAAAAAAGAAATTTCAGGCCAGATGCTTACTCAAACTTCTTGCCTTTTTTTAACAACACTGTGACCTGTTTGGACCACACATTGGCTTTGGACACTCTGACAATTTTAGGGATTAGAGAAAGTTTACTCTTACACACTCATACATGTTCAGCAGACTTGGGTTTCCTGCACTGGTCAGCATCTGCTGTTGTGAAAGACATGCGCACGTGTGTGTGTGTGTTTGATAAGAGGAAATGCTCTTTATGTGCTGAATATCAGCTGTGCACTGTCGTTCTGCCTCTGTCAGGTTTCTGTTTGGCTGGCAAAAATGTCCACATTCCTCTGTCACTGTGTCAAGTTGGCCCACACGCTGCCCCAAGGACATTCTTGAGTGTATATTCTAAGTAATCATAAAGTTTCCACTGACCACAAAAGTGTGAACTTGGATGGCATGCTACTGTGAGAAAGAGTAAATGCCCTGGTTGGTTGTTTTGGATTGACACACCATCCCCAGTTACTTCAGTTGATCTCTTTTCATCACATACAAATCTTTCTTGACTAAGTTGGCAGTTCTTAGCCAGATAAGGCTGCAAGCTGGACCAGACATTATGTTGAAGGTCAAAAGTCTAGTTAAAAGAAAATATTCATTCACTAACAAAAATGTACCATGGTGTTACCTTGATTTTATTTAGACATAACTTAGTAGAACAATAGTATTCTTTTAAGTACTTACCTTGGATTACCATGTAAAGACCATAGTACATTGTAATCATTCAGTACCATGGTATAGAGAATATTAACGTACCATCTGATACAGTAATTATTTGTAAGGGTTTAATTAAGCCTGTGTATCAAAAATACTGATTTCCCAATTTGACTGATTTGAATATGATTTAATTCTGATTCATTTGGTTATTTATCAGTTATAATGTACATTTTTTCTTGTATATGAAAGAAATGATCTCTCAGATAATCATGTAAATTATGCAGGACACTTTCTTACTTGGTACATTATGAAAATATTAAAGGAATATTGCTGGTTAAATGCAAGTTAAACTCAATTGACATAATTTGTGCCATAATGTTGATTAACACTAAAAAATTATTCTGACTTGTCCCCAAAAAAGCAAAAAATTATAATTAAACAATAATTACAGTCAATTAAATTTTGTGGCAATCAACATTATGCCACACATGCTGTCGATTGAGCTTAACTTGTATTGAACCTGGAATATTCCTTGAATTAAAAAATTAACAACAGGGTGCAAACTATGCAGTTCAATTGCTATTTAATGAACATAATAATCAAAACAACATAAAGTAAACTTTAAAATAAATGATTGATCTTGGAATTTAAAAAAATCTATCGGAATCTTTCAATTGATGATTAGGATTAAACTGAAAATTTATAATTTTACACAGCCTTTTAGGTTTAATGTTTGGAGTATTTCATTTATTTATTTATTTCTACCCTGTTGCCCAATTCCCAATGCACTCTAAGTCCTCGTGGTGGCGTAGCGATTCGCCTCAATCAGGGTGGCGGAGGACAAATCTCAGTTGCCTCCATGTCTGAGACCATCAATCCGCGCATCTTATCACGTGGCTTCTCTGCAGCATCCACGCACAACTGGCCACGTGCCCCACCGAGAGCGAGAATCACACATTATAGTGACCATGAGTAGGTTACCCCATGTGACTCTACCCTCCCTAGCAACCGGGCCAATTTGGTTGCTTAGGAGAACTGGCTGGATTCACTCAGCACACCCTTTATTTCGAACTCACGACTCCAGGGGTGGTAGTGCCCATTTATGAGTGTTTATGGTACAGTAATCTTGATGAATCGCTAACAGAGAGAGAATAACAAACTTCTAACAGCTGTAATAATGCATTAAACCAAAACGAGGCGATAAATAAACTGCCTGTAACGAACATAAAACAACAAAACACACAATGTCAACATTTCTGTATAGTGTTATAATTATGCTGCAGCCAGACTGTGAGTGCAGCAGTGTTTGTGTAGTCTCAACTCGTAAAGTACAAGCACATTTGTTTCACACAAACAAATGTTTTTAGCCATCTCGCCCCATCTGTGAGAATTATTTTAAGATCTATTCACCTGCAACTTTGTGTTTGGGCTTGTTTTAATCCTGATGCTGTAAGTAACAATGTGCTATTTTCCATATTAATGTAATAAACAAAAATGGTTGCTCCCAAGTAACATGCATGCATACGTGATTTTGTTTACTGCCTCATTAAATATATCATTCCTTACAGTACAGTAGATGATCCTGTTTAAAACCAGCACAGAGCAATATAAGCTATCTTGCAACATTAGCCTGTTTCTCACTGTCGCTTGAGACTAGGGGTGGGAGATATGTCCACAATCTTATATCTCGATATGAATAATTTTATATCATGGTAATGATATAGTATAACATGATATAGCAAAATCTCTGTTGATTGACACAATATCATTACCACAATATATATCTTTATATCGCCCAGCCCTACTTGAGGCTGTCCGAGTCCTTGCCTCGAATAGAGAAGCTGCCGCAGGCAGTCAGAGATTCTCAGCTGCAAGCAAATATCCATAACAATTATCGGGAAAAAGAGTGTCTGTAATTAATTTATCAGTGAAATTAATAATATTTCCTTGATTCTTTATATCGAGCATCCCTAGTTTACAATAGATGTAGACCAATATATCTGTTTTACCCAAAAAACTATGCCAATAGTTGTCGATTAGTTTTTGTTTGTTGTTTTAATTCCTCTGTGGCCGGAGCTGGAGGATTCTACAGTTAGAATGGCCATAAACAAAGTAAAAACAAAAAAAAACAGAAAACATTTTTATTATTATTATTTTGATTAGATAACCAAGTGTTTTAAATGCAAAGATGGAAAGAAAAATGTTAATATATGTAAACGTCCACTGTCATCACATACATTGTGTCTCCAATTTAATTTCTTGTGAATAAAAATAAACCTTATTCCTCATGAAATCTCATCTGGTGAAATATACTGTATATAGCCTATAAAAAGATTAATTTGGTTAATACTTAACTATAGAACATTGTAATGGAGCCAAGTTTCTGTCATTTCAAACTAAGAGTCCTTGGTGTGTTTGGGCTTGTTTATAGTTAAGACCCGCATTATGCACCTAATCTTATTTTTCTGGTTATTATTGAGATTTTGGTTGAACAGTAAACTACATCTGGGATTTTATTCATTTTGGACTCCTCTAGCCTCAGCGTCTGTGCCCGTCATAGAAAAGAATAAAAAAAAAATTTTGACATTCTATAATTACATTTTTAAAAATTGGCCAGTTATCGGTATTAGCAAAATCCTCTATTGGTCGACCTCTAGTTTACAGCTCTTTGAGAGTTGCTGTTTTTTTCTTATTGACACCATCAAGATACACAACAAGCTGTTTACCATACTGCAGTTCTGTTTAATTCATGAAATGCTTTAGAATGAACATCAGTCACTTTACTAACACGTGTACAGTTCGATGGCACTTAACTCCAGGTTGCTCCGGGGGGATTGTCCCTGTATTAAGGGCTCTGTAAGTCGCTTTGGATAAAAGCGTCTGCCAAATGCATAAATGTAAATGTAAATTAGTACTTCAGGTGTGTAAAGCTTACTCTGTGACACAAACAAAACGGATGAACAGTAAACAAGTCTCATTAGGAATTTGTTGAGCTGCATTGATTTTTGTTTTGATGTAGGCCAGCTTATGTTTAGCTCCTCGTGGTTTTTGCATGTTGTTTTGATAGCGATCATGCTTGCAGTAATCGGTCCCATGAGCTCGCTAGAGATCTTAACAGCTCACTTGTTGTGCATTTAGAGTACAAGCCTTCAGAATACAACAGTGCACTTTCACCTAGCCATATTGTCAAGGTGACCATGACATGAGTAAATAATTACAGAATTCTTTTTAGGTGAATTATTCCTTTAAAGCTCTACATTGTTCCCTCTGGGCTTCCTGGTTTATAACCTTCTCTCATGACACCTTTGGGAACATGACAGTCCAGTTATAGCAGGGCCAGGGTCAACCAGTCATAAACGGAAATAACAAAAGTGCACTGGCAGGTATTTATTTTGTGTAGGATGAGCAGACTTCTCATATCAGGCTTTGAATGGAGGGAATTCAAGCAGAATGAGTGGAAAAGTGTAAGTTCTGCTTCACTGCTACAGTTTTTATTTATACTGCATTATTGTGGGCGTTCACTTCAGACTCAACTTAGTGCTCCTGTTGTCCCAGAGGCCTTTCTTACCAGTGACTCAGTGAGCCACTTAACTTCTTGAGGAACAGCTGTGCTGCAACATTAATCTTATATTACAGCTGGCCCTGAATCTGTTCCCCCTCAAGCACTGACCTGAGTCCAGCTTATCTAATCAAATGCTTTTGAACTTACAAACTTGCCAAAATTCGAGGCTGTTCCAGGGTGGGTGGCCTTTACTCTATCTTGGTGATGGTGGCGTTGCTGGTATGTTGATGATAATAATGGCCTAGCATGTAGAGAGGATGCCTATGTTGATTTCTTGTATCCATGCCTGGGCCTGTTCACCTTTACTCATCCCAGCTGTTGTCCTGACTCATGGTAAACCTCAGTAAATGCTCACAAATCTGGCCCCAACAGAGCAAAGCATGGAAGTAAAACCAGTTACAAGAGCACTTAGTTCACAAGATCCGGACATGTAGAGGAAAAATTAGGCACCATATTGTGGATTTCTGAATTTGCATAGTGTGCCAAATCAGGCCACTTGAAATAGTCGCCACTTTGACAAAGAAAGCATGCTTTCCTTAAAGGTGAATTGTGCCACTAGTGGCACCAAATGGAATTGCAAATAATTAAATAAATGTTTCTAAATGGGTTTCCCCATACACACCTTCCCATATACTGCCCTTTATAGAGGCCAATGTAAGTAGTTAGTTTGTGGGGTGACTTCATGGAAAAGTGTAAAAACTTTAGCTCTGTAGACTACCTGTTTGTGCGAACAGTCGAAGATAGGGAAAGTGTTTGAAATTTCTTTGGAAAAAAAAAATATTCTTGCAATTCACAAGTGCAACAAGTGTCTTTACAGCCTATGAACTGGGAACAAGTGGTGGGGAATTTTATTCATCCGTTTTACACAAGTCTTTTAAATCCGTTCACAAAAACGATTATTTCAGAATCGTTTGTTGATTGGTTCGTTGACAATTTGCAAATTACGCATTTGTGCCAGTAGATGGCACCAAATGACCGTCTTTTACATTTTGATTGAGTAACTGCATTTAATGAAAAGTACAGTCATTCAGGACTGGAACAAGCCTAATTTTCCTTTTATTATAATTTCTGTGTCTACAATTCTACTAAGAGACTTCCGCACTGCAGAGTGTTTAAGCATAAGCGTTTCCCTACAAATGAAATCAAAGCATATCTATCATATTTTGTACTGCTTAGCATTACTTTTTATCAAGCTATACAAAAAAATACAGCAATAATAGCCTAAAAAATAATTATGAGTATCATAAAATTTGTCCTTGTGCCATTGAGTGGTCATCACTCACTTTTATTCATACGACATCTGGCCCCTTTTCTTTTTGAACAAGATTGCCAAACTGATTGAACGAATACTGCCACCTCTCGTGCAGCCAGTCAGCAGAACCTTGCTCATGAACAAGATGTCTGATTCACTCATTTCTTTTGTAGCAGTAAATTCAGTTAACTCATGAACAGCATGGCTTTTCTTGTTCTGATTTAAATGAATTTAGCATTCAGTGAAGGGGTGTATTCCTTCAGTGGACCAAACCTCTTCACAGCCAGCTCTCGAATGCTATTGTCTCACACTATATTCAGCCTTTAAAAGCAGGACAAATGTACAAAGATCTTTACCATAACAGTTTTCACCACAAATGACAAGGAAGCAGGTCTTTTGCCTTACATTTTGTCTAATGCTGGGCTTCACTTCTATTAAGTTCAAGCAATCAGAGTTCAGAGAAAAGCAGTCAAAGCAGTCTCATGCTTTGAAACAAAGCATTTCCGTCTGCAGAACTTTCACTCACTGGATGTTTTTTTGTTTTTGGCACCATTCTGAGTAAATTCTAGAGATTATTTTGTGTGGAAATTCCAGGAGATCAACAGTTACAGAAATACTCAAACCAGCCCATCTTGCACCAACAATCATACCACGGTCCAAATCACTTAGATCACATTTTTCCCACATTTCTGATGGTTGATGTGAACATTAACTGAAGCTCCTGCCCAGTATCTGCATGATTTTATGCGCTGCACTGCTGCCACACGAGTGGCTGATTTGATAATCGCATGGATGATTGTTGGTGCCAGACGGGCTGGTTTGAGTATTTCTGTAACTGCTGATCTCCTGGGATTTTCACACACAACAGTCTCTAGAATTTACTCAGAATGGTGCCAAAAACAAAGCATATCCAGCGAGCAGCTGCTTTGTTGATGGAAATGCCTTGTTGATGAGAGAGGTCAACAGAGAATGGCCAGAATGGTTTGAACTGACAAAGTCTACAGTAACTCAGATAACCGCTCTGTACAATTGTGGTGAGAAGAATAGCATCTCAGAATGATGTTCTGAGATGTAGGTTGGCGCTGTTTTGACAGTACGAGTGGGACCTACACAATATTAGGTTTTAAGTTTTATTTTGGTGTTGATTCGTGCTGGGAGCAGAAGCAGAAACAATCGATTGCTATCCTGTGTATTTTTGTTCTCTGCTGATGTTTCGTTAAGAAGGAAACCGAAGAAGGAATGAAGCGAAATAAGAAACAGAGAGATGAAATAAAAGCTCAGCAAGGAGAACAATAGTCCTTGGCTCTTTTCGTTGACTGCTGGAGAGGAGAGATATAAATAACTGGAAAGGGTATGTGTAAATTTGGCAGCCTGAGACAGTCTGAAGAAGGTGGTTCTTCATGAGAAAGTTGTTTGGACTGCATATTCGGTTGGATATGGGCTTGCCATCTGTCTGTGGGGAGGGGGAGGTCCTTTAGGGGGAGGTAAATAGTGGGCATGGTCTGGTCTTTTTAACTGGTGGATGGATCAAAAACCAGTTGTTTGCTCTAAACCTTATCATCAGGCAGAAAGACATGCAGCCTGATCACTACAGCACATAAACTCCCCACCCCATCACCATACCTTCCTTTGAACCCATGGAGGTCTGCCATGCAAGATTATGTGTGTTTGTGGATGTCTTTGATCACTGACATGCAGAGTCCAAATTTAACACTCATCAAGTCAAATTGGCTTTTGCAAGTAAAGCTTACGCACCAGTTTTAGGAATTGCAACATAACACATGGAGAAATATAATTCTTGTCAGTAGTCTGGCACCTCTCTTGTCCAGGTATCGTATCCAAAAAGATTGTGGTTAAATGTGTTTCCATCTGTGCGATTACAGTATGTGCTATACAAAAAAAGAGGACTACAAAGAAATCAGCAGTGCTGTGCCCAGTGTCTCATGATATTACTTGCCAAAGAGTCCCTAATATGTCATTAAAAGCATTTAATACTCCTCAGCTCAGATGTGGTTTATCTGTCCTAGTTCTTTATTTCAGTGGTGCCTGCTAAATTACAGTCATATTCTGGGTGAGAACAAAGGATCTTGATTTGATTGTCCAGTCAAGCCCAGGTGCTTAAAAACATGAATGAATGTCTTGCTATGCTGGAGGGAAGGGCTAAGCAAATGTAAGGATATAAACTTTAACTTCAGTTATCATGTCCTTCATTGATGTCGATCTACATTATGTTTAGAATAGACCAAGTGTGAAGCTAAACAGTGATGTAGTCTTGTAGTGATCAGTGGTGAAGTATTGAAGATTGTAACATTTCTGCGCTACCAAACATGCTGTTTGCTACCACTGAATTTGCACACTTTTACATCTTCACTGTTAACTTTTGAGTTAATAAAAGGTTTCTAAAAATTGCATCATTGTCTGACTTTAAGAAGTCAGGTGATGTGATTTATGTTGTTATGGTGTTAGCAGGCCTGTTCTCATTATATGTTTATTGAGCAGATTGTCAACCCCATGACAAGGAAAGGTAAGTGGTTGAGTGGAGCTGTTACTGTCCTTTTGTTTTGTAGCGGTCTTGTGCATGATGGGTAGAATTAAAAATGAGACATGTCCATGTGATTTGTTGACCATTGCATGGAAATATGTTTGGAAGAACTTGTGATTATATTTGAGAGGAAAACTGTGACTGCAATGTCATAAAGTGTTGAGAAATTAGAAAATAAATGAAAAGTTTCGTTTTCGTTTTATCCATAATGCTAAGTCAAAAATTGCATGCTTTCATACTACATTTTCTGTTTGTTTCTCAGTGTCCGTTCTTTTTGCATTCTTTCATTCTTACTCATATCAATTTTGCATTGTATAGTATGTAGTAGTAGTGTTGTTACTGTACCAAAATTTCAGTAGTCGGTACCAATACCAGTGAAATTTCACGGTACTCTATACCATTTTCGGTACCAAAGCAGAACACAAAAATAGGTTATTGAACAACACACTATTATTAATAAAGTTAACAAAACATTAGCAGCAGAACTAAGAACAAAAATATACCACTGAGCAACATTAAGTTAAATATATTATTTTTGAATTATAACAAAACTGTACAATGTATGCTTAAAGTTTTTTTTTGAACACATATAAGATTTGCTTCAACTTTTGCAACTTTTACTTTAAGTTTTTACCAAGTACTAAAAAAAAACTAAATAAACAAGCATTCAATAGAATTAATAAAAACATTTTCCAAACTAATGTGCAAAGTGCTCTCGTATTAATAAAGCTGCATATTGCCAATTTTCTTCATGATAAGAAATGCACAGTGACATATATTATGATTAAATAAGTCGCGAGCCATCACGTTATAATCTAGCTGCATTAAGTGCGCGCTCGAGGGATGAGCGTCCCCGAGGCAGAGTCTCTCTCAGCCGGGTGCAGATTCAATCTCTCCCCCTTAGATCGAGACATTCGCGCAACTCATAGAAGAGGCACCGACCACTCAGAGAAATGCCAGTTTCTGAGTTTATAGTAATTAACATGATCTGCTTCTGTATTATTTGAACTTTAATTTTAATACGCATTAAATATAACTGCATTAAAGATGTAACGCCGGGGTGTTTCCTTAAAGAGCTCCGACTCCACTTATTCCACAACGAGAGTGCTTCTGAATGTACCTTTTTTATTTATTTCTGAATGTTTTTTTGTTTTTTTTTAAATAATTCCCTAATACTTTGGGATCTACATAAGATGAAGCTGTGAAAGTTTAGAGTGCATCTGGACTGATCTGTGTAATTCTTCCTCCGTCAGGCGTGAACGGCAGTGCTGCTCTCGCACTTCATCATTACTGTTAAATGTGATTTCATGTTACGTTAAATGAGATCAAACGACTATTCGACAACAAATAGTTGTTTCTCGACAATTTTTTTTATTTTTCCGACGTTGTCGATAATGTCCACTAATCGTTTCAGCCCTAATACAAATGATAATATGCTTTTAAACTCACCTGCTTTAGTTGCTTGAATAAATCTGTTTCTGTCTTTCAGGTGCTTTATTAAGTTTGATGTGTTTCCTCCTTTCGTTAGAAAATTGTGAAAGCAGCGTTTACAAATAGTTTTTTGCTGATCTATGATGTTTCCCTTTTCATCAGCCTCAAATCCAAAGACTTTTTCCAAACCTGGCTTTTTCCACTTTTCTTTTCGACAAGATTCAGTTTCAGAGCCTCCTCCGCAGCAACTACTTTGCTTGTCACAATCTTTTGCTTGTTGTGAGCGTTCGAAAGTTCCCGACTCTGCATGGGAACCGGGTAGACCCTGTACTCGGTACTACGGTACCTTCAGAAATTCTGGTATCGTCCATTTTTTTTTGTTTGAGTACCGACTTGGTAGCGGAGTACCAGTATTTTTGACAACACATTTGATCGATCAATAGGGTTTTTTTTAATGGCTCTCCTGTCACTGACAGTTTAAACGGCCTGGATTGCCTGCTTGGATTGTCACAGATGACAGTTTGTGAATCGAGGAACTTTTTATTCTGGCTTATGTAATATGTGCTTCAGAGGAAGATATTAGCTGAGCGCTGGATGGGAAGAAAACGCTGGATTTTCATGAATCGTGTAAATGACATCTTTTTAAATGAGAATTGCACATATTTGCATATGGTATTTGCTATTATTTTTTTACTGATATTTGCCTTTTTATCATTAGACAAGACAGTTATATGTTATAGGGAACTGTTGAGAGAGAGAGAGAGAGAGAGAGAGAGAGAATGAAACAGGTGAACACTTTAACATTATGAGCTCAAACGCTTCTGCCTCTGATATGTGGACCATTTAAATGACACCGTGTTGCACAGCAGTCCATTATTGTAGTAATAGGATGGCATGCAACAACAAAACTAACCGTGACTGGTCATTTATATGTCTCATTCTTCCTCAAGAAACAAATCGGCCAAAGGGGAAAATGTGTCAATATTTAAGAAATTCAGAATATCGGCCGATCTATCGGACTTGGCGATATAACGGTCAACCACCAGTATACTGTGACGTGCGCAAAGTTGCATAAAGTTAAACATATTATGCATACTACACACTTAGATTTCTAATTTCAAAATTAGGACTAAACATTTTGAAGTATTGCAGAAATACACTGTTTTAATACTCTGGTTTTCTTTCTCAATTTCAGTTGGCTTTGCTGGGAATGGACCTTCTATCTGCCTTAGTAACAAGATTACAGGAACGATTTCGACCACAAGTTGGTACAGGTAGGATTTATTTAGCTAAAAATTTAATAATATTTTCTGTTTTTATTATATAATAATATTTCATATTTTTGATTTCAAACAGTGAAATCATTCACAGGATATCATTATACTCTGTTTATCTACTCACTGGTTTCTTTATCTTCAGTTTTGCCCAGCTTGATGGATCGGTTGGGTGATGCCAAAGATCAAGTCCGAGACCAAGATCAAACCCTGCTGCTGAAGATCATGGAGCAGGCAGCTACGCCTCAGGTAGCTTTGTTTTGCTATCTGTCTTCATTTAGTCTTAGATGAATGCCAGGATGTTCCTCGATAACATGAATACAGTTCAGTTTATTATGGTTGCAAATCCTCATGTGTCATCTGTTTATGGTTTGTATTAACATTGTCATTCTGTCCTTTAACATCACAGGAATTTATTTTGTGAAATGGACAGTACAGGAACATAGTAGTCTGTAACATTACTTGTAATGAGAGGTTTGAACAACATCCTCCACTCAGAACAGAAGTTGCCTCACGAGATGCCTTAAGGGTGTTTTAAATGTGGATTTCAATTATGGGGATTTTCCACTGCACAGTACAACTCGACTCGACTCTGCTCACTTTTTGGGTGTTTTCCACTGTGGATAGTACCTGGTACTTTTTTTAGTACCACCTCTGTCGAGGTTTCAAGTGAGCCAAGCCGATACTAAATGTGACATCAAAACCCTGCAGATCACTGATTGGTCTCAGAGAATCGACACTACCAGCGTCACTGGATTTGCAACAAGGGACATCAACCTGCTAGTATTAAAGTTACAGCTATAGCAGTATCATTTGTTCACGCGACCTTCGAATTTTAATAAGAAATGCCGTGGTGCAGGTTTGTAGACTCCTGTTAGCATCGAACGAAACGACATGAAACGGAAAAGTCTTTCAGGAAGTTTCTCAGCTGTTGGCCGCACCCGCTACCACCGTACCTACCAACAGTGTAGGGAAAAGTAAAAAAAATTTTTTTTAAAGTGACTATAGAATCATCAAGGAAAAGTGGAAGTGGTTCGACCAAATGGACGCTATCTAGACCGGCGAGCAATGGGAGAGTGTCCTGGACTCAGCCACAGCTGGAGTCCAAGATGGAGGATGGTACATTTACTCTATACTCTGCTTGAAAGCTTCAATTTATTTAGTTGACCAGCTACTGGAAAGCTTGCTTTTAAAACAACCAGGCCAATTTAACTGTTACACTTCTGTTAAATCACAATGCAACAACTGCTTTATCGAGCACAATGAGCTAGTAGCTAACAGCTAGCGGTCGTGTTATTGTTTATAATCCCACCCATGTTGACGCGACACTAAACTGCAGTGGAAAGCAAGCTCAGAAAAGTAAAGCGAGTAGAGTTGAGTCGAACCAAACGTAACGTGCAGTGGAAAAGTGCCATTAGTTAATGCACACAACCTTTTGTTCCCTTAAAAGACTGGTGTGAGATCTCTTAATACGATTAGATGTGATTAAATTGTACTGATGAAGTATTACATGGGGATTGTCATTGCAGTACATATGGGACAGAATGCTGGGAGGTTTCAAACACAAAAACAACAGGACTAGAGAAGGAGTCTGTCTCTGTCTCATTGCCACACTAAACACGTAAGTCCCTTTGTTCTCTCGTTTCGGATATTGTAACTTTCATTCAGTGAAACCACAATTTATATGCAACTTTGTTTAAAATTTCCAGTTGTAATTAGATTTTTCTGCAGACATTAGTGATTAAAATGGAGAAACACGTTCTTTTAGGATAAGCCAGTAAAGCTGGACTTGGCAAAGATACTGCATCCCCCCATGATGCACTAATGCTGCCCCTCTCCCCATGTTGGATCTGTCTTGTTTTTCAGATATGGTGCCCAAGGCTTAACCCTGAGCAAAATTGTACCACATATATGTAATTTACTCGGAGACCCCACAAGTCAGGTACTCAAAAACATTTGTTGTAATCTAAGATCATTTAAAATCCTGATCGGTATGGATTTTTAACAGAACAATGACCAATATAATGTAGCAACATTACATTACGCTATAGTGACCTCTGCTGGTGGTTTCTCATCTAGAGTCACCAGAAATGTTATAATGTGCTTTTGTGTTTAAGTAAATAGAGACACATATTTTAAGACATTGCACTCTGTTTAAGAAAGATGAAGCAGAGGAAGGTCGCAATAGTTTCAATAGTGCAACACTTTCTTGCATTGATATAGGGTCTACATAATGTCTCGTAAAAATCTTCATTAAAGGATCTTAACAAAAAAGCTCATTGTTTATAATTTTAGTGTCCCAAAATAGTTTAATTGCACAGATGAAATACAAAGTTGTTGAGTTACAAACTGCAATGCTCAACGAGACCCGCGTTAAAATCATTGTAATTATGAAGTTGTTTTATGATTGTCTTTTTAGGTTCGGGATGCGGCCATGAACTGTCTTGTGGAAATATACAGGCATGTTGGAGAGAAGGTTAGGGTTGACCTTAGCAAAAAAGGACTGCCGCAATCAAGGTAAGATCTCCCTTTGTCTGTTTTACTCTTTCTCTCTCATTTTTGCTCCCACTCAATATTGGTCACAGACAATGATTAGACCAGGTTAACATCTACACTGAGTATTCGGGACACTCCTAGGGTCTTTTCAAATTCTGATGGACATTTCTGTGAAATTCTGGATTTATCTGTAATATTTTGTTCTAAATAGAGGCATATGCACATTATTTAGCATGCTATCTAGAGCAGAGATTATTGACTGGTTTTGCTTCAGGACCCTGGTTTACAGTACATTGGACTAGTGGTGACCCAGCATAGTACTAAATTGTTTGTCATACAAAGGTAAACAAAAATGTCCAGAAAATCATGAGCCATGAACTGAATAGGCCCAACAATATGCAAATGCATTAATATAATGTAGGCTGAATTAGAAATTTTAGAAATTTTGTAAATGCATATACAACAGCATTGCTGTGAATTACCAGCCTAGCACATGGATCAATCACTGTGTGAATATTGTGTGAATATTAACCATGTTTTGCACCAGTTAGACACTCCTTTGTTGTCCACAATAAAAGATAAAGGAAGCATTTTCTCTTTCCTTGTAATAGTTAATAACATATTTATTTTGCTATTTTAACAATGCAGAATTATATGTTTGGTTGCATTTTATCATTTGCATTAAGCATTTCTTTTGCCCCTGCTGTCTTCAACTTCACCAGAACAGATTTTTGAACAACCAGTTGAGAACCAGTGATCTAAATTACTTGTTTGATTTTAGATGTGTGCCATAATCTGTGCATTTACAGTTGAAGTCAGAAGTTGACATACACCTTAGCCAAATTCATTTAAACACAGTTTTTCATAATTCCTGGCATTTAATCATAGAAAACATTAGAAAACCCTGTCTTAGGTCAGTTAGGATCACTACTTTATTGTGTGAATGTGCAATGTCAGAATAATAGTAGAGAGAGTTATTTATTTTAGCTTTTCTTTCTTTCATCACATTACCAGTGGGTCAGAGGTTTACATACACATTGTTATTATTTAGTAGCACTACCTTTTAAATGGTTTATCTTGGGTCAATAAGTTGCTGGAATTTTAAGTTGCTCACAATAAGTTGCTGGAATTTTGGCCCATTCTTCCAGACAGATATGGTGTAACTTTTGTCAGGTTTCCCTTGTTCAGTTCTGCCCACAAATTTTCTATCAGATTGAGGTCAAGTCTTTGTGGTGGCCACTCCAATACCTTGACTTTGTTGTCCTTAAACCATTTTGCCTCAACTTTGGAGGCATGCTTGTGGTCATTGTCCATTTGGAAGACCTATTTACGACGAGCTTTAACTTCCAGGCTGATGTCTTGAGATTTTGCTTCAATGTATCAACATAATTTTCCTTCCTCATGATTCCATCTATTTTGTGAAGTGCACCAGTCCCTCCTGCAGCAAAGCACCCCCACAACATGATGCTGCCACCCTCATGCTTCACTGTTGGGATGGTGTTTTTCGGCTTGCAAGCCTCACCCTTTTTTCCTCCAAACATAACGATGGTCATTATGGCCAAACAGTTCAATTTTAGTTTCATTAGACCAGAGGAAATTTCTCCAAAAATTAAGGTCTTTGTCCCTATGTGCACTTGCAAACTCTAGTCTGGCTTTTTTATGGTGGTTTTGGAGCAGTGGATTCTTCCTTGCTGAGCAGCCTTTCAGGTTATGTCGATATAGGGCTTGTTTTACTGTGGATATAGATACTTGTCTACCTGTTTCTTCCAGCATTTTCACAAGGTCCTAAGGTTGTTCTGGGATTGATTTGTACTTTTTGCGACAAACTACGTTCATCTCTAGTAGACAGAATGCGTCTACTTCCTCAGCGGTATGACGGCTGCATGGTCCCATGGTGTTTATAGTTTGTTTTTTCTGAGGTATTAGCTGATTTGATTTTCTCATGATGTCAAGCAAAGAGGCACTGAGTTTGAAGGTAGGCCTTAAATACATTGACAGGTACTTGGCTAATTGGCAAATTTTCTAAAGGCTTGACATCATTTTCTGGAATTTTCCAAGCTGCTTAAAGGCACAGTTAAATAAGTATATGTAAACTTCTGACCCACTGGAATTGTGATATAGTCAATTAAAAGTTAAACAATCTATCTGTTAACAATTGATGGAAAAATTACTTGTGTCATGCACAAAGTAGATAAACGACTTGCCAAAACTATTTTGCTAATATTAATTATGTGAAGTGGTTAAAAAATTAGTTTTAATGACTTCAACCTAAGTGTATGTAAATGTCTGACTTCAACTGTACTTCTAACAGTCATTGATTCATCTGTACAAACCTTTTTACCCCCATCAGTAAGTGTTTCTAAACAGACTAAGCCACTATTAGTACTTGTAATCATTCTTATTCACTAAAGAGAGGAAACTGGCTGTTCAAACAATTAATTTCCCTCCAGACCCAAGGCTCTGCCCTCTAACTTGGAACAATTTGCTCCTATCAGCTAAAATTATGTGCTCATTTCACATTGACTATGTAGCCTAATTCAGCAAAATCCTCCTTTGGTTTGAACACTGAACAAGAACATTGTGGCTTTCATAGTGGCATTTTCAAACATTTAGCTCCACCCATACTACCCTACAGCAACCTTAGTGTGCCCTTGGGTTTGTGGCTGTAGTGTTTAAGTCTAAAGTTGAGCATGCAGATAAAGGAGTAAAGCCTACCAGCATTTGCTTGTGGTCTGAATTTGGTAGTAACATCTGTTAGGTGTCCCTCCCCCTTAATGGAATCTTGGGATGGCTCCAGGGATTATATAAGCATCTGTTTCTCTGATCCTCTCATTGGTTTTTGTTGTAAGTCTTTTAGGGCAGGCTCCATTGGAACATGCCGGGTAAAAACAGTGTGAAATTACATAATTTTCACTCTGCTCAATAGGGCTGGCGATAGGACGATATTATCAGATATCGATGATGTTTTACAAAGGTCCCAATGCTGATTGCGACACTCATTGACGGGCGATGTTCGACAATATCAGGAAATGGCAAAACCATGGATCTTGGAAGTTGCCAAATACATTTATCTGTAGCCCAGGGTTTGAAACTAGCACCCACTACTCGTAAAATGAGATGAGGCTGAATCCATTTCGCATGCTCCTCCAAATCCAAATGTAATTCATGCGTGGGTAATTTTGCTTATCAACACACAACAGGTGGGTTAACTGTAAGATGTCTCGGAGTGACACATGACAAGAAATGCTGTTAGTCACAAAGACACATGCTTAAAGAAACACAATTTATAATATTTTTAGGAACAGACAAAAGAATAGCCTGTTTGTTCAGAGGCATAGGCTCAGTGCAAGTCTCTTGGAACAAGTGCATGTAAAGAGTTTTAACTTTTACAAAACTTTTTTTTTTTTTTTTTTTCTATTTCACTTCTGTTTGCAAGAATAATGTTGTCTATCTCTTTGTATTAAAGAAACAAAGACAAAAGTGTATAAATCATAAAGTAATACAAGACACATTCACCTTGAACCTAATATTGAATTTTCTTTTCTTTTCTTTATGCAGCATTAACTATTACCAAAATGCAATACAATCACAAATTCGATAAGAACACACATTTAGCAGCATTATTTTGGGAACACAAGGGACTTTATTAGGCTTATTTATTATGATTATTATTGTCTTTACATTTATAATTGTCTTTAGTTCTTAATCTGTAGGCTATTAGAAATTTTCCACCTGGTGTCTTTGAGGGATACTTGCATGATAGCAAATAAGGATGTTAGAGATGGTAAATGTTTAAATAAGGTGGTTCAGTAAGATGTTTTTTGATCACGTCATTATTTTATTGCTTTTTTCGCTTAGTTTAAAGTGCAAGTTGAATTTAGAAATGTCTTAAGTTTATGTTTCTCATGTTTAAAAAAATTAATACAATTTTTAAAGAAAAATAAAGAAAGCAAAAAAAAAAAAAACACGACCCTCAGCTGGGGGGGTTGACAATGTAATTGTATATTGCTATGTTTTTTAAGGCGAATATCAATACAATATTTTTTTCATATCGCCCAGGCCTACTGCTCAACTCACTGTAGTTTCGTCTCTCAGGATTGTGTTAAACGCCTCCCAATAAGTGTTTATATTTGCGCATCTTTTATGGTTTTCTGCATTCATTCATTCAAGGTGATACATCAAAGGCCAGATCAACAAATCACATTAATACAATCATTTGGGGGTGGGCTTAAATATTCTAATATAATTTCATTAAATTCACTTCTATTGAATTGACTGTCAGCAGGGATTGTTCTCATTTAAATCAACAGCATAACTGTTGGAAAAAACATTCCTCTTAAATATTAATATCACAAGGCTTAACTTGCTAGTTCTGATTGGAAATCTAATGACTTTGCCATAATATCAGCAAAGGCAGCATGTTGCAACAGCAAGTCAGAGATGTGGCAGCATCTCTATATTCAGCATGGCAACATCCCCTCACAGAGTGCTCAGAACATGCAGAGAAATCGGCTTTGATGCTCAGGGCACTGGGTGTAAAGAATGAGGGATTCTCAGGGGGTTATACAGGAACAAAGCATCCTCAGCTCTGTGAATACAGAGTGGGAGGAGTTTCAGGCAGCTGAGCTTGTATGGTACTGTTTCACATATGCTCCATATGGGTTGCTATCATTTGAGGATACTGGTCTTGAATCAGTTTAGATATCATTTTTGGTCATTTTTTTACCCCTGAGTTCCAATCATATGTTAGTTAAGGTCTCTTTAGGTACAAAAAAAAAACAATCATGACCACTTTGCACCTTCTTTCAATAATTTTGAATTAAATGGGACAATTTTTGCCACTTGTAAGACTTTGAAAACACCCTCTTTGACTAACCTTTTTGCATTTAAAATAAGTAGCAACGCTTACAGGCTGTGGGTTTGCTGTAGAGTCCTGTAATGTTAGTGCCGCCCCATCCCTGAATAACAGCCTACATTCAACTGGGACAGATTCACAAAACAATCCGTCACAACCCTTTTACATCACAACCCTGAAGGTTTCTAAACTGATTTTTGCTACTAAGTTTCAATAAATCTTAAGTCTTGGTGTTGGGGTGGAAGGTTTGAGAGTTTGGGGTTCTAAAAAAATTACATTATAATTGCATAGTAATCAAACTTTTGAAAGACAAACACAGAAAAAGTGCATCTTAACTGTCTCTTGGTCTACATTTACATGACAAACCTGCCAGTAACCCTCAATCATATAGACACGCAGCTTAGTGAGTTGGTTCATAATGTCATTATGTCCATAGCTGTGACAGGAACCTTAAATTCCATGGAAATAGTAGTGAAGTCAGATGGGTGGTTCAGCAAAATGTGAGTAATTGGATGAAAGGTATTTCAATTTTGTAGACATCTACCCGGTTCACTGAAAGCTCTCTGTTTTTTATAACTCTTGTTTCAGAGGATTGTGTTGTATACAACGAAGGTCATGGTGGAAAAATGCCTCACCCGAGAGCATTTTCAAGAGTTGTTCTCAAGATCTGATTACTGTTCATTTTTATTTAAGAAATGTTTAACTTTAACAAAGCAAGGTTTATCTAATATCAATTTCAGTAGATGTAATTCATCCTGCTCTTTGAGGTTTTAATTTTTCCCCCTGTCCTCTCATCTCAATACAGGTTGAATGTAATTTTCAGCAGATTTGATGAAGTCCAAAGATCTGGGAACATGATCCTCTCCTCGGGTTCAGGTAGGAGCTATATATTTGGAAATTCCTTGAATTAAAATGTCCAAACAAAGATTAAATAAAATTGTCTATGATGTCAATGTTTGTGGTTACAGTATTCAAGTGTAGTTTATTTTTGAGTGTGTTAATCTGATCAGATGCAATAAGATAGCCTGATAGAGATTTTGAATCAGGCTTTACATATGATTACCCCTCTGGGTCTTTGAGGGGTATGATTTGACACAACAGTTGCAGTTCTTTCTGCATCAGAGGCTGCTATGAAACATATATGTTTTGAAAGATGGAAGGATGGATCTTTCAACTTCTCAAACACTTTATATATATATATATATATATATATATATATATATATATATATATATATAATTAGCTTGAACTGTCAATGGTGTACTGTAAGTGTCAGCTTCTCATGTTTTGTGCTGGAATGCTTCATCGATTTAGCAGCTAGTACAGCTGTTATAGAAAAGTTAACCACACGTTTGTGTAAACTGAGCTCATGATTGGACAGTATCGCTCTATTCCAAAACCTGGTTCCAGTCTGGTTTCTGCATTGTCTGCATTTTAAAGGCATCAAAGTTAGGGATGCACTGATCTGATATCTGGATCAGTATCAGCTCCGATACTGAAGCTTTTAGACGGATCGGGTATCGGTCCGATGAACCCGACCCAAATCCGATACTGTGTTAGTCATGTTTGGTACTGTCAAGCTCCAAAAATGACAAAAGAACCCTTAAAACACAGTTAAAGACATTAATATGACTCGTGCATTTTATTCAACGCCACTTGAAGACGTGTGATAGCTCTGTGAATCTGCACATGCAGCTCCTGCACATCAGTGAACTGTGTGCTTGAAAAGTGGACTGATGTCTTATAACTAAATTGATCAAAAAAGAGATCTGTATCCTTTAAAGTCCTGATACAAGTTGAAACAAAATGCAAAAATAAAACATTGGTTTCTTTTCTACTGAAGACTGGAATCACTGTAAATTTTGCTGCTACATTATCCAGTATACTAGTTAATAATAAAGTGTTTCTTAATAAGATATATATTAAATAATGCGTAGTTAGAGGTTTGTGTTTCTTAACATATTAAAGAGTACTCCCAATTAGTTCCACACAACAATGTAAAGATATTCTAAACTGATTATGCAAAAAAACATCACTTGTATCAGATTGGGATCGGTATTTGCCGATACTGAGATTTCCGGTATCGGAATTGGATCGGAAGAGAAAAGGTGGTATCAGTGCATCCCTAATCAAAGGCATCACACATACGGTTAAAAGCCCTATGCTGTCACATTCTACTTTTATTTCTGTTTACATTCTACTATGTTTAGCAGTTTGTTTTCTTAGGAGACAGACCAATGCAAAGTCTATTCTTGAATTAATGTGCTGATTTTAAAATGACAGTCTAAGCTGTCACAATATGGAAGCATTTCTTTGTCTGACTTTCCCCATTTTCAGAGGGACTCACTTTGTCATCTCTTTATGGATTCTGATTTATTTAATAGCATAATGTCATGCTGCTTGAAAAAATTTAAAAGCTTGAAGGCAATCCTTGGTTCACATCACTAAGTCATTGTTATGAATCTTGTTGGCGGTATTTTGGAACTTTTGGAGTTTTACAGATGATGCAGCTTTTGGCAGATGCACACCATAACACATAACAGACTGAACTAGCTATACTACATGCCACTGTGATGAGAAAGCATTATCAGACCTGTATAAGTTTTCTTGGTTTCAGTATGGTTACCAGGAGACTAGTTTTGTTACAGGTATTTTGGTGGATCTTTATCCCTTGGCTTACATTTTACAAGCATGACTGTGCTGCAATAACATTGAGACATTAAAGACAGACATAAATTAGTATAAATATAAATGTAGGCACGAGGGGGACCTACACAATATAGGGCAAGTGGTTTTAATGCTGTGTCTATATATATATATATATATATATATATATATATATATTATTGGTTTATGATTTGTTTTATATTTATAAAATTTATTATTTTAATTATAATTTATTTATTTTGACAAATTAAGAATGGGAATGTTGTTTTTAGCTTGATTTGCCGTTTTTCCTTTTAAAAACCTTTTTCTATTTAAAAAGTGCTGTCTCAAATATTAATTAAACATTATATAACAGGATATTTCTGTCATTTGCACTACTAATATTTTGTGTAAATCTGTTGTGTGAGGTCCAGCGAGTCCAGAGTATCTTTCCTGTGTTGAGCATTTAGTTTATCAAGAAGATGTTTCAAAGATGAACTCGAAGAATTTGTGAAAAAGAAAAGATTTTCGAAAAAGTGCCAAATTAATGTCAAATAAACGGTCACAGATCCACTTTGTACATTACATTGTGCTCTCTGGGTGAGGAAATGCTTTCTAAATCCTTTATTTGAAAGAGCTGGGTGGCTTTTGTCTTGGTTCCAGTCACAAGACCGAAGCAGCAGGAATGGAACGGGAGGGAGGGGTGGAGACCAGAGAGCGAGAGAGAGACTGTAAAAAAAGCTAGAGCTTTGTTGTGTTTGCAGTCTTTCCATGTGAATTGAAGAGACGCTTACTCTATGACAACTGGTGAAGGTAAGGAAAGGAATGAAATGGCAGCTTTAATGTCAGAGGCAAATGAAAGAAGTGCTAGGCAAATGCTAGAGGCCTTCATCCTTCAGTCGCTGTTCCGTTTAGGGGATGGCATGTTTATCTGTTTGTTTGTGTTTCGCAGATGATACTGTGTGAACTCTTTTGACATTTTAATATGTTTTAACTGGGCTCTTTGCGGAGGGGTCATCTTTAGCCATTTGCATTGTATCTAGCCACAAGCTATTAAAGATGTGGAGAGTGTTTAAAACTTGCTTGCAATTCTGTTCGGTACTGCTAGTGGCAAAGAAATTACACCCTTCGCCTTTAAATACAGTGGTCAGGTTGTTTTGAAGCAGAATTCACAAATAGAACCTCCTTGCTTTCTATAATTCCAACTTAATGCTTTCTTCCCCTCTCTCTGAATCTACTGTGGGCTCATATTCCTTATCAAACATTATCATCAATCATTCAGTTTCTGCTAATGTCCTAGTCTGGCCTTTCACCTCCAGTGCCACTTGTCAACAGTCCTGCTGATACTTATCAGTCACACTTTGTGTAAAAGTGCTTCCTATAGCACCATGTGTATTAGGACACTGCATGCAGGAAGTGATCGGAGTGTTGGAGAGGATATTTAAAACAGGGATTGAGATCTTAATATTCTGGGAGACATTTGAGTGTTTCAGTGACAGTATATTTTCTTTAAATATTTCATACACCTATATGATGTGCAAATCTAAATCATGCATTTCACTTGATATTGGATTCAGCAGCGCAGTTTGAGTGTGAGATTAATGGATCAGGGTGTTGTGTGTGTGTGTGTGTGTGTGTGTGAGGACAACAGTGAGTTAATGTCCTACAGCACTGTTATGTAAACATGTCGCTTGGTTTCTGAGCTTTTTGTGCTGACATGCTCAAAGTCACTCAGACATGTTATCCTGTGTCATCTCTGTTCGATCAGCAGCTAAAGGAAGCTGTCACTTGGCACAGGTGCTGTGGCAATTAATTTGGAGAGGGATTTTTGCCAGGTGTGTCAGCCTGTCGGGTCAATCTTTTGAAAACATGTCAGGAAAATATAGAAATATGAATTTGTTTAAGGAACATTAAGATTGATTTGCTGATGTGTGACAATAATTAAGCATATTACAATAATGCAAAACAATCTACCTTTCATTTTCATTCTGATTTCAATAAAATCATTGTTTTACAGTCATTTTCATTATAGTGCAGCAGAAAATTACAGCAGCAGTGTAAATCCCAAAAAAAAATCATCAGATGATAACATGACTGATTGTTTTAATAATTAAAATGTTATTTAATGTTATTCAACCCTTTGCAATATTTCCATGTTTTTAAAGCCTTAAAGGAAATCATATATCCCAATTGTATTATATGATTCCCATTAAAGGGATAGTTCACCCAGAAATGAAAACACTTGTCTTTTTTGCAGAATTCATCTGAAGTTGGCAGGTCATGCGTAAAAGATTAAATCCAAGCTGAAATGATACATCTCTGAGACTCTACATGAAATTTAAGGCCAGTTCCAGGGGTTCATCCCATTGAGAAGCCAATGCTTAATACTGAATGAGTGTGTGAAAGTAACTACAATAAATATTATCACCATCTCATCACCACCCTGCTAAATAAATAAGCATGAATCGATCCAATCAGTCTTATTATTGACATACTGCACACATCCTAGGCTCTGTTTTGACTCTACAAAGAATTAATGTTGAGATGTACACTCTTGGTTCCTTAGGGGGAATTTAGCAATGTCATATATAAATTACACAGATGCATGGTGATAACTACATACAGTATAGTGTTGTTGGTAGATGATGCCTATGGATACAAATTGTGGCTCACATAAAGTCACATTGTACTGGGGCAGTTTGACATTAGCTGAAGGAATGCTGACATTTCTTCATTTAAAGGGAAAGTTTACCCAAGAATCATTTACTCACCTTCATATTGTTCCAAACATGTATGACTGACTTTAACCTTCAACAGGTGTGTTCATAAGCCCCGAGTTGTTACAACCAAAGCATTGAAGTATGATTAGTTCATTCATATCCACTCTTTTGACAGGCTGCTAGATCTTCAAGTGCCTTCCACAATCTCTAGGAAATATAAAATGCATTTTTTTTGTTATGAAGTTGCACTGCCTCAAAAGCCTGATTTTAGAATAGCCATTTCCACTCCAAGGGCGAGTTTCCTATTCAACTGATTATCTAAGAGCATGCTGGTTTTCACAGCAATATTATAGTAGTGTGCCATTTCATTTTCCACGCCAATTAAGAGAGTTTACGGAGCATATCGTTACAACAGCCGCTCTGTCTATACAAACCAGCAGAGGCCTGCTTCTGTTGGATCTTGAATCAAAGCTAACTGTTATCATTAAGCAAATTTAGAGATCAAACTCGCTGCTTGAGCTCCAGTTACAACTGATACATCAATATCAGAGGATTCTGAATGAGGCTTTTGTGCAGTTTTTTTGTTTATGACTGAAGAAAGTGGATATTGTCAATAGCGATCTGCCCACATGCTGACTTATGAAAGGTGCCCTTTGTGGACATATCGAAGTGGTCATTGTTTTTTTTTTCCCATAATCTCACCGTCATCTGTATACCAGGTTTTCCACAGTCATGGAATACCTGGAGTTATCTGGTAATTTAAAAATGGTAAATTTTGTTTTGGTTTTTAGTGGAAGTTATTTTAATTAATAAAATCTTAAAGTTTATGGACATTTTATTGTGAATATACGGTATTCTAGTTATGTACAGTGGTTAACTAATGTTAATGAAAATAAACTCATTGTAAAGAGGTGCAAATGATTCATGAGTATATCATTGTGAATCAAAATTATTTAAAAATATCTTGCAGAAATGGAAAATCATGGAAAATCATGTTTTTCTTCTGTTGTCCCTACTGCCCACCAATGATGGGGGACTGTATTTTCAGCAGTCATCATACCTCTCATTCCAGTGTGTTTAATAAGAACAGACTGACTCTACGTACTCCTGCCCACAGTGGTTCTCTTTCACTAATTGTCAAGTCTCGGCTTAGTGCTGAGATCCAGCTGTGCCTGAAAGAGCCTCTTAGTTCCTTTTTCATGTACATGCATTCGTTTTGCATACCCGTCACTCCTATAGCAGTTATGTAACCTTAGTCCTCAAAGAAATGCTTGAATTATGTAGGTGTTGACCGTTAATTGGAGGGAATGATGCATTAATATTTAACAATAAAACCTGTACATTTTCTGTCTCTGAAAACTGTAAACGCTGTGGTGCTATCAAAGCATTTCTCTGTTCAAAATTGAAATGTTCTCATCCAACGGTGCGATTTTTGGGACAATCTGCTTGTTCAACGAATGGCAGATTGTTTGGGAAACCTGTTTGAAAAAGTCATTATTTTTGCTGTTCTGTGATGCTGTTTGTGCAGATATTACACACTTCACTTTTAAAGCAAATTCTTACACCGATTTCACATATCCTCTGTCAGTGTTGCGTGAGCAAGACGAGAGCAGCGCATTTTTGTTTCGGCACCCATATGAACAGATTACACCCTTCACATTGCTATTTTTCAGCAGTCAGCATACCTCTCATTCCCGTGTGTTTAATCAGAACAGACGGACTCTATGTTCTCCTGCCCACAGTGGTTCTCTTTCAGTAATCATCATGTCTCGGCTGAGTGCTGAGATCCAGCTGTGCCTGAAAGAGCCACTTAGATTATTTTTCATGTAGATGCATCAAATTTATGTCAAAATACCACAGTTACTGTTACTACTGAAAATGTTGATAAATTTGAGTAAGGGTTATGATGTGTCATTTGAAAAACCTTTATTTTGAGGGACGCCTGGCAGGGATGCCCTCTGTCCCCATTATTGTTCTGTCTTGCCCTGGAACCATTAGCAGTGGCAATAAGAAAGGAGGATGATTTTCCAGGGGTGGTGGCAGGTGGCTTGGCGCATAAACGTTTGCTTTACCAGATTATATTTTATTACTCATCTCCGACCCCACTAGGAGACGACCCCATTCTCAGGATACAGAGTTAATTGATCTAAATCTGAACCTTTGGCTCTGACAGCAGAGTGCCCAGTAACAGCTTTTTAGCCGGATGCCTTCCAGTTGCCCAAACAGGGCATTAAGTATTTGGGTATTTTATTCCCAGCAAATTTTTGTGAATTAGTTTAATTTTGACCCCTTAATAAAAAAGATTTTCAAGCGATGTGGGCAGGTAGGTTTCATTATATTTTTCTATGATTGGGAAGGTTAATGTTATTAAAATGAATTGTATTCCAAAATTCAACTACCTGCTAAAATCTCTCCCTTTTGATGTCCCCCTCTATTATTTCAAGCAATTTGATAGCATAGCAAAGTACTTCATTTGGAATGGAAAATGTCCCAGATTACATTTCAGTAAATTGCATAGGCCAACTGACAAAGGTGGGCTAGGCCTACCCAAGATTTTGTTTTATTATTATTATTATTATTATTATGCATTCGGTCTCAGACGTTTGGTTCATTGGTCACTTCCACCTGAGAGAGCCCCTCCCTGGTTTTGTATTGAACAGGAAGTTCTTGACCCTATTTCGCCACTGCAAAGCCTTTCTATCAAACCAACCAGAGAAGTTAAGTTACGCCCCGTTATCTCGTATTTGCACTCGGTATGGACAAAAGTGTGTAGAGTGTTAAATTCGTATATTTAAATCAAATCACTTTATTGTCACACTACCATGTACACGAGTGCAACAGTGGGTGAAAGACTTGTGTGCATTTCCGAGCGACATAGCAGTCATGACAGTGACGAGACATATACCAATTTACAAATAAACAACTTATTTACATATCAAATGTACATATACTTACACAACACAATCCTATTATACAATGTACAGTAAACAATACACACAATATAGAATACACATACAATAAAAATAAAAAATGAGTATATAAAAATATATATTCAGTTGTTATATTGTGGAGGATATAATTATGACAGTCCAGTGTGAGATAATAGATTAATAAAGTGCAGTGCTGATTGTTGATCATGAGAGATCAAGTGTTCAAAAGTCTTATTGCTTGGGGGAAGAAGCTGTCATGTAGTCATTTAGGAATTTCCTCGAAAGGAACTTCGATTTATTTAATAAAAATGGGGATGCAATGTGGCCTATTTGGAGGGCTCTCGGGGAGGGGCAGTGGAGAGAGGAAGGTTGGTTGACGAGCAAATTTTTCACTCAGCACTAACATGCAAATCGAGGGATGTCCAGATAACTCATGCCTGCTCCAGAGATACAATAGGATTGAGCAGATCGGATCACTTGCTTTGGCCATACTTGCGCAAAAACAAAGTTTCAGTCAAGCCGCTCAAATGCGTGTTTCAGATGAGATGCAAAGACAGGTGGCAGTTAATCTTTTATTTTATTTATTTTCAAAATGTTCAATATTGAATGCCCTCAAAGAGTGTTCAACAACAGCTTCATCTGACATTACACTGCCTTCATTTATTGGTACACTGGAAATCAAACATTGTTTTGAAACTTTAGGTTTAGGTGAATTTTCTAACGAGCTGATTAGTTTCTACTGTCAAGTTTTTCTTAAGTTTTATTCTTGAAATGAATAAAATTCTTGAATATTTTTTCACACTGAAAGAGAAAATGCTCACTTTTAGTATTTTAAGGATATTTGAAATGGATTTAGGATATTCTGATCATATTCAAAAATCCTGAGGTGATTTGGATGAGGGAGAACATTTTATGAAATGCATTTAGCCAGGGGTTTATTCAGTGGGATGAGGCCTTGATAAAGCACCATAGATTTAGAGAAGCACAAATCTGATAAAGCACCATAGATTTATGTAACAGCTTCTCAGGCTTGAACATTTTTGGATTTTGGTTATGTTTTATACTGTCAAGATATGCCTTTATATTCCATTTCACTATAGTCTTATTTGAATGCATATTTTAAGGTGCAGTTCAATAGTTATTGACTCAGCGAGGTTGTAACAGTTTGAAAAAATAAATAATAAAATCAAATAACACCTAGATGTAAAAAACAGTGAATGGGGAAAAAATGCATTCCACTCTCTATAACTTTTATTTATCTAATGGAAGGGAACACATTCCACCTAATGAATTTAGCTCAGTAATGCTGGGAACGTTGTGGGGATATAATCACATGTATTGAATGTATCTCTTTTAACTAAAGATCATGACATCTCTAGTACGTAACAATCAGGCAGCAGAATTTAGTCTCATCCTGTAGCTCTTTCCTGTTCTGAAAGATTGGTCTGCCATCCCTTTCCTCCCAGACTGCTGGAATGTTTTAACATCCTCTCCCTTTGAGTTTGAGCCCTCACAGTACATTAATCTGAATTTCCTTAGATAGATGTAATGTAAGTCTTCAGTGTGCTACCTGTATCAAACTGTTTTGTATGTTTCTTTTGGGGCTTTTTGCCTTTATTAATTGAAAAGTAGAACATTGACACGAAATGGGATTGGAGCATGACCCAGGTTGGTATCGAACCTTCTCGTACTGAGCCCAAAGCTTTTATATGTCCTGAGCATTTGCAGTCCACTATGCTGTAATTCTGACAATCTAGCTTGTTTTTCAGCATTAAAGCATGTGCTTTGATTGCTGGACCCTGATTATACTGGGCTTCCTTAAAGGGGTCATGACATGCCTTTTATAAATGATTTTAATATGTTCCTTGAGGCTCACTTCTGATAAAAAAAAATGTTTGCAAAAAAAAAAACAAAGTTATACTGTATATTTGTAAAACATGATCATTTTCCACCCTCATTCTGACCCTCTGTCTGAAATGCTCGATTTTGGTGCTGCTTCTCCTTTGACACTTGACAGTGAACACCCACTGTTGTGATTGGCTCTCTGTTCACCACTACTGGGCGGGGCTACAGAAGTGATAATGTAAAGTAGGCATTGATGTGTGGTTTTGGAGGCAGTCAGATTCAAATGTCTTTCACAGTGTGGCGTTACAATGTGGAGGAAGTAGAGAACAAGTTGTTTTGGCAGCTTGGTTTCAACAAATGCTCTTTTTGCAGTGAGGAGGAAGTTTTGAGTTCTGAAAATTACAGTGTGTTTTTATAGTACAACAATGAATGCATGAAGACATACAGTACAATGGTCTCTTATGCTGTATGTCAAACATTTTATTCCTCATATCACCCCTTTAAGACCAACTAGTTTATTTTGAATATATTTATTTGTTATTACATCTTACCGCAGTTATTTGAGAAAACCACGATTATTGTGCGCTTCAAATACCTATCACATGCCCAAGTGCCCACATCTCATCACATGCCCAATGCCCAAATAAGGGAATTTAAAGTTAATATACAGTACTGTGCAAAGGTTTTAGGCACTTGTGAAAATGTTGCATTGTGAGGATGTCTTCAAAAATAATTACATAAATATTTTAATTTATCTCTTAATGTCATACAATGTCGAGTAAACATAAAAAAGCTAAATCAATATTCAGTGTGACCACCTTTGCCTTTAAAACAGCACCAATTCTCCTAGGTATACCTGGACACTTTGTTGTCGGCAGATAGGATATTCCAAGCTTCTTGGAGAATTCACCACAGTTCTTCTATCTATTTCTCAATTGCTTCTGTCGCTTTATGAAATCTCAGACTGACATGATGTACAGTGGGGGACTTCGTGGGGGCCATGACATCTGTTGCAGGGCTCCTTGTTCTATTCTAATCTTTTCTATTTGCAAAAGTAATGTTTGGGAGTCTAAAATGTATAAATGTAATATTTCCTACTGACACACTAAAGCTGAAGAAATAAATAACCATTTTAAGACAAATGCTTTTGTGAAACATCTTATGTGCCTAAGACTTTTGCACAGAACTGTAGATATATGTGTGTGTGTGTGTGTGTGTATGTATGTATGTATGTGTATATATATATATATATATATATATATATATATATATATACACTCACCTAAAGGATTATTAGGAACACCTGTTCACTTTCTCATTAATGCAATTATCTAATCCACCAATCACATGGCAGTTGCTTCAATGCATTTAGGGGTGTGGTCCTGGTCAAGACAATCTCCTGAGGTGATTTAAGCAATTTTGAGCGTGGCATGGTTGTTGGTGCCAGACGGGCCGGTCTGAGTATTTCACAATCTGCTCAGTTACTGGGATTTTCACGCACAACCATTTCTAGGGTTTACAAAGAATGGTGTGAAAAGGGAAAAACATCCAGTATGCGGCAGTCCTGTGGGCGAAAATGCCTTGTTGATGCTAGAGGTCAGAGGAGAATGGGCCGACTGATTCAAGCTGATAGAAGAGCAACTTTGACAGAAATAACCACTCGTTACAACCGAGGTATGCAGCAAAGCATTTGTGAAGCCACAACACGCACAACCTTGAGGCGGATGGGCTACAACAGCAGAAGACCCCACCGGGTACCACTCATCTCCACTACAAATAGGAAAAAGAGGCTACAATTTGCAAGAGCTCACCAAAATTGGAGACTGGAAAAATGTTGCCTGGTCTGATGAGTCTCGATTTCTGTTGAGACATTCAGATGGTAGAGTCAGAATTTGGCGTAAACAGAATGAGAACATGGATCCATCATGCCTTGTTACCACTGTGCAGGCTGGTGGTGGTGTAATGGTGTGGGGGATGTTTTCTTGGCACACTTTAGGCCCCTTAGTGCCAATTGGGCATCGTTTAAATGCCACGGCCTACCTGAGCATTGTTTCTGACCATGTCCATCCCTTTATGGCCACCATGTACCCATCCTCTGATGGCTACTTCCAGCAGGATAATGCACCATGTCACAAAGCTCGAATCATTTCAAATTGGTTTCTTGAACATGACAATGAGTTCACTGTACTAAAATGGCCCCCACAGTCACCAGATCTCAACCCAATAGAGCATCTTTGGGATGTGGTGGAACGGGAGCTTCGTGCCCTGGATGTGCATCCCACAAATCTCCATCAACTGCAAGATGCTATCCTATCAATATGGGCCAACATTTCTAAAGAATTCTTTCAGCACCTTGTTGAATCAATGCCACGTAGAATTAAGGCAGTTCTGAAGGCGAAAGGGGGTCAAACACAGTATTAGTATGGTGTTCCTAATAATCCTTTAGGTGAGTGTGTATGTATATATATATATATATATATATATATATATATATATATATATATATATATATATATATATATATATATATTTGAATTTAAATAGGTCAAAATGACTTGTTAAGGTGTATCAAACACACGTGCACCTTAAGAAATATGTCAATTTATGACAATTAATCATGAACACCATAATGGAGAAAATTAATCATCATAGCTCTTAAACAGACAGTTAATCGTCAGACAAATTTCATAATTGTGACAGACCTAACTGTCATAGTCACTGTTGTGCTGCGTTTTTAGAACAGATTGATGATGTTCTTCATGACTGACCTGCCTTCTTGACTAGAGATCAACTTCTGTAGGACTGTTGATTTTTGATGAAACATTGAATGGTTTTGATGTTGCTTGTGTCCTCTGCAGATAAGCACTTTGACGACGAGGACTCTGTGGATGGGGGCAGGTCCTCCTCCTCTTCCTCCTCTAAGGGCTTCTCGAACAGCAGGAAAGGGGGTAGCATGGGCTCAATGAGACGACCCAGTTCTGCTTCTGGATCCAGGGCTGCAGGTGAGACCATGGGTGTCACTTTGTAATAAAAATTAAAGGGAAAGTTACATCAGAAACAAGTTTTGATGGGTGTAGAAATGCTGGTTGTGGCACTTAGTTCATGAATATTAATTAGGTTATGCTAAAATTTGCATATGATCTTTACTGTTTTGATAAATGATTAGTCTACAATTAGAAATTAAATGTACAAAATAATTTAAAGAGCTTTTAAAAGCACTTTGAGTGGTAATTGTTCCATATTTGAGGGCACAGTTATTCTTGTGGACCAAGTGCACAAATTAACTTACTGTATAGATGGAGAGTCTGAGAAATGTTTGTGATTTTGGTCCCTCAGGGAAGGACGGAGTCAGTGCTGGAGCTGTGGATGAGGAGGATTTCATTAAGTCTTTTGAAGATGCACCTGCAGTGCAGGTAATGCACACCTGCAAAGAGGTCCAGTGCTGCATGTGATGTCCGATTTAAATGGACTTAATAGATGTGATCTCCATTTTCAGATATATTCCAGTAAGGATTTGGAGGACTCCTTGAATAAGATCCGTGAAGTACTATCAGATGACAAGCAAGATTGGGAGCACAGAGTTACCGCTGTAAGTTATTGCTGTTCAGTTTCTTTGCTGCTAGTTTTAACATTATGCAGAATTCAGCTTGAAAAATGTGTTTCAAAGGGGCATTGATGGACCTCTTATATCATGTATTCAGCTGAAGAAAGTGCGGTCGCTGATTCTGGCTGGTGCAACCGAACATGAGGGTTTCCTTCAACATCTCCGGTTTTTAGAAGGTGCATTCAAGCTCTCGGCTAAAGATCTTCGTTCCCAAGTAGTTCGAGAGGCCTGTATCACGTTAGGGTAAGAAGCCACTCTACTTCATTGTTTTCGAAACCGTCTCTGTTTGGATGTTATTAAAGGAGTAGTTCCTCCCAAAAAAAGAAAATTCTCTCGTCATTAACTTTCTTTATTCTGCTGAACACAAACAACTTTTTTAAAAGAATATTTCGGCTTTGTTGGTCCACACAATGCAAGTGAATGAGTACCACAATTAAATATATATATTCAGAAGCAATGTGATGGGTGTGGATGAGATCAATATTTATGTCTATTTTTAATATAAATTTTCCCCCTTGCCCAGTAAGTGGCTATATGCATGAAAAATGTGTATCGTCAAAAAAAGAAGAATGTGAAACTGGAGATCGATAGTAAAAAAAGGACTTGTATAGTTATCTGTTTCTCACTCAAACTTATAATATATAGTTTCGGATGGTGCAGGGTGGTTCCAATGCGCGTGTGTTTGCGAGCATGCGTGAGGGGGGTGGGCTGACTAATTAGGAGTGAGAGATGATTTGCCGAACCAATGTCATAAAACACAACATTAGAGATCTTTTATGTTATTATGGTGTAAAAAAACCAATGTGGTTCATTATGAAACTGTGCCAGGCCGCCACAGTCTAGGTAATTAATGGGAAACACTGAGCCTGTCAACTAGTCGTGGATCGCATAACTTCAGTTATTATTTGTTCTGTATGGTGACAGCAGGAGGACAATTCTTCTATCCACAAACTCCCAACCTGGTGAAACTGCATGTAATTTGTTTTGTATAGTATTGTATAATATTGTAAACTGCAATGGCCAAATTAATTTGGAATTACGAGAATGTGAAAATAAAGTGAAACTGGAGCAATAACTCACCAACAACTTGTCTACGTACAAAAATGAGTATACTGCAACAGCATGTATTTCACAAACTCATCTTCCATCTTCAGTTCAGTTTTAAAGTGGTTACTACAGCTGCTTTGCACGTCTCTGTGATTGAGCATGGCTCAGTGCCAGTCTTTAATTATTCGGGGTCTTAATGTGTTTCTAATGAAGTGGAACCGAACTGACTGGAGCATGTAGGCAAGCTCTTCTGGTAAAGTGCAGCTACATGATGAAGTTCCATGCCTTAATGTCACACGAATGTGAAAAATTACATCTAGACCCGAAATCTGTGTATCGTCCGTCATGTGTCTTGTTGATTGGTGAGTTTTGCTGTCTTGCAGGCATCTGTCCTTAGTGTTGGGGAATAAATTTGACCACGGAGCTGAAAGCATCATGCCCACACTGCTCAACTTGGTGCCCAACAGCGCCAAAGTTATGGCAACATCCGGAGTGGCAGCCATCCGCCTCATCCTGAGAGTGAGTCCTGATGAAAATGTTCGATCTGCTTTTCTTTTTCTTTTTTCATTTCTTTTTTTATTTATTTATTTTTATCACAAGCTGTAGTACAGTGATTTTCCACTTTGTTAGAGACACTATGCCTCAACTTGTATCTTTTTTTTTTATTTAACAAAAAATTGACACAATAGCTCTTTCCAAAACCTTGTGAGCCACTTTTTCTTTGCTGCCAACCTTCTAAAGGGCCTTTCAGACCAAACAGGTTTTTAGAAGCTAGACGTAGCATAACAAACACAACACACATTTAAGTATGTTAATTGTATACATTTCTTCGTCTGCTATCGTGGATGAATATTTTTCAACTGAGCATTTTCTGCAAAGGATACATGCAATGCTGATTTAGAATTTGCCAAGAAACAGGGAACTTTTGAAGCAGCCTTCTTGTTGTCAGTGTACCTATGATGCTTTAAAACTCTTTCTTCATAGGTAGCTTA
Source organism: Moxostoma hubbsi (assembly GCA_032164185.1). Taxonomy (NCBI): domain Eukaryota; kingdom Metazoa; phylum Chordata; class Actinopteri; order Cypriniformes; family Catostomidae; genus Moxostoma; species Moxostoma hubbsi. Next base: position 8,307,930 of record JAVLUX010000011.1, on the reverse strand, counting down.
CTAGAGTTTTGAACAGCTAACGTGCGCATGCTTCTTGCCAGATTAACTTCAATGGGATTAAACTTCAAAGTTCATTTTTACAGGTGACAAAATATTGTGATATTCTGCCGCCAGGATTTGTAATAAAATTGTATTTGATTTTTTTGTCTCTAAGCATACACACTTCCCACGCCTTATCCCAATCATCACCAGCAACTGTACATCCAAATCCGTGGCTGTTCGAAGGTAACCTACACCTTCCTGAGAGATCTATTTGAAAGAAAAGGAAAAATGTATCCAAAATTAGGAAACTTCTGTTATTATTTACACACCCTTATGTTGTTTCAAAATCACATGACTTTCTTTCATGGAACACAAAAGGAGCGATTCTGAAGACTTTAATAGCAACTTAAATATCTTAAATCTTTCAATTGAAAGCTTCAATCCAAATTCATTGTTACTGCATGGAAAAGAATGACCAGCACATTATTCATTATTTCTCCTTTTGTGTTCCACTGAAGAAAGAAAGTCATTCATGTTTGGAATTACATGATGGTGAGTAAATGATGACAGAATTTTCATTTTCATGTGAACTATTCCTTTAAGAATGTATAACTAAAAAAGATTGTCTTCCATTACAAATACTTTATCTTTCTCACCCTCATCAGAAGATGTTATGAGTTTTTAGACCTGTTATTGCAAGAATGGCAGACGCACACTCTAGAGAGGTGAGTACAGTGAGTAAGAAATGACTGATGCCATAGTGGGTGTGAAGATGCACTTATTTGTTTTTGTGAAATACTCTCTCCCCAGAATGTTTGTCATAAAACTTAATATGTGCATGAATTTGTGTTGCAATCCAAGTGATTGCCCACCCCCCCACCCTCCCCCCCCCCTGTTTTTGTGACATTTAACTGGTAAAAACGTGTTACTTATCAAACCTTGGCTGAATGGGCAACTGATGATTCTGTTCGCCTGGGGAATTGATGAGCCAAGGATGTGTGGCAACCGTGCATCCCAGCCGTTTCCATGGCAATAGTGCCAGGAGCTCTTTTATAAGGAGAGCCAGAATCCCCTTATCCTCTCTTTCCAACTGTGCCACCATTAGAGAACTGAGAGAAAGCTCTGGTTCCAGATCCAGAAAGTTTAAAAGGAGACTGACTACAAGAAACAGTTCTTAACATGTTTCCCTACTACCCCAGGCATGTGGCGGTGCTCACTGAGACCATTAAGAAGGGGATCCATGATGCTGATTCAGAAGCCAGATCTGTGGCAAGAAAGTAAGTCTGTTTTGCTTTTTTTGCTTTTTTTTTTTTTAAGTACTTTCTTATGTCTCAGGAGTAGTTTAATAAAATGTTTGTAGTTCTCACAAAAATAGATGTTATGTCCTGACAGCTTCTGTCAAATTAACTGTCATTGTATTGAAAAAAAAATGTGATTAAAGTGAATGGTGACTATGACTATGCCTAATATCATATTTTGTGTTTCATGGAAGAAAGTCATACAGATTTGGAACAACATGAAGGTGAATTTCCATTTATATTTTCTACAGGTGTTACTGGGGATTCCATGGCCATTACAGTCGTGAGGCGGAGCACCTGTTTCAGGCATTGGAGTCGACCTATCAGAAGGCCCTTCAGTCTCACCTGAAGAGTTCTGATAGTATAGTGTCTCTACCGCAGTCTGACCGCTCCTCATCAAGCTCTCAGGAGAGTCTCAAGTGAGACATGCACACATTTTACTAGAGATAGACCGAGATATAAGGGTTAATGTTATCCAGCTCATTACACTGCTATTAACCAAATAAATAAGTGGACATAGTACCGTCTTGATTTGCGTTGAAATTGAATGTAATTATGTGAGAGAGGAAAGAAATCACTGAACTGCTGAATTCCACCTTCGGTTTGCATCAGAGTTGTATTGGTGTTTATTTTGTAAATAATGACTGTCTGACTGCTAATTATCCAGCTTATTAAAAGACTTCTTGCCAAATAAATAAATGAACATGAAACATTGATTTGAAATGATTTTGAATTGTTATATATTATTTATAATTATTATAATTAATTAGTACATTATATATTATAAACATTGAGTTTAAATTATTTTATTAGCTTACTTGTAGAAATCGCACAGTGATCCGAGAAGTAGGAAAGAAAGATGAACCGCAATACCCGGATGACTGATCTGATATGATTTAATCCCTGGATGTGCGGTTGTTATTCCGAAATATCAGACCCCTAGATGGCACTATTGGCCAGAATAGAGTATTCCAGAGACCTGTGTAATAATGTTTTTTAATGACGGCTATGATACTGATTATTTTTGTGTTTAATTGTCTGATAACAATATGCATAACCGATTTTTAATTCTTGTTTTTATTTCTGCCTTTAAGCACATTATCAACTCAATCATTTTTCATTAAACTCTGGTGCTGCTTTGCAAAACTAATTTAGCTAATATTACTAATATTGTGCAACTTTATCTGTAAGCCCGATATTTAGTCGATTAAGTCAAAAAGTGTAAGTATTGGTTAAAAATATTGGGCAAACCAATAATCAGGTGGTCTCTTCATTTTACTTGCCACCATTGATGAATATTTGTGTGCCTTTTTGACTATACTGTGGAATCCAAAGGTCTGAGACCGTTAGTGAAAATGCTTTTATATTAAAATTATTCTCATTTAATTACATTTTAATTGTAATTCAATAAAAATATTATTACATTCTTATTGTAGTTAAATATAATGTAATTACATGTTAATTAAACAACATTCTAATTTAACAACATAAATGGCAAGTTATATTATCAGCGTGAGTGAATTGTTGAAAAGTTGAAAGAAAATTATGAAAAGATGAAATTCAGAATTTCTTAGTATTTGATGTGTCCCACTTTTGCTCACAGCATGCACTCGAGCTGGCATGGACTTTGTCCAATACCTGTTAATCCATGTTTTCCCAGCATGATTTGAGAACTTGAGGAGTTTACATGCCAATGTCACATTAGCTAGGATCATTGCAGAATATTAAAATATTTTTTCTTCTAAAATTCATTTTTCTTAACCTTTCTTTGTTTTAATTTTTTCAATTAAAAAATATCAGATTTTCAGTGTGCTCTGAGACATTTGAACCCTACTATATATACTATAAACATATTTTATAGTTTATAGTTAGTGATTTTAAATCTGATGATGACAGCGTTCCAGACTTATCTTGATGTTTTCTACCAAATGTAATCAGTCACTCAATAACTCATTACTAATAACTCTGTATTCCTTATTATGATTATTTTTCATCTTGGCTGAGTTAGGGAGCTAAATCATGCAAACAAAAACGGAGTTATGGCTAGTCATGTTAAATCTGGTGAAAGATTTGCCATTCCTGGCTGACGGAGCATGTATACAGATTGATTATTGTGTTTCCTAGCATGTTGAGTCTCCTTCGGATATGAAGCAATGATGTCATCTTCAATATGAGACAGCAACATCTGTTAAATTCACTCGCTGTTGTGCAAAAGAGTGAGATCATCTTGCATTAGCACTAGTGTGATGAGTGACAGCTCTAATAATGACAATCTGGTATCCGTTTCTGTACACAAATGCACCAAACAGTGCAGTGCTGGTTGTAAAAATGGCAAGCAAAGGAGTTAAAAGCAAAATAACATTTGATTTTAAATGCTGAGAGTCTGGTGGCACTTAAGCTATTGTGATTTAAAAGCAATTATGTGTATTATTATTTATCTGCATTATAATACGTATTATAATTATTAATGCAATTATTTTAGATTTGTAGGTGTTAAAATGTGTTCATTTAAGTTTGGGCTTGGTGACATTTTGAATATACATAACATATTCATGATGATTTTGATGATGACTATACAACATTCTGCATTTCTCTCTAACTTCCTGTAGTCGGCCGCTGTCAGTGAAGAGTGTCATTGGAGCCCCTGTTACAAGAAGTAAGTGTAAAGCAACACTGTTTTCCAGCAGCTTATCACTTGTTTACAAGCACAAATATTACCAGTCAAAAGTTGGGATTCTGAAATTGTGTTTATTATTACCTTAAAAACCTTACATGGGAAGAAAGCATAAATAGGAACTCTTTTAAAACGGTTGGTTGAGAGAATACCTAGAGTGTGCAAAGATGTGGAAATGTGGAAAGTGATAATAATATTAATAGAAAATACTGAGTTGGGGTGTCCAACCCTTTGACTGAAACTGACTTGAACTGTATGTAGCACATGGATACAAATTTATAGATCATGTTTCTTGTTAATTCCTTCTGTAATGTTTTTGCTGTTTCACTGTTGCTCACTTTCCCGTCTCAGGTAAAGTGATGGGCTCTAGGGTGTCTTCCACACCTGGTACCCTCCAGCGTTCCCGCAGCGACGTAGACGTGAACGCTGCCGTCAGTGCCAAATCCCGCATTTCCACAGTAGCATCCCCGTCTCCCTTCAGCTCCGCCGCGGCCCTGCCGCCAGGCTCCTACGCCTCTCTGGGTGAGACCCGCTCGCACTCTATCAATCTTTTCTCCTCTCGAATCCCTAATTAGGAATTTTAATAAAATACCCATAAAAATCAGTGGCTTTTATGGCTGTAGCGGTCCATTAATAAAACTGATGGGCACCATCGATGCTATTAAGCTGCTCTCTGATGAGGAACCAACGACGAGTGCTTGTCACCGATGTTATACTATTTATTATCCTCAAGGGTTTTTTTTTTTTTTTTTTTTTTTTTAAAAAAAGTTTAGTTTAGTTTTAATTTTAGTTGGGAGAGTAAAAATAATTATCTTTTGGTTTTCCAAGGATTTATTAATACTGCCAAGCTCCAAAACGGACAAAAAGTACCATTCAGTTGTCATAAAAGCAGTCCAAACGATTGGTTTGGCTGCATTCCAGGTCTTCTGAAGCTGTGTTTGACACTAGACTCCATTGGTTCTCACATGTCACAGTGATTGTGATGCAACTCATAAGACTTCAAAAGAGATTGTGAGCTGCAGCAGAGTGTAAGATTATGTGTAAATAAGGGCTTACATTTTGGCTTTGAAGATGTAGGAATGGAGAGCACACGTTATATGTACAATACTACATGTTATGATACCTAATTAGTACCTTTTTAAACTTTGAGCTCTGCAGTAAAAAAAAAAAACTTACACTTTCATGGGAATTTCTTATTATGGCTGTTTGATTCTACCTAATATCTTTTGTGTTTATGAACTATTCATGCATTGTCTTGATGCAGGAAGACAAACTCACCACTTGCCACTAGCTTTTCTATTGCTCTTATCTGTGTATTGTTTTTCTGCACTGCTTTCTAATCCCATGATTTTGAATTATCCAAGAGATTTTAATGCTTTACTCTCAGTCACACTCATTAGCTCCTGTGTGCTTCCATGCAAAGCCCATTTGTGAACAAATCCCTGTCTTTCACGCTTCCATTGGCTTAACTGACTCTAACCTCTGCCTCTTGTGCCTCTCCTCTCCACCATGCACTCCACTGCTTTTGTTTTTTGTGTTTTGCCCAAAAGACGGTGCACCTGGTAAACTAGATGGTAAGATGTATGTGTATACGTGTATGTGTGGACAAAAGTGTTTGTTTTTTTGTCCCCTTTGTCGCTTAACAACCGCACAACTGGTGATCTGAATATGCTAGTGGTCTGCATGACCTGTTTGCATGATTTACCCTCTACCCACAACCTCACCTCCCAAAAAGCTAGATGCAGGGCAACGAATGGAATAGAACATGGTTGTCTTGAGATCCGTTTTTAAAAGTTCAGGTCTTAAAAAACGTGGGGCTTCTTTAGACATGCCACAATGGTCAAAGATGTCGGTCTAGCATATGTTTACATAGAAAAACAATAAAAAAATTAAATAAAAAACGCGTTCTTACACTGTCCCTAATGCCTCCTACACAGTACATGACTTTCAAAGACGTCAGATTATGGTACCATTCATATTGCACAACTGTCTGTCTTGTCATGGAAGTCGTAGATTTTTCAAATTACAAGAGGAATCGGCAACAGGGGTGAACACATTACAAAACATTTCACTATTGATGAATCTCCGACTACTCTGCCTGGACTCCAAATTACATTTCACAACAGAGTACACGCGAGAAGTGATACGAGATACGAAAACAAATGCAGGATGATATGTATATGATGTGTATATTTTTAATGGCCTAAAGACATCATATATTATATTGGTTACAATATGAAAAAGTACCTCCTCCTGAAAATCTACCTATTTGCTTACCTGACTGTCCAAGAGAATTGGCAATTTCTGTCCAACTCTTCTCTTTCTCCACCCGGTTGTGCTACAGTTCAGATGAAACATCAACCATTTTTCCTCCATTTCTTCGGTCCAATGAGACTTTCTAGATACCGTAGCCATGCTAGTTGATGTTCTGTTGAAGGTACATCAGGACTCCTCCCACTGAAACTTCCCGTGGTCCGTTTCTTGCTCTCTCATTGACTCTAGGTCAACGCTGCAGTTGTAATCATTCAAAACACATTTCACATTGCATGATTTGGAATCGCAGACAGGTCCAGATATTTAACATGCTAGATATCTCGCTGACATTGGCGACGCATCGACGCTTCTCTAAATAAATTGCGTCTTTGATAATTCAAACGTTACGATCGTTGCTCATGGGAGCGAGCACCGATTTGCCTATGATTATTTAAGGCTTTTGACGGCAAAAGTGTATGCAAGTGAAAACTGAGCCTATAATCATGTAGTGTAAACTCGGCATTGCACTGCTTTTTATGGTTTAGTTCATGGTCTCTTCTAAAAGAGTGTTCATACAGCAATTAAATCGTTGGAGGTTGCTTTACTGTTGTACAGTTGGTACTACAGTATCCAACTGTATCAGGTGGTGGATCACATGATTAACTCACTGCACTTCCATTGTTACTGTCTAAATTGCATCACTTTGTTTCCCTTGTAGCTGAAATTGCTATCAGTGTTAATGGCCTTTTAGCTTAGCTTAAAGACTGCAAAATTTCATATAGGAAGCATAGGCCCAGATTTACTAACATCTCAAATAACGGGTACTAATTTGCTTGTACAATCTATGAAATTGCGTGTGTGCGTTGTGGACGTTTTGCGGGTGATTTACTAAGAACAATCGTTCAAATAACTACACATACAAATATGTCGGACACACCCTCCAAAAGGAGGCTTTTACATATGGTACTTGCACCAAATGCAATTACAGTACAGCTCTCACTAAATAGCATTTCATTTTTATTCAATTTGGCATTTATTTGTTTATTTATAGGATTCTATGATATCATCATAAAATCCCTGCTATTTAACAAGTGTAAGAGTAGTTGATGAGAATGCACATGACACTCTTCACTTGAAATGTTCAGAATTCACAAAGAAAATACAATATTATGGACACGTTAAACCATCGCACTACTGATGTATACATGGTACTGATGTGCATGGTACAGAACGTGCACTCGGGATCAAGATGAAACCTGTTCAGTGTACAGGTACGCATCGGCCTGCTTCGAGTAGAACCTGCACTCATATTTCTGCAGTTAAAAAACTTTGAAACATTCAATTACAACATAATTTGTGCATTAATTGTCAGTTATGATAGAGTTTTAAAATAATCGAATAAACAGTATTTTCATAAATATTCATTTAATTTGACATTAATGTGTGCCAGTAAAGGGTGTTCTATGTATTATCTTTTCTCAAAGTCTCATTTTTGTCACAATGACAGCATGATGCACAGTGCAAATCAGAGTAATACCTGCCGTTCTTTCGTATTAATTTGCTCTCGTAGTTTCCGGATCTGAAATTAATTCCAGGCTTGATTAATCACTTTGTCTACACGCCCTTTATAATGCAAATTTTAGAAAGCACGCCTCTGTGCATCTGAAAGTTTGCACGTTTTTATATACGCAGACCTTTAGTAAATCAGGGCCATACTGTATTAAGTTGCATCAAAACATATTTACATTGTTTGGGTCGATTTAACAAGAAGACCAGACAGTACTCATGTGATTTGATGGATGTTATTTTAAAGCCATTGCTGCTTTTGCTGAAAAGCCAATCGTATTCTGGTGGTTTTGCGTTTATTTAAACACCATCGAGTCTAATGCAGCATGTCAAGGAAATCCTTCCAGTCAATAGAAGTGAATCCGTATGTTTGTCCTTCATATCCCTGTGATTTTCTTATTGTTAAATAACATTTCAGTGTGTCACTCTCTTTATATTTCTGTCTTTCTCTCACATTCTGTACCACCTCTTACACCCACAGGTCGTGTGCGCACCCGGAGGCAGAGCTCGGGCAGTGCGGTCAGCACCAGCAGTACTGTGATAGACAGCCGTGGTCGAAGCAGAGCTAAAGTGGTGTCTCAGTCCCAGCGTGAGTATTTCCATAGTACTTCACCTCCATTCCCTTATTTCTACACCCAATAAAACATCTACTAGACTCACAATGGCCTAGCAAGGTGTATGGAAAGTTGCTTGTTTGTTGTAAATTAATTATATTTGTTTCAAATTCCATTGTTTGTTTCAAATTATTGGTATTCAGGAACCAGGGTAGATGTCAGTAGGGATTCTTATTTATAATTTGTTTTTATGTTTTTCCAGAGTGGCTATTTGCTCCCCAGTGTAAATAGCATCTGCCACACAGTGCAGCTGTTTGCACCCCAATAGTCTTGTGGAACCACAGAAATATACGACAAACGAAACGATAGTTGGGTTTAAAGATGGTGTGAATGTATAGTGTTTTCCTAGCGACCCTGGTTTGATTCTGCCTTTTGTCTCACATTTGTTTTACCATCTGATTTCCTGTTTGCACTTTTTATAGTTCCTTTAATACTACTTACAATAATGAATAAATATGAATGTAAAGGTTGATTTCATCACAGTGATTTGGTCACGGTGAATGTCGAGGAGTGCGGAGAACGGTTTGATCCAGAGAAGCACTCTTACTCCCTTCCTCTTACTCCCGCTGCTCAGCATCACTTGAGTGTATTGCATCATGGTTGCAGTAACCATGTTTTTTGGCAGAAACCATAGTTTTAATGCTATTAACTATGGTGTTATTACATGAATATGGTGGTAATTTTGTAAACATGGTTAATTTTGTTGTTACTTTAATTTGACAACAAATTACCATGGTTCCTGTTGTAAAATCAAGGTTATTTTTTCTTGGGTAAGGTTTAGGTGGTAGGGGTTGTTGTAGGTGTCTGTGGTACAATAAACATGCTGAAGTGATGCCCATATACTGTATATTAGTATTTAAATATGGGTGCAAATAGTATCTGACACTATTTGTACCGAGGTGTAAATAGCATATTGCATTATTTTACATCAGGGTGCAAATAGATACTCCCTTTTTTCTTTTACGTGACAGTGACTTTATTTTGACCCATTATCATTTTGTGCTCAAATTCACTTATTTTTAAAAACGAATTAAAATGCTTAAACTTTCCCAAATCTAGAGACTTTTACTGATGCTTTTCATTCAAAGCGGTTTACCATGTTTCTTTGGAGCATTGTGGAGTTAAATGCCCCGCTTTATGGCACTATTGTGATCAGCTTGTGACCTTTACAGTCCCTGGGTGATAGATAACTTCTCATTTCTTACTACTAATTTATGAACAGTTTAACTTTTAATTTCTATCTTTCAATATTTGTCCCCAAAACCAAAAGTATTTGGGGTGTAATATGACCTTGACATGTTTTAGTGGGATTCACCCTCTTAAAGTCACATTAGACTGAACCTTAAACCTTTATGTTAGTAGCTCAGACAGTTAACCACTGGCCTCCCACAACTCTCATCAGTTCTATATCTGTTGGCTTTATTTATAATGTTCTCACAATCCAGTTCACCATCCTGCTGAACATGTTTATTGCACCATTTAAAAGTCAAAGCCACTCTCCAGGATTAAATGTGACTTTAAAGGGACAGTTCACCCAAAAATGGAAAATGTCATCATTTACTCATCCTCATGCGGTTCCAACCCCATATTACATTCTTTCTTCCATGGAACTCTAAAAGAGATGTTAGGCAGAGTGACAGCCTCAGTCACCTTTCACTTTCAATATATGTAAAAAGATGACATACGAATGAATCATTACTGAGGCTAACATTCTTTTTCATTATTGGGTGAACTATATCTTTCAGTTGCTAGAGTGCCATCTTGCCTGGTGCATGCTGTGTAACCATGCCTCACATTAAGCATCTTTTGTAACTGGCTACTTTTCACCTATCTGGTGCCTCGCCTCCATACACAAGGATCCAGATCAGCTAACCCCACTAGTGGTAAGCCCCTGTTCATAAGAATGATGCTCCTTTAATATCCTGCCCACCACCCTTTCAAGATGAACCCTGCATGAATCACATGTCTACCATCATGTCGCATGTCCTGCTCTAACCCAAAAGTGAAATCATCTATCATCATTTACTCACCCTCAGATTGTTTCAGACCTATATGACTTTCTTCTGTGGAATAAAATTGGAGATGTTAGGAGATGTCATTACATCTTTTTTGCATATATTGAAAGTGCTTTTGTGTTCCATGCATAAAACAACGTCGTATTAATTTGTAACAACATCAGGATGGGTAAATGGTGACAGAAATGTTATTTTTGTTAACCATACCTCTACTCTGAGAATAAGGTCTTCCATTATGATAATCGGTTATTTGTTGTTGCTTGGATGCTTCTACGTTTGCGTAAATTTTGCCAAATGTGTCTGTCACTTGAATTTTGTCTTGAACCATGCCCATGTACTGTAGATGACTGTTTCCCCTACAGCTCAAGTTGACTTGGATCCAAGCTCACCCTGTTTGTCAGGTTTTTGTGTTTGTCCATATTTCATTAAAGCCATACACTCATCTCCATAGATTTGCATACACATATCTCAACACTGAGATGATTTTATCAATATGAACTTGAGCTTTTGCTCATCAAACCAGCCTAGTGATTAAAGGAAGGCTTTAAGGTTCAACAATAATATAAATACACACATAGTATACTGTATTTCCTTGTGCTATTTTATGTTATTTCCTTTGTTTTACAAGTTTTCACAGTAACAGTTTGATTTAATTTTTATGATCAAATTAGTCGCTGAGCATTGAATCTGATCTTAAATCTCCAGGATGTCAAGCAGAGCGAAGCCAGTGGGCTTTGGTAGATATTCACTCTCTAATTCACAGCCATGGTCAACATACAGCATTTTCCTTTGCAGCCGGCAGCCGATCTAGCTCTCCAGGGAAGCTCTTGGGGCACACATATGGCAGAATTCCTAGGGCCACAGCCCCAACAACACCCTCAGACAAGTATTCGAGGATCCCACGAAGTCAAGGCTGCAGCCGTGAGACTAGCCCAAGCAGACTTGGCCTTGGTAGGTGCAGCACACATCTCAACACTACACTCTTAAGGACACTCACATATAGCAGACATGTAGTGGACTTCTTTATAACTACATAAAACAACGTGATTATGGAACTCAAGAGGACGTAGACTCCTTGAGGAATCCCCTATTAAAATATATTTTTTAGAATTAAGATGTTTGGGTGAACCTTTCCATTACCTGTTTAACTCATTGGTGTATTCCACTAGTGCAGAGAGATGAGATACCTTAACTGTGTGAAAAGGGTCTCTGCATCCATTTAAATAGCTGACGCAAGTGTTTGTCAAAACTGACTTACTGACTTACTTAGTGGCTGCTCATTGCTGTCTTTCCTAAATGAATGATTTACTTGTTGTTGAAAGATGACAGGGCTGTCTTACCAACTGCTTTCATTGCTCATCAGCTGTCTGGCTCTGTTTTGAGATCTTTGCTTTGAGTTTATCAGCCTTTCATGATAAAAGCTGCCCTTTTTATGATATGACCACGAAATATTGTCTGAGCTCAGTACATTTGACTAAGTTATTTGTCTATAAAACAAGAAGCATTGAACAGTTGCATGAAAAACTGACTGATAATATTTCAAGTTTTGAATCCCTCACAAATTTATATCAGTGCTTTTAAGACAATTGCTGTCTTTTTGTGTGTATTTTTCTTATATTTAAAGGTGCACAAAGAAGTTTTTCCCACAAAAGCTTTACACCTTAGAAAATGAATATTACTTTGCTCTGTAAACTTTATTTACATTTACTCCTTGGCCTAAAAAAGCTATTTGAAAGGAGTTCACACTGACAGCATTTTGCGGCGACAAAGCACCCAGAAAGTCATTTTCAGTGAGATTTGGCTATTTGAGGTGACATGAGTGCCAAGGACCATTGAAGATGTGAATGAGCTACGATGCAGCAACTACCAGTGAAGTCAACGCAGTAGAGCACATGTGATCTATTTCCTGTCAGATACTTTAGTCAAGTTTTGGGAAGATGTGGATGTTAACTGTGAGCAATTTCCCTGTTGTGTAAGATTTATCTCAGCCAACAATTTTTTGATATGTAATTTTTCAAGAGCGATTCATGCATGAATAATCATGTATCATTTTCATTATATGATACATTATGCACTGCTGCAGTTTATCTTCAAGCACTTTACTCCACAGAACGTTAATTTGACGTTCAAAATAGAATGACATATTTTACCAGAAATATATCCCATTTGTGATAAAGTTTTAAAAAGCTTTATTGGGATTATAACGTCCAACAATACAAGCACTTGGTGTCCTCCAGCAATACAATCTTTGTCAATGAGAACTTCATTCAATAAAAGGGTGGTCCTCCCTCATTGTGGACACCATGTTAAGATTGCAATAACTAGCCGATTACTACTCACATTATCTTGAACTTTTTTGGTTTTGGCATTTCCAAAACAACGTTGGCAGCTGAAAACGTAATTTTTTTTTTTTACAGCGATTCTGCATCGCAACACAAACAGGTGTCAGTATAAAGTCCAAGACCACTGTTGTATTGGCCAAAAAAAAATTACTTTGTTCATCTTTAACAATGCACGTTCAGCTTAAAGTATGTCTGATTGTACTTCAAAATGTTCAGCTAAGCCTTTTGCTTTTAATGTATAACCTTTCTTAAAACAGAGGGACCCCAGGAATGCCCCCCCCCCCCCCCCCCCTTTCTCTGGCCACACTGCCTCACTAATGTCCTAACATGTGTTCTAACAGCCAGGCTGTGTGGTAAAGCTCTTCTTCCTGCCACTTCTCCCTATCGCACGCTAGCCCGGAGCAGTCGCATCCCCCGACCCAGCATGAGTCAGGGGTGCAGCCGTGACACCAGTCGCGAGAGCAGCCGCGACACCAGTCCCGCTCGGGGCTTCATTCCTCTTGGTGAGTACAGTCATCAGTGGCCGATTGGAGCTAAACAACAACGCCACCCCACAAACTGTTCCCTCCAAATCTATTGGGCCTCAATCAGTATGGATCTTCTGCCGTAGTATGCTTATATCAAATTTTCTTTCGCTTGCACTTTGTTATACATGTTCTAATATGTTCTCAGGGTGCTTCAGAAAACTGTGCTGCTGCATCTTTTGGAATATACACTTGCTTAAAAAAGTATTTAGACACTATGCTATACTTAAAAATACATATCATTACATAGATTAAAACCAGAAAAATCAAACCAACTGGCATCTGCAAATAAATGATGCTAGACCTTTTCTCAAAACTAACTTTTAGTCTGCTGGGTCCCAATGTAACTGTTAAGTGGATATTTGAAGTAAGTTCCCCTCAAGATGTCCTTGCCGATTATCCACGGGTGAAGTTCATAACATTTGTTATAGACACGTTCTACATAGTTTGACAACCAAAAAGTGTCCAAATACTTTGTCCGCATCTTGAACAGTGTATATTTTTCTATCATTTAAAAACTAATACATTGACATTCATACATTTGTAAGTGTGGCTTAAAGGGATAGTTCTTCCAAAAATGAAAATTCTCTCATCATTTATGCACCCTCATGCATGTGTGAATTTGTTTTTTCTTATGCTGAACACAAATTAAGATCTTTAGAAGAATATCTCAGCTCTGTAGGTCCATACAATGCAATTACAATTACAATACCAAAATTTTACAGCTCCAAAAAGCACAAAGTCAGCTTAAAAGTAATCCACAAGACTCTAGTGATTAAATCTATATCTTCAAATGTGATAGGATAAGTGTGGGTGAGAAACAGATAAAGACTATTCCTTTTTTACTATAAATTCTCCTCCCTGCCCAGTAAGTGGCGATATGCACGAAGAATGCGAATCGACAAAAACAAGAGGAAGAATGTGAGAGCGATGGTGGAATTTTTTTAGTTAAAAGGACTTAAATGTTGATCTATCTCACACACACATATCATATCTCTTCTGAAGACATGGGTTAAACCACTGCAGTTTAAATGGATTACTTTTATGCTGATTTATGTGCATTTTGGAGCTTAAAAATGTTGGTGCCCATTCACTTGCATTTGCATTTGAGCACCAACAGAGCTGAGATATTCTCCTAAAAATCGTAATTTTTTTCAGCAGAAGAAAGAAAGTCATAAGCATATGGGATAACATGAGGGCGAGTAAACGATGAGAGAATTTTCATTTTTGAGTGAACTATCCCTTTCATTTCAAAACTCAACGATAACTGCAGTTATTGTTATGCTGTTAACGATTGTTGCTTCACTGTATTTTGTAAAAGCATCTAGTGGCCATTTTGTTGGTTTGTCCATAAAAAGAAATTGTCTTTTTATTTTATTTGTGGATAGTCTGAAAACAGCTTGTTTGATTTTTTCTTAAATAAAATTCAGAAGAAACAATTGCAGCAATTGAATTGTGTAAGCTACCACCACTTTGAATGCTGTCTGTGCTATAGCGGGCAGCAGAGAGACTCGGTGCTTGGCTATTGGTATCAGCTGATGGCATATTTGACACTCATAGCATGTGATACATATGATGTATGACTAATTAACTGTGGCGTGTAGGATGTTTTGTCATGGCGCTCAGTAAGCCGACAGTGTTTGTTGTTTAGCACTAACCCTCCCTGGGGTGTCACCCCACTTACTGTTCCCTTCCAGCTTCCCGACGTCAGTCTCGCTCTACCAGCGCTCTGTCCACGGCCGAACCCGTGGGCCAGTCAGGTGACCTGCATGACCCCTCCACCCTTCCCTTCAGACTGGGCCAATCACGAGCATGCCTTGATAGTTTTTCTCAAAAAAAAAAACAAAAAAAAAAACAGATCATTCTAAAACCCCCATACTCCATGTCATTAACTTTAGATGCTCCTTTAGAAATGTCCTTGTCGTCTTATGACATTTTATGATTTTCACAGCATTTTTGTTCTAAAGTATAATTATTCGTCTTGAATATTTTTTATTTGCTGTATGTTTTATTTACGGTGCTTGTTTACACTCGGTTGGTGGCATGTTGTCCTATGTTTACTTAAGTTCTCTCCTTCATATATTAGATTTTGTACACTTGGCATATCCACTTATTTTAAAGAGTTTTGGAAATTCAATGTTTTGCATTCAGGACCCATAATTCAAATTCTTCTTGTACTTACTCATGCAAGACACAATTTTCTTATCAGTTTAAGTAATATTGTTTAATTTAGGTTTAAAGGTGATGTGTGCAATGTATAGCCATTCTTATGTTGATTTCCCAGAAAAGTATAAACGTTGTGACTGTAGCGATATTAAAATATTATTCTGTATGTTTGAGCATCCCCACCAGCCAGACATAACAACATTGTTTATAGCAAGAGATTCCCAAACAATGGAATACAGGGGAGTTTTTGGGAAACCTGTCTAAATACAGTCATTATTACACACTTCACCTTTAACTTCTTTACACATTTTTTTCTTTTCTTTTTTCTTTAAAGCAACAGTAATAATTTTTGCTTATTCCTTTAGTCTGTGCTGGTGTCCTTTCTGGGCTTCTGTCTCATATGATGTTGTTGTATTTTATCAGCATGTCATCCAAGTTTTCTCTATGAGAATTAATTTTCCTACTAGCCTGAATTGATACATTTATTACCAGAATGTAAAGTGATGTCCTAGAAGGTAAATTTTTGCTAGCTCATCTTTGTCCATCCTCACTATCTTGTCCTGTGTTTTAACTCTACAGACCGCCTGGGTCTGATCCATCAGGCCCGCATTTCTGCGTCTGTCAATGCTATGAGGGTGCTGAACACAGGAACAGAAGTGGAAGCAGCAGTGGCTGATGCCTTGGTAAGAATCCTTGCTCACACTTGTAAACATGAGCATGGTAAACTGAAATAACAGAAGTGATACTGCTGTATACTGTAATAGATTGTTTACAGGCCCAGGATGGCAAAAAGCAGTTACTTGGTTGTGCCCCAAAATTCCTTAGAGAAAAGGAATTATATTTTTTTAGACTAGCTTTGTTTAAACCTTGTGTGACCTTCGGGACATTTTTGTCTTTTTCATTTTTGTTTTTTCGATCTCTTTGGCTGTTAATGCCAACGGCATACATTTTTGCCAAATGTGTGTAATTTTTGGGGGAATTTGGATATTTTAACCTCAGTTCCTCTAATACATCTATAATACACTGTGTACACAAAATAGTTACACTCAGGACCTTAAGGACAAAAATGTCCCCATTGAAACCCATTAAAAATGCAATATTTGATCCCAGTGCCATTAAAGCATAAAATGCTGAATTCTATTATATTCTGCTTTCATTCCGGAGCCCTGGCTTCAAAATTATTTTTATTTTTTTTTATATTTTCAATCGGATGGCTCCATTTTTCTCATGTTTAGCCTATGGAGCAAATACATGCTTTTATCCTATTTTCTGTTTGCTGTATTATAGAGCACTGCAGGCCAAATGAATAAATGATGCAGCTAAAATTGTGTGGGTGTGTTGGTATGGATGTCGGGAAGTGTGTGTTTGTGTGTCGTTTGCATGTGTGGGCAGGTTTAAGTGGTTTATGAGGACAAGGGTATTATGCTATAAATGTGGTTTATGAGGACATTTTTTTATTTTAAATAGCTTAAAAACATACTAAACAATGTTTTATTGAAAATGTAAAAATGCAGAAAGTTTTTTGTTAGGGTTAGGGGATAGAATCTATAGTTTGTACAGTATACACATTTTTTTTTGTGATGATGGATGATGTCTATGGAGAGTCCTCATAATGATAGGTGTGTGTGTGTGTGTGTGTGTGTGTGTGTGTGTGTGTGTGTGTGTGAGAAAAACAATAGTAATTTTTGTCCTATAAGGTCCTGAGTGTGAGTGAAAATCAATGTTGTTGCTAATCACTGACACATTCCAAACTGTGATAATCACAAAAAAAATATTTCCCCTTAGCATTTAGTATATATTTTTTTCATAAATAATAACAGTGGCATTATATAAATAAACTAGCATTTAAAGGGTTACAGTTCTGAAAATGAATAAATATTTGGTAGTTATGTCAGGACTGATGTTGGTTATAAAAATGTACTAATTGAAAGTGGAAAATAACATTAATATATAATATTAATATGGCATGTTTTTGACACAGACATTTTTGTCCTCTAAGGATCTCGGAGTAACTTTTTTTTTTTTTTTTATTGACGCACAAGGGTTAAGTCAACAAGAAATCAAAATTAACCCTATTTTGTGCAAGATTTATCTGTCAAAGTAGTTACAAATGAAACACATGGTCTTTGTGACATTACATCAAAATTGTATAACTTGCTCCACCTCTGAAACGACTTTCCTTTTTGGTTAGCATCATAAATTATACTATTTCAACCCCTCCTACCATAAAATAATAAGGAATATTTATATATTTTTTTACAGCACAGGACAATTTATGTAAACTGCAGAAAGATGGAAAAAGTTTGTCTCTAGTTGTGTAATGAAGGTACATTTTCAGTTTGTGTCTTTTCTGCCACAACTATTCTCCCTTTAAAATGTCTGCATCTCTGTGCTCTTCCTTTCTTGGTTTTCTTCAGCTGTTAGGAGACTCCAGAAATAAGGTAGTGCTTCCGTTCCTATACTGTTTGTATTTTATTTATTGACTAATCAGAATGACTTATACCATCATGAGCTGTCAAGCAAATAGCAAGAGCATTTTGGGCACCACATACATTTGCACTTCTTTCATTAAATTGGTCAACGAGCATCTCATCTGCACAGTCTCATCATTTCCTGCACCAGCATCACAAGTGATTAAGATCCATTTAATTCATTTTGCTATCTGTCAATTTAGTATTTATCTTTTTGTTTTATTATCTGTATATATTACCCAGTGCTGTTGACTTGTTGAAATGTATATTATCATTAATTCACGTGTGCCAACAGCGCAGGATTAAGTTGTAAAGCAGGGCAGATGTTGTGCATCAGCGTGACACATCCCCTTTTTGTGAATAAGTAGATGTAATTACCGCGGTATGGCTCACTCTTCACTTGCGTCATCCACGCCTGCTGTACTAATGACTGGAACACAAATGGTTCTAAAGGCATTGCCAACTGCTGAAAATTGTTTGTGACAGGGTTGAATTATTCATGACCGCCACATCAAATATCTGACTGTTATTCAGCCACGCTCCTGTGCTTAGACTGGGGAAACGTCTCAAAGTCCAAGGGTTATGTTGATGTTAAAGGAATAGTTCATTTAGTAACCAAAATTCTCTCACCATTTACTCACCTGCTGTCATTTTTCCCATGGAACACAAAAGTTGAATCATTTGAAGAATCTTTACACCTCTCTTGCAGTACAATATCAGATCTTACTGACTAGAAGCTGTCAAGCTCCACAAATGACAAACAAATAGTAGTCAAAGTGACTCATGCTCTATATTGCAAGTCTTTTTTAGCCGTACGATAGGTTTGTGTGGAACAGACAGATATTTAAGACATTATTCACTGCTAATATTGCCCTCCCCCAATTCTCACATCAAGTCCACAGTCGCGTCTAGAATTAAGAAATGCAATAGTCACATGATGCTATGCAAGTTTTGGTCACTTAGATGCAAGCTCCTCCACATTTCTACAGTTATTGATTTTAATCAATATTAACCTATGAAAACTGAAATCGTAAAAAAAATAAAATAAAAAAAAATTTTTATTGCTAAACTATGCTGGGAGTCTAAGTTGTTGAAAATGTTTAAACTGTCAGCCTGTGGGGATATTAAAAGGCACTTGCGTTTGCAGGTGTCTGACGCCTTGCAGGATCACAAAACTTTCCACCATGATTACAAGTATTGACGGTGTCAAAGTGAGTCGAGTTTCTGGAGTCAGCCGGGAAAGAGCTGTAGGCTAACCCGCCTGCCACCAAGGCTGATATGGACCAGGTGTGGGGAAAAATAGAGGATGTGGAAAATCGGAGCAGATGTAATAATGTTTGTTTCATTGGAAACCCGAGGGAAAGGAGGGTCAAGATCAGTCTTGGGGGTAACGCGATAAAAGTAACAAGCGTTACATAATCGGATTACTTTTTCGAGTTACGAGAAAAGTAGTGCAATATTTTTTATTTTAGACCATAATATCTGAGTTTCTTTTTAAATAAAGACGTAGCTTTTGTACACACCCTACTGTTCCTGTATAGCTCTACAGTACTTTCTAAATATCTCTTTGTTTACTATGATGGTTTGACATGAATGATGTATGCAATGCATGGCTTATTTGTATGGAATGCATAGCATAGCAGAAGAGAATGTGTCTGTGAGAAAAAAAGTAACGCATAAGTAAAGCTTTACTTTCCATTAAAATAACTTTTTAATGAATTAAGTAACTTTTTTTAAGAAAAAAAGAGTTGCTGTTAAAAGTAACAACACCAAACACAGGTCAAGATTTGATAACATTTTTGGAGTGGCTCATTCCGAATTCGATGGACACAGCGGGCTGCCGGCTCAAAATAGAGAGCACACAGACAACTCTGTGGGTTGTTCAGGTTTTTGTGATTACATCAATGTTGGAAAATGGTCTATATAATTTGTCTTAGGTACACAGTTTATCTTTGCATGTCAATATTTCACATTTTATTTTAGGTAAAATGTTTCTTTCCACGTGGAATGTTAATGGGCTAGAGCACCCTATAAAAAGAAGGAAGATTGTATCTTTCCTTAGGCTTAAAAAATACGATATAGTATTCCTTCAAGAAGCACACCTTTATTCACTGGAAGCTGAAAAGCTTGGTTTGGCATTGGGTGGGTATGCGTTTTGCAGTGCTGGCTCAATTAAGAGCAGGGGAGTCATCACATTGATAATAATTTACAATTTAAATGTCTCAAGCAGATCAAAGATAATTAAGGAAGAGTCATTCTTGTTTTGACTGAAATACAGGGGCAAAATCTTATATTGGCTAATATTTATGCAGCCAGTGCTGATGATCAGAACTTTTTTATAGATCTTGAGGTAAAGTTACAAGCACCTGGGATCCTTCAAGATATGGTTTTAGGTGGAGACTTCAATCTGTCAATGGATCCAGTCCTTGATCATAGTGATGCAAAAGTGTGTAAACCCTTTAAAGCAATGTTGACACTACAGAGGATGTGTAAAAATGTTGGTCTTACAGACTTATTAAGTGTAATCAGTGTAAGTACATTTAAACGTGGTCGTTGACGTGCCACTTTTGAATCTGGACAAGCAGGTGAAGATTTTCAGTGAATTACAAAAATTTTAGTAAGGTCTGTTACACACACTAAGCCAGTGGTTCTCAATTTTTTTGGTCATGTCCTCTTCTGAAACTTGAAAAAAGTTTGCGCCCCCACCCCAAACAACAACAACCACCACCATAAAAAAATTATCAAAAACATGACCGGAAAAAAACGTTTCAGCTTAGTCACAAAATAATTTATTTATGTTTCTATTAGTTTTCACTGTTTAGCTGAATTGTATAAAGCTACACTCCTCTTTGAAATTGTTATATACTAATCTGAATATAATCTGATATTTTGTCATTAGGCCTACATTGTTTTGTAATTTTCTGTATGTGAAAAGTAAATAAAACGGTTTAAGTAGGCTTGTATAACATCCAAAGTAGAATAAATGCAAAGGTTATAGTGCTTACAGGTTCAGTATAACTGCTCACTATAAAATTTAATTTGTCATTATTTACTCACCCTCCTCATTCCAAACAAGTACAAATTTCATCTGTAAAACACAAGGATTGTGATTGTGACTGTCAAGCTCCAAAAACACAGAAAAGCACCATCAAAGTTGTCCATATCACTTGTGTGATGATACATTTCAAGTCTACTGAAGCCTTTCGTTAGCGTTGTCAAGAACAGACTGAAATATTGTGTTATGTTTTCATTCACTGAAATCTTCCTCTTCGCCCATGCATATCTGCCGTGTACAGGAGCACATCTTCATTTACATTAGCTTAGCACAGTGAGCGCACCTGACAGGCTAGTACACATAAGGAGAAAAAGGCAGAAGAAAAGAAGTCACGCACATTGGTTCTAACTATTGTATGGCTTCAGCAGACTTAATTTTGTCATTTTTGAGCTTTACATCCCACAAAACATTCTTAAAAAATAAACAGTTTAAGTAAAAAAAAAAAAAAAAAAAGATATCATCTTACAAACTTCTTACTGCATAACGACTTGTACAACAAAATTCTAATTTTGTGATCCACCGAAAAGGTATAAGCATTTGGGTTTAGAATAATATGAGCATGAGTATATAATGACAGAATTTACATCCATCTTTGAGTGATAGTAGAACCTAAACCATCTTTTTTTTAATGCTGCATGGCTTTCATATATCAGCATACAGTATGTATGTTTTAAATGAGCAAGGCATGCTGAATTGATCATTGAACTCCCCTTGCTGACAGCTTTAACAACTTCCAGTTGAACCTTCTAACCTGCTGCATGTTCTCCTCAGCGCAAGCCCGTGAGACGTAGGTACGAGTCAGATGATGATGCCAACAGTGATGCCTCCAGCGCCTGCTCAGAACGTTCCTATAGCTCCCGAAACGGAGGCATTCCTCACTACCTGCGGCAGACGGAAGACGTGGCAGAGGTGCTGAACCACTGCGCCAGCTCTAACTGGTCCGAGAGGAAGGAGGGCCTGCTGGGCTTGCAGAACCTGCTGAAGAGCCAGCGTATTCTCAGGTGGGGGCACTGAAAGTGCACTGCTCTGAGACACAAATAATATTTTTACTTATTGTATTCTTGTTCGTGTAGTGTAATTCTATTTTCATAGCCACTAAATGCCACAAGAATGTTTATTTTTTTACTATGCATTAAAGCATATGAATCTGTATTGTCAGATGCATTGTATCTTGCATTAACATTTGTGAATAACTGGAGTGCTACTTCACTTTGCTCTTGGTGTGAAAAGATCTTTTGCCTGTGATTCGGTTTGCTTTTTCATTTCATTCTTGGTGCGAACTTTCCTTAAATCATAGATTTAACGAGTCATGTTTGTGTGTTTCAGCCGAGTGGAGCTTAAAAGGCTGTGTGAGATCTTCACCAGGATGTTTGCAGATCCTCACAGCAAGGTAACCTATATGAGGACTCCTCCTTTTCCCCATTGCTGTTTTGAAAACTTAATCTACTTAACAATGGCTGCATTAATGGAAGCATTCCAAATATAATATTTTATATAGGATTACTTGACAATGTGTTTTGTGTGAAATGGCTATAAATAAATAATCCTTTTCACTATGGCTTTCGTTAAATTCAAAATGTTTGTCTAGAAAAATTGTACCTGTTTAGTACTAGTGAAGGGAATGAGTTTGTACTAATGGAATGTGTTTTTTCCTGTTGTTTGCATGGTCTACCTTGATGTGGATTTTAACTATAGAGAGTAAGTGGATTTTAAATACCTGAATCATTATGTTGTATTCTTATATAAATGGGTTAATTCTTCACATAAACCATATATTGTCCTGATTAAGACAAGCATCACAAGTACTGCACAAGCCTTATACTTTGGGCTAAGGATATGAACAAACCCCCAACCCTAAGTATTGAACTTACCTCACATCTCTTCATGTTCTGTTTGTGCTGCAGACATGAATACGTTTATTGAGGGGAGGTGTGCTATTACTTTTCAGAATGATCAGATTTACAATTTTCAACTGGTGGACTATGAGATCGTTAAAAACATATCCATAGACTTACATTAAAGGAGCGACTTGAGCCATATCAAGCAACCATAATACCACATAGACTGGGCTCACTTAACTTGGCCCAGTAAACAACTACCGAGCAATCCACCTAGAAGCCACCCAGAACACTTTAGCCCAATGGTTTTAAAAATGGGGTCTGCGCAAACTTAAAAAAAAAACTTTTTATTTTGATAATATCTTGTGGCTTTAGTAAAATGGCAAAATAAAAGCTCATTTAATATCATGCTAAGAATATAAGTGGGCCTTTTTACATGACAAAATATAGATGCATTTATATTCTAAGAAGGGGGTCCATGGCATCTAAATCTTTGAAAACCCCTATTCTAGCCAACTCATAGCAGGAGTTGGCTGATGGTTCGATGTTCTGCTTCCAGGTGTTTAGCATGTTCTTGGAGACTCTGGTGGACTTCATCACCGTCCACAGGGAAGATCTCCAGGACTGGCTCTTTCTTCTGCTCACTCAACTACTGAAGAAGATGGGAGCTGACCTCTTGGGCTCAGTCCAAGCTAAAGTCCAAAAGGCTCTAGACATCACACGGTTAGTCTCTAGTGGTAGTTCAAGTCAACATTTTTCTCTATCGCATCTTGGAGGTTTTTAGACTCTAGAAGCTTGATGCCTTGTTTCTCTTGTTTTCTTTTAGAGAGTCTTTCCCATTTGACCAGCAGTTCAACATCCTAATGAGATTTATTGTTGATCAGACTCAAACCCCCAATCTAAAGGTATGACGACTGCTTACGAAACCCCTGTTGCAAATTCACCATGTGTTTAGTGCTGAGTAAGTAAATATATTTTTTCTTGATGTTACAATATAGGTGAAGGTGGCCATCCTAAAATACATTGAGTCCCTGGCACGTCATATGGACCCTGCAGACTTTGTGAACTCAAGTGAGACCAGATTAGCTGTGTCCCGCATTATCACATGGACCACAGAACCCAAAAGTTCTGATGTTAGAAAGGTGAGTCTCCATGGAGATCCAGCTAAACATACAACATGGTTTAAAGGAATAGTTCACCCAGTATTTACTAATAATGTTTTACTTTTGTTTTTTTAGAGCACAAAAGGAGAAATTGTAAAGAATGTACACACTTCTAATGAGTCCTAATGAGCAAATAATGACAGACTGTTTATTTGGTGGCAATTTTCCTTTGAAGCTGTTTGTTGTTGCATTAAACGGATACTTCACCCAAATATGAAAGTTCTCTCATTAGTAACTCACCCTCATGCCATCCCAGATGTTTATTACTTTCTTCATAACACAAACAAAGATTTGTAGAAGAATATTTCAGCTCTGTAAGTCCATGCAACTCAAATGAATGGTGACCAGAACGTTGAATCTAAAAAAATCACATAATGGAAACATAAAAGTAATCCATAAGACTCCAGTGGTTAAATCCATGTCTTCAGAAGTGATATGATAGGTGTGGGTGAGAGACAGATATTTAAGTCCTTTTTACTATAAATCTCCATCTTTGACCAGCCCTGACTAGTAGGTGGCGATATGCATGAAGAATGCTAATCGTCAAGTGGAAATTTAGTAAAAACACTCTTAAATATTGATCTATTTCTCACCCACACCTATCATATCGCCTCTGAAAGACATGGATTTAACCACTGGAGTCATCTGGATTACTGTTATGCTGACTTAATGTGCTTTTTGCATATTCAAAGCTCTGGCCACCTTTCACTTGCATTGTATTGATCAACAGAGTGGAGATATTCTTCTAAAAATCTTTGTTTGAGTTCAGCAGAAGAAAGAAAGTCATAAACATCTTTGATGCATGATGTTTAGTAAAAGATAAGAGAATTTTCTTTTTTGAGTGAACTGTTCCTTTAATGATGTAGTTGTGAAATTGTAGTGAAAATAACCTAACTTTTTTTCTCTACAGCCCGTGGCAAAACATTTATTTACAGAATTGAAAATGTAGATTTAGGATCCATTTTCACAATTAACAGATGCAGCACATTTATTCCCAATTTCAATAGCTGTCTAAAGGCAACTAATGGTCACCAGCCTTTTTTTATTATCTGTTGCCTTTTTTAATCCTGTTGCCCTGCTTGGTGGCCCAGACCCTTCATAACTGGGCAGTTGAGGAGTTTTCAGGCAGGCCCAGCACTACAGCTCTACTGCCAGGAGAGGGTCACCTGGAGGAGAGGTGCAAGCAGGTAGTGGCATACGGCCTAACCAACAAACAGCACGTAACCGCTGCACATAACCGTGTGCCCCTCACTCTAATCTGCCTCATTGCCTTGCGAAGTGACTGCTGAAAACAATCTGTTAACATGCAATTCTCACAGTTTCTCAAGAAGACTAAGGAGAGCAGCGAAGATAATTTCTTTTGCAGTTAATATGACTTGAATTGATGAGTCTGTTGTAATCATTTGTTAATGTTTTCCTTTTCATATCTCAATTCCTGTTAACTCTCTTCTGCTTAAGATATTTTTATTTGATTTTATTATTATTAGATTATTATACAGAATAACATCGAGTGAAGCAACGTTCTTGCATGTGTTTTACATAAAGCAGAATTGAATTATGGGCAGCTGAGCTCTCTATGTAAATGGAAAACTGTAGATGCACTAATGAATCCTTCACAGTGTCCATTCTTTCTTAAATTACTTGAAGGGATAGTTCACCCCAAAAAGGATTTTTTTTTTTTCATCATTTACTCACTCTCATGCCATCTCAGGTGTTTAAGACTCTCTTTCTTCTGCTGAACACAAACAAAGATTTTTAGAAGAATATTTAAGCTCAGTTGGTCTTCATAATGCAACTGAATGGTGACCTGAACTTTGAAGCTCCAAAAAGCACATAAAGCTAGCATAAGAGTAAAGCAGAAGACACCATGTCTTAAGCGATGTGATAGGTGTGGGTGAGAAACCGATCAATATTGAAGTCCTTTTTTTACTATTAATCATTGAAATTAATGAATTTGGAAGGTGCTCTCTGTCACAGCATAAACTGTGTAAGTTTTCTGTTCATAGGAGCACAGCAGTCATCGTTTCTTATCTTTACGACAAAAGAGTTCTTCCAGAGTTATTCTCGGCATGTTTAACATCTGCTCTTTTTCATTGCTGTATTTGTTGTATGACTTCCTCTCTCATGAGTTACGTGCTGGTTTGTGCAGGCTGCTCAGGTGGTGCTGATCTCACTCTTTGAGCTAAACACTCCTGAGTTCACCATGCTGCTGGGCGCTCTGCCCAAAACATTCCAGGATGGAGCAACCAAGCTCCTGCACAACCATCTAAAGAACTCAAGCAACACTGGCAGCATGGTAAGATCTAAGATATAACGCATGAATATATATTAAGTATCGGACAAACAAACAAAACATTAGTGATTTAACATTAAAAAAAAAACAATAACACCCTTCACCCTAAAGACTAGGATGTCTACTAATATTTTTGTACAGTTGTCTGTTGTATAGTGATGTACAGTTTAACCATTATATCTTTGTCTCCTTTACAGAGTTCTCCGAGCAATACAATGGGCCGCACGCAACCCCGGCACCCCACAAGCAGGACCAGCCCCCTCACCTCTCCCACAAACTGCTCCCACGGTGGGCTTTCACCCAGGTAAACATCCCCTTCTCTGCTTTCATATGCCTACCTCACTAATGCATGATCTCAATCTGGGCACGGAGACCAACTAAAGCAGTTTCTTGGGCCTGTATGAACACTGACATTGTTGCTTTTTTAACATTTACTTGCTATATTGTTTTCTTCAGAATACATTTTTTCCCTAATAAACCTGAAACACTTCAAATTAATTTCTGCATTGGTAGGCTTGGGCTAATTGAAAAAAATGTATATCACTGTATGAGTATATTTGATATAGTAATTTTAATTGTATATATTTAGTTATGTTAACAGTATTTATGTCCGTTATTTTTGTTGGAAATTTAAAAAACAAACAAATGTATTTGAATAATATGACGATGCCTACTCTTAGTTAAATACTTTATAAATGAAAGATACTCCCATCTCATTTGATTATTTTCTCTTTTTATTTGGACTTTGGATGCAAGCCAAAAGATATGATTATTCATAACAAATGTACAAGTCTGGCATAAGTGCAAAAATAGCTTTACATCATGTAACACATGATTTAAAAAAGAAAAAAAGAACAAAAACCAGTGAAACTAATATAGCTTATATAGTATAGCAAAATCTTTATCGTTTTACACGTTTCTACCATACTGCCCACCCCTTTGCATAGGAATTGGTCTTAATCTGTGGTGAGAGACACATCACCCACATGTGGCATTTTTTAATGTTTTAAAGTCTTTAAAGGGATATTTAATGTAACAATTAAAATTCTCTTAATATTTACACACCCTCATTCCATCCCAGATGTGTATGTCTTTCATCAGTACACAAATATTTTCAGTAGAATATCTCAGCTCTGTAGGTCCTTACAATGTAAGTTAATGGTGACCAGAATTTTGAAGGTCCAAAAAACACAAAATGAATCCCTACCACTCCAGTGGTTAAATCCATGTCTTCAGAAGCGATATTCCAGATGTGAGAATGAAACAGATCAATATTTGAATCTTTTTTTCTTTTCTTTTTTTACGACAAACGTCTGTGTCAGATGGAGTATACTTTGATAGACTCACATTTGATTGTATGCAGACATTGAGCGTTCACGTCAAAATCGAAGTATACTCCGGGCTTAAATCTTCACTTTCATTTTCACATTCTTTTTTTATTTTTTATATTCTTTGTGCATATCGTCACCTACTGGAAAAGAGAGGAGAATTCTTTTTGTAAAGAATATTAAATATTGATCTTTTTCTCACCCACACCTAACATTTCACTTCAGAAGACATGGATTAAACAACTGGAGTCAAATTGATTACTTTCATGCTGCCTTTATGTCCTTTTTGGAGCTTCAAATTTCTGGCCACCATTCACTTGCATTGAATGGACCAAGAATCCCAGGGCATGCTGAGTGACTCCATCTGGGTCTCCTAAGCAACTAAATTGACCTGGTTGCTAGGGAGTGTAGAGTCACTCTCGGTGGGGCGCGTGGTGAGTTGTGCGTGGATGCCGTGGTGGATGGCATGAGGCCTCCTCATGTGTTGTCTTCACGGTAACGCGCTCAACCAGCCATGTGATAAAATGCACGGATTGACGTCACAGACGCAGAGGCAACTGAGATCCATCCTCCACCACCCAGATTGAGGCAAGTCACTACCACCACAAGGACTTAGATTGCACTGGGTATTGGGCATTCTAAATTAGGGAGAAAGTTTTTTTAATTGTGTTCAGCAGAAGAAAGAAAGTCATATATATATATATATATGGAATGATATGAGGGTGAGTAAATGATGAGAGAATTTTCATTTTTTTAGTGAACTATCTCTTTAAAGAAGGTCTTCAAAAACCACCATGAGCACGGATAATGCTTAGGGGTTTCTGGTCCATAACTTATTAACACATGCTGCTAACCACAACACTCGGACTGGACCATTCTTTCTTTTCTCTCTTCCACTTCTGCCCTGTTCTCTCCCTCTCTGGCCATTCTGTGGGCACAGTCGGTTATGGGGTTGGAGTGTCGATGGGCTCTTAAAGCACCCCCCTCCTCCTCCTCCTTCGTCTCACTCCTCTATTCCTGCTGGGCCCTCCCTCAGGGCCTTCCACTGTGCACTGTCACCAAGGTAACACAGCTGCTAGCCTATCACGGCGAGGAGGGGTGGGATGAGTGCTTAGATTCCCACCCACTCTCAGGGACGTATCCTTGGGGCTTGTATCAGATCATGTCATTCCAAATTGCAAAACTTCCCATGTGGATCTGCTCCTAAAAGTTATGGTGGTTGATAAAAATGTTAAATGAAGGAATGGTACTATGTAGATGAATACTGCATTTCATGCATGTAACATAGCTTATTCCCATGAATGGACTGATTGACCATGTTTTCAGCAGCCATTTAATAACACCATAGGAGCATGCTGCAGTTTCTGAGCTTAAAATAAATAAAAATGGTCGTTATTAAATCACAGTCATGTCATTCCAAACCTGTTTGAATTTCTTTTTCTTTCATGGAACACAGAGTTATGCTTTTGCATAAAATTAAACAAACACTGTTGAGCTCCAAATGTGACAAAAGAAGTGCCATGCAAGTTGTCCATATGATTCGTGCACTATATACCAAGTCTTCTGAAGCTATACAATAGCTTTGTATGAGAAACAGACCTGAATTGAAATCGTTATTTGCAGCAAAAATCTTCCTTTTATTGTATCAAAAAGAGCAACATTGAAAGGAATAAAAAATTTTAATTCTCTCATAATTTACTCACCCTCAACAAATTCCAGATGTTTATGGCATTCTTTCTTCTGATAAATCTTTGTTTGAACACAAACAAAGATTTTTAAAGGAATATTTTTGCTCTGTAGGTCCATACAATGCAAGTCAACAGGGTCCAAAACTTTGAAGCTCAAAAAGCACATTAAGGCAGCAGAAAGTAACCCATACAGACTCCAGTGTTTAAGTCCATATCTTCAAAAGTGATATGATAGGTGTGAGTGAAAAACAAATCAATATTTGAATCCTTTATATTTAAATTGCATTTGTATGTATGATATTTATTTAACATATGCTACCTCTTCTGCACGTTATTCCCAGATCTGTATATAACTGATTTGTATTTGTTCAGTACATACGTATATTTTTAGTCTTATTGTGTATTTTTATATATAATTTATAATTTTATTCACTTTTTAATTATTTAATTTTTTTATTATTATATCTGTGTTGTATTGTTAGTGCACTGGAAGCTTCTGTCTTACAAGACAAATTTATTGTATCTGTAAGCTTACTTGGCAATAAAGCTAATTCTGATTCTCTCTGATTCTTATAAATCTCCACTTTCAGACAGCCCTCTTAAGCGTTGGGCAGGGAGGAGAATTTATAGTCAAAAAAGGAATTCAATATTGATCTGTTTTTCACTCTATCATATCGTTTCAGAAGACTTTGATTTAACCACTGGAGTCGTATGGATAACTTTTATGCTGCCTTTATGTGCTTTTTTGAGCTTCAAAGTTTTGGACCTTGTTTACTTGCATTGTATGGACCTGCAGAGCTAAATTATGAGAATTTTCATTTTTGGGGGAACTATCCCTTTAACCACATTTCTCCTTAAGTGTGTTTTTTTTTTTTTTTTTTTTTTTGTGAACAAAAATGATGCCAGAATTTTTTGTTAATGTTAACTATTCCTTTAACCTCAAAAACCTTTTTTAACTGACCTAAATTATATTAAGGCAAGCTTTAAGAAAAGTGTGTAGCTCAGAAATTTTGGAAATAGATGCATTGGAAATTGCTGTGGGCATGTCAGTTGGCATTAGAAACAGGACTTTAATATCAGAGCTCATTTTTGGGTTTGTACCTTTTGCCTTTGGTGTACCATAAGTGTTGCAGTCGACTCAACTTCAGTGTTTAATCTTTCACTCTCTCTTTCTCTTCTCAGTATGCTGGAGTACGACACGGAAAACATGAACTCTGATGAGATCTTTAGCTCACTGCGTGGTGTCACAGAGGCCATCCAGAGCTTCAGTTACCGCAGCCAAGAGGACCTGAATGAGCCAATCAGACACGATGGCAAGAAGGATGATGCTGTAAGTCTTTGCTTTAACAGTGGGAAACAGGAACAAGGACACAGATGGGGAATTTTATGACATATATATATATATATATATATATATATATATATATATATATATATAAAAAACTAAACTGCTGGAGAATTGCAACTGGTTGCCATTTTAAACAGAGATTAATCATCATTAATTATCTGATGATTAATTAATTATCTTTTTTATAATAGACCTGAAAGATAATTAGCATTTTGAGCCATGCGTTTTCTCTGGAATGTTTTTTAGAATAGCTGTTTTTTATATATTAGTAGCATAAGGTTTGTGGTTTACTAATGGAAGAAACTTTCATATTTTGTTTTACAACATTAATTACGCAAAGTCATACTTAAAAGTGAAGTTTGAATACATTGTGTGCTTTAAAAAATTTTGCTAACAAGTTTGTTACATAACATTCATCAAGCACGTAAGCTCAAATACAGGACTGGTTCTGCATACAGAAAGTGGGCCGTAGTGTTGATGCTACTTTCAAACATTCATTTTAGCCAATGTTTTCAAGAATTGAAAGAAATAAGCCTTCTGGGTTGGCCTACAAATTGATGTCATGATTGAACAGCTCTATATGTATTGGGATGTAAATAAACACTTTTTCTATTGTCCTCTCTCAGGCTGGAAAGGAAGGGGCATCTCCTGGGTCTGATGCTAGACTGGGAATGGATGTAGTGGAAGGGGGTCGAACTGCTTTGGATAACAAGACGTCTTTGCTCAACACACCGTCCCCGCGATGTTTTGCTGGGCCACGGTCACGTGAGTTCGCCCCCTATGGCTACGGAGACACGATCACGGCCTATAACAAAAGCGCACTGAAAGAGGCCGTCTTTGATGATGACGTGGAGCAGTTTCGTGACTGTGAGTCAATGCGATTCTCAAAGTCCATACATCCACTTTCACTGTGTTCATCATCAGTACTCCATACTGCTCCCATTTTGTATGATTTTTATTTCTTTTATTTCTTTTTTAAGAACATCTTCAATTGTGAAATCTAGTGAACCGGTTAAAAAAATACCACTTAATTATGATGAAAGCGAAACATACAATGTAGCCCAAGTTTAATAAACAAACAAAAATAATCATAGAAAAAAAAGGCATATAAAATGTTAATAAAATGTAATCTGTGTAATTTACTAGTCAGATATCTTTCAGTGGATGCATCGGACATGTTCACCGAAAATATGTAGCTATTATCATAATATAAATATTAAATTATAGTAAATATAAAATCGGTATATGGCACAGACTTTGACCTTTTGGTGTATTTGTAGTAATCTCAAACTTCACCTTTAAAGGTGTGTGACTGTGTCAACAAATTGATGCTCGGAGACAAATCAAAACATAAACAAGTCATTAACCCCATAACGATAAGTATTAGGGACTCAGGTGTAGCATTGTTTAGTATCTGTGTCATCACATCCCCTGCTGTTCCCCCCCTCTTGTCCCAACCCCTTTACAGGCCGTCGTCAAGACTGTGGTGAGAACAAGATGGTGCTGCCCAAGGCTTTTAATCCTGGTAAAGACCTGCACAGTTCACCCCACCACCACCTCATCTTCAGTGCCATTCATCTCAGTGTCTCCCATGTGATGTCAACCTATCTTAAATGCACAGCTGCTTTGCTAACATGGCCATGTGATAACTTTGCTACATGCTACCTTCCCTAATTCAAGGCAATAATGTCATACAATAGGAGTTTTTGAATGTTGACTGTACATTCAAGTGTACCAACCCAAACCCGGTGATGGTTCTTACAGCTTACTTCTGCTTTGCTTTAAAACTAACAGAGCTTTATTGTTTGCAATTGCATTGCCGTAACATGTAAAAGCTGTGCAACAAGTAGAGCTGGGTGATATATGGAATATTCACAATTTGCTTGCAATGATTTTTGTCAAGGATGTAAAATTAAGCAACATTGTGAAATACATTCTTACTCGTTGAGCCCATTTTGCATGTGTTAAAATATTTTAGCAAAAATATTCATGCTGTTAAAAGTAACTGTTGACCCTGTTAAGCCATGACCGAGCAGATATATGGAAAGATATATTGAATATAGTCAAAAAAGGCTGTAAAATATTGTTGTTGTTTTGTTGTTGTTGTTGTTTTGCTATATCGCCCAGCCCTTGAAAAAAAAAATATATATATGTATGAATAACCTAGTTTACAGAGTCTAAGAGAACACTACAAACAAACGCACCTAACGACTAACTTAGGTCACGTTTATACTAATACGTTTTCACTTTAAAATGTATTTATTTCACTATATTTAGGCTTCACATCCACACTAGTGCCACCAAAAACACTCTACATTCTCACATACTTTAGAAAACAATGACGTAAGGAAACTAAAACTGAGTTTTCACATGAAACAGATTAGTGTGGGTGTGGCCTAAAACTAATAATGGAACACTTACTTGCTGTCTCAATGACATTACTGTACCTCCACATGTATCTGATATGAAATACTGGCCAACAAAGATTGGCCTGTGCCAATTAAAGCAGGATGATAGCTTGTTTATGCCATCTGGCCTTTCCTCTGACTTGAGTCGCTCTGGATCTCTCAGACCTGGTGGCAGACCTACTGAAGGAGCTGTCCAATCACAACGAGCGAGTGGAGGAAAGGAAAGGGGCTCTGATCGAGCTGCTGAAGATCGCACGTGAGGACAGCCTGGCTGTATGGGATGAACACTTCAAAACCATCCTATTGCTGCTATTGGAGACACTCGGAGACAAAGATGTGAGTTAATACTGTCCAAATGCGTCGCATAATTCACATTTTAAATTGACACATTATCTGTAATACTAAAGTCTTTCATATATCAAGAATTATAGGCTAGCTTTGGTGAGTTTGACTAAGTCACACTGTGCTGTACCATGCATGTCCCAGTATTATGTGCAGATGCTTTTTCTCTTGTCTGTGTATATCTGTCTCGTAGTAACGCAAGTATGCGTTATCTCTCATTCAGCACACAATCCGAGCACTAGCCTTACGGGTTCTGAAGGAGATACTGAGGAACCAACCAGCGCGCTTCAAGAACTATGCAGAACTCACCATCATGAAAACATTAGAAGCCCACAAAGACTCTCATAAGGAGGTTAGGATAAGCCCTCCCACAGAATTCTGTCATGCAAATACATAATTACATCATACATACGACACTAGCTACATAAGATTTCCTAAGAGTCCCTGCCATGTGGTATTGTACCAAAATGCCAATAATTTTATAGATCATTTGAAATGAGTCATTTTGTATTTAAGGGTGTTTTAGACTTTTTCAAGGTTTTAGGATTAATTTTCTTAGTTATTGTAATCATTTGTTGTGAGTGTTGTGATATCTCCAAAGATGGACTTGTTTCCCAGAATTTAGAAATATGTTCACACCAAGTGTCACAATTATACCTCTCACATGTGGCCACATTAACTACGTTTCCATCCAAGTATTTCTTTCAAAAAAAGTTTTAGTGCATCAAAATAAAGCTGATGGAAATGCGAATTATCGACATAATATTTTTCCGTTTAACTCTATGTCGATACTTCAAATGTCGTGAAATATGGTTTTGAAACACTTGTCGCATTAACACAAAAATGTAGTGTCACATGACAGAATTTACCCCAATCGTTAGCCTGTGTTAATCATGACGACAAGGTATACATCCTTGAAAGCCAGTTTATTGTACGTGATTATGGATTGACCTTAACGACTTATAGATCTGATGCTGGAAACGGGATACTTCCATGAGTGCCAACACAAATATCGACAAGTCCACGGAGAACAAATGAATGGCCACTGTTTGTGATTAATTAATCATGGTAGACATCCGTTTATTTATTAAAGTTCTTTTCTACACCATTCAAAATAATTGATGGTAGTCACTTAAGTAGCCCACAATACAAAAAACATATTTATGTGCACAAAGATGTTTTAAATTCAAAATAAATATACACAATATTATGAGAAAAGCATCAGTATGGTTTTTTTGGAACACTATCATCCCAATTCTATTAAATTATTGTTTAGCTTACTTTTAAAAAAATGCCAGCAAACTTCCTTAAATAAATTCAATAAATAACCAAATGAAAAAAGCATTAAATAAAAAACAATTACCAAACGAAAAAATTAATATTTTTAGACCTATATATGCCTTTTCTTTATACAAACTTAAATTAGCCGTACCCTGTTCTGTTGATGAAAAAAGTCGGCAGAAGACACCATTTTTTTGGTGACATTTTATTTTTACACATTTTAACTTTGTCGATAACAAAATAGTGCAAAAAGTGGATGGAAACTAGGCTATTGTTGCTCTGGTATCAAGCTGGCCAGGTGACTTTTCATTGGACTGTGTTCTTATTAAGAGCGAAACAAGCTGATTGATCTCTTTGATCCCTTTGTAAATCCAACACCTGCACCTGTAGAAACAGAGCACCTTGGTTACATCTACAGCAAGGTGACCCAACCCAACAAACCCAACACCTAGATAAATAAATGAATGAAGCATGGGGCTCTATAGAAGTCTGTGGTTATAATGAGAGATACCATTTGTCTTCTGTGCCAATTCATTTAAAATCACTTCCCAAATGCACTTGTTGCCTGGACTTGCAGATTAAAGAGTGATGTGCTGAACAAAACAGTCTGTATTACTATGGCCTGACTCAAATGGAACCTTTATCCGTCCAATTTTAGAGTTAACAATCAATAAACTGTTCTTATTCGGAATGACTCATGACATTCGGTTGATTTTACCATTCCTGAACATCTACAAGAAGACAAACTAAAACCAGGAATGGCTTTTGTGCAAAACAATTCATGATGTTTTATTACTAGAGCTGATGAAATTAACATCTCACATGTAATGTAATTCAATTTACATTAAAGATGTGTGTCGTTAATTCATTTATTCTGTTTGCCATTATATCTATTTGATTCTGTCCTACACAATACATGATTCTACACATGATTACATCTTGTGTAGAAAACATTGTGTTTTTATGCAATTTAAGAAAACAGAAATGCGCAAGTGAGAAGAGTAAAGGGCGTCAGTGCTTAAATCTGCATGTTATGAGTTTTATGCATCGAAATCAATGAACCTTATACTTAAACATAGGCCTATTTTTTAGTTTTCTTGGAACTGAGGGCTTTAACATGTTAGCTACAAAACAAATTATGAGGTAATTGTAATTAAATGCTTAAAACAATTGACAGACTTAATTATTACTGTTCTGTTGTCAGCAATATGAAATGATCTTAATAATTTCACCACTGACTGATGAGTGAATATAGTAATGTTACACAAATTAGTTTTTCAAAAATTGTCATTAAAAATTACTAGAAGAATCATTTATGGAATCAAGTGAAATCAAAATCGAACCCAGAAGCATATAATTCCTTGCGATTAACATTCTTAAATTGTATGTCGGATGTTGTGTCAAACAGGAATATGCTGAAATTGTTAAACTTTACAAATGCCCTCAAGTGCCATCCTGATATTCTATGTGCAGGTGGTAAGGGCGGCTGAAGAGGCTGCTGCTACGCTGGCCTGCTCCATTTACCCAGAGCAATGCATCAAGGTGCTGTGCCCTATCGTACAGACTGCAGACTACCCCATCAACCTGGCTGCTATTAAGATGCAGACCAAAGTGGTTGAACGCATTGCCAAGGAGTCTTTGCATCAGTTGCTGCCAGACATCATCCCTGGCCTCTTACAAGTAAGTCCTTCAAGCTGTTGGCAGCATGATATAAGAACCTTGAAAATGTCCAAACATAAATTAACATCTAATATCAGGCCTGCTTTTAAAATATTAAAATAATATTCTGGATTCCATACAAGTTAAAGGGATAGTTCACCCAAAAATTAAAATTCTCTAATCATTTACTCACACTCATGACATCTCTGCATGACTTCTGCTGTACACAAACATAGATTTTTAGAAGAATATTCCAGCTCTCTATTTCCTCACAATGCAAGTGAATGGGTACCAACCTTTTATAAAGCACATAATGGCAGCATAAAAGTAATCTGTACAACTCCAGTGGTTAAATCCATGTCTTCAGAAGCAATATGATAGGTGTGGGTGAGAAACAGATTAATATATAAGTCCTTTTTTTACTATAAATTCTCCTCCCTGCCCAATAGGTGTGCATGAAGAATGCGAATCACCAGAAGTATGTAAAAGTGAAAATCTGTTTCTCACCCTAAACTATCATATAGGTTACGTTACGAAAATATACATTTAACCACAGGAGACATTTGGATTACTTTTATGCTGCCTTTATGTGCTTTTGGAGCTTCAAAACTTTGGTACCCATTCACTTGCATTGTAAGGACCTGCAGAGCT
Source organism: Moxostoma hubbsi (assembly GCA_032164185.1). Taxonomy (NCBI): domain Eukaryota; kingdom Metazoa; phylum Chordata; class Actinopteri; order Cypriniformes; family Catostomidae; genus Moxostoma; species Moxostoma hubbsi. The sequence goes on along the minus strand of JAVLUX010000011.1, from coordinate 8,270,971 downwards.
GAAATATTCTTCTAAAAATCTTAATTTGTGTTCAGCAGAAGAAAGAAAATCATACACATCTGGGATGGCATGAGGGTGAGTTTTCATTTTTGGGTGAACTATTCCTTTAAGCTCAAACATCAGCATTTGTGGCATACTGTTGATTACCAAAAAAGTGTATTTAGACCCTCTTTCTCTTTAAATTTTTTTTTATTTAATTAAAATCAAATCTGGGCTACAGTGAAGCACAATGGAAGTGAATGGAGCCAATCTGTAAAAGACAAAGTACCCACTGTTTTAATAGTCTTATAAGTGCCTTTATAAAATTATATGCTTTTTCAAATCCTCTAACAATTGGCCTCATTTACTTTTATTGTAAGTGTCTCACTGGAACCTCGATTTTTGTATGTGACGAGTCGAAATACATTTTTGTGGTAATCAACATTATGCCACAAATGCTGTTGATTGAGCTATACTTGTATTGAACCCAAAATATTCCTTAAAGGAATACTTCACCCAAAAATGAAAATTCTCTCATTTACTCACCCTCATGCCATCCCAGATGTGTATGAATTTTTTTCTCCAGCGAACACAAAGATTTTTAGAAAAATATCTCAGCTCTGTAGGTCCATACAATGCAAGTAAATGGTCATCATACCTTTGTAGTAGGGCTGAAATGATTAGTCGACATTATCGACAACATCAATAAAAAATTGTTGACAAATATTTTTGTTGTCGAATAGTCGTTTGATCTCATTTAACCTGACATGAGATCACATTAAACTCTAATGATGGCATACGAGAGCAGCACTGCCATTCATGCCTGACTGAGGAGAGGAACGCACTCTAAACTTTCCAAACAGCTTCAGATGATGTAAAGTATGTGGGAATTATAATGCAAAATTATAAAATAAGTTGATACAGAAGCACTCTCTCTCATTGTTGAATAAGTGGAGCCGGAGCTACTCCAAGCAAAACTTGGCTTGTTGAACGTTTTTAAAGGAAACATTCTAGCGTTATATCTTACGTGTTATAGCTTTTATTAAAGTTCAAAATCTCCACTTTCACTTTCACATCTGAAAGTTAAAGTTAAAGTGGAGTTTTAGAGTAAAAAAGGACTTGAATATCGATCTGTTTCTCACCCACACCCATTATATTGCTACTGAAGATATGGATTTAAACACTGGATTCATATGGATTACTTCTGTTTCCTTTGTGATTTTTGGAGCTACAAAGGTCTGATCGACATTCACTTGTATTGTATGGACCTACAGAGCTGAAATATTCTTCTAAAAATCTTTGTTTGTGTTCTGCTGATGAAAGAAAGTCATACACATCTGGTATGGCATGAGGGCGAGTAAATGATGAGAAATTTTTGGGTGAGCTATCCCTTTAAATATTAGTGATTCTGTGGCTCTTTCAGTAATTTGATCTTTGATCGCCCTAGCAGATATAAATGGATATAATCCATTGCATCAGTCAGCAAATTTTGCATTCGGAACATTGTGTCTCATTTGTACCAGAAAGAGTCCTTCGCCCCCACCTCACACAACTTTCACTCTTGCATTCTTCATGATAGTGTGTGTGTCTGTCTGTCTGCAGGGCTATGACAACACAGAGAGTAGTGTTCGCAAGGCCAGTGTGTTCTGTCTAGTGGCCATCTACTCTGTGATTGGTGAGGAGCTGAAGCCCTATTTGGCGCAGCTCACAGGCAGCAAGGTATGATCATCTGCACACCATCTCAAAACTGTTTCTCTGTACTGTTTCACCCCTGTTCAATCTCTTTATCACAGTATCCTCTATTTATTTGTTTCCTCCTGGTTTTAACTGGTCCAAGTGTTTAAATTGAGCCACTTTCACTGCTCTTTCTTTCTCTCTCTCTCTCTCTCTCTCTCTGTCTCTCTGTCTCTCTCTGTCTCTGTCTCTCTCTGTCTCTCTCTGTCTCTGTCTCTCTCTGTCTCTGTCTTTGACAAAAGAAATTATTCTAACTAAACTAAAGGGGTGAACTCTCTAAAACACACACAGGTCACTTTTCTCCCCAAAATCAGAAGATGGAAAAAACTGCTATTAAAAAAAAAAAAGAAGCCTATTTTTAATACTATTAAGATGTTTTGCATTGTAATTTTCTTTTTCCCATGATAATGAAGCACATTTCCCTGCAAAAAGTCTTATTACTGTAATACATCTTGGCGTTTAGAGTTTGTAATTCGCATTTTTCTCAATGGTGATTCACATTAGATTCTTAGTACTGTAATACCACTGTACAGTGCACAGTAAGGATTTTTTTTTTTTTTTTTTTTGAATTGCGGTTATAAGAATTAGGGGAGGAAATGTGCATAATTGTCATGAAGATAACGTTACAATGCAAAAAATATTTTCAAGTCCTGAAAATAGGGCTTCATTTTCTTTAGGCAAAATATAGCTTCTCATGACATGAGAGTGAGTAAATGATGACAGAAATTAATTTTCATTTTGGAGTGATTTTTCCCTATTATAGCTTACTACATGAAATAATTGTACTTTTTTTTTTTCTAAATTCTCAATCTTTTTATCATTGCCTTTTAACATATGATTAGACAGCGCAGAAGTAAACATTAACCAATACCTTCTTAAATAACACAACTAGGAAGTGCAAACAGCTTACTTTTCTCTGAGAGAGCAGTCAGTCTGTTTTAATCAGTATTAAAATTTGCTATTTTGAAATTCTCTTTCTGGCTTTTCATTCCACAGATGAAGTTGCTGAACCTGTACATTAAAAGAGCCCAGACAACCAACAGCAACAGCAGCAGTTCTTCAGACGTGTCCTCTCACAGCTAGCCGGATAGACTCTAATCTGTGGCCTATACCTGCGTTTGGGAACATAGTTGTGCCTCCTACAAACATCCTTTTTATTGCTTCTTCACAATCTTGCTGGATTTTTCCAGTAGAGACGTGTTGCTCACCGCAATCAAACTTTCTTTTCATTCAACTCCAGGAAACCTCTTTGTTAATCTCCAATCCATTTTTCCATCAGTGGAACATTGAATGTAAAGGGGTTGGGATGGAGAGAAAAAATGCATGCCAGAGTTTTGTTAGGGAACATACAGTATCTTCCATGATTGGCATTGCTTCCTTAATTGGAGCAAAAAGGCTTTCTTCAACTTCTGAAGAGGTGATTTGTAAACTACATTTAATTGTTATAACTTATTGATGTAAGCAAGTGGTGCTACATGTTTATTTGACTTGTTTGGATCCATTTTAAATGGGCACGGTTGGGTTAGCTAATGCATCATTTGAATCTCAGATAACGCTAGTGGATCATTTGGCTGGCCGAGTGATAAAAGTAAAGAGAAAAATTTCATTTGTAGGTTTGGCTACAGTGACATCCAAAAAATGGCGAATTAAAAGAATAACGTTCTTGTATCCATTTTTATTTCTTGGATGAGCAAGCTGACATGTGACCACAATTTTTTTTAAGTCTTTAAGAAGGCAATTGTAAAGCCTTTGCATCGATTTTATTTGCAGGATTGATGACTTGTTAAAAATTTGGCACAAAATGGCCTCACTACGAAACACAAGGACAAACTTCTGAATGTAGAGTATTCTTTCTTGGTCTATTGAAAAAGGTTTTGAGAGTAAATTACAAATAGCCACTACAAACAAGGTCATTTTCTCACATGCTTGTCGCTTTGAGTTTAAAATATGACCAGGATCATCCTCAAACAATGAATGAAACACATTTACCATTATGTTCTAGGAGCAAGAAGATTGTGTTGGAAAATTCAAAACTGCTCTGCCTTACGTTCATTTTTTTCTGTTTTCAAAACTCAAGACGGTTTAGGATATAAATGTCCACAGTCAGTCTCACTACAGTGTTAAAGGATGACGCTGCGAGTTCAACACATGTCTTTGAGGTGATCCGTCCAAGAGGTTTGGACTATTTTTTCCTTTTTCATCTGCAGAATTTTCCATCTGATGTCAAGTGCTGGGAGATTAGTGTTTTGTACATACCTTTCAATCAGTGCATCTCAGTCAACCACAGAAAGGAAAAATAGGTAAAAATGCTGTTGCGCTCTTTTGCACGTTAACCAATAGCCTGCATGTTTCGACGCCGTAACCATCCTGTGCTGACCTAGGTTTGACTCTTTGAGAAAACGTGCCACCTCAGCAGACTGGTTGGTCTGTAAATACAGTATTATCGTTGATATTATTAATATTTTGCCCATTTGGGGAAGTAAGGAAGTGCAAAACTGAAATAAGAGCTGACCAAATTGCCTATTTGTCCTCAGACTGTGAACCAGACCATATTTGACATTAAGGACAGACAATGAAAGCACCTACTCTCATGTAGAGTATTATATACTGGGGCATGTGGCTTTTGTTGGTATGCAAAGTGTGCAAACCCTTGTTTGATGCAGCATTTCTTTCTAATCATTTTTAACCGATTCAAACCATGGACCATGATTTTGGTTTAAACTGAGGCTACACTCAAGGAAAAACCCAACCGTGAGGTTCAACGGTGCAAGTATTAATTTAAAAGCAGCTCTTGGTGTTTCCTAAAATGTTGACCTCAAATGGTATTGTACACTAAGCATGTTAGATTTTAAGTTTTGTCTTTGGACACTGATACACTTGTATTTATACATTTATGTAATTTCCTTTACTGTCCTAATGTACAGTTTTTTTGTTTTTGTTTTTTTTTTTTCCAAAGGCTTGTGATAGATTTACATCAACTTATCCCTAGAAATAAAAAAATCAGGAACATGAATGTATTATTATTTTCATCCCTGATGAAATGCATTTGAGTTTAATGTGCTATCAAGCAATTCTGGTATGCATCACAATTCATGCACCAATACATTTATAAATGTGTGATGGCGTGTAATTAATCCAGTGCTGTCAGAATTAACAAAGTGGGGCTTTTATATGTCCCTGTGACAGAGACAAAAAGGCTTTCTGTCATTACAGATGTACATACATAGTAGGGTGTATATACTATCAGTCAAACGTTCAGAAATACATTCTGAAATGACACAAATGGACGTATGGGAATTATGTAGTGACCAAAAATATATGAACTCAAGGTTAAATCGAAACTCTTATATTTAAGCGTCTTGCAAGTATTTCAAAGTACTGGTAAAAGCATTCGATTAACCAACTCGAGGTTACATTTTTAGTTATAATAATGAAAATATTAAGTAATTCAATTTTTTGACCATTTTATTTAGAAAACAAATTTTGAACAAGGCTTGAAAAGAATTCAATCAAGTTTTTTAGTTGCCACAGTATGCAATAGACTGGCATGTCTTAAGATCAATATTAGGTAAAAACAAATGGCAAAAAAGAAACAACTTTCCCTAGAAACTCCTCATTGTTTTGACCAATGAAGGCTATACAATTCTTGAAATTGCTGTCATTCAAACGTGTACTCTACAGTCTTCAAAGACGAAGGACAACTGGCTCTAATAAGGACAGAAAGATGTGGAAGGCCAGATGTACAACTAAACAAGAGGATAAGTACATCAGAGTCTCTAGTTTGAGAAATAGACGCCTCACATGTCCTCAGCTGACAGCTTCATTGAATTCTACCCGCTCAACACCAGTTTCATAAAGTGAAGACTCAGGGGTGCAGGCCTTATGTGGAGAATTGCAAAGAAAAAGCCACTTTTGAAACAGAAAAACAAAAAGGAAAGGTTAGAGTGGGCAAAGAAACACAGACATCGGACAACAGATAATTGGAAAAGAGTGTTATGGATCTTAACCCCATTGAGCTTTTTTGGGATCAGCTAGACTGTAAGGTGCATGAGAAGTGCCTGACAAGACAGCCACATCTATGACAAGTGCCACAGGAAGTGTGGGGTGAAATGTCACCTGAGTATCTGGACAAACTAACAGCTGAAATGTCAAGGATCTGCAAAGCTGGAGGATTTTTTGATGAGAACTTTTTGAAGTAGTTTAAGAAGTTTCTGAAAAAATTTTTGACATTATTAATGTCCTGACTATACATTGTGATCAGTTGAATGCCACTTTGGTGAATAAAAGTAACAATTTCTTTCCTTAAGAGCAATATATAATTAATTAATTAAAATATATATATATATATATATATATATGTGTGTGTGTGTGTGTATGTGTGTATGTATGTGTGTATGTATGTATGTATGTATGTATGTATGTTGATGAGCAACAATGTGTGGAAAAAATATTAACAACGATTGGTTTGGTTAAAATTCTTTTTTTTTTTTTTTTTTAAGGTGGCGAGGCTGACCACACAATAGGTATGTAAATATAGTAGTATGGCGGCAAAATTAGTCAGTTTAGGCAAATATTTCTGAGACGGCAAGAAGCTTTATCTTAAAATAAAAGCAAACTAAAACTCAATAATGTTTTTTTTTTTTCACCATTCATTTTTGGCATTTAAAACATCTCAAGTATATTATCAACAAATGAACCTTAATTTCTATTGAATGAGTGAGCCCACTTTGAACATTCTTCAGAACATGTCTATTCACCCCAATAACTATCTTTTCACTTATTGGATATAAATTGGATACATACATTTGTAACATTTAAAAAAAAAAAATAATAATAGATAAAATTCAAATCAAACTTTTGACATGTCACGCGATGTTCTCGTGGTAGTTTCTGCTGCTGTTCAGTGTTTTGAGAGAAAATAAAATCAAATGTGCCTTTTAACCCCGTATGTGTCTCGTGGTGTCCGAGGCACATACAAAACATCACATACAGACATTGCATAATCTAGATTTTAAAGTCAAAGTCAAAGTTCTGCAGTCGCGCAGTCCTGACCTTTGATGTCGCAGAATTGCTGTCAAAACAACACGGTCAACAGAAGTAACCGTTTTACAGAGTGTCAGAGTCTGAAGTGCGTTTTGAGTTTGAGCGGTTGCGATGACGGAGTGACGGACACTCGCCGGTCAGCTGAGGGCGTCGCGCGGATGATAAAAGACAGCGGAAACAAGGTGTTCAGAAAAGCTTTTGCGGCCCTCACGGTGCCCTGACCGGCCAACAACTCTTATTTTTGTGGATACGAACCGGTCCTAACTGGAAAACATGCTGTTTTGGCACACTCATCCCGAAACTTATCAACAGCACGCGCAAAATAATTATATAAGGTAAGTGTAGTCGCTGCGCGAGAGACTTGGAATCGATCCATTTAAAATTCGATGCCATTAGATAATCTTCAATTCATACTCTGATATTTACTTTATAATAAATAATCTTTATATGTATTCAGCCAAGTGTATTTCATTTTTATCCTTACACATTCGGCATGAATTTGTTCAAGTTTAGACTATTGGACAAATTTATTACAAAGTGATCATTTAAGAAGATATATATAATTGCCAGAAAATAACTTAATTAAGTAGCCCGCACTCAACACAATTCAATATTTATTTATTTATTTATTTATATGAATAGTCATCAATGTAATATAGGTGTTTGACAGTAAAGTGTACTGCTTGACACTGATTTAATAATATCGATTAATAAAACATTAGTACATTTAATGGTAACACTATACAATAACACTTAATAAGGTTCAATTTATTAACATTAGTTAAAATGAACTAAAAATGAACAATACTCTAAAGCATTTATCGTAATTAATGTTAATTTTAACAGCTACTAACTACTAATATTTTTTTTTTAAATCAAAAGTTGCATTTCTTAACATTAGTTAATGCACTATGAACTAACAATAACAAATTCACAATTGTATTTTTATTTACTAACGTTAACAAAGATTAATAAATGCTGTCAAAAATATATTGTTAATTGTTTGTTCATGAGCTAATGCATTTACCGCAAAATTAAATGCAATAATAAAATCCTAGCATTTATTAGCCCATCCACACTCCAAAAAAAAAAAAAAAAAAAGTAATTTTACACTACCGTTCAAAAGTTTGGGGTCACATTGAAATGTCCTTATTTTTGAAGGAAAAGCACTGTACTTTTCAATGAAGACAACTTTAAACTAGTCTTAACTTTGAAGAAATACACTCTATACATTGCTAATGTGGTAAATGACTATTCTAGCTGCAAATGTCTGGTTTTTGGTGCAATATGTACATAGGTGTATAGAGGCCCATTTCCAGCAACTATCACTCCAGTGTTCTAATGGTACAATGTGTTTGCTCATTGGCTCAGAAGGCTAATTGATGATTAGAAAACCCTTGTGCAATCATGTTCACACATCTGAAAACAGTTTAGGTCGTTACAGAAGCTACAAAACTGACCTTCCTTTGAGCAGATTGAGTTTCTGGAGCATCACATTTGTGGGGTCAATTAAACGCTCAAAATGGCCAGAAAAAGAGAACTTTCATCTGAAACTCGACAGTCTATTCTTGTCCTTAGAAATGAAGGCTATTCCATGCGAGACATTGCTAAGAAATTGAAGATTTCCTACAATGGTGTGTACTACTCCCTTCAGAGGACAGCACAAACAGGCTCTAACCAGAGTAGAAAAAGAAGTGGGAGGCCGCGTTGCACAACTGAGCAAGAAGATAAGTACATTAGAGTCTCTAGTTTGAGAAACAGACGCCTCACAGGTCCCCAACTGGCATCTTCATTAAATAGTACCCGCAAAACACCAGTGTCAACATGTACAGTGAAGAGGCGGCTGCGGGATTCTGGGCTTCAGGGCAGAGTGGCAAAGAAAAAGCCATATCTGAGACTGGCCAATAAAAGAAAAAGATTAAGATGGGCAAAAGAACACAGACATTGGACAGAGGAAGACTGGAAAAAAGTGTTGTGGACAGATGAATCCAAGTTTGAGGTGTTTGGATCACAAAGAAGAACGTTTGTGAGACCCAGAACAAATGAAAAGATGCTGGAAGAATGCCTGACGCCATCTGTTAAGCATGGTGGAGGTAATATAATGGTCTGGGGTTGCTTTGGTGCTGGTAAGGTGGGAGATTTGTACAGGGTAAAAGGGATTCTGAATAAGGAAGGCTATCACTCCATTTTGCAACGCCATGCCATACCCAGTGGACAGCGCTTGATTGGAGCCAATTTCATCCTACAACAGGACAATGACCCTAAACACACCTCCAAATTGTGCAAGAACTATTTAGAGCAGAAGCAGGCAGCTGGTATTCTATCGGTAATGGAGTGGCCAGCGCAGTCACCAGATCTGAACCCCATTGAGCTGTTGTGGGAGCAGCTTGACCGTATGGTACGCAAGAAGTGCCCATCCAACCAATCCAACTTGTGGGAGCTGCTTCTGGAAGCGTGGGGTGCAATTTCTCCAGATTACCTCAACAAATTAACAGCTAGAATGCCAAAGGTCTGCAATGCTGTAATTGCTGCAAATGGAGGATTCTTTGACGAAAGCAAAGTTTGATGTAAAAAAAATCTTATTTCAAATACAAATCATTATTTCTAACCTTGTCAATGTCTTGACTCTATTTTCTATTCATTTCACAACGTATGGTGGTGAATAAGTGTGACTTTTCAGGAAAACACAAAATTGTTTGGGTGACCCCAAACTTTTGAACGGTAGTGTGTGTGTGTATATATATATATATATATATATATATATATATATATATATATATATATATATATATATATATATATATATATATATATATATATATATATATATATATAAACTTAGATATATTCAAGTTTAATTCATATATTATAACTCATTTTGTAATTGATTTGCGTAAATCTTAAAAATTGGCTAAAATACTTTTTGAGTTCACACTGTGCTGTGCTCTTGTATAGACAGTGCTGTGGTGATGGTGGTGGTATCTGAATGATTATGGTTCTCCAATGGTATATCTAAAATCTTTTTTAAAAAAACATGTTAGTATCATGGTACTTTTTCGTTACCATGATGTCTTGGCCATGGTAAGTTTTGAACAACTTTATGTATCTCTTATTTTCTGTCAGAGATGATCTTGCTCCATTTCTAAAGCACAAAGAAGAGCAGCAGTCAGCTGAGAATAGAGTGGCTCCTTTTCATTATGTGCTGTGTGCAGCTACATCCCCAGCGCTCAAACTCCAGGACGAAACACTTACCTATCTGAATCAAGGTACTGTTCAATAACCAACCTAAGGGAGTTCTTTTAATATACGTGGATAGTGATTATGGTCTCTACTCTGTTTTGGAGACAAGTTTTTGTGGTAAGACTAAGGTTATTTTCAAATAAGATGAAGAGTTGAAGTGTTGCTATCAAGGAAGAACTTTAATAGCACCAGACCAGAGCCTATTACAGACTATGGTTCTCCTAAAACTATTAGTGTTTGAAAAGTGTGCTTATTAAAGCATGGGTAATGAAGCTCCCAAAAAAGTGCATGTATGAACTTTGAAATGGTTGCAAAATGACTTTGCTCCTTTACATTTAATACATTCATTTCTGTCTGGTTCAGTTAACATTGGTTGTACTTCACATGAGCATTGGTAGATGTGGTTTATGCTTATCCATGGTGTTAGCCACACTGCCCTTTAATCTATAAAAGATGGACTTAAATGGACCGTTTTAATCAGGTTTGTTTCAATGCACTCTAGGTCACTCGTATGAAATCTGTATGCTAAACCGACAACTAGTGGAGTATACAGATATAAGCAGCAAATATGTCAAGGTAGGTTAAAGGTATTGTGTATGTATTTCCTGACTGTGCAGCACATTTTTTTCTGTATGCATCTCCTGTCTATACACATTAGAGGTTGAGTGCCATCACCACACCACACATTTTCATCCTCCACTTTTCACAAGTTGGGCTTGGCAAAATTCTAACATTTCTTCTAAAAAATAATGCCATGTTTTGTATTTATGAGTTACAATTAATTATATAAACTTAATAAAACAACAGATAGGGGGTTGTGTGAAGGTGTATTACAAACAATGTTCATATATATCTTTGTAAAGTTTATTAATATTATTACTATTATTTTAGTTCAAGATGCCAACGGTTTGTACACTCACCTAAAGGATTATTAGGAACACCTGTTCAATTTGGCTGGTGGTGGTGGTGTAATGGTGTGGGGGGATGTTTTCTTGGCACACTTTAGGCCCCTTAGTGCCAATTGGGCATCATTTAAATGCCACGGCCTACCTGAGCATTGTTTCTGACCATGTCCATCCCTTTATGGCCACCATGTACCCATCCTCTGATGGCTACTTCCAGCAGGATAATGCACCATGTCACAAAGCTCGAATCATTTCAAATTGGTTTCTTGAACATGACAATGAGTTCACTGTACTAAAATGGCCCCCACAGTCACCAGATCTCAACCCAATAGAGCATCTTTGGGATGTGGTGGAACGGGAGCTTCGTGCCCTGGATGTGCATCCCACAAATCTCCATCAACTGCAAGATGCTATCCTATCAATATGGGCCAACATTTCTAAAGAATGCTTTCAGCACCTTGTTGAATCAATGCCACGTAGAATTAAGGCAGTTCTGAAGGCGAAAGGGGGTCAAACACAGTATTAGTATGGTGTTCCTAATAATCCTTTAGGTGAGTGTATATGCCCTTTGCATTAATTTACTTGAAAATTCTTAATGCTTTTTCTGACTCTCCGTCAAACATTGATGTACTCCCAGTAAGATATTAAATATGCTGTATATTTGGCTCAAGACAAAGGATGACATTGGTATGTTAAATTGGAAATTAAAAATCACTTGGTGGGGGAAAAAAATAGTAGTTGTTAGGCTGTTGCACAATGGCATGGATGTATAGACAGCCACTCTGGCAATAGGTGCTTATTTCAGGTCTTGAATATAAACATCTGAATGTAAATGTCTGCAGTCTTATATGTTGTTCATTTTATTATTCGTGTTCATCGTTAAATAAAGATAATTATAAACATTTGAGGCTCTACTCTTAAGTTATACAGTCATAACAAACTGTCATTAATATTTGTGGGGTGCTCTATTGACAGTGTTGAACTGTCCTAACACTGTTTGTTTGCAGAGCATTGTGCGTGTGGTGTTCCATGACAGACGGCTGCAGTACACAGAGCAGCAGCAGCTGGAGGGATGGAGATGGAACCGACCAGGAGACAGAATCCTGGATATAGGTGACTCAAAACCTTACAAGTTACTTCAGGGCTCTGCTTCCCCTAATTAGAGTCATTTGTATGTAATTTCTTAAACTCTGGAGGTATATGAATGATTCTTCGATTATGATGAACTTTTCTATCTCCTTTGATGAATTTGAAGAAATAATTTAATGTTAAAGGTATAGATTATGCTAGCTTTAAACTTTTTTTTTTTATTAGGCCTTGTTGGCATTTCTTCTCATTTTGAAGAGTGTTGAATGATGACATTTGAAAAGTTAAAAAAATTTATTTACCATCATTACACATAATTACCATTCCAAAAATCATGCCATCACACATTTACACCAAAATTCACTTGAAGCTTGGTCAAGGCCACAATAAGATCTTTATTGCTTAATCCGTTCTCTTATGTTCAGATGTTCCCCTGTCAGTGGGCATAATGGAACCTCAAGCACATCCACTCCAGCTCAACACCATTGAATTCCTATGGGATCCTGACAAAAATGCATCTGTGTTCATTCAGGTATATGTTTGTGAAATTCAATCACTATCTGACCTTCTTACTAATTTTCTAAAAAGAGTATCATCAGCAATAACTTCTCTTTTTCTTTATATTCAGGTCAACTGCATTAGCACTGAGTTCACTCCTAGAAAGCATGGTGGAGAGAAAGGAGTTTCCTTCCGCATTCAAATAGACACCTTCGCAGCCAATGAGCATGGGGAATACATAGAATATATGCACTCTGCCAGCTGCCAGGTCAAAGTGTTCAAGGTAGAGCTACCAGTTCCTATAGACTCAGAATCAGACAGAAATACACTCACTGAGTACTTTATAAGGAATACCTGTACACCTATTCATCCAATTCCACATTGCATCCATCCAATTATCTAATCAGCCAATCGTGTGGCAGAAGTGCAGTACATAAAATCATGCAGATATGGGTCAGGAGCTTCAGTTACTGTTCACATTTTACCATCAGAATGGGGAAAAATATGTAATCTCAGTGATTTTGATCATGGTATGATTGTTGTTCCAGACGGGCTGGTTTGAGTATTTCTGTAACTGCTGATCTCCTGGGATTTTCACGCACAACAATCTCTAGAGTTTACTCAGAATGCTGCCAAAAACAAAAAACATCCAGTGAGCGGCAGTTCTGCGGATGGCAATGCCTTGTTGATGAGAGAGGTCAATGGAGAATGGCAAGACTGGTTCGAGCTGACAGAGAAGCTACGGTAACTCAGATAACCCCTCTGTACAGTTTTAGTGACAGATGGGCTACAAAAGCAGAAGCCTATGTCAGGTTCCACTTCTGTCAGCCAAGAGCAGAAAGCTGAGGCTGCAGTGGGCCTACCATCTGTGTAACTCAGCAGAAATCGAGATTCATCATGTTTTTCCAGTATTCAACTGTCCAGTTTTGGTGAGCCTGTGCCCACAGCAGCCTCAGCTTTCTGTCTGAAGCTTCATTAACTGAAGCTCCTGACCCGGGACAGATTACCAACCAGGCCAATGGGGCCAGTGCCCAGGAGCCCTTGACTACCAGGGGGCCCTTGACTGCCCGGGGGTGCCCTGGGCTTTAAGGCTGCTCAATCTAGTTTGGTGATCCCCCCCTGCTTGAAAACCCTTTTGGGGATTCTTTTTTTTTTTTTTTTTTTGCATTGTACTGCTGCCACACGATTGGCTGATTAGATAATCTAATGAATACGGTGTACAGGTGTAAAGTGCTTAGTTACTGTAGATATTTGAAATAACTTTAAAGGTTTAGTGCATAAGGGGCCGGTCACACTCGTTTTTCAATTGTTTTTCTACATAAACATGCGCTACACTCACATTTACATTTATGCATTTGGCAGACGCTTTTATCCAAAGCAACTTACAGTGCACTTATTACAGGGACAATCCCCCCGGAGCAACCTGGAGTTAAGTGCCTTGCTCAAGGGCACAATGGTGGTGGCCGTGGGGTTCGAACCAGCGACCTTCTGATTAGCAGCCCTGTGGTCTAGCCACTATGCCACCACTCACATCTACCACCATTGCACCATGTCTCGCTGTTTTTTCAGCATCTTGTTTTTTAGCTGCTTGTTAATGTTAAGAACAACTTAAATTTTAAAAAACATGTCTCAGGACACGTGTTCCGCTCTATTTGTGGTGTTTTGTCCAGCATTTTTCAGCACAAGGACACATTTGTTGTGAATGGCTTCTAATTTTTTTTATCTACAAAGTAGATAAAAACATTTGCAGTTGTTTCTCTTTCAGTTTAATGTGAAGACAGGAGAGACAACTAAAATAAATAAAATAAAACTTTTAGAAAATGCACATTTGACACACTTGAAAATGTGAGGAAGTGTTTATTTTTAATTGATTTCAGCTTTATTCTCAAGCCAAAAGGTGCAGATCGCAAACTCAAGACTGACAGAGAGAAGATTGAGAAAAAGTGTGCTCTTGATAGAGAAAAATATCGACCATCTTATAAAACTACTGTGCTCACTGAGGTACGACATCTCTCTTAATTTAATTGTACTCTGTTGAAGACCTAGTGTAATCTATGGCCACTTAGCTCCACAGAAAGCTCAGCTGATCTCAGTTGAATTAGAATGCTTGTCATTCACCACAGTTTACACATTTCCCAGCCCATGTGTTTGTTTATTAAATATTTTGGCTAATTTAATAATGCTTTCAACTACCAATAAGAGTACTCACAGCTCCATTTAATACATTTTGATTTATTCCACAGAATTCCATGGGTTTTTTCCCCAAGTTATGGCAAAAAGCATTTAAATAGTCCATATATTTCATCTGAGTCTGGTCATGAGGCATCATAGTGAATGCATGTTTAACTAGAACGTTCTGTGCATATGTTAATGACTGATATCTTTCTAGCTGGTGATCCACATCAGGGCTGCATGACCAACATTTTCCATGCCTCCCCTTAACTGGCCATAGTGAAATATTAAGCTCTCTTGCACATGCAAGATGTGACTGAAACCCACATGATTGCCAAAAACAAAGCAATCCATATTGAGAATGAGTGCAAGAGGTGGGGCTGAAACAGCCTCCTAACCTAGGTAGATGATTTCCTGTTCTGTATTTCAGTGCTCATCTTGGCCTGAAACCCCTTGGCCTGAAGCCCCTTCTGTCAACAGTACAAGGAACACTCCATCTCCTGGTTATCACAGCTCTCACACTTCATACAGCTTCCCAGAGGGGTGAGTCCTGGAATTGGAGGTGCTCTTGTCTTCTCCTAATCAGTATAAATCCACATAAAAACCAAGTAACTACCTAAATAGGCTGCTGCCTTCTAAAGCATCCTAAACTGAAGTGCAACCTCATAAATGATGCATTTGGAATGCTCTAGTGCATCATAATTGATGCTAGTATTGGCATTAGCCTGTTGCTAAGCTGACAACAATACTTTAATAAGCATACAAATATACAGCACTCACAAATATTGCATAAAGCAGTACAATGTTAATTGTAGCAAACTTTTTTACATACTTTTCTGTGTTATGTTTCAGAGTGAATATTTTAATTGACATTTGTCTCGTGTCATCCATAATTTTTGTCGCTGAGCTCTTCAAATGCAATGCAGCCAGTGAATATGTGAACACATCAAGGGCCAAGAACTGTACATATACGTAACTGGCAACTGCTCTCTCATCTTATGGTGTTATAGAAACTGTTCTCCAAACCAGCAGGGGGAGCTATTCCTACCCAGCTGCTCTGATGTAAGTAAAGTGGGCTGGTTAACGCAAGGGGTCATGTCGTGCATTTTTTTACTTTATTTTTTACTTGAGGTTTACTCATAAAGTTAGTAAAGTTTTTTTGCAACACAAAAAAATAGCCACACGTGGAACTGTTTTATGCATTCAGGAACTTTGTTTAAATAAATTTAAGACAATCGTTCCTAATGTAGAAGGCTACGCAGATATTCAACAACCAGGAACACCACAACATCTGGGGACCTTACTCATCATCTTCATCTTTTCATTGGTGAAAAGCAAACTCCAGTAACAATATTACCACTTTCCATGTATGAGTACCTCTGCCGCTCTCTCTCTCTCAATTCACCATGACAATTGAGTATGTTGTGGAGGTGGAGATATTCAAATGACACTGCAATATTACGTCACAATGCAGCCAGTATCAAAATGGGTCGTTTTTGTAGGATGGAAAGAATAAATGCTCTTTATTGACTGGAGAGGAAGCTTTGAGTTCTGAAACTTGCAGTGTGTTTTTATAGTACAATGACCTTTTATATGTCAAAATATCAAGGAAAATGTCATTTCTCATGACATGACCCATTTAATGCCGTGCTCTCTTATCTTTATAGGTGTGTGTGTGTGTGTGAGGACATGGATGATGCTATATTTATTACACGGATTCTTCTTCTTTTTGCCATGTAGCACCTGTTGCCATCGTCCTCCACTCACGACACGCAGCAGTGGCTCCATCGAAACAGGTTCTCCTCTTTCTGCAGGCTCTTCTTGGGCTTCTCAGGTGAGCTGAAATATTTCACAGGGTTTGAGTTATAGGGTCTGTTCCAAAGCCTTAATTCGCTTACAAATGATGACAAAATGCAATTAACTGAATAACAACTATCCATGCAAAACTCTGATTAATACTTTTTGGTATTAAATTAAGTCTATTTGTTATCAACATTTCTATTGCTTTGTCCGCCATCTTGGATGGATTTTTACACTGAGCTCGTCGCAGTGCATTATGGAGTTGCCTTCTCCGGGAAGGGTACATGCAATCTTAGGAGCAGCCTTCATGTCTGGATTTTGCTGCCTATGTAGACAGCTCACTAGGTTTTGGCACAGAGCCAGAGAAATCAATTGACAACCCTTATAATCCTTGTTAATGCTATAGGTTCTGATTTGCTAAAAATTAGTAGAGATGACTTCATTCAGATCTGTGGTCCAGCTGACGGGATCCGTCTTTTCAATGCAATCAAAGGGAGGTGAGCTGTCTTAGTGTTGCTATCACACACTTTTCATCATCCAAAGATGTGTCCAAAACATGTATTTGACACTGTTCATATACATGTTTGCTGTTTGACCTGTCTGCTTCAATGTCCTTCAGGTGTATACAACCACGTCTTACTGTCTATGTATCTCAGCCACAGCACAGGAACCAAGCACACACCAAAGCAGAGGGTGATGATGGTAGGAGACCTCAAAATGTCCTTTATCTTATTTGTGACATGAAAAAGTACTGTTTTGAGTCATTCAGGATTGCTTATAACACTCTGGCTCTAATTGTTTTTGTCTGTAGTGTACCATGCCCTCTACCTAAAGGACCTTACTGTCCTTGAGCTCACTGAGAAGATAGCCAATCTATATAATGTTCCCTCACAACAAATTAATTATGTATACAGAGAGGGCCCAACGGGGATCCACATCTTGGTGTCAGATGAGGTAAGAGGTCAGAGAGTGCTTGGAGTTAGATTAAGACATTCTAGAGACTAGAGATCATCCAAGCACCTTTGGTTATATAACCTGTGAAAGCGGTAGTCCTTCAAAAGCACAAATATTAGCAGATTTTTTTATTTGGACATCAAGAGGTTTTGACCACAATGCTCCTAAGCTACTATCTTTAAAAGCCCCAGGCTTGAGATCTTTGAAGCTGAAATCATTTCTGACCAGATCTATCAGGTAAAACAAATAACATGTTCTCCTAAAAGGAAAAAATAAATAAATAAACAATTCAATAAATTTCCTCAAAACTATCATTACAAATATTTTTATTTTATTATAAATAATAATTTATAATTGTGCTAAAATAGGCACTATAATAGAAAATGAGATTGCATATTGCGATGGAAGAAAGGTGCCTGAAGTTGTTCCTGGCAGGCTCTGTAAGAGCTTAAACCTGGCTTATATCAGTCTTTCTAGCAAGACTTTCTATTTCCAGCCATGCCAGTGCAACTCCTATCTACTTGAATGGGAAAAGACTGAAATCTCCTAAACGGAAGGCTATATTTCAAATCAGCAGTAAAATCTGACAACACTGTTATGATAAATTGTGCTTCAGATTACGCTAAAAAACACAATCTTCTAATTTTATATAACTAATGTGCATGCACATTGTTGAGTTGATTGACAGGCGGTGTCTGTATCTAAAAGGTGATTGGCTCTTTCACCTATTAGGCGGGACTTCCTTTCTACATCCGTTGACTGCTGGCTGCTGTTGGGCGTTCCAGTTTCTTCCATTCATTTTAATAGAAGTGGCCCATCTCTGCTAAATAATCTGTTTATTCTTGACTCAGCCACTAGTTGACGAGCTTGCGCATGGCAAAAAATTAAGTTATCGCACCATTGACGGAACTCGTTTTGTGCGGCAGTGCACTATGGCAAGTATGGCAAGCCACGAGTCTCAGAATAACGTGATAGTTTTAACGCATATACGTCTAAAACAGTGTATTTTGCAGCATTCTAAACAACGATAAAGCCATAAAATACGCCATAGTAATTTCAAATGATGTAAAAACATGCAAAAATAGTTGTTTAGTGTATGTGAAAAGCACCACTTTTTATGCTGTTTGGCTTGTCATATGATGCCATAAAAAACGCCATTCCCTATCAATTCAGTTCACTTGACATTGCAATGAACACTATGGGGAAATAATTTTTCCATGACCTAGTTGAAGCCCTTGCATCATAACAACAACCTTATGATTGGCAATGATGTTTGAGCCCCGGTCCTTTAGACGCTCAAACATAATTTCTTCAGAATTTTCTTCCTTCAAGACCTACATCATCCGCAAGGTAGAGATGGAACAACCCGAAGGAGGATCTCATGCCGGCGCAAGCCCCACGAGCACTTCAATCATCCCACGCAGCATTTTTACCAGTGCAGTATGCACGTGACAACCTCCAACCTTCTATAAATGAGCACGGTGTTGTCATATTCGACGGGTCTGATGATGATAATGATGGCGTGTCCCTCGCAGCATTAGAGAATGGTCCAAAGAGGATGTTGCAGCCCCTCCCCCCAGCGAGGGTGAGCAGCGTGCACTGATATGTCATTGATATGAGTTACTTCGCTTCATTGCGTGGGCAGTCGAGGAGCTCAGCCTTGAGTGGTCACCTCCTGTGGAGCCAGAAAAAAGAGAATGAATGATTCCTGAACACCATCCGCCATCAAAAGACCATGGTTTGGAAAGCAGTATCGTTCTTCCCTGAGGTTCACACCGAGCTTACTGAGACCTGGCATGCACCCTACTCTGTGCGTCCCCAGATTGGAGTGGCTGCCGTCCTCAGGCATATTTTAGCATCTTTGTACTGTGACACAAATAGCGCTGTCAGTCCCCATTGGGAAGAATCCCCCTGGAAGTATATTGTTTATAGGAATCTAGAGCTCCTGAGTTTTTCTATTATGTTTTGACTCACCCTTCCCCGCTATTCTCGCCAGGAACAAGTCAGTTTTTATTGCAATACTTCCTTGCATAGCTTGAATAGCGTGCGTACCTTGTAGTGGCTGCTACACGCACGCTGAAGGCTGAAAAATCTTTTTCTTACTCTCCAACCAAACTCAAGCACTGTGCACGGATGCGTGATACACACTGAGTGAGAAGCTACTGTCTGATAAGCGGAAGCTATCTGTGCCTTTTTTCCTTGCCCACTCGCACATTTTGTGATCTCTTGGCGCACTTCCAGGCATCTCAGAGAAAAATCAACCCACACTCCACATAAAACTAGGCGCCCACCCATGCATTACGTGGACGAGTGGCGTGCATTACCGAGCATTTCTCAGTGTGTTAAAAAAACGTGAATGGCTATACATTCCGGTTCGCGATGCAGCCGCCTTGCTTCAACAGCATTCTAGCCTCCATGTTACAGTGTTGGAAATGCCCATTCTGCACTCAGAGTTAGTAAATCTCCTTGAGAGATGTAATAGGGGTCATTCCCCATATGGTGCACAGAGAGAATGTCAAAGCTGTTATTTTCACATCAAAACGAAGAAAGACTGTGTCCACTGGCCTATCTGCATCTGTGACATTTCAATTGAGCCCTCTTTGGGTTCAGTTCATAATGAACACATACAAACAATTCTCTCTCTTATGTTTGCATGCTCATAAACTATACCTTAGTGTACTTATTAACTTGGGCTAAGGCCATTTTTGAGAATATGACTTGCTTCCCTATTTCACACACTGTGCATAACCCATGTCATCCACAATTAAACTCAAATATAAAACCTTCCGTGAATGGCTGGCGAGCGCTTCATCAGAGCTTTCTCTAAAAACTCATCAGTCAAACATTGTTTTGAGGAATGAAAGCTATACAATGCTTGAAATTACCAAAAAAAAACAAAAAAAAAAAACACTTAAGATTTCATACAAAGTTGTACACTACAGTCTTCAAAGACAGTAGAGATGTGTAAGGCCAGATGTACAACTAAACAAGAGGATAAGTACATCAGAGTCTCTAGTTTGGGAAATAGACGCCTCGCATGTCCTCAGCTGACAGCTTCATTGAATTCTACCCACTCAACACCAGGTGCAGGCCTTATGGGAAGAATTGCAAAGAAAAAGCCACTTTTGAAACAGAAAAATAAAAATAAATGGTTAGAGAGGGCAAAGAAACACAGACATCAGACAACAGATGATTGGAAAAGAGTGTTATGGATCTTAACCCCATTGAGCTTTTGTGGGATCAGCTAGACTGTAAGGTACGTTAGATGTGGCCGACAAGACAGTCACATCTATGGCAAGTGCTACAGGAAGCGTGGGGTGAAATGTCACCTGAGTATCTGGACAAACTGACAGCTGGAATGCCAAATTAATGTTCTGACTATACATTGTGATCAGTTGAATGCCACTTTGGTGAGTAAAAGTACCAATTTCTTTCCATAAGAGCAAAATCTGTTAATTATTCCAAACTTTTGCAGAAATAACCTGCTGCAGTGAACTTGTCTGGCCTGACTCAGTTCATCACTGATGGGTGAGAACACCTCAAACTTTACTAGCTGTGAAAACCAGCAGGCAGGGCTCATATACTACATAGAAAAGCCATAAATAACTGCATACAGTGCCAAGCCAAACAGCATAAAAAGCAGCGTTTTTTTATATACAGAGTTTTAAATACAGAGTTTTAAATTATTTTCATGGGTTTTACGGTGTTTGAAATACCGCAAAATACACCATTTTAGATGTACATGCATTTAAAATATGGCATTATTCTGAGACTCGTGGCTTGCATAGTGCACACTCCAATTTTTGTGGCTCGGGTTAACAGTGCGCACAGTGATGAATTCAAAATGAACGCATTTCTATGTAAATTACAATGTCCGTTTTATAAGCATAAACTATAGGAACAGTGCATTCAATCCCTTGAATGTTGCAGTGACAGACTGTAGCATTGCTCTTTACATTTAAATTATTTTGTAAATTTTGTGTGGAAAAATGTTAGTTGAGTATAATGTCAAGAAATATTCAATAAGGATTTTATGTGTTTTAAGGCATACAATAATTTGTCTGGAGCCTTTTGTGTTCGGAGTAAAAATTCTAGACTGAAGTTTAAAACCTTTGCAAAAAAAAACATGCAGGTTAATTCGATTGGCCTTATTCATGACATGATTTTGTTTAAATCATGTTTCATGAATAAGTTGTCAGTCCCTGCACTGCATGTTTTAGTTTGCATTTCTATAAGAGTATATATGGGTGCAAGCATTTTAATGCATATTTTATAAGCAGATTGAGGTTTTATTGTAGCGGTGCCTTACATTGAATGATGCATTGCTCTTTAGTTTTAAATTGTTTTGTATAGTTTATGAAAATATTTTATATTGTAGCATATCTACATGTATAATTTTACAGAAGTATAAGGTAAAGAAATTTATTATAAGCATTTTCTGTTTTATATTCCACAATATCTATATGCTTGTATAATTTTATAGGAGAATAATATCAAGAAATATACAATAAGCATTTTATATTGCACCATATCTATAAAATCCAGTGCCCTTTATTGGATATTGAATAAAAACAAAACCAGACTGAAGTTGTATGCTTTAATAAAAAAATTTGTCAAGGCTTTTATGAAGGTAAATAAATACTAAATGCTTAAAAGCACCAAAAAATTATACATAGATCAATGAAAATAATTATCCACCATCCAAATCAAGCAAATGCATGCGTGACGCCATTGTTGTTAATTTTCTGGCAAACCAATTCTCACTGTTCTTGCTGCTGATTCAGAATAAGTTATCTCCCAACCGCCCCCTGTCATTTCATAGAATAGTACAATGGATCGCCTCTAGAATTTGGAGAGATGCGCGCACAGTCAGCGGTGATGGGGGAAAGTATCAACTTTAAAGTGCTGAGATCGGAATGGCATACTATTCTTACTACTCCTACCATATGTGTCTATGGCAGAAATAGCATGAGTAGTATGCAATTCCAAACTCAAGCAAGGCTTACAGGCTTCATTTAGTTAGAATAAGGGATGGGGTTAAGGCATCTGCTGTCTGCTTATTCTACTTCCAGAAAAGCATGGGAACATTTGCCAGGTGGCTTTAAATGTTTTATTAGAAACAGGAAGGCAAAAAGATCCTATAAGAGGGCTGGGGGCCCTCATATGTACAGGGCCCTGTTGAGGGTGCCTTGTATAAGCTGTGGGGCCCACATATTTAAGCATATACAAGCATTTGTTGTCAAAGTTGATGGGCTGTGAGACTTTGCAACCCAGGGCCCTACTGGGCCCCTGGTAATCAAGGGCCCCTGGGCGCTGCCCCCATTGGCCCAGTCCATAATTCAAACATGCCGATGGGGCAAGTGACAGTTTTGTCAACTGACCCGATTTTATGTTTTTAAAGCATGATTTTTGGTAAAGCTGTTTCTAAACTAAGTGTATTGTGAAAAACACTATACAAATAAAAATGACATGAGTTGACCTAAAACTCTCACTCTAGCCTTAAAAAAAGTTGTTTGTCCTTGCTGGAGGAACACAACATCCATGAGCCAATTCTTTTTAGTGAATCAAAACAGACAGCGCATGCAATGTAGTCAAAAATGACTCTTATGAACCGGTTCTTTAAAGAAATCGTTTAAAAAGATTTCATAAGATTTTCCTTATGCTAAGCTGTATTTAAAGATAAATATTTGCAACAAGATTTTTTTTGTAATAAATATTATATTATATATTTATAAAAAAGTATTAAAACATCACATTTCTCAGTATTGGCAAGTTGCATGTAGGTTTGCCCAAATCACGTAAACCTCTTATTCCTTATACTCAGATTATTGCATTAATCAGAGAATTGGTGTACATGTAAGCATAGCTAATTGTTTCTGCTTATAGGCTCAGTTCTGAAGTCATTAGACTTGGTCTGTGGCAGTACACCTTCCATTAAATTCATAAACAAATTCAGTAACTGATTGTTAAAATAGAAGTCAAAGCCAGAAAATACAGTAATCAAGCATATACACTTATACATAAAAGAGGAACAGTGCAATGCATTTAGGTCACTCTAAATGTACTTTGCTCTTTTAGATGGTGCAGAATTTTACAGAGGAGACTAGCTTCATTATCAGCACTTTAAAAGGTAACTATACTGATTAGGCCTGTTTATCAAGCTGCAGTTTGGGATTGAAAATAAGTTCCTTGCCATTGCACAAATGAGTTAAAGGCTGAACTTTGGCTGACTTGACATTAAATGCAAACATTTTGATAAGCAGGAATTTTCTACAGTGGGGTTCAAATGTGAGTCCACTTGTGAAAACGATTCTATTTTGCACTAAATTTAATTAAATATCATTATCAGCACAACAATTTAAGTGAAAATGTCAATTGAAAAAAATAAGATTTCAGAATTATTTTGGTATTTGAAATGGTTGCTTTATGCTTTAATAACAGCATGCACTTGAGCTGGCACGGACTCCACAAGTTTGTGCAAACCCTGATAATCTGAGAATGTTCCAAAGCACATCAAGAAAATCTGAGCTTTTGTACAAAGGAGATAAAATGCTCAAGTCAAAAATTTTAGTTTCTGTTTTAAATTTGGGGGTTTAAGTGAAATTTTAACCCCAGATTTTCAATGTGGACTCAAACCTTTGGACCCCACTGCATGATATACTATACAAATCACTCATGGATTTTTAAGAAATACTTTCTGGTGGTGTAATAATTTTGACCTTCATGGCTCATTACAGGCTACTGTTAAAATGTCCACAGACTTCTAGGGATGTCTTAAAATTTAAAGGTGCACTCAGTATTTTTTTCCTAATTTATTACAATGTTTTACTCGTTAAGAAATGAATATACGTATCAAATCACATCCACTCACATGAGATGAAGACTCCAGTCAGACCAGTAACCTTATAAAAGCTGTGTTTTTTTCTACATGGAAAGGGTCCCCTCAGGGGGGGCGGCCATGTTAGGATAACATGATCAGGGTAGGGTTGCACCATCTGCGTGTAAGGTCTCACTTAATTTGAAGTCAGCTTGATCTTGTTACGGTTGATGTTCAAAACTTGTTTGCTCATGTAACTGTCAGCTGTAATACATAATAAAACAAGATTTCGTTAATGGTAAATGTAGCCTATGTAAATAACAATTTTCAATAACTGTATCTAAAGTGAATAAGGGACAATAAATAAATACTAATACAGTTTGGAAAAATAGACATTTATTAATTTTAATATCTTATATATTCGTGTATGATGAAACTTGACACTGGACAGCATACATGCTCTGTTAGATCGGTTTCATGTGGAAGAAGTATGTTTTTTACATAATGTTTTCTCCCGTAAATGTAAACGAGTGTAAATGCAAACATCATATATGTCGAAAGGACTGAAGCCTGTTAACCAAAACATGAGCTCATTGATGTCATCTGCTTTTTTGTTCCGTAAATATTTAGTTTATACTTAGGGTTACGTTCTTCTAGTTTAATGGTTTAAACTAAATGGTTTTAACTAATAGTTTCTACAACGACATCTGTAACTGAAAACCGTGGACCCGTTTCACACTTCCAGGTTTTGGAATGTGTAAGTAAACCTAAATGATTTCAGGGTAAACTTTGACAGGGGTAAATGGGAGTACATGGGAGGCCACGCCAAATATAAATTTAGCTTACACATTTGCTCCAACATCAAAAGAAAAGAGTCACTAAAAATAGAGCACGCTGGATTAAGACAGTCGGAAGAGAGAAGATGGCAAATTTTCTGTCACTGTCTCAGCAGCTGTATAAGAAACATTATCGCATCTGTGATAACACACAAAGTGCAATGTTATAAATTTACACTAAATAGTTTTAAAATTGCTAATTAGTTAGCTAAATAAGACAAAAATGCGTCACAGTCTGTGAAAAGGATCCGTTCTGTTTGAATGATGCAGCATCCAGGCTCCTGGGTGTCAGTGTAAATCTAAGAGGACATGCATAAAAAATGACTGAGTGCACCTTTAAAACTGAAAACAAGAAACATAAGATATTCAGAGTGTCTCCACCGAATCTCCTTTGAATTCACACTTCATTCAAAATGACCTCATGCTTTGTCTTTTTGTCAAATGTGGTTAATGTTGGCTGCATTTTTTTTCCTGTGTGATGGCAGATGAAAGTAATGATGGCTACCGTGTTGTACTGAAGTGACCTGATGCACTGCTGGAGCGTAACAGATGCCTTTAGCTTATTTGTACCTGATTGTACTGTTTCAAAGTTAAATTATCACCTGTTGGAATGTGAAATTAATGTAGTACACTGTAAAGCAAATCCTGTTGTTTTTCAAAAAACTAAAAAAAACTGGCAGCTGTGTTACAGTTAAAATGTAAACCACTTTACAGAAATCCTGTACATTTTACAGTTTAAAATGGTTATAATTGACTTGCTAGTACTTAAAAAAATACATTAAATTCTGTTAAATTTACAGTAAAAAAAAAAAATCATAATTTTGATATTAGCCTTCTGAAACTGTTCAAATCTGTTGTTTAGGTATTTGTTAGTCGCCTTAGTAACTACAGAAGGGTGCTTGATGACCTGAAGTTCATCAATAGCATCTTTTCCAGGAGTAATGACCAATGAACATGAAGAGACAGTGCTCAGTATCACTCACACAAACACTGAACACCGTCATGGCAACACATGTGAGATTTAAATAATGCAGTAAACATTAACTAAACTACATCAAATATAACACAGAACACCCTAATGTATGTAACTGATTATAAAAATAAGATTAAACATAGCTATTCCCATAAAATATAATTAAATGTAATGGGTCACGCAGGGAATTCTGGGAACGCCCAATTACTGTTTTTTATTACTGTAATTTTAACAATAATTGACTGTAAAAAAAGTACATGTACTCCCTTGTTAAACATAATGTACATTTTTACCATTAATTATACAGGAAAATATTTTTATTTTTACATAATTTTATTGTAAAAACTACTCTATTGTCTTTTAAAATATATTTAAAAATGTTACTGTATATTTTACAGTAAATATTTGTTAATCAATTTACATTTTATTTCTGTAGCATTTTTACAGTATTTTACTGTTAAAATTACAGACATTTTTTACAGTGTATGAATGAACTGAATAAATTCATGAATGTTAATGACTTGTATGAATGTAGATAACTTTTAGACATTTTTAAGAGGGAATGTTGGAAAACTCTATGGTGCAAATATGGAATTCGGCAGCAGTGGTATTTAGTTGTACATTTTGTTTTATAGTAATTGTTCTTATTATGACTATAAATTGGCATTGTGGTGGATCATAAAACCATGTGACATGTTTTTTTATTATTATTAAAAACATGCTTTACTGTGCAGAAGGCCTTAATATACTTAATATATTTATGTATTCATATATTTACCGTGCAGCAGAAAAGTTGATTGGTGCATTTGCTGAACTCCATAGTTGAAATATGAAATATGTTTTTCATAAGGGCCTCCTTGTTCATCTCTGCTGGGGAAGTCTAAATAAAGGCATTAAATGAAAATACATATTTTTGTGCTTTTTCTATTATGGTGCCTTTGAGATTTGGATTTTGTGACTGATTAATGAATAGGTATTTGTATGCATAGCACCTAGAAAATGGCTAATCGGTGTTTCCCACTTTACCTTAAAATCAGTTGCTTTTGAATATTTTACAACATTTGTCTTTCAACAACGATCTGAATATATTTGCAATTTTTCACGTTAGATTTGGAGCATTTTCATTTACACGTATTTCAGAAATATACTGTGCATGTTTGGGTGTGTTGCAAAGACAGATATGCTACACTCAAAAAATAGTTTTAAAGTCCATTGAATGGAATTTTGTTATGAAACTTAAATGTGTAAATCTTAAAAATAGGTTAAAATATCTGTTTTAAGTATATGCCATGTACATGCAGATGAATAATTGTATATATTTAATAATACACTAACAGAAGTGATTTCTTGTCAATCTGTAAAATCTTTCACTTTATTTTACACAGCATTTTTTAGGTTACACAGATTTTTAGGCTGTCTAGGTTCACGGCTTGTGTAACGAATTAGTTGTGAAACACAGTTTATTTACAAAAGACATTGGTCTCTACCCAGATTCTCCTACAATTCCTTTGTAGTCATGAAGTCATTTAATTTGAGGGAGTCTTGTGTAGGGGTGATATTGTGTGCTACTCCATGGAACTACACTCCAGTGAGCAGTACTGGTTCTACTGATTTTAAGTGCGCTTTGCCCAAAATAGAAAATATTCCTTAGCAACACATGCAGTTAACCACTAAATGCAGTTATTTGAACGGAACCGCATTTTACATCTCTGCATATCTTGTCTTTTATCAAGGTCACTTTATAGTAGTAATCAACCAATATGTTTGTTTTTGTTTTTTCATTGGCCAATATACTTACTGATATTTTGGGAACAAGGTGACCGATTGTTGATATAATGCCGAAATACAGAACAAATACCTGATACAATTTCATGAGCGCACATAAGATGTACAAAATTTAAATCAAGTAACGTTCATTAAAAAACGCTGTCGGTTAAGCCATAAACTGATTAGGCATCAAGGGAGCTGTGTGTGTTTTCGGATGTAGCCACAGTATTTGCTCCGCTCGAACACTAGAGAGTGCCAGTGCTTTATCCTGAGATCAAAGTGTTTTATTTCACTGATGTACAAATGAAGCCTCAGAAACAGGTATTTCAGCTGCTAAGAAAACCCTGGCATCAAAGATAGATTTAAGAAATATAGAAAATAAAATCAGACAGTTGTCTTTAGCGTAAGTCGACTCCGTAAAGCCAGAGACAGTTTGGCAGAGACGGACCACTGGCAATGGGAGAAATTGGAACGGCCAACGGATGTAGAGTTAAAAGACCCTACATCGCATGTCAGTCAACTCGATAATGCGCATGCGCTTCAGTTGAAGCGCCCCTTATTTATTTTTAAATTGCGTAATCTGTGCTAAATGCGCACAATTATGATATTATTGTTGTCAGATTTTACTGCATATTTACATATTTGAAATATGTTCTTTGATTGTAATATTGACTTACCGCTTTGGATATCCTGACCGGGAGCGTTCCAAAAAATGGCCGCCGAGTGAACGGACTTGCTTGCATTGAAAGGGACTTTGGTAAAGCGTACAGTAATTGAAAGACAACTCCCTTGTTGTTTTTAATGCAACGAACAACATACACAATATGTTAAATAATTAACGTAATAAAGAAAAGGGGATAAAGTACATTAATGATTCAAAAAAGTTTCCTATTACAATAAACAAATTGACAGTATGTTGAACGTGAATGCGGGGGCGTGGTCGAGCGTTCGTCCGGAGAGAGAGAAAGAGGTAAGGGTGCACACACCTGAGCGCCCTGCGACGAGCGAGAGAGAGAGAGTGTGTGAGTGAGTGAGTGTGTGTCTGTGCTCAGTTTACGCTAAAGAGTGTTATGCTGAAAAGCCACTTTGAGTTTGTTTATTAAAGTTATACCTTTGAGTTGTAGCCCAAGTTTCTTGTGTCCTCCTTTCATTGAACGTTTACAGTGAGCCACTGTAGAAATACAAATATTACAAAAAATAATAATCAAAAAGTACAGACTTCGGCATTTCTTTATTTCTCAAAAGTGGACAAAATTCAAATCTTCCGTACAAACGGGAGTATTTTCAGTCAGGCATAGTGTGAGGCAGACATCACAACCACACACACACACACACACGTGTGTTTGTCCCCAGTCATGGCGGACATGCAAATGAAAATTCTCCGCAAGAAAATTCAGAAGAGAAGTGAGAAAAACAAACAACGCAAACTGCTCAGAGAACAAAGTGAAGATGGAGGCAACGATAAAGGTGCTTGTAACCGTTATTTAAATGAATGTGATCTACACAACACTCTTCCGGCGTTCCATCAGCGTGTGTTCATGTCAGTTAGTACACGTTAGTTTGTGTTCCATTATAGTCCGTTATATTTAAATCCAGCACAACAGATATTTAAAAAGTGTTCTTTTTGCCGATGGTGTGTTTAGAATCACA
Source organism: Moxostoma hubbsi (assembly GCA_032164185.1). Lineage (NCBI taxonomy): Eukaryota > Metazoa > Chordata > Actinopteri > Cypriniformes > Catostomidae > Moxostoma > Moxostoma hubbsi. The sequence goes on along the minus strand of JAVLUX010000011.1, from coordinate 8,241,517 downwards.
TTCAGCTCATTCAGTTTAACAAAGAGTGTTAGAATTCAGATCTACCGCAATTCCCTTGTTTCATACGGATCGTGCGGTTCTGTTGAATCATATTTGAGCCCAAATCTGTGTTTCCTTGCTGATATTCAAAATAGTTTTAAGGCTCAAACTCTTCTGGAGTATTTTATATTTGCCTTGAATAAAGCAAATCTTCAGACCAGCGTCTTCAATACATCTATCTACTTGTTGAGTGTGCCGCATGCGCTTTTTATGATGAAATTGAAATATGAAAAAGTGTGTTTCTGATCTAGTAGAGTCGAAGGTTGTGCTGGAAGTGTCCGAAGTGACCAGTGATTCTGCTCAGAAAGACACTGAAGAGAACGAAACGTCACAGAACATCAAGAAGAGGATAAAGAAAAGAACATTGGATGGAACCAGAGACACGACGCCAAGTGAGTGTTTATATGGTGATTATTAGAGTGAATGTTGTAAGAAGATAAGGTAGTTTCATTGGATAAATTATAATCGTTTTGTAAAGTGCTCCAAGATTGCTATTACAAATACACAGATTTGTATCGGCCATGCCAGTTCATTAGAATATATTGGCTATTTTGAGATTCACTATTAGACGTTTAACAGAAATGATCATTCTCCCAAGTGTCAGTTCCAAGATCTACCAACAGCCTGGTCAATAATTTAATTTACATTTCAATTTGCAAATGTTATTATTTGGGATTTTGAGTAAATATTGTGTCAAGTACCAATTTTATGCAATTTTCTGTACATTTTATTTGTAGTTATGAAGTTATATTATACATTCATATATATATCTCTCGTAATATGAGTGTTGGACCTGCTCTGTTAGGTTTGAAAAAGGTCAAGAAGCCGAATGAATTTGAAGATGCAACTGAAACATCAGAGGGAGAAGAGGAGCGACAAAATGATGAAGAACATGAGGAGGAGGAGATGGAATCCGCCAAACCTGTGAAGTTACTGCAGAATGGAAATCAAGAAAAAGAGGGATCCGCTGATGAAGAGGAGGATGATGGACCAGAACTTCCTTCTGGACTGACAGGTAAACATTGCACAATTTGTATTGTGTTTCAGGATGTCCTACGATGTGTGAGCTTATTTGTTACCTGTATTTTGATGTCATCTTGCTGGTGCTTCAGGTGCATTTGAGGACAGGTCATTTGCATCGTTGGCGGAGGTGGTGAGCGAGAATACACTTAAGGGAGTGAAGGAAATAGGCTTTGACACCATGACCGAGATCCAGCACAAGACCATACGCCCACTGCTGGAAGGGAGGTGAGTCTGAAGAGCAAGAGAGAGAGCAAGGCTTTACAGTCACTGTGATATAGTACTGATGTTTGAGGTGTGTGTTTGTCCAACAGAGATGTGTTAGCTGCAGCTAAAACAGGAAGTGGTAAAACTCTGGCTTTCCTGATTCCCTCCATTGAGCTCATCTACAAACTCAAATTCATGCCCAGGAATGGTGAGTGCACACACTGAACACATTTGCATATCCTTGAGATACTCTGTACAACGTGTTGTCCGATTCAAGAATGAATTGCTCGATTGGTGTCGTTTTCTTTTTATTTACATTTAGTCAATTGTCTTTCAACTGAGCAACATTTTTTGTCATATAAAAGTCAACAGTATTTGTAGTAACACACTTATGTCTCCTACACACTACACGACTTTGGATTGTGGTACCATTCATATTACACAACTGTCTGTTTTGTCATGGAAGTCGTAGCGTTTTCAAATTACACAACGAATCGGCGACGGGTGAACACATTACAAGACATTTCACTATTGATGAAGTCCCGATGACTCTGTTGTGAAACAAAATTTTGAGTCCAGGCAGAGTACACGTGAGAATACGAGATACGAAAACAAATGCATGACCATATGTTATGCATTTCAGAATATGATGTGTGTTTTTAATCATCCAAAGGCATCATATATTTTTATTGGTTACAATATGAAAAAGTACCTAATACTGAAAAAAACTACCTATTTGCTTGCCTGACTGTCCAAGAGAATTGGCTATTTTACAAATTTTCTCTTTCTCCACACGGTTGTGCTACAGTTCAGATGAAACATCAAATAGGCACTGGTGTCCTGCCAATGTTCCACAAATTTTTCCTCCATTTCTTCGTTCCAATGAGACTTTCTTGATACTGCAGCCATGCTAGTTGATGTTCTGTTGCAGGTACATCAGGACTCCTCCCACTGAAACTTCCCGTGCCCCATTTCTTGCTCTCTCATTGGCTGTAGGTCAGTGCTGCAGTTGTATTCAGTCAAAACACATTTCACATTGCGTGATTTGGAATCGCAGACAGGTCCAGATATTTAACATCGGCGATTCCTTTGGCGACGTGTCAGCGATCTCGTCTTTTGATAGTTCATACATTGCTTTCGTCGTTCATGGGAACGAGTTCTGATTTGCCAATGAATTCAGGCTTTTGTCGGCTATCTCCACAAAACTGTTGGCGAGCGAAAATGGGGCTTAAAATCGTGTAGTGTAAACTCGGCATTAATGAATCAGTCCTAAAAAAATCTAACTGATTCTTTGATCTGAATCATGGACTGAATCAGTCAGACAACTCACTGAATCGACTCTTGATTACTCTGTCACTCACTGAATCGAAGTGGTGCCCACTGTGGCAAAAAAGTTTCACATGTTAATTTGTGTGCATCAAAAGCACTTCTGAAGCTGTTAATTCAGACAGGTTTTTTTTAATAATCATGACCGGTAATGCCTAGTTTGTCCTCAGAAGATGTGGTTTTGTCTGTCTCTTAGGGACTGGAGTGATCATTCTGTCTCCCACTCGTGAGTTGGCCATGCAGACATATGGCGTGATGAAGGAGCTGATGACACATCACGTGCACACATACGGCCTCATCATGGGTGGCAGCAATCGCTCAGCTGAAGCTCAGAAGCTTGCTAATGGAGTCAACATCCTCGTTGCCACACCCGGCAGACTTCTTGATCACCTGCAGGTAAGGCCTCTCTCATTTAACAGTTTTGCCATGGACCACATTTACATACGCTTTGTAAAACGCTTTGGTTTTTGCAATTAGGAAACATAATGTATACGCAAATGTTGTTTTCCTGGTGCCGCACCAATTTTAAACATCGACTACTGTCTCTCATGTCCGTGTGCATGCGCTCAAGTACACTGGGGGAATCCCGATGTTTAACGTAAGAGAGAAACCCCACTATTGCATCGGAATTCTGCTGTTGGTCTCAATGGGAAGTTATGGAAACAAACGATATGAAAAAGCCAAGCCACAGAGCAAAAAAAAATTGAAGTTGTCTTCAGACTAGGGCCTGGACGACTACTAATTTTTAATTGTCGACTAGTCAATTCCACTAAGCCTAAAGTATACTTTCATTTTGACTCGAATGCTCAGCATCTGCACACTGTCTACGCGAGCCTGTTAAAGTGTACTCCATCTGACTGTGCACACATGCGCTACGACTGTACAAGGCAACGGACTTCTTCTCTTCAGGAGTTTAGACCCAAAAATATGTCTTTATAGTCCTTCAGACTCGAGTTATACAAGTGCATGTATCTCCTGACCTCCTCACACATGTTCTTGATGTGCACATCCACTGTTAACGTTTTTAGCTTTGTCTCCTGTTGTTTAGCAGCGATTACATCTTCTAGGGCATCATTGTGACAACAACGGCTCATGTGACTGTTGCCACCTTTTGGACCTACTACTGATGATGATGAAATTTGCATCACAGCAAAGTACCAAAGTATACTTTGTGTGAGGAAATAGAGCATATTACCCCAGTATTAATTTCGCTGCATTGGTTACCGATCAAATACAGAATCAAGTACAAAGTGTTGATGTATGTATTCAAGACTCTTCATGGTCTTGCACCTGAGTACATCTCTGCTTTAATAAGTTTGTACCAACCTTCGAGGTCTCTCCGCTCTGGTGATCAGCTGTGTCTGTCAGTTCCTCGATCTCGCCTAAAGACTCAAGGTGATAGAGCTTTTGCTGTGGCAGCCCCTAGACTTTGGAATGAGCTTCCATTGGACATAAAATCATCTCAATCTCTACTCTCTTTCCAGGGGGCCTTAAAAACTTATTTATTTTCCCTAGCTTTTAATTAATTGCATTATAAATTGATCTAGGTCAATTTTTATCTTATTCTTGTTTTATTGGTTTTAAATGTTTTTTGCATTCTTAAGCTGTATTTATGTGACTTTATTTATTATTTTTTATTATTTATTTTTTGTAACTCCATGTACAGCACTTTGGTACCCAGTGTGGTTTTTGAAAGTGCTCTATAAATAAAATTGAATTGAATTATAGTCCAGTTGAATTTGACTAGTCGTGACATCATTCAACCCCCAAACCACACGACTTGATGTGCTTTTCTAAACTTTTGGCAAATCGCGTTCTTGAAGGAGAGAACAGCATCCATATGAGATGTGCCATCATGCAAAGTTGACCATTAGAATGTATTCCGTCAGGTCATTGGACTTGGCGCTTTTATAACTGTTGTTGAGTCGTCGTCTTGAAGGAGTGAACATCATCCAGGTTAGTATAACTCTAGTAATTTGGTTATATTTGAAGGTTGATTAGTGGCCCATCTGCATATATTATAGGTTATTGCGGCATTTGTGTCATCTTTATCAGAGTAGCCCATTTAATTTTCTGAGTTAATACAATGCTATGCGCATGTGCAATGCAGATTCGGTGAATGCGTAAGATTGTTTGTTGATAGTGTGATGCTTTGCATTGTGTTGTTGAGCAGAGCGATACAGTAAACAAACACCCGTTCGAAAGTGCATTCTGTGTATGCATCTTGTGAGTTTGACAGAACATCACAGCCTATATTTGAGCCACTGTGCCTTTTCAGTGCAGGGCCAATGGGTTTCACACCCGCTGTATTTCATACAGACCCATTTTGTTAATCATGTGGTGAGCAGCTAGCTGACTTAAGGCTGACAGTGGTGACTATGTTAGTTGTAGTTGACTAGTCTGTACAACCCCTACTTCAGGCACAATCGTTATTTAAGCTGCTTACTGACCGTGTCACATGGGGGTAGAGAGAAAACCATGAACACAGTGCATATAAATGAACACTTTTTTCCGGTCTTAAGCAGCTTTCTCGCAATAAACGGCTTTCTGGTGTCCATGTAAACAACCTCACTGACCTTTCTCTTCCCCCAGAACACACCCGGATTCATGTTTAAGAACCTTCAGTGTCTGATCATTGATGAGGCTGACAGGATTCTGGAGGTGGGCTTTGAGGAGGAGCTAAAGCAGATCATCAAACTACTGCCAAGTAAGAACCAATTACATCACTCTGACATCACTGCCTTAAAACAAAACCTAAAGTTTAGCCTCAAGTAGCATAATGTGGCACTCCCATAGACATTCTATGTGCAGTACACTTGCGAGGAGACAAGAGGCCGTTCTTTTTGAATTGATGTCTAGGGAGGAGATGCATCAGTGTGCTAAATAAAATGCTTTTGTGAGGAAACAGCTCATCACTTAATGAATTGACTACCTTTCTGCTAACCTTCAACATGTTTTACACTAAACAATGCTTTTTGATTGAACTACATGTTGAGTTTACCATGATAAATTGACGTTTTATAAGAGATGTCACGGACGATTTTGCAACAGGTAGGTGACAGTTTATGGCTCTCCCTATTCATTTATATGTTATCCACAAACAGTAACTTACTGTCGTAACACGCTCTCTCCTATTGTAGAGCCACTTTGAGATGGTTATTGCCGATGTCAGTGCATCCGTTCAAAGCTTTGATTTGATCCATTTGTTTGCATTGCGATTTTAAGTCCTCATGGTCGCGTAGTGATTCGCCTCAATCCAGATGGCAGAGGATGAATCCCAGTTGCCTCCGTGTCTGAGACAGTCAATCCGTGCATCTTATCATGTGGCTTGTTGAGCGCGTTGCCACTGAGACATAGTGCGTGTGGAGGCTTCAAACCATCCACCGCGGCATCCACGCTCAACTCACCATGCACCCCACTGAGAACGAACCACATTATAGCGACCACTAGGTTACCCCATGAAACTCTACCCTCCCTAGCAACCGGGCCAATTTGGTTGCTTAGGAGACCTGGCTGGAGTCACTCAGTACGCCCTGGGATTCGAACTAGCGAACTCCAGGGGTGGTAGCCATGCATCATAAATACTTCAATATAAAATATTTACTAGCCTTATCTTCTCCTTGTTCATTTTCAGAAAAAAGGCAAACAATGTTGTTTTCAGCAACGCAGACACGTAAAGTGGAAGATCTTGCGCGAATCTCCCTCAAGAAGGAGCCTCTGTATGTGGGGGTGGATGACCACAAAGACACAGCCACTGTGGATGGACTTGAGCAGGTAAACCACTCAACTGTCACAAACCTCTCTCTGAATGTATTGTTCTGGTCATGTCTTGTAATGCGATTTTGACTTTCACATATTGATCTAAGAATAAACGTGTTTTGTTTTGTGCTATTTTTAGGGTTATGTTGTATGCTCATCTGAGAAGCGGTTCCTGCTTCTCTTTACTTTTCTGAAGAAGAACCGTAAGAAGAAGCTGATGGTGTTCTTCTCGTCCTGCATGTCTGTTAAGTATCACTATGAGCTGCTCAATTACATCGACCTGCCCGTCATGGCCATTCACGTGAGTGACCTAGTAAACACAAAGTCTGAGAGTTGTGGTGAGAGGTGCCAACTGTGCAGTGTTGTGATAATGTTTTATTTTGATGATCTCTCAGGGGAAACAGAAACAGACGAAGAGAACTACCACATTTTTCCAGTTCTGTAACGCAGACTCTGGCATTCTGCTCTGTACTGATGTGGCTGCCAGAGGCCTTGATATCCCAGAGGTGGACTGGATTGTTCAGTATGACCCTCCTGATGATCCAAAGGTACTGTAGCTCATTCATTACTAAATCACGGTGATGTATATGTTTCAAATGGTTATTCCTGCTTACTCTTGTCCAACATGTTGATTAGATTAATTCTAGGTTCATGTGTGTGAATTTTCTGATGATATAGGAGTACATCCACCGTGTTGGGCGAACGGCTCGTGGTATTAATGGCAGAGGACATGCCCTCCTGATCCTGAGGCCAGAGGAGCTCGGCTTCTTACGATTCCTTAAACAAGCCAAAGTATGACAGTATTACAGCTACTGATGTATTCTGGCCATAGCATGTGTATTAATACCATAATAGAGGCATTAAAGTATGGTGTTTGACTAAACAAATTAAGCTCGATTGATACTTTATTACCCAGGAAAATAATTATACGTTTGCAATTGTGAATTTTTATAATAAATTTATTTTGGTCCAGTACCTTGCCCTATATACTTCTATTGTAAGTGCATTACTCACTGTATTGCATACATGATTGAAAATGATTTTCTGTGGTAATTGACAGCATGTCAGGTACCGTCCATAGAGCTTAACTTGTAGATCCAGAGCATTACTTTAAGGGTGTTAGAATGTGTGCAAAATTGTAGATTGTCTCACTGATTTATAGGGATCATTCACCCAACAATGAACATTCTCTCATCATTTACTCACCTTCATGCCATCCCAGATGTGTATGAATTTCTTTCTTCTGCAGAACACAAACAACATTTTTAAGAAGAATATCTCTGCTCTGGTGTTCCTCACAATGTAAGTGAATGGTGACCAGAACTCGAGGTCCAAAAAAGATATAAAGGGTGCACAAAAATAATCCATATGAATCCAGTGGTTAAATCCACGTCTTCAGAAGTGATATGATAAGTACAGGTGAGAAACTAAGATAGATACTATAAATCTCCACCTTTGACCATCCCCAACCAATAGATGGCTGAATCTGAAAGTCACATCCTAACCAGAATATGGCATTCTGCTCTGTACTCTGTAAAAAAAAAAAAAAAACCTTTATCCTGCGGTCTGCATTGATAGCATATGGTCATAAAAACCCCTGCAATGAATGTACTAGGATTGCTACATGCTGGTGCAGTCCTTTACAAGCCACAGGAGGGGCAATCATTTAAATATTGATCTGTTTCTCACACACACACACACACCTACCTTATTGCTTCAGGAGATATGAATTTAACCACTGGAGTCCTATGGATTACTTTTATGCTGCCATTGTGCTGTTTGGACCTTCTGAGGTCTGGTCACCATTCACTTGCATTGTAAGGAACTACAGAACTGAAATATTATTCTACAAATCATCATTTGTGTTCTGCAGAAGAAAAAAAGTTGCACACATCTGGGATGGCATGAGAGTGAGTAAATAATGAGAGAATTTAAATTTTTGGCTGAACCATCCCTTTAAGGATTTACTTTTCTCTTGCTTCCCCAATAAAGGTTCCCTTGAGTGAGTTTGAGTTCTCCTGGAGTAAAATCTCTGATATTCAATCTCAGGTGAGACTTCAGATGCTCAGTTCTAACAATGGAAGTATTTTAAATCTCTAACCCCAACAATTGAATGAATTAGATTCAGAAGATCAGTTGGTTGTCATGGCTGTGGGGGGACTGATATTGGCTTTCCTCTCTTGCAGTTGGAGAAGCTGATAGAGAAGAACTACTACCTTCACAAATCAGCTCAGGAGGCCTACAAATCCTATGTCAGAGCCTACGACTCTCATTCCCTCAAACAGATCTATAATGTAGAGACACTGAACCTCCCCAAGGTGGCCATGTCCTTCGGCTTTAAAGTGCCGCCCTTTGTGGACCTCAGTATCCTTTCAGTGCTGTATTGTTACAGTGAATCATCTTCGATGCCCCAAGTTATGAAACCGTTTATTGTTCTCCTATTCCAATGCATTTTTCCAAGAAAATTTGAAGTTACAGTTTTTCACATTACTAATTGAGGCTGGATGACATAGCTGCAATAACGTCAATATACAGTGCATCTGGAAAGTATTCACAGTGCTTCACTTTTTCCACATTTTGTTATGTTACAGCCTTGTGAAAGAAGTTTGTTTGAAATCTTTGAATTTATTAAAAATAAAAAAAATCACATGTACATAAGTGTTCACAGCCTTTGCCATGACACTCAGAATTTATCCTGTTTCCACTGATCATCCTTGAGATATTTCTACAACTTGGTTGGAGTTCCCCTGTGGTAAATTCAGTTGATTGGACATGATTTGTAAAGGCACACACCTGTCTATATAAGGTCCCACAGTTAACAGTGCATGTCAGAGCACAAACCAAGCCATGAAGTCCAAGGAATTGTCTGTAGACCTCCGAGACAGGATTGTATCGAGGCACAGATCTGAGGAAGGGTATAGAAAGATTTCTGCAGCATTGAAGGTCCCAATGAGCACAGTGGCCTCCATCATCTGTAAATGGAAGTTTGGAACCACCAGGACTCTTCCCAGAGCTGGCCACCCAGCCAAACTGAGTTATCGGGGGAGAAGGGCCTTAGTCAGGGACGTGACCAAGAACCCGATGGTCACTCTGACAGAGCTCCAGCGTTTCTCTGTGGAGAGAGGAGAACCTTCCAGAAGAACAACCATCTCTCCAATCAGGCCTGTATGGTAGAGTGGCCAGACGAAAGCCACTCCTCAGTAAAAGGCATTTGACAGCCTGCCTGGTCTGATGAAACAAATATTGAACTCTTTGGCCTGAATGGCAAGCACCATGTCTGGAGGAAACCAGGCACCACTCATCACCTGGCCAATACCATCCCTACAGTGAAGCATGGTGGTGGCAGCATCATGCTGTGGGGATGTTTTTCAGTGGCAGGAACTGGGAGACTAGTCAGGATCGAGGGAAAGATGAATGCAGCAATGTACAGAGACATGCTTGATGAAAACCTGCTCCAGAGCACAATGGACCTCAGACTGGGATGAAGGTTCATTTTCCAACAGGATAACGACCCTAAGCACACAGCCAAGCTAACAAAGGAGTTTTTTTTTCTCCAGTTTTTTTATTTGTAATAAATTTGCAAAGATTTCAAACAAACTTCTTTCACGTTGTCATTATGGGGTATTGTTTGTAGAATTTTTAGGAAAATAATGAATTTAATCAATTTTGGAATAAGGCTGTAACATAACCATAATGTGGAAAAATTGAATGCTATGAATAATTTACGGATGCACTGTATCTCAATATATTTCAGGTTTTAAAACATTCCATATATATCTGAGGTATGTTATTGGTGCAAAATGGCTTAAGAGTGTTTTTTTATTTTTAAATGGCACACCATAATAAAATGCAATATTAACCTAGTATACACGTTTTTACTAAAATGTATGAATATATTAAAAACACTGTGTTGAATCATTCATTGTCACATACCGCTTGAACTGAAAATAATCATTGACAATAGTTTCAACTGATGCATTAAAATAATTGATGCATTAAAATACTTGGCAATGTAATTTTTGCTATTTCAAGTATAAATTATTGACAATTTTTGTAATGCTTGGCAGGTCACACTCATTATGGCCAAATAAAACCTATTAAAATATAAATAATAATCACAGACCCTACTATTTTTTTTTTCTGTATTGTCAAGCATGGAATTGCAGTTGTGTTGTGTGTAGGTGCATTTGCAGTACAAAGCCTTTTTTTCTTCCTGTTGTGTGAATTCCTTAACTTGCACTCTCAGATGTTCACAGCTGTAAAGGGATGAAGATGCAGAAGAGAGGTGGCGGTGGAGGCTTCGGCTACCAGAAATCTAAGAACGTCCACAAGGCCATGATCTTCAAACATGTCAACAAAGGGAAGGGAGACGGCCGACAGTTCTCACACTGAGAATATGATTAATTTTTCTTGGTGCACCTTTTCTGATCTATGTGGTGTATCTATCAGACAACACATGTAATATTGTTCAAAGTTGTGCTTTCCGCATTCCATGTCTGTACAGAAATCTGTTTCCAAAGGCCATAATATCGGTATATAATTTATTGATAAATATTTTACTGAATTTTGTAAAGAACTGAGTTATGGAAATAAATAAAACTTATCATTCTCTCTATAAGCATTGTGATGAGGGTTAAATCAATAGGAAGATATGTTACAACAATACTTCTGTCTTAGGGTTTTTATGCTCACAAATTGAGTACAAATTGGCCAACTGCCACAGGAAACTTAATGGTCCAATACAAATCACATATAAATGTAATATTCATGATGTTAATTTATCATCCAGTCCAAGTTGCAACCCAGCTATTTATACAGTATGCCACAATCACCATCAGTGGCAAGTACACTGACAACTAAATATGTACATAAGCTAAGAATTCATTGCAATCTCTGTTCTTGGGGCAATTTATGAACCAGAGAATTAGAAAGACTCAAGAGCAGGAGATGTGATCCTAGGTTGTCTCTGCCATTGGTATGTTATATGGAACTTATATAATGCAAAAAAAAGACATCTGTTAGAGTGGTTAATTGCCTCTTTAATGTGTTTTAGGCTTATGGCAACAGATCATTATGGTCATGATACAAAAAAAATGTGATTAGGTAATTATTAAGTTCCCATAAGTGAATAAATCATGTAAAATACATCCGCTAGCAACCAAGGTGGATTTGGAACGCATCTGGGAAAAATGGGAGGATTTGTAGAATTCTAATTGAAGAAACACTGTCCGAATTGTTGGAATTCCTGAGCACAAAGAAGGGCAAGATAAGGTGAAATTCCTTGACAAGCCCTTTCCGAATCTACTCGACATAACAGCCAAAAAGCTGGAAATTGAGCAAGCTCACAGGGTTTTGGCATGGAGGGCTGCTGAGGGAGACAGACCCTAATCAATTCTGGCCAAATTTCTGAGATCATCTGATAAAGATCTTGTGTTCTGTGAGACAAAGAGAAAAGGAAGGCTTTCTTGAAAGAATCGCAGCATTTTCTTGTTCCCAGACTGCAAATTTGGCAAGAGAGAAACATGATTGATTCAAGGAATGCAAAAAAACTAATATCAACAGAAGGTCACTTTTGCTCTGGCCAAACTGAGAATAGATACTAAGGATGGCTGCAAAATATGTCCCCAGCAAGCGATGTCCTTCATAAAGACAAACGAGGGAGTAAGCCATTTGATGATTTTCATGTTACAGCAAAGGAGTACAAGTACATGAGTCCAGGAAACAGTAAAAAACACATACACTTGACTTTCCGAGAAAAATGGGTGCTTTTTCGTTTGTGTTGGTTCTATCTAGAGGCTGTAGATTTTTTTGTGGAATAAAACTCCTTCAGGACAGTGTTGTGGATGAATCTGCACATTCTTGGTGCATATGCCTCCTATTGGTTGGAGTTTGTTTTGTGGAATATTTTTTGCAGGATATTGGAGTGATTAGGGCGTGTTGCACTCGTGTTTTTGTGCCGTTTATTTGCTGGAGTTTGTTTTACAGAATATTTTCTGTTGTGTAATTCTGTCTCCCAAATTTGTATAGAAACACCGCACTTGAGCAATCCGATGGCAAAGTTGTTGCGGGGGCTCTCGTAGGTGTAGGAGTTTAGAGGGATGGACGCCGGTTGGCGCTGTTGTGCGCACGTTTTACTTTTTTCTGTTTGTTTGGGGTGAAGTTTGGGATTTGATTGTTGCTCTAATGTTGGAATGTGGTCATTATAATTTTATTTTTGTTATACAATCTATTTTTCTAATATGTCACATGTTAAAATGAATGAATTGTCTCTCTCCAAGTGGAATGTGAATGAGTTGGGGCACCCGTAAAAAGAAGGAAGGTTATTTATTTTCTTAAACATAAAATATGATGTAGTGTTTCTTCAAGAAACGCATCTTTCTCCGCAGGAAGCTGAAAATTTAGGGAAGATATGGGGTGGACATGTTTTCTTTGTTTCTGGCTCAAGTAAGAGCAGGGAAGTCATTACACTGATAAGTAAGCATCTACAATTCAAATATCTCAAACAGATTAAAGATAAATTAGGAAGACTCATTATTGTTTTAGCAGAAATTCAGGGGCAAAGTCTTATTTTGACACATAACATTAATGATCAGGGCTTTTTTTATAGACCCTGAAGGGATGTTGCAAGCCACTGGCACCCCTTATAATATAATATTGGGAGGAGCCTTTATCTTTTGATGGACTCGGTCCTTGATCGTGGTGAAGTGGGAGGTTCCATACTCCGTTACGCACTGTAATCCAATCGCTTCGGCTCAGTTGGTGTTTTCAAGCATTAGAAGCTAGCAGGTTATTAGAATGAGCACCTCTGATTATATATATATATATATTTTTTTTTTTTTTTCCTCTGTATTTGCAAGTGTGTGAGGTTGTGTGTGGATTTTTTTTTCAGCCTTCTGTGAGATGTCAACTGCTCTATGGTGAATGAAAATATGATGTTTTGGAGAAAACATGAGTGTATTTGATGCTCACAGTGACTGCTTTAGACTGTTTGCTGAATCCATAGCACCTGGGAAAAGCAGGATATGAAGAGTGAAATTGTAAATGCTTCATCCTCACGTTCACATTACAAACATCATGAGGCTCACAATAAGAGCTGGTTTCAAAATCAAAATGATATCGAACTACAGGCATGACACGCCACATGACAAAAAAATCTACACGAACGAGTAGCATTTTCATGCAGTGTCTGAAAAACTTAAGACATAAACGCAGTCAATGCACAACTAAAATATTTGACAAAGGCGTTCACACTGCAGCTGAATGTTGCCCAAATCACTCGCAGGTTACACAGATCTGTTAAATGGATGATGTGTGACACAAGCGCTTTGAATATGGCATTTTCAAATCAAAATATCTTAATAGAGAGTCAATAAGTAAATTAGGGTTAAAAATGCTAATAAGAAGTTACTTCATTGCACATATTAAAATAATCAACATGTCTGGGAGTGTTACGCATGCGGGTCAGTTAGCGAGCGTCGGAAGTTCAGGCCTGATATGGGCTACATTTAAAATTGGTGTGAAAACCCTTTCAGAAAATCAGGGTTGAGACACATTCAGCTGCGGTGTGAACGAAGCAGTCTACCTGTCTCTCTTCTTTGGGCAGAAACTGAACCAAGCACGCAGCCTACGAAACGAGACAGTCACAATTTACGCACTACTAAATATTTGAGCGTTGCACCATTAAACTTAGGTAGAAGTTTGTTTTCAGGATGCGTCACCCGGTGTCAAGTTTCAACACATTAAAAATATATATTATATTAAAATGAATAAATGTCTATTTTTCCAGCCTGTTGTATTAGTATTTTTTTTATCTATCACCCCGTATTTATTTTAGACACCAGTTCCAATATATTGTTATTTACACAGATAAATTATACTATTTATCAAATCTACTTTTATGACGTATCGTATTTTAATTGGGATAAAATTTATTACAGCTGATAGTTAAGTGAGTGAACAAGATCAAAATGAAGCTGTTTATTGGATCAATACAGATCAACGTCATATTATGCGACTACGCATTACTTTTCGGAGAGCTTACGACCTACTAGTTAAGTCTTGCCTTAAGTACAGGTGGTGCAACCAAATGAAGCACTGACTCATTTACAAACTAACTAGTAGTCACTAAGCCCTTAGTGTGAACTTTACGTCCCAATTTACGTGAGAACTTACGCACAGCTTGTGCAACCCTACCCGGGTAATTCCTCCAACCACCTAAAGAAAAGCAGACATCCTCACGTGTCTCCACCTGTCAATCACAGCACTATATGTCACGACGGCAATACAATACAGTACCTCAGTAGACGGACGCAGCATATTATTAAAATGCATATTTGAACAATTGAATTGTATTGGTTACAGACTTTCAGTCGTACCTTGCTAAGATTTCCCTCCTGATCATACTAAGCTTCTATTTTTGATCCCGTTCTCACTCTCTGGAACTCAGAGGTGGCCGCCATGATGATCACGATGTGTCACTTGAGGCAACACTGAACTAGATCAGAACCTCTTTGATTCCATTCGAGTTACTTCTTCAGAATGCATCTGAAGGCGTTTTTTTGTATTGATTTAGAATAATTTTTGGCTCTCTGTGTTATACTTCGATCAAAACTTATCTTTCATTGTAAAGATTTACTCACTGGAAAGTTAAATGTGCAAGAGTGTGTCATTTACATGGGAGTGTTTCTTATTTTTTTGTGTTTTCTATATTTGTAATTAATTTATTATGTTTTGTAGCGTTAGTTATATGCTTTTTTTATTAAATTATTCACCTTTTTTATGTTCTATTTTATGTTGCATAAATGTAAAAGGAAGATTTTAGGTAGAATGTTTACCTGGACTATCAGTGAGTTCATTGTAAATCATAGGCTTGTTTTATGGATTTCTGTCTCTTTGCTGTATCAGTATATTTACATTTACATTGATGCATTTGGCAGACGCTTTAATCCAAAGCGATTTACAGCACACTTATTACAGGGACAATCCCCCCGGAGCAACCTGGAGTTAAGTGTCTTGCTCAAGGACACAATGGTGGGAGCCGTGGGGATCAAACCAGTGACCTTCTGATTAACAGTTATGTGCATTAGCCCACTATGCCACCACCACTCCGCCTCCACACTATATATCCTCTGTATTGTTTCAGTATTGTTATCCATCTATATTTGTATATTTGTGTGTGCAATGAGTGGTGAAATTTCTAGTTTACAGCAAAACTGTTACCTCCTAATTGATCGTAATAACAATTGTGGCTCTCAGGCAAAGTGAATGCGATATGACAAGGAAGCTAATTAATTACCATGTTAATAGTCATTTTTACTCACATTATTTTAATCAAAGTGGCTTATAAAGTGCACTTATAACAGGCAGGGTTTCCAACGGCCACAGAAAATCTGAAATTAATAGAAGACTTGGACAAAATGTCATGGAAATTAGTTACGTCCCAAAAGTTTAAGAAATGTAGTTAACAGTGACATATACAGTTGTTATACACAAGTTTAAAATAATTAATAGACAGAGCAAATGTAAAACTCCTGTCATATGTGGTCTGAAAATAATATTTCTTTTTACAGGAGAAAGAGATCAGAGGTATGCAACCAGCGGATATGCTACCGAAACAAGCAAGAGTAAATATGAAGTCATGTGATTTAGGTAGGTTGGACTGTTGATGTTTCCAGACACAATGGCTCCATTACCTCCCTGGGATTTTCAATGGTAAGATTCTGTTGTGCATAAACAACTTGTCTATTAAGCGGATCAATTAGAACTTATTCCTGCTTATGTACATTATTTATTCATTATGTATTTCTGTGCAGTGTACTGCATATTGTCTGTGCAGCCTGTTGTATATTTTCTGCTTTTAAGTTACAACCATTTTCCTGGCATCAAGACTGCGATCGGGATAAATGCAGAGAACTCCATATTTTTGATCTTTTTGATTACAGAAACTGGTTTGGTCACAATATACTGGAGTTACTGTGATGTTTAGAGGAAACATGGAAAAATATTAGTTCACTTATTAGGCCCCCTGAGGACCAAAATCCCTGAGGAATTTTTCCTGCCCTGCACATTATTGAATACATACTGCAAAAAAATTCAAGCTTTTCTGGAAGCAAAAGGGATGTTCAATACTAAATAAAGTACTGTTAGTCTAGATTTTCTGTATAGATGTAGGTACTTTATACATACTAAAGAAGTCACAAAGTGTATGGAAATATTAAAAAGTAATGCATGTTTGTTATTGCTGTATTTATTGAAGCACAGTTAAACGAAACACATATTCTATTCAAGCAACTTCCACAATAAAGGGAAAAAAATGTGTTTATATATATATAAAAAATATATATATATATAACACATAACAGAACCACACTGATTCTTCTTGTTTTTCTGTGTTCACATGCAACAAACATAAAAACTCAAGAGACACACAAACAAATATTCATTCAATATATATATAAAATGTACATGATAAATATTTGTTTGTGTGTCTCTTGAGTTTTTATGTTTGTTGCATGTGAACACAGAAAAACAAGAAGAATCAGTGTGGTTGTTGCTTTTAGGAGTGCTTTGCAAATAAATTGAAGAAAAATGTTTTATAGCAAGTATTTTTTGGCTGTGTCAGCACGTGTGCATTTGTTTGTATCTGTCCTCATTTGTAAGTTGCTTTTGTCAAAAGAATACATGTAAATTTAAATGGAAATATAGGTTGTGCTCAGGAAAGTGCCCTTCTAGGCAGTGTTTAAAATAGAAATGTGTTCTATAACTACAAAGACCACAAAGGGGTTTTCACAGAATTGAATCAATTGCTTCCCCATTCTATATCTCGTGCCGATTTGTAATGCTTTTGCCTCTGAAAACAGTCACCATTTTATTATACATGCATGAGCATTTTTAACAATAAAAGTTGCATACAGTATGTTAACTTAACATTAGCCAATGCATTATGAACTAATCAACAATAATTTATTTTAAAAATTTAACATTGACCAAGATTTATAAATGATGTACAAAATAGGCTATTCATTGTAGTTCATAATACCTAATACATTAACTAATGTTAATATATAGAACCTTACTACAGTGTTACCAAGATTATTTATGAGAATTAATAACTGGAATTTAGAGTTTGTAAATTGACACGGGCAGAAAAGAAAACTATTCAGCTAAATAAAGCAGGAAAAAAAGGGAAAGTGGGTATGTCTAGGAAGGTATGAGTCAGAGGAAGCGGGTGTAGAATGGAGGCAGGCAATGCATCACTGTAAGCAGCACTGACTGCAGCTCTGTTTACCAGTCCTTCACACACAGCAGAGCCATCCTCTTGGTTTCATGAGATCTGTGTATCTCTTTTGGTCCCGTTAGATGCTAGTATTTATTAGACATTCTTCAGTCCGGTGAGTTCTGTTTATTGCCTTTTCCTGTGTCTTTCCTGTCCTTACAGACTTTCTATTTGCTGTGCAGAGCATGCATTTGCAATGCAGTTTGCCAGCATTTACATTAGTGTGGCTCACATTACAGCATGATCTTAATGTACTGTTAGTATTTTCAGAATCTCTGTTACTGCAAATATCTGAGGATTGTATGAGAGCACATTTTACATTTATCTTTATATTTTATACATCTTTGTAAATCATCAATCATTTTCATTTGTTTCTAATTGCTTCCTTTTTTTTATCAAATTCAGAATAAAGACTTAAAGGTATACAACCAGCATTTGTTCACTAATACAGAAAAATTGCTGGAAATTTTTTATGAGCAGAATCGTATTTTGTCTAATCCACTTGGGACATAGTAGAACATAATAAGTGCCTGCAGATGATCGTGTGGATCTCATAGAGGTATTTAGCCATGACTCATGAGTCTGAATGTCATGCCTGACTGCACTACTACTTGTGCCTGGATGACCTGCATGTTTTTTCCCTATGGAGCAATTTACTACTAGAAAAATGAACACATACACACAGCTTATGCATACTGCCTATTTTACTATTTATTTAGGCCTGTTCTGGAGTTTCACAGTAAAGAGAATGGCTAAAACAACATAAAAACAAAATGAAAAGGATGCTTTTGATCTCTATAAGCACTCTCAAGTCCTTCTTGTCAGAAGGATTTTGGAGAAGACTCATGGAGGGTCTGGCTATTGGGCTATTTTATTTATATGACGTTTCTAGCACCTGCATTCCAATCTACATTTTGCTTTAACCCAATCCTTCCTCATGATCACGCAAGCGTGTTTTCATCGGCTGAATGGGAGGCTAAAGAGTATTAAAGTGTGACGAGACTCGCGCTGCGCTCGTGCAACACAAGCTGATCAACTATTTAACCCTTTCAGTTAAACGCACCTGCAAAATCCCAAAACTCTATATCAAGGTTTAATTTATATTTTGAATAGTGTTTATGTATTATTTTTTAATCATTTAATGCAATTTTGAATGCTCATGGTTTACGGAGGGTGTATCTGTTTGCTGGGTTGGAAATCTCAAGGATTAATTGTGGTGTTTTTCTTATTGCATTACGTTTCTGTAATGTTCTGAAAGCAAAAATAAACAAATGAAACACGGAATAAACCGAAAGTGAAGCGCTAATGGCTTGCACGCGCTGCACGAGTGTGTTGGGTATCTTGCAGTCTCGTCACATTTTAACTTTGTTGTTTAGCCTCCCATTCAGCTCATAAAAACACACTGCGTGATCATAAGGAAGGATTACATAAAGAGGTAGACTGGAATTCAGGTGCGGAGTTTATCTAAATAAAATAGTCTATTCCTCTCTCTCCGTTACTGGCGTGCCAGTGCTGGCACTCGTGCCATAGGTTGCCGACCCCTGTGCCAGACAAAACTACAACCCTGACCACAAACCTAACCCTAAATGATGTGCATATAAGACACACATCCTGAGAGGCAGGTCGAATGGGTTATGGACCAGTAGTTGAAACCAATATACAAACAAGACAGGGGGGTTCGGGTAGTTCGATATAAAGTCACCAAAATTAAGTATTTGAACCATAATTAAATTCAAAATGAGGGGGTCCACTTTTTGAAAAAAGAACCCCCCTTCCACTAGGCTGGCTACAGGCATGACAAAGCAAATATACAAAGAATTCAAAGGGAGAAAAATTCAGATATTGTCAGGCCGGTCCTTCACAGCCACAGGTGTGGATCCTGGCACAACACCTTTAAGAGAGCATTATTTTTATTGTTAAATATAATTGTGCTGCCTTTGCAGTGTAAAAATGTGATTTAGTGTAAATCATTTTCTAAGTAAAAATCATAGGCTTGCATCCCTGGGAAGACTCCTTCTCCAAAGGATGGACTACACCAATGCTATCTCAGCATTGAGCTGTCAGGGATCAAAGGGACTACGTACACAATATATCTGTCAAGTGTATGTACACAGTGATAGATAGACATTTAGAGTGAGCTATTTGAATCACATTACAATGTAGTGTTGTGTTAAGATATTTTCTACTCTTGCAAAAATGCATTTAAATTTAAGTTCAGGTGAGAGTGTGACATATTGATTATTTGTGTCTACAGAAAAGGTGCACTGTAGAAAATGGAATCACCTCAAACAGGTTGTAAGTCCTACTATTATAATCACAAGAAAAAGCATGGGAACCCTTGGATTTACCTGGAATTCTGCATTAATTGTTCATAAAATGTTAATCTGATTTTCAACTCAAATAACCTCAGGTCACAACAATAGAAAAATACAGTCTGCTTAAATAACAGACGCACAATGACACTTTCTCATGTCTTTATTTGACATACCATCTGCACTGTCAATATTTGCACAGTCAATAAAGACATGAATGCTTTATTGTTTGTGTGTTAGTTGTTTAAGCATACTGTTTTTTGTCTATTGTTGTGACTTAAAAAAAATCCAAGTGTTCACATACATTCAACTGTAACTTTCAACTACTTTCTACCGCAACTTTAAATGTTTTTTTCTTTCTTTGTGGAGAAAACGTCTGTAAACAAACTAATGCTAATTTCTCTCTTTCTCTCAAGGTGACCAATGTGATAAAATACTTGAGGTCATGAAGGTGGGAACGTTTCTACGCAAAGTGAAGTCTCGCACATGGAAGCGTCAGCGTCACTACAAACTTCAGGAGGACTGCAAGACTATAGCATATAAGTCCAGCTGGGCAATAAACTCGTATTCTACCTGTAAGCCCTCGTGGAGCACCTCAACCATTTAGTGAAAACATGTTTCTAGTGCTTATCATTTAATAATGTGATTAAGTGATGTAATAATCTAAGAAGGGATTAATTAACTAGATTTTTCTAGTTTTTTTTTTTTAAACTAGTGGTTCTAAATATAAAGACCAAAGACATTTGTGTTTGAGCTAGGAGGGGAAAATCATGCTCAGTTCAAATAATAAAATTCAACTAACCATATCATCTTGCGTAGTTAGGATTGCAAAATAAATAGACTTAGCAACATTCAAAAGGGAGAAAGCAGTTCCCATATCTTTTGATGATGTTGTCAAAGGCTGTGCGTACAATGACCAAAACCACGAAAGGTTAAAAACAGAGAATACAACCCAGACAACATTACTTCACTTCATATTCAATGTAAAATTAGGGTCCTGAATCCTGAAGCAAAACCAGTTGAGAACTGCTGTCTTAAAAAATATCCCATTTTGTTTATTTGACCAAAACAGTACAGGAGCTTTGTCTTTATGATTTCAGTCTCTATCAATGATGTAGAGGCTATTCGTGAGGGGCATCAGTCAGAGACTCTCCAAGGTGTGGCAGATGAGTTTCCTGCTGACCGCTGCTTCACTCTGGTGTTCCGCGGTCGCCAAGGAAAACTGGACCTGGTGGCTGACTCAGTGGAGGAAGCGCAGGCTTGGATTCAGGGCCTCAGAGCCCTCATGGAGAACATGGAAAACATGGATGAGAGCACCAAACTTAACCAGTATCCTTTATCCTTTCAGAAAGCATCTTTTTAACCCTTAAAAACTTAAAGTCAGAATAGTATTTTATTTTTCCTTGAGGCATGCTCTGATTTTAAAGGAATAGTTCACGCAAATGAAACTTTCTTTTATTTTGTACTCACCCCATCATGTGTCATTGCAAGCCCATGTATTGCTATTGTCTGTGGTATAAAAAAGACGAATTTTGAAAAATCTGCATGGAGCTTTTTCCCATACTATGACAGTTTATAGTGACTAAAGGCTATCAAGCTTCAAAAAGGACCATACAGGCACCATATAAGTAGTTCATCTGATTTATGCACTATATCAAGTGTTCTGATGCTTTGTGTGATGAACAAACTGAAATATTTGATTTGATTTTGCATACTGAGATACATGAATGATTTGATCTGGGAATGAGTATTGACTTTCGGTATGTTCACATAAAGCTATGTGACCTTGAGGGACTTGGAATATAGCACGCAAGACATATGGACTCCTTTAATTATATTTTTATGGGGCTTTCATAACCATTTCTGGAGCTTGACAGACTGGCCACTTTGTACTTGCATTGTAAAAAAGGGACTTGGTAATTGTGTGTTCCACAAAAAAATATAGATAAATAAATAACAGCATACAGGTTTGGAACAAAATGGCAACGAGTAAACAATGGCAAAATGTTCATTTTTGGGTGAACAATTCATTTAATATTTTGTCTTGAGGTTCACAATTTCAGAAAATGTATGCAGTCCAGTTGTTCACAAGCAAGAAGGCCGTAACCATGTCTTGAACATTGGGGGAGACCAAACCATTTTGGGGGTGGGGTCATGGGTGTTAAGGTCACAAATATAATGGTCCTCTTTGGTCCTTTAATATAGTAAAGGCCACTGAATGCAATACATTTTCTGAATAAAGGCTTGAAATGTATGTATATATGTGTATAATATTTGGTTTTAAAAGATACACAGTATCTTTTTAAAGTTCACACAGTACAAGACAAACACTGTCTGATGATCCAGGTAACTCAGAATATAAGTGAATAAGAAAAACACAGGGAACCAAGAGCAGGGCTTAGAAAGACAGGAACACATTCAACAACTGACCAAGACTGAACAGAAATCAGGGCATGATATACACAAAAACTAATGAGAAGATTAACACAGGTGAGGAACAATGGGGAACAACTGGAGGTGATCAGAGCAGGGGATGATGGGAAGTGTAGTCCGGGAACAGATGACAGGGGAGAAACACAGGCCAGACAACAGTGAATCGTGACACTATAAACTGTTATTCTATGAATTACAGCTGCTTAAAATATGTTTTTATATTCCAAGAAAAACCCATGATATGGGTTTTAAACAACATAAGGGTGAATAAATGAGTGAGTAAAATTACATTTTCCATTTTTAGGTGAACTCCTTTAACTGGTGGCTCATTTTTTGAGCACAAACCTGACAAGACAGACTCAAATTAAAGACAGTCTCTTTTAAAAGTAGACTCTTAGGAGATGCTGTTCAAAATTCTGAATGGATTAAAGAAATTATTTCGAAAATCTTAAATTGATTTTAAATTATTACCTAATAATATTTGCATAAGAATATATGACACTGTCATGTATGAATGGCAAATAAATCACGTACCGTAGATTAAATATTAAAATTTTTAAACGCTGCATTTCGCCAAATGGTGAATAGTTTGAGCCCATGGAAATTAATTTCAGTTGGTACGACATTTAAATCATAAAACAGTGGTCAAATATTGCATGTTTAGTTAGATACTTACATCTCACATGGCACAAACACTCTTAATCTGAACTGCTTGCTGAAGCGTGGTGCTGGAATAATTCACGAGGGTCCCGCCCTCATCGATTTGATCTCACATGACATTGACGCTCGTTGTTAGACTACTGAGCGTGGTAAAAATGTACATTTTAAACCATTATGTTATTCCTGCAACAACTTAGTGCATAATGGACTGCAGCAGAACAGCAACAAGGATATCAGTTATTGTGGGGGACAATCTGACCATATCTGATTATTGGGGGGACTTGTCCCCCTTAAAGTATATTGTAGTTACGACAATGACTAGCAATTAAGTCCATATCCACACATCCATTTTCGGTTGAAAACTCTTGTTTTCAGTTTCCTAACATTATTGTTTTCCAAAGTAAGCCTTTTCAAAAGTCTCTGTTTTCAGTGGAGGAAAATGCCTCTCTTAGTTTGGATGAGTGCTGTAAACAGCAAAATCAATGCATTTTTAAGTTAAAATGGATTAGTGTGGACATAAGAAAATAAAACGGTATTTTCCTAAACGACTCCGCTCAGATGGATCTCAGACTGGTTTTTGAAAGCAGACAAAAACAAAGATGGCAGATTAAATTTTAAGGAAGCAAAAACACTGCTGAAAATGATGAACGTGGACATGAACGATGAACATGCAAGCTGTCTTTTCAAGGTAATGACTTGTAGTCCGCACTTGTCTATGCCAATCTACATTATCCATTTTCAACATGCTGAAACTCATTTTGTTTACATTTTCTCACAGAAGGCAGACAAATCTGAGTCAGGAACCCTGGAGGATGAGGAGTTTGTGGAATTCTACAAGATGCTTACACAGAGAATGGAGGTGCTGGAGTTGTTCCAGGATTATTCCAGTAATGGACAGAGCCTCTCTCAGTGTGATCTGGAGGAGTTTCTGAGAGAGGAGCAGCTGGAGGGGGAGGGCAGTTGTGAACATGCTCTGCAGCTCATTGAACATTATGAACCTTCAGACATGGGTAACGACCCACAATCCACCATACCTGCATCCTTGTATTGATACTTTTTGTAATAGATATGTACTGTATTCTACCAAACTCACTAATTTAATTACTTAAACAATTCATGTCCTGCTGAAAAGACCAGCATGAATGCACTGGTCCAAACTAGAGGTCGACCGATAGTGGATTTTGCCCATATGATAACTTAGGGGGTGAAAAAGGCTGATAACCAACTAATTGGCCGATAGTATTTTAAATTAATTTATAGAATGTAAAAAAATAAAAATCTTAGTCCTTTCCTTACTTATTCCTTACATTTATATAGCGCTTTTCTAGGCACTCAAAGCGCTTTACATAGAGGAGAAAAGAGTGCAAAATGAATACAATCCCAGATGCAATTATGCAACCAAAATCCTAACACTAACCAGAGAAACAAATTAAAATGTGATGCATAATGCAGAACATTTAACTCTAAAGAAGCCCAAAATTCACAGTGGACTCTTACTTTGAAATGACGGGATGTTGGCTTTGTTACAATGCTTTGCATGTAAGGGCACGTTTTCTGATACTTGCATTTTTCTTTGCATGCCCATGCTTCAATTTAGAACACTTAATTATCTTATTAAAATAACAAAAAATGCATATATGCGATATAACATTTTGGGTAAATATTGTCAATTATTAAATAGTTAGATTCTGCAAACAACAAAAAAGTGTCAGTGATTGTTTTTATTTCACCTCTAAATTTTATATTGTAGAACCAAGATGTTCTAACTGTAGAATCCTCCAGTGCTGGCCACAGAGGAACAGGGAGGAATAATAAAAAGGAAAAAAAACGATATAAAAAATCTGCAACTATCGGCATAGATTTTCTTTTTTTTATAACCGATCGCACAAATAAGTGTAACCGATATATCTGCCTCTAGTCCAGAGTGGTTTAAAGGAATATTCCAGGTTTAATATAAGTTAAGCTTTTGTGGCATTATGTTGATTACCACAAAAAATAATTTTGACTTGTCCCTCCTTTTCTTAAAAACAAAAATCAAGGTTGCAGAGATGCACTTCGAATGGAAATGAATGGGGCCAATTTTTAAGGGTTTAAAGGCAGAAATGTGAAGCCCATAATTTTATAAAAGCACTTACATTAATTCCTCTGTTAAAACTCATATACTATTTGAGCTGTAAAGTTGTTAAATCATAATTTTAGGATTTGTTGACAGTGCATCGTCATGGCAACAAAGTTGTAAAGTTGGCTAGAACTTTACACAGAAAATGTTAGTAAGTGATTTTATCACACTAAACATGTTAACATGCATATTGTTTACATCTTGTGTCTATACTTTTGAAAAAGTCATTCACACCCATTGTAAGTGCCTCACTGCAGCACAAGGAGGCTCAAGTCAAAATGTGTTTTTGTGGTAATCAATATTATGCCACAAATGCTGTCGATTGAGCTTAACTAAAATTAGAATGAGTTCATTACCACATACAAGTCATAACTCTTGTTTCTTTGTCTTTTTTGTTTGTTAGTTTTTGATTTTCCCTTTTTTTTGCCCCAATTCGCAGTTTGTAATGGAATATCTCAGAACTGGTTGGTTTGGTTCATGGCTTATAACTTTTAACTGAAGATATTTTTTAAATGCCTATGGAGAAAGGGATTGGAAAACAAAAATCTGAACTAAGGCAGCTTAGAAAGTTGGCATTTACTGTGAGTAGTGGGGCACTTTATCTAGATCGCTGAACAACAGTGAAGTCGTTTACTCATGATAACTTGGGAATGTTACTTGATAGGAGCATATGGTTCCTTTTATCTTCCTGTACAGCCAGAATGAAAAACTCCATGTTAATTGATGGATTCATAATGTACCTGACATCTCCTGAAGGCTCTATCTTCAGTCCAGAGCGACAGGGCTTCTTTCAGGACATGAACCAACCTCTTGCCCACTATTACATCTCTTCCTCCCACAACACTTACCTGATGGAGGATCAGCTTAAAGGGCCAAGTAGTGTTGAGGCCTACATCCAGTGAGTTATGCTTGTTTTTGGTAAAACAGCCATGTCTTTACTTGCCTTTTTAAAAATCTTTGATGCTATATAATATGTGAATTAGAATTGTATTGCTGTATTAGCTGTAATATCTCTAATTCAGATCTAATAATACATTTTACATGTTCACTCTTGAGAAAACTTAGGTCTACTTACTTGAATGTGCTAGTGTTGTGGAGTGCTAACTAAAGTAGCAACACCACTAACTTAACTCCATTTTCCATTAGCGTGACAGCAGTTTAGCTATTTAATAATCTTTCAAAGCATCTTACCCAAAACTGCACCATGTTTTGTTCTATGAGATAATGACTGTTTATTTGTGCTGAACCTGTGAAGGGCATTGAAACGAGGCTGCAGGTGTGTAGAGGTGGACTGCTGGAATGGAGCCAATGGAGAGCCGGTAGTTTACCATGGACACACTTTAACATCAAAGATACTCCTCAAAGATGTAATTTCTACTGTTGCACAGTATGCCTTTAAGGTAATCTTTATGGCCCCACAAATTCACAAACATATACTGAAAATTATAGGCTAAATATTTTCAAAATCAATGCTTTATCCTCTCGCTTCTACTTTCAGGTGTCTGAATATCCGCTCATAGTGTCCATTGAAAACCACTGTAGTGTAGAGCAACAGGAAGTCATGGCACGGCATTTCAGAGAAATTCTGGGCGATATGCTGCTGACTAGCACAGCGAATGGCAGAAACTTCAGTGAACTGCCATCCCCGGAGGTGAGATCAAGTTAGCTGTTTAGCGCTTTATTCCATGCAGATCAGATTTAACGGTGCAATTAATATAATGCTATAACACAACCGCTTTTGAAAACTGACATGGATCTTAAAATAATAATGGTCTTCTGATATCTGTGCTCATTGACTATAATGGGCACTTTCACTATCAATTGATGGTCACAGATTAAAAACTGAGATTCATATAATATTATCTTCTATTATTAGACCTTGATTAGATGATAAGATCTAATATAAAAATACATTTTATTTTTTATTTTTTACGGTCAGGAGACTTAAATACGTAATATGTTTAAAGGATGATGTAATGGTTTTAGAGAGCAATATTTTTTATATCTTTCAAAACAGTAAAAAAGTCTGTAACCATACTGCAATTTTTATTTTCTATAAAAAAAAAAATTGGAAACAAAGAAAAAAGATTACAAAAAAGGTAGAATGTAAAATGAGGAAATATACACTGGTGGTCAAATGTTTGGAATAATGTACAGATTTTGCTGTTTCGGAAGGAAATTGGTACTTTAACCAAAGTGATTATACTGAGCACATTACTGATGTAAAAAAATCACCCTCACTATTTGAAAAAAAGTACTTTTTTTTTATACAACTGGCTCTAACAAGGACAGCAAGAGATGTGGAAGGCCAGATGTACAACTAAACAAGAGGATAAGTACATCAGAGTCTCTAGTTTGAGAAATAGACACCTCACATGTCCTCTGCTGACAGCTTCATTGAATTCTACCTGCTCAACACCAGTTTCATGTACAACAGTAAAGAGAAGTCTCAGGGGTGCAGACCTTATGTGGAGAATTGCAAAGGAAAAGTCATGTTTGAAACAGAAAAACAAAAAGAAACGGTTAGAGTGGGCAAAGAAACACAGACATTGGACAACAGATAATTGGAAAAGAGTGTTGTGGATCTTAATCCCATGGAGCATTTGTGGGATTGCTTCTATTAAAGCACAAAAGATGCTCTTTGGAACATTCTCAATTCATGCTGAGATAACATGGATCATCAGGCTTTGCACAAACATGTTGAGTCCATGCAGCTCAAGTGCATGCTGTAATGATATATGATAATATAATCTGTATCATAAAATTCAAAAAATACGTTTTTTTCACTGGTCTTATACTTTCAGACCCTGCTGTTTCTATATCAGTTTTGATATTTCAAAAGTTTTTTCACATATTTAAAAAAAAAAAAAAAAAAAAATTAAAAATGGATCTTAAACAGATGTACTAATTGTGGCCTTATTTAAAGGCACTGAAGAGGAAAATCCTGCTGAAAGGGAAGACGATTGGAAATGAGTCCGAGAGCCTCACAGGTGAAATCAGCGATGAGGACGAGGCAGCAGAAATGAACAAGGACAGTTCATCTTCAGAGAGCGCACCAACAGATAGCAAGGTACCAGTGGATATGCTAAGGAACTGAGAGAAGGGTCAGTCTGTGTTTCCTTTTCCTTATGTTTATTGACCAATGCATGTTCTTCTTTAGATATCGAAGCTGAAACTATGCAAGGAGCTCTCAGACCTTGTGTTCTGTAAGAGCGTACATTTCCACAGCTTTGAGCATTCTCGCACTTCTTCTAAGCCTTATGAGATGTCATCTCTTTCTGAAACTAAAACACGGAAATATTCAAAGGAAGCAGGTCAGAAAGACTTTTTCATTCTTTTTATAATAAACTCATATATGAATGAGTTACTACATATACTACATATATTAATAAAATCTGATTATATATGAATAATTTTGATGAATATGAATAATTGAAATCAATAGTTTTTATTTATGCACATATCATGTTCAATAGGCAGTAGGGTTGCTTCGATACCACAATTTGCACTTCGGTACGATACCAGCCCTGGTTCCTCAGTATCGATACTAAATCGAAATTATAATCAACAAATAAAAAGCTTCAGATTTTTTTTTTATGAAATTACACAAATTATGTATTTTCCATTCAAATTCCATGTTAA
The DNA here is from genome assembly GCA_032164185.1 of Moxostoma hubbsi. Taxonomy (NCBI): domain Eukaryota; kingdom Metazoa; phylum Chordata; class Actinopteri; order Cypriniformes; family Catostomidae; genus Moxostoma; species Moxostoma hubbsi. The sequence goes on along the minus strand of JAVLUX010000011.1, from coordinate 8,212,725 downwards.
ATGTTTTAATTAAATGTTATGATGATCAATTGGTGTTTAATTAAATTGATACATAAAGTTTGAATCAAATAAAAATATTCTATATACATATCAATCATATTGTGTAAATGTCTTTAATTGCTTCATATTTTTACAGATACCCCTTGTACTGTGTAAATCATGTTTTTTAAGTCTTCTTTATTTCCTGCTGAATAATTGAGCAGTGTAAATGCATTTTATTTCTTATATATTTTTTAAAAACAATGTCTTTTTCACAGTTTAAATGAATTTAAATTCTTATTTTCATAGTCATCAGCTTTCAGCAGTGAGGTAAATCCCGCTGAGACTCTCGCGTGAAGTGAATCACGTTCTCTCATGCGATTGGTTGTGTGCTGCAAAATTCACTCATTCATGTGCACGAGCACCTAATCTAATCTTAAAGGAATAGTTCACCCAAAAATTAAGCTGATAATTTACTCACACACCAAAACAGAATTTAAGATTTTTAAGATTTCATTTCAGGCCTCCTCCTTTAAACAATGCAAGTGAATGTACTTTTTTGGTGGTCCAAAATGCATATTTTGGGTGCATCATAATAATCCACATGACTCCAGTCCAGAAATAAAGTTCTTCTGAACCCAAACGATTTATTATTTTTAGAAACAAAACAATACTTATATACTTTTTAACTAAAAATGTTCGCTTCTGTACATCTCTGTGATGCGCGCTCATGAGAGAAATGACGTAAGCTTGTTGGTAAGGTCATGCGTGGAAGAGGCAGGAAGCGATAAGCCAGAACTTTAATCGCTCATGATCGTGTATAGGCAATCGATGAAATGTTCATATATTTTTCCTGACGTGCATTTTCTTTAGGGTTTCTGAAGGTTGAAGCATCTAGGATACACACACCAAATGACAATTTTGAACAAGACAAATACAAATCTACCGCAAAGACAATTCAACTTTTGTACAGCGCTCCTTCTCATGTAAACAATGATGCAACAAGCTTACGTCATCCCTCTCATGAGCGCACATCACAGAGGTGTACAGAAGCGAACATTTGTAGTTAAAAAGTATATAAGTATTGTCTTGTTTCTAAATTATTATCAATTGTTTGGGTTCAGAAGAACTTTATTTGTTGACTGGAGTCATGTGGATTATTTTGATGCGCCCTAAATATGATTTTGGACTTTCACTTGCATTGTTTAAAGGAGGAGGCCTGAAATAAATTCCTAAAAATATTAAATTATGTTTTGATGAAGAAAGAAACTCAGATACATCTTGGATGGCCTGAGGGTAAGAGAGTAAATGAACTATTCCTTTAAAATCAGGATCGAAGCCTGAGTTGACAGAGAGAGTTGATGAGCTGCATCATGGTACCAATTAAACCTGATTGAATTGGTTTGAATTTGTCAATCTGAAACCAGTCCTGAAACCCTGAATTCATTCAGTGAACTTCAGTGAACACATGGTACATGTACCAGCTCATTTGGATTTTTTATAACTCTGTCAATGTTAGCTAGATGTATTGCTGGCTTCCATGGCTGCAGCGTGCTGTGTTTGCCTGCTAACTTGTTTCAAATCTGGCAACCCGCGGTGTCGAAATACTATTGGTAAATGGGCAGCGGGCGGGATCACACAGGCCAAAACACACACAGAACTTTCGTCCTGGAACGGACATTTCAAAGTAGAATATACTGGCTGTAACATTGTTTTCGAAGAAGCCAGTATTTCAACTTACCTTGTTTCCTAAATCTCTGATCATATATTATGGTAATTATATGCTTTAGTACAGCAAAAATATAACATATTGCACCTGTTTATACTCGAAACACACTGCAGGAAAATTAAGCACCAGCAGTGTGTTGAGTTTGTGAGTGTGTGCATGTTTATGCTACATTGTGTGGAACAAATACCCCCACAAGGATAGTAAAACCTGATATCACCTACATTGTGAGGACCAGCCAGCGGTCCCCACGAGGGACATAGACTTTTTTTAAATGTAAAAATGCAAAAAGGTTTCTGTGAGGATTAGGTTTAGGAGTAGGGTTTGGGGATATAAATTATCATTTGATTTGTATAAAATTCATGGACGTCTATGGAGAGTCTCCACAATAATATAAAAACAAGTTTGGGGGGGGGGGGGGGGGGGGGGGGGGGGGCAAAAGCAGAGCAGCACCTCTTGTTCAATCTGTAGCATGCAGCGCATGTGATTGTATATTATTTAATTCAATTACATCCTTGCTGTTTAATGCTCACACTTGGCCATATCCAAAGGTTTATTATTTTATCTTCAAATTGTCATTTGTCACATCTCATATCATTTTGCTAATGACAGTATACTGTAATAGCTGTAATAACTGAAATTAGCAACAAGATGATATCATACCATTTTTTATTTTTGTTTGGTATCGCCATACTTCGTTAGTACTGGTAAACTGCACAACCCTAACAGGCATTTATATGTTATATTATATATAATGTCATAGTAGATATAATACTCAAAAATATTTGGACAGTTTTACACAATTATGTCATATTTAAAAATATATAAATTTTATTGCATAGAAAAAAAATATCAAACCAAGCGGCATCAGCAAACAAATTATGCTAGAGCTTTTCTCAGTACTAACTTTACCTTTCTGAGCCATTTCCAATTTGTAGTTAATGATGAATTAAATTCTTAGTTCATCTGATTAACTATGGATTTGTTTTCCCCTACACGTCTAACAGGCCCGGATTTTGTGCTGCATAACACCAGACAGTTGACCAGAATATATCCAAGTGGAATGAGGACAGACTCATCAAATTACAGTCCACAGGATATGTGGAACATTGGATGCCAGATTGGTGAGTATTGTAGATCTTATTATGCCATGTGTTCCTGTGGGTGGAGTAACCTTTGGAAATGCTTTTAACACTCTAAAGCATGTAAAGAGATGCGGGACAACATGGCTAATGTGTTGTAAAGGGGAAAGTTGATCTGCATTACATAGTTATGTTTCTGATCCATAGTGGCACTGAACTTTCAGACAGCAGGGACGGAAATGGATCTTAATGATGGGCTATTTAGTCAGAATGGCCGTTGTGGCTACATCCTAAAACCTGAGATCTTACTCAACAGAGAGAGACTCTTTGATCCCGATAAACCACAAGAATCGGAGAACTATCATCCTCTACTCTTCTCTGTTAAGGTATTTTAGAAATAATTCATCCGAAAATGAAAATCTGTCATTATTTACTCACTCTCATGCTGTTCCAACCCTGCAAGACTTTCTTTCGTGGAACACAAAAGGAGATGTTTTGGCGAATGATAGACTGAGTCACCATTCACATTCATTGCATCTTTATTTCATACAGTGAAATGTGAATGGTGACTGATACCAAACATTCCTGTCTAGATGCCTATCATCTCCTTTTTTGTTTTGCAGAAGAAAGAAAGTCATACAAGTACATGAGGGTTAGTGAATGATGACAGATTCTATTCTTGAGGATCCCTGTAAACCTAATTCATGTTCATTCTGCCAGTGTATTTTGAGATTTAAATGGTTGATGTTCTTATGCTTTCATTTTTTAAGGTTATTAGTGGCCAACAGCTCCCTAAAGTAAATCAAAAAGGATGGTCCATTGTAGACCCCTTAGTAAGGGTGGAAATTTATGGCGTTCCCCTGGATCAAGCCAAACAGGAGACCAGATACATCGAGAACAATGGTGAGGAAGTGAGGAATAAATGCTTTGGTGCCATGTCATTGCAAGAGAGACTATTACATTAATTACAGGTGGAATACATTAATGTTACTTTAAAAAGGGTTCCCAGACCTTTTGACCAATGAATTTCACTGCCTTTTACAAGTTGTTTGTGATTACTGGATAAGGATAAAAAATTTGTTTTATAGAAATATTGTTCAAAAGAGCAATTTATAGACAATAAAATATTTTTATAGCAAACGCAAACTAAAAACATTAATTGTAAGAGAGTCCATGACTTTTTAAGATTTTATTTATTTCTGAGATCATTTTCATTTTCAGAAAATTCCTGTAAATCACAACTTTACAAAGGGAACCCTGTTTATATCATTCTGCATGCAATGATTTTCTATTATTTTTCATATTGACAGGATTCAACCCTTGTTGGAATGAAACCTTACAGTTTACAATCCACACCCCTGAGCTGGCACTGGTGCGTTTTGTTGTTGAAGACTATGATTTAGCATCTAGAAATGACTTTATAGGACAGTACACTCTTCCTTTTACCTGTATTCAACCAGGTAAGTTTTTGTTGACCAAATTTAACAAAAGAACACGTTTGGATCTATTCCCTGAAATCATTTATAATTTTAATCAGGGTTTCTTGTAAATAACAAAAATCTTGTTTTCCAGGTTATCGTCATGTGCATCTGTTGTCCAAAGATGGAACAAGTATTTGTCCAGCCTCCCTCTATGTTCAGATCAAAATCACAGATCTGTGATTACAGGAGATCACAATTACAGGTGTTTTCCTTACAAACCTGTAGAATGTGAAAACAGTCCAAAAAAGAACACATTTCTCAAAAAGCTGTTGTTCGACAGAGGAAACATTTTCTCTTGTGCTTGACTTATAAAAGTGACTTGAAAAAAGAGCTGTAAATCATTTAAACAATACAAAAACATTATTTAAACTCTGCTCCTTTAAATGTGCACTCGGTAAATTGTTACCCATTTAAAATTTTTACTTTTGAAAGAAATTAGTTGAAATTCTGAAACATAATGTATGTATATCAAGACCACTCACATGAGATGAAGACTCCAGTCCTATCAGTAACTTGTCAGCAGTGCTTTAAGATAATATGTTATCTAAATTAAAATAATTGAGCATGGTAGAAGTGTCTTTTAATAAATGACCCAAGAGCAAATGTTCAAATTAAATTATTGTTATATATATATATATATGTACTCTCATTACGTATATATAAATATCAAAGTATATCATGAATTAATTATTTTTCCTTGTATATCATATATTCATCTTTTTTTCTTCGAGTTTTGTCTTTTTAAATGAATAAACATTAATGAATACACTGGAAACTGTTTATTGGTTTCCATGAGTGTTATGATCAAGATGGCATGTAATACTTCCAGATGTTCTCAAAGAAAACTGTTGAATCTACATACATACATACATACATACAGACAGACAGACAAAGTACAAGGCTACATATCTGCTGCTTTTTACACATGTTCTAAAGCAGTTTATCCATTCTCTTGTCTCTCGTCTTTTTCTAAGAACTTCTGTGTAACTAAGCTAGAGGACTATTGGTCCTTACCCACACCATTTTGCATGGGAAGTCAGGGTCCACCTCTGAAGGTGTTTCACAACCTGAAATTTCTGTTTGGCCTTGCACAGTGGAGGCAGTGAAATGGCAGCTGATCAGTGTGGGACAGGTAATGATGGCGAAGACCTGCAGGCCAGTGAAATGCCCTTTGGCATACTGAGCACACGTAAGGCCGCTCTTCGCTGTGCTTTCTCTGATGAGTCTTGAGCAGGAAGCATGTCTTGAAAGCATTGCTACACATCCCGCTGATTAAGGATCACACGTCTTTGTGGCATGTCTTGGTGGATGCGCTTGGTGTTGGCACAGCCGTTGGGGTACTCGCAGTCCTCGCATGAATACGGTTTGGCCCCTGTTGGAGTACAGGAGATAAACACATCAGTGCAGGAAGGTTACTGTCAGAGTAATGACCATTCACTGTTATTCTACAGAGTATGATCCATACCTGTATGTTTTGTCATGTGATATTTCATCTGCTTGACCCATTTGCATTTATAGCCACACTCTGGGCAGAGATATTATACACCAATCTTCCATCACTATGTTTGAATTACAATTGTGCCTACTGGTGGTTCATACCTTCAGTCGTGAGGAATCAGCACAGGAATAGCTGCACTTTTCACCGCAGTAAGGTTTCTCTCTTGTATGTATTTGAATGTGCCAGGTCTTCTGCTTATTCCGAGTGGAAAACTCACAGTCAGTGCACTTAAAGAGGCAGGTTCCGCCACGTGATTGCACATGCTGGTCAAACATCACTTGGATGGTGCAGGAGAAACCAAAGACATCACGCTTCAGAGTTTTATTTGAGGCTGGCCCATCTTCATGCTCATTTAACATATGCTGGACCAGAATATGCTTTTATAGGTGCTGAAGGAGCAAACCAAGCAGTGGTGGTAGACAGAGATCTTGCTTTGTTTTTCTGGACCATCTTAAGTCTCAGAGTCCCCTTTAGTAGCACCTCTCTTGATTTCAGAGTGTTCACATTGCAGATGAGCTTTGGGAGCAGCTTGACAGTTGCAGGTGAAGCTGCAGTGACCGCAGGACAGGCTGTTGGCATCTGAAAGTACTTGGTTGCAGTGTTGCTTGAGGGCAATATAAGTGCTAAAACGTTCCACTAAACTGGCAGCAATGGTGGTTTAGCTCACCAGTGTGGCAGCTCAAGTTGTGGCGGCTGATGTCATTGAGATTATACGCCCTGTAAACAAAAAGACAAAAAAAGTGAGTTGCCTGTGTGTTATGAATGCACTGATAATAGAAGCTTGGATGTTGTGCCAAAAGTTTGGCCACAGAGCTCACAGCTATTCACTTTTTGTGTTCCAAGGAAAAAGAAAGTCATATGGGCCAGGAGTAATGAGCAAATGTTAGAAGTTTCATTTTTGGGTGAATTTAAACACTTATTTGGAAAAAACTAAATATTGTATCTCACCCATATGCATTAGCATGTGTCTTTTTAAGTCTCTTTTGTGAGTGGTCACACTGTGGACAGTGGTGTGTGTTTTCTCATTGGCATTAAAGTGGCCGACATTTGAGGGGTTGAGGGTGGTGAAAGGACAGAAGCTACAGTTCAGCTCTTGTTTGCCTGGATGCCCCATGTCTTTTGTGTTGCTGGAAACGGCTCTTATTAGAGCAGGAGAAGGCAGAGTGCGGGCAATGATAAGCCTGATGCATGCTGAAATGTTTCTCCATCTCTTCTCGACTCCCAAAGAAGATGCCGCTGGCATGATGACGGCACTCAATGGCCTCGATTCGATGCTCATCTAACACCTGCTTTTGAAGCATCTTCTTTTCTGTATACTGATATGAGCAGCCCTTACAAGATGGCTGCTCATCTTGTGTCTTATTGTGTGACTTCATATGGATCTTTAAAGCCTGACTCTGACTGAATGTCTTTTGACACGTAAACAGCTCAGCATTGTGGACATGCATGGTGGCGAGGTGTCGTCGAAAAGAGTTGCGTTCCACAGCTCCGTACTCACACAGATGACATTGATGGAGTTTCTGTCCAATTACTCTCAGCATGTGGATGTGTACTGTAGCTTACTCTTGCTGGTAGTGTTTGCATGTGGGGCACTGCAAACTGGGGTCTTGAAAATGAAGGCGCATGTGCTCCACCAGATGGGAGTGAGTTTTAAAGCAGCATCTACATCCTGAGCAGATATGCCTGTGGACAATGTGTTCAGTGCATTCTGCAACATATTCCACTAAATGGAAACAGACAGAATAAATCAGATTACATTAGGGATTACAATTATTCAAATCACAACATCACTCTTCAAATCAAAGGGTAGTCACATACACACATCCATGGTTTGTATCTACCTTTTGCTGTACACTTTTTTTGGCTAATGGTGGTTGCATTTTCCCCCTTTTTTCCTGATGCTTTCAATCTTTTGGCTACTTTTTTCTTACTTCTAGGTAACATTTGCATATCTAACCACTTCTGAGACAGCTTTAATAGGAAGCAAACAATCCAGTTTTTATAATCTGCAAACTGACAAAGCTATAAGAAAAACGAATTCAGAAAATAAAATGTACTGTTAGCAGGTCATTATCGCAAAATACACATTGACATTATTTTGCGTATTGAATGGCTACTTACCACATAAATAAATGGAAATGAAATATTATTTGGAGTTCATTTTATTTCATTGTGTGAAAACAAAGAGACAATGGAGAGATAAAAGAGATATAAAACTGGGACAGCTATGCAGGAAATGGGCTACTTTGGACAACGGTCAATTATAGAATTTAGTGTTCATTACACAAAAATATTTGACAGCAAATTGCAACGATTAACCAGAATCAAGTGTTCTAGACAGCCGTTTGTTAAATATGAATTATTAACACATACTGATTTATGCAAAATGACTATTTCATATTAAATATGTTAATAATATTAACATTAATGGCTTGATAAGAATTGTTTTATTTTACCTTTAAGGATTTCATTTTCCACATGATTAGAGAGTTGTTCTGCATCACATCCACGTACTTGCTGTTCCATGTCACCATGTCACATGAGTAAAGCTCCAAAGGGCATCATGAAGGAAGTGTCAAATTCTATTTTACAAATGATAATAATAAAATGAATCTATTTTACTATCAGGACAATGAAGTGCATTTGTCTTTTGGGGCAACATGTTTTTTCTGCATGACCATTGAGATCAAATTGTAATTTAGCTTACTGATTCCTGTAAAGTTTTAATTAAATGAAATAAAAGGTAGCAGACTTATTGCACAGTTCTATGACTAGGGCTGGGTAATAATAGAAATTTTCCAATTAATCACGATATTCATCTGAATGATCCCGATATACATTGGTGGCCAAAAGTTTGGAATAATGAACAGATTTTGCTCTTATGGAAAGAAATTGGTCCTTTTATTCACCAAAGTGGCATTCAGCTGATCACAATGTATAGTCAGGACATTAATAGCATGAAGAATTACTATTACAATGTGAAAAAAAATTTCAGAGCTTCTTAAACTACTTCAAAGGGTTCTCATCACGTGCAGCAATAACAGCTTTGCAGCTTCTTTGGCTTTCTAGCTGTCAGTTTGTCCAGATACTCTTGTGACATTTCACCCCACACTTCCTGTTGCACTTGCCATAGATGTGGCTGTCTTGTTGGGCACTTCTCACACACCTTTCAGTCTAGCTGATCCCACAAATGCTCAATCGTGTCAAGATCCATAACACTCTTTTCCAATTATCTTTGTCCACTCTAAACTTTTCTTTTTGTTTCTGTTTCAAAAGTGGCTTTTTCTTTGCAATTCTCCACATAAGGCTGCACCCCTGAGACTTCTCTTTATGAAACTGGTGTTGAGCGGGTAGAATTCAATGAAGCTGTGAGGCAACTAGTGATCATCTTATCCTCTTGTTTATTTGTACATCTCACCTTCCACATCTCTTTCTGTCCTTGTTAGAGTCAGTTGTCCTTTGTCTTTGAGTAATATAGTGTACATCTTTGTATACCACATGTGCTGTACCTGGTGAAAAAGCTGAGGCTAAAACTGGGTTTTTATTTTCGAAATAAGTTGTGTTTTTCTTTTAATGTGAAAAACGACTTGTGGCCACCACCTTTTTATCTGTTCTGGACTATGGTGATCTTTTATATATGCGTGCCTCTGCTCATAATCTTCATATGATTGACACAGCTTATCATGCTTCCTTGAGGTTCATTACAAATTGTAAAGCACTGACTCACCACTGTGAGCTATACTCTAGGGTTGGATGGCCTCCTCTAGTCACCCGAAGGCTAAGTCATTGGTACACTTTTATATATAAGGCAATTCTTGGTCTGCTGCCAAGCTATCTATGCGATCATATCATACAGAAAAGAAATGGGCGACACTCTTTGCGTTCTCAGGACTTCTTTATGCTTTCTGTGCCAAAGGCCCGTACGGAAACGAGAAAGAAGGCATTTCTGTATTCTGCACCTTCGTCATGGAATATGTTGCAAAAGGACTTGAAACTCAATGAATTAATCTCGCTAAATGCATTTAAATCCAAAATGAAAAATTTAGAGGCAGATGCCTTAATATGTAAATGCTCTTAGACTGTAAAATTATTTTAAATGATTATATGAAATGTTAGTTGTTAATCTTGTGTGTTTTTCGTCTGTACCTATGTGTTTGTACTGCTGCCTGTCTTGGCCAGGTCACCCTTGTAAAAGAGGTTTTTAATCTCAGTGGGATTCTCCTGGTTAAATAAAGGTTAAATAAAAAATAAAAAATGAAATCAATTTCAAGCATTGCATAAACTTCACTCCTCAAAACAATGATTAACTGATGAGAATTTAGAGAAAGTTGTTTCTTTTTTGCCATTTTTGACCTAATATTGACCATAAGACATGCCAGTCTATTGCATACTGTGACAACTCAAAACAAACACAAAGACAACGTTAAGCTTCAAATAACGATAATGGCAAGTGATTTTCTAGTACCAAATTAGCAATTTAGCATGATTACTCAAAGATAAGGTGTTGGAGTGATGGCTGCTGGAAATGGGGTCTAGATTTGATCAAAAATCACTTTTTTACAAATAGGGGCTGTTTTTTACATCAGTAATGTCCTGTCTGTACTTCGAGTTCAGTTGAATGCCACTTGAATTAAAGTACCAATATCCTTCCGAAACAGCAAAATCTGCACATTATTCCAAACTTTTGGCTGCCAGTGTATATTCTTAAAATTCCAAGATTGATCTTTTACTTTAAAGTTTACTTCAGCTATGGTTAAAAATATAGCAAATGAACTGCATCATTTGGCCTCTGTTTTTTTCCCCAATGTTTTCGTAATGTACCAAATTAGATTTTTGTTTTCATATCAGCAAAATAAACATTATAACTGAAAGGAATTCGAATAGAATAAAAACGTTTCGAAATATGAATCTAATTAAATCAGGATTCAATTCATGTTGTTTTCGCTCTGATACACAAATAAACAATGCAAAGTTCCAGGAGAAAATTCATGTTAGATAATAATTTCCTTTTTTCTAGTATGACATTTGATATTAGGGCAAAAATCGTATTCTTGATAATATTTTTTGTATTGTTTCCTGTAAAAATATCTAAAAATCAACACTGAATTCAATAGAAACAACACTGCATAAGATATTTAGGTTTTTCAGATAATTAATTTTTAACATTTTGCATTTTGTCTTACTGCACTGGCAAAGTTTTATAGTCAAAACAAGTGAAAAAAAATCTACCAGTGCTAAAGAAGTCATCAAAAGTATTTAGAATACATTAATGACCTTGAGTAATCTAACGGAATACATTACAAATGACATTTTACAAGCATGTAATCTGTAATCTGTAGTGGAATACATTTTAAAAGTAACCCTCCCAACCCTGTTCACGACTGCGTCGTTTCAGTCACAGCGGAACTATTAAAGTGAAACACATTTCAGACGGAAACATTTCCCGGAACACCGGAAGCAACACAGAGGTCGCCATGTGATTTGTCCAATGAGAGCTAGAGAGAGCACTTGGGTGCTGTCTAAGCAAAACTAAGCCGATTCGCATTTTTTTTTTGTTTCTTTTAAATGAACAGAGTCAAAGATGTGTGAAAGGTGCCGTGTAATGATCTTTGCACAACCGTAAGTATAGTTACTTTATAATTGATTTCATAAAGAATAAATGACCTGTACCTGACCAGGGATTGTTTGCGCATACATATGGTATGATGTATATTAAGTCTCAAGGTTCTTCTTACAGTATTATAGTACCACATTCAAATGTTTTCCTCCCATTTGCTGTAAAGGAGTGGACAGCAAAATTCTCTCTGATTGCTTAGGAGAACCTGAAAACACCATCATCATGACCCTGTCAGATTTCCTTGGAGCCTTGAAAGACAACCCTTACTTTGGGGCAGGCTTTGGGCTTGTTGGCATTGGCACAGCACTTGCAGTTGCCCGAAAGGGGGCACAGGTTGGCATGATCTTCTTTAGAAGACATTACATGATCACACTGGAGGTCCCTAGCAGAGATAAAAGTTACCACTGGCTTTTAAACTGGATTACTAAACACGCCAAACACACACAGCATCTGAGTGTTCAGACCTCCTATATGCAGCATGAAAGTGGGCGAGTCCATACACAGTTCGACTTCCATCCCAGTCCGGGCAACCACATAATTTGGTAAGAGGACATGTTATGTAGAGAGAGCATCAGTTTCACAATGTTATCAAGTCAAGTAAAGTGGGGTCCAAAAGTCTGAGACTACATTGAAAATCTGAGATTCAAACTCTAATTTAAACCTGGAAATTTGATTTTTGCAAACTTTATAATAAAGAATTATTGCAGGAAATGAAGAAGAGATATTTAAGATTTTGCTCTATTCCTATGTCACTTGTCAAATGCAAGCAAATTTGTGATATTGATCATATTTACATCTTTTGCAAAATATTTCCTTGCTTCCATTGAAGAACACAATATGCTTTGGTACATTCTCATATCATGCTTGGAGAACATAAATAATAAAATTTTGCACACAATTGTGGAGTCAATGTCAACTCGAATGCTTGCTGTCATTGAAGGAATAGTTTACCTAAAAATGAAATTTCTCTCATTTACTCATCCTCATGCCATCCCAGATTCTTCTGCACAACACAAACAAAGATTTTATAATGTCTTAGCTCTGTAGTTGAATGCAATGTAAAAGAATGGTGACCAAAACTTTCAGAAGTTTCAAAAAGCCCTTAAAGGCAGCATAAAAGTAATCCATAAGACTTAATCGGTTGAATCCATGTATTATGAAATGATCCAATCAGTTTTGGGTGAGAAGAGACCAAAATATAACTCCTTTTTCTCTGTAAACCTTGACATTCAGTAGTTTCTTTGCCAATCACAATTTCTCTTCCTAGCACCATCTAGCGTTCTGTGCATGCATCAAGCACTAGGAAGTGTAATTGAGTTTGAAATCTTTTGAGCATAAAATTGAGCTTAGAGACTGCAATGGCAAGATGTACAGCACATTACATTTTTTGAATTAATGTTACATAGCACTAGGACCTACACAGTCCACAGGGTGAGCACCCCCTGTTGGACTCCCTAATACCTTTTCCAGCAGCAACCTTAGTTTTCCCAGGAGGTCTCCCATCCAGGTACTGACAAGGCTCAGCCCTGCTTAGCTTTACTAGGCAACCAGTCTTGAGCTACAGGGTGATATAGCTGCTAGTACAGTGAAAATGGAGTTGCGTTTTGGTCTGTTTTCACCAAAACCAATCGGATTACTTCAAAAGACATGGATTAAACCACTGAAATAGTACAGAATACCGTCATGCTCCCTTTGTGTGCTTTTTAGAGCTTCAAAGTTTTGGTCACCATTCACTAGCAGTGTATGGACCTACAGAGTTGAAATAGTCTTCTAAAAATCTTTGTTTTTGTTTTGCAGAATAAAGAAAGTCATGCACATCTGGGATGGCATGAGGGTGAGTAAATGATGAGAGAAATGTAATTTTTGGGTGCACTTTTCTTTTAAACAAAGCAAAAGGGGGGCATACCAAATACTGAAAATTCTTTGAATTTTGCAGTTCGTTCAAATTGTTATGCTGGTAATGAAAATGGTAATAGAAACAAATGTGTATTTAATTAGAAAAATGCTAAATAGAAGCATTTACAATGTGTTATCTCTGTGATCTCAATGTATGTTACAGTATTTATAGCTGTTGTATATGGTAAACTGTGTGTTTTCAGGTATGGAAGGAAGTGGATCAGAGTGGAGAGAACAAGAGAGAAGCAGATGGTGGACCTGAACACTGGAACTCCGTGGGAGTCTGTCACCTTCACTGCTCTGGGTAGAGACAGGCAGATATTCTTCAACATACTCCAAGAAGGTATGAGGAAGTAAATGGACTGGTGCCAAACATAGCTAGGTTTCTGGGTGATTCTTCAACTACGGGCACTTATAGCAAAAATAAATGATGAGGGCATGATACAAAAGTTTCCATTTTAATGTGTCCTGCATATAACAGAAAGAAAAAATTATGGAATCTTTATTATTAGTTTTAAAGTAATAGTTCACCCAAAAATGAAAATTCTCTCAACATTTTCTCACCCATATACCATCCCGGATGTGTGTGACTTTAAATCTTCTGCAGAACACAAACAAAGGTCCATGTAATGCAAAGCTCCTAAAAACCCATAAAGGCAGCATAAAAGTAACCTAAATAACTCCAGTGGTTAATTCCATGTCTTTAGAAGCGATTATAATAAGTGTGGGTGACAAACAGATCAATATTTATGTCCTTTTACTATAAATTCTCCTCCCTGCCCAGTAGGTGGCAATCTGCATGAAGAATGCAAATTGCCAAAAAATAAAGTTAAAATGATAATTTATAGGGAGAAAAAAAGGACTTGAATATCGATATGTTTCTCACCCACAATCTTTGTTCCTCTATCATATCACTGATGTCTTCTGCTGAAGAAAGAAAGACATACACTTCTGGGGTGGTGTGAGGGTGAATAAATGATGAGAGAATTTGTAATTGTTGGGTGAACATTCATTTAAATGAAAAACATCGAAACATTGTATTCATTTAAAATAAATTTTTTCGATAAATTAATTTACAATGCAATCTATACTGTTCTATAGATTGCTGTATAAACATTGTGTAAAATGTGTTGCAGCCAGTAAAGGAGTTATTCTTTGTTTGTGCAGCTCGTGAACTTGCTTTAAAACAGGAAGAGGGTCGGACTGTGATGTACACTGCCCTTGGAGCAGAGTGGAGGCCTTTTGGGTTTCCTAGGCGACGACGGCCCCTGTCATCTGTAGTTCTGGAGAATGGAGTGGCAGAGAGGATTGTTGATGATGTGAAGGAGTTTATCGGCAATCCCAAGTGGTACACAGACAGAGGTGAATTATTACAGGATAACTTAACAGTCAAAGATAATCTCCAGTTTAGATTTTCTAACAGAAATCCTTTATAGAATTATATTCCAAACACATATGACTTACTTGCTTCCATGGAACATAAAACAGTGATGGTGGCGGCATAGTGGGTTAAAGCTCATAACTGTTAATCAGAAGGTTGCTGGTTCGATCCCCAAAAATGGCCACCACCATTTTGCCCTTGAACAAGTCACTTAAATCCAGGTTGCTCCGGGGGATTGTCCCTGTAATAAGTGCACAATAAGTCACTTTGTATAAAAGTGGATCTGCCAAATGTAAATGTAAAAGGAAGATTTTAGGTAAAAAGGTAATCAGCAAAGGGTAAAGGCAAATGCAGTACTATTGGATACATTATACGCTTGTAAAGGATCAACTTAAAAAATTGTATTTTCTGCAGTTATTTTATACTCTATACAATAACAGCCATTTTCACACATAACAGTCTAGAATTTAATCAGAATGGTACCAAAAACAAAAAACATCCAGAGAGTGACAGTTCTGCAGACAGAAACGCCTTGTTCATGAGTGAGGTCAACAGAGAATCGCCAAACTGGTTAGAACTGACAAAGTCTATGGTAACTCCGTTCTGTACAATTGTGGGGAGGAGAATATAATCTCCGAATACTATTCTGAGATGCAGGTTGGTGCTGTTTTGGCAGCACTTATGACCTACACAATATTAGGCAGGTGGTTTTAATGTTGTGGCTTTTTATTTATTTTATTTTTTTTAATAATTACTAATTTAAGTTTTATTGTTTAATATATTTTAATTTATATTTTTTATCAGGAATTCCATATAGGAGGGGATATCTGCTGTATGGACCCCCAGGCTGTGGGAAGAGCAGCTTTATGTAAGCACAGTTACTTTGTTTACAGTTCAATGTATCACAGATACAGTGATATGAATGAATAGTTCAGTCATATACAGTAGATTCAAAGTCAGGGTTAGCAGGGTAATGGAAAACTTGGAAATATCAAGTTTAAAATAGTCATTTCCAGGGCTGGAAGAGTATTTAGTATAATATAGTATACTATATTAGAATACACATTTTTCTAGTTACGCTCCACACTAAAATAATTTAGTGGCTTGAGAAAATCCCCCTGTGAACCAAATTCAAAAATCAGGATATTTTTTGATGCAATTGTCTATATCGATTAATTGCTAGGATTGGTACTTGACACACCAATGGCAATCCAGTACAGCAATATCTTAAAATTATTAAAAAATGTGTGTGGGAACCCTGTAAATGATAGTGTTATTTCTATGTACAGTATGGTTGCGATAAAGTGATGAGCTAAACACTCAATGAGTTGCTGAATTTTCACAGAACTGCTCTGGCAGGCGAGCTGGGCTACAGCATATGTCTGATGAGTCTCAGTGACCGCAGTCTGTCTGACGATCGTCTCAACCACCTGCTGAGCGTCGCTCCACAGCAAAGCATCATCCTGCTGGAGGACGTGGATGCAGCCTTCGTCAGCCGTGAGCTGATGCCCACAGAGAGTATGTTCCTGCTACAGATAAATAACACACACAGTGTTTTTGAAATACTTTCACTATGTAAACTCATTATACGTGAATTAATTCATGAATTGTTGAAGCCGAATGTCTCATAGATGGACGAATCTCATGAAACCTGTAAAGAACAAATTGTGGTCATATTTCACCTCTAAATTAAAAGAAAATTAAGTCTATTTTTCCGATTTTAAGATTTATTTGCATTTCGTCATTGATTTACATCTTGAATAAGTGGATACAACAAGCTCTCATCATATACAACAATGCTCTGTAACTTAACATGTGTTTTCTCACAGATATGCTGGCCTATCAGGGCATGGGAAGACTGACCTTCAGTGGTCTTCTGAATGCTCTGGATGGAGTGGCATCTTCAGAGGCCCGAATTGTATTTATGACTACTAATTACATTGAAAGGTACAGCTCAGTTACATTTGTTCCAAATTTAAAATACACGTCCTCTGCTCATTCACCTCTTTAACCACAATGGGAACAACAAAAAATATAAAGATTAATAGCATTAAAGTGTATTTCATGGCAGTCGGGGTTCTTACGGTCAAGAAAAAAAGGCTGTGATATGTTGCCCAATTGGCTGATATTTGGACATTTTGAGATATTTAAAATCGTCCGATAACTGCTTGGCTGTGTGAAGCTCCCCCTTGCGTCAGAGCTAAATGCTTCCAGTAGTCTTGGTAATCCTTAAATGCATGAGTGTTTTGCCAAACATTATTCCATATCTCGGGCCTTAAGCAACCTGGCACATATCACAAATGGATCTACAAAATTCCCAAATATTGTCAGATGTAAAAACAAAATATATATATATACAAATAAGACAGTTAGAGAATAATAGAATAGAATATATTCTGTTATATTTTAATATTTTGTTTATCATATATCAAAGAGATGATAAAACAAATATAGAATAGTATTCATTACTTGAATCGAGACACAACTGTCTGTCAAACACATATTGAGCTACACATAACACATAAGCTACACAAAAGCTACACATATTGAAAATAAGTTAAAAGCTACACAGAAGGTACACGGATGTATTTTCTCAAGCACTTTTTGAGTCAAAATAAGCACACAACATATACTGTATAATTTTAGCCCAAATGACTGTAGCCAAATCATACTGTTCAAGTGTTACACTTGCTATAATTTACATCCACATTGATGCTTCATCAAATAGCAATATCAAATATAAATCAATCACTGAAACAGCAGCGCCACCTTAAGTAAGAAATAGCTTGCTTAAATATAAAATATATATTTAATTCACATAAGTCACACTGAAAATCAATGTGTTATACAGTAGTAGTCATTTCTATTGTCTTGTAAAAAACAAGAGAAAGGTTGAGAAATATTAAAAGGAATGTGCACAACTCCAAAAAAAGGATGTAGGACTTTTATTTTTTAACCTGGATTTCACCATTATAGCCATAGAAGCTGGCATGGCATTAAAAACAAACAAGCAAATCTTTTAGTAAATATTGTGTTTATAAATGTATAAATAAATGTAAAAATATTTATTCCGTTTCAGCAATTTTTGGACATCATATTTGCTTCATATTGTGTGTGTGTATGTATGTATGTGTGTATATATATATATATATATATATATATATATATATATATATATATATATATATATATGAGAGAGAGATTAGTACTGTGCAAAAGTCATAGGCACATAAGATGTTTCACAAAAACATTTGTCTTAAGATGGTTATTTATATCTGCAATAAGAAATATACATTTTAGACTCCCAATCATTACTTTTGCAAATAGAATAGAAGAACAGGGAGCCCTGTAACAGATGGCTTGTCCTCATAGAGACCCCCACTGAACATCGGGTCAGTCTGGGATACATGAAGAGACCAGAGTAATTGAGACAATCAAAATAGATAGAAGAACTGTGGTAAATTCTCCAAGAAGTTTGGAACATCAAATCTGACAACAACCAACAAAAACTGTCCAGGTGTAAATAGGAGAACTGGTGCTGTTTTGATGGCAAAAGTGTTCACACCAAATATTGATTTAGCTTTTTTTCTGTTTACTGGACTTGATTAATGAAAACGATTATTTTTGAAGACATCCTCACTTTGAAAGTTTTTCACAAGTGCCTAAAACTTTTGCACAATACTTTTAGAGCATTTCTTTGCAGAAAATGACAACTAGTCAGAATAACAAAAAAAAATATGCAAAGAACACAAGTTCATATTCATTTTTAAACAACACAATACTAATGTTTTAACTTAGGAAGAGTTCAGAAATCAATATTTGGTGGAATAACCCTGATTTTTAATCACAGCTTTCATGTGTCTTTGCATGCTCTCTACCAGTCTTTCACATTGCTGTTGTGACATTATGCCACTCCTGGCGCAAACATTCAAGGAGCTCGGCTTTGTTTGATGGCTTGTGGCATCCATCTTCCTCTTGAACACATTCCAGAGGTTTCATGGGTTTCAGGTCATTGTCCTCCATCCACACCTTGATTGACCTGACAGTGTAGCATGGAGCATTGGATCATGCACCCCCAGATCATCACTGATCACTGATCCCACTGATCTGTTCGTCTAATGGTTAAATGAAGACCTAGAGAGGCCTTCAAGCCACAGTGCCTCGCACCCTCTGTGAAATTTGGTGGAGGTTCAGTGATCATCTGGGGGTGCTTCAGCAAGGTGGAATCAGGCAGATTCGTTTTTGTGAACGACACATGCATCAATCCGTGTACACGGTTATCCTGGAAGAAAACTTGCTTCCTTCTGCTCTGACAATGTTCCTCAACTTTGAGGATTGTTTTTTTCCAGCAGGACAATGCTCCATGCCACACTGTCAGGTCAATCAAGGTGTGGATGGAGGACAATCGGATCAAGAACCTGTCATGACCAGCCCAATATCCAGACCTGAACCCCATTGAAAACCTCTGGAATTTGAATTTGCCACAAGTCATCAAACAAAGACGAGCTTCTTGAATTTTTGCACTAGGAGTGGTATAAAGTCACCCAACAGCAATGTGAAAGACTGGTAGAGAGCATTGCAAGATGCATGAAAGCTGTGATTTGAAAATCAGGGTTATTCCACCAAATATTGATTTCTGAACACTTCGTAAATTTACACATTAGTATTGTGTTGTTTTAAAAATAATAACAATAAAATAAATCTCCTTCTGAATAACTCTATTGTTTTCTCTTTTCTTTATACCTTTTTTCTCCTCTTTGTGCTGAAGACTGGATCCCGCTCTTGTCAGGCCTGGTCGTGTTGATCTGAAGCAGTATGTGGGCCACTGCTCTCATTGGCAGCTGTATCAAATGTTCCGGAGGTTTTATCCTCAGGAGCCCGTGGCTGAGGCCGAGCTATTCGCCGAGCAAGCACTGGCAGCACACCCAGAGCTCAGCGCCGCTCAGGTTCAAGGGCACTTCATGATCTACAAAACAGACCCGGTTGGCTCTATCAAACATATCGATAAGATTAAGGATTGAAGACCTGCTGAAAGTTTTTTTGCTGAACACTTTTTTTTTATGATGCAAACAGAACCACAAAAGATTGAAAAACAGCTGAGGTGATTGAATCATTCTTTGATGTTTACACATTCTGGATAGACTTATACATTTGAGAAATAAAATCCAGCCCGTGGAAGTCCCCCCCCCCCCCCCTCTGTTATTGTTATGATTTCAGTGCCTACGGATGGCATCGTGCACTATGAATTTGAGAATTGCTTTGTGTATGTTCAATTGTGTCAAATAATGACTTAAGTTGGACATAACATAAGCTCAGACAGAAATCAAAATTTTTGTACATAACATAAATATAACATGCAGTAATTTTGGACACTTGATCCGACACTTGAAAATGGTTGAATAATTTACAGAATATTAAACTAAGTGGCATCTGCAAAGAAATGATGCTAAAACTTTTCTCAGAACCAACTGTGCTTTTTACGCTTGAGCTATATTTAAATGCTATCTATAAATGCCACTGGTTTGATATTTTGTTGTCTTGTGCAATAATATTCACTTAATTGTGTTGCTTAATTGTCTAAATACGTTTCTTTCTGTACATTAAGCTTTTTTTATTTATTATTAAAAAACATTTTTTTTACAGTTTAAAGAAAAAAGAAACATTACAATCTTTCAGATTTCTTTTAGGGATGATGGCCATTGTAAACACAGCTATGTGCCGTTCAAATGTTATTATTTGTATTTGTTCAGCACGCTCCATTTGAACTGGAAGAGTGGTGCATGTAATACATGGTGTGCTGCAAGATTTAGACAAAAGTGAGAGCGTTTGTCTTAGAAGTTGAAAGCCACTGCTGTTAACACAAATCATTACCGTACCTATGTGCATCATAACAGTGTGTTCCTTTTAATAACACATCCACACAAAAGATTAAATTGCTCCACATCCCTCTCCCCCCATATGAAACAGGATCGCTGGTTCTCACATTATTCTGCCTGCCTCCATGATGGCTGTTTGTCTTGCAGTGAGCTCTGCAGAATGAGTTGGAGTTGCTTTCCTGTGGCCCTCCGCAGCAGCTCTGGACCTCTGGAGAGGGGCAGTGGGTAATGCTGCTGCTGTCCAAGACAGTCACAGGAAGCTCAAGACTGTGGCTGACCTTCCAGAGATCTCAAACTTTAGGATGTTGTGTAGTTTGATCTTTAAAGGTTACTTGAATCGCATGAATGAGCTGCAGGTACAGAGGGCAAATGCTATGAGATACCACATATAAAAGAGTTCTGTGTTGTTTAATTATTATGTGTTGTAGAATTTTTTTCCACCTGCGTTTTGAAACATGTTATTACAGGACTCGCATTTAAAATGCTTTGTCTGTTTACCCATCAGTGGACTCAGACAGTCACTATCTTATTTATTAAGGGCATAGAAAGTATTAAGCAACTGTCTTCTATAATTTACCACTTTTTAAATACTTTAAGTATACCTGCTGTGATCTTCATCTGACATTTATTTATCAGGGTTCCCATGGAAACGGTCTTTAAAATATGTAAAGTTGTATATATATTTTATGGGAACTTTTTATGGGATTCAGAACCAATGTAGAACTAATGATGTAGCAATTTACAATCATTAAGCTATATTGAAAATGTATGACAAGCGATTACTAAGTGTTAATGAATTATGACAATGTTTACTTTTAATTGTTTATATTGTAACACGTGGTAGATTACTGTAGGAGTGCACATTTTATATCCCTTATTTGTTTGAATGAGCAGCTGGAAGCAGTAAAGCCATAGGCAGAGCAGGCTGGGCAAGGCATTCCCCCACCTCATTTACAAACTTTAATTACTAGCGGGAAGCAAAAGCTGACTCTAGATCAGTGGCCATTGCCAAATTCATCTTAAAATGTAAATCACTTGAGTCACTATGTGTGTTGACTTTATTTCTGAAAGAATTTAACATTTTAAATCAAATGTAAAATAACGTAGTGCAATTCTTACATTAATACATATTTATTAGATTATAGTTGCATTGAAATAAGTGGATCTGCATTTGCAACATTCCTTTCCTTGCATCCATTCACATTTAAAACAATAGCCTAAGCATATTTTCATCATCGTTCCTTGAGCTTGTGAAGAAGACTCTCTCCACTGGATTTAATTTTAAAAAACTTTAATTCAACTGCACAACATAGGTGCGGGACAACTTTTAATGCTGTATGCAGGTCTAAACGGTTCCATTTTATTCGTTTTTTATTTTGCTGCATTAGTTTACTACATATTTAATTTGCTGTTACGCAAATAAAATTTGTTAAAATGTTTTTTGCTTGCTGTAGCCTAATATATATTTTTAATGCGGATAATATTAGCTTATCACAGCCCATTTGGCACATTTTGTGGCCGACCCACCACCCAGCACGGTTCTCCCGATGGCCAGTCCATTTTGGCTTGCGCTAAGCATTCCTCTTTGTTCTAAATAGTATGACAACCTACAAGAAATTACCCTTCCATCCATTTACACAAGTGAGATGTTAACGCCATAGGCCTGTAGTTTCCTGCATTATCTGGTCTTTGCTAGGCTTACTAAAAGGTAGTATCAGAGCACTTTTCCAACTGCCAGGCAATACACATTCTCTCCATATGTTATTGAACAAGCTAAATACAATTTTCCAGACTTCATCTGGTATTTGATCATAGCATAGCATAGTTGGTCTTGCACTGGAGCCATATTCAACATGTGAAGTCCATGCCAAATGATGATCCATCACTATCCTTTTTCTTTAATACATCAATAAATGTTCTTATAATGTAATATTTTCGTTTTTTATGTATTTCATCTAAATTACTTCCACTATGTACAGTACACTTGCAAACTTCTTGCCCAGAAGATCAGCTTTCTCCTTATTTGTAAATGCCAGATATTCTCCATCAATCAGAATTTTAACAGATTTTCATTTCCCACTCATCTTTTTAATCATTGACCAAATGCCATTCAATTCTATTTCTCTGCCAATGGAGGAGTAGAATTGTCTCCATATTTTCCCTGCCATAGCTCTCTTCCCTTGATAGTCAATCACATTATCTTGACTCAAATGATTTCTTTGAATTCCAAATGCACAATTTCTTTCTTTTATAGCATTTTTACGTTCATTGTTCCACCATGGAACAATTTTCCTTTTCCCATTCACTGTGCTCTTAGGAATTCATGTTGATGAAGCACTAGTACTCATGTATGTCACTGCTTCTGCACAGCTATCTACATCACCCTCCATCGATATTCTTTCAATGGACTCAATATAACATCCTCTAAAGTTTTCCCAGTCAGCTTTAGGAAATCACCATCTCCCTATAACCTTCCTGCACATGCAATTCAAAATGTATAGAACATACTATCACAAAATGATCACTCCCTATGTTAGCATCATTCATTATTTTCCATTCACAAAACTGACTAAAGTAAGATCTAGGCATGAAACTGAATTTCTTGTAACATCCACCCTGGTACCTCTTCCATCATTAAGAAAAGCAAGTGATCAGTTCTTCAACTACCTCTCCATTTTTATCTGTGTGATCGCTTCCCCATAGATTGTTGTGGGCATTAAAGTCTCCACTCCATATTTCTCTTCTATCAACACTTCCTATGATCTCATGACATATTTGCATTGATAACTTCTTGCAAGGATTGTAAAAAAATTACTAATTGTATGTCTCCTCTGGGACTACACATTTCAATCACAATACATTCATACACATTTGGGACATTTACTATTCCATATGTTAAAGTATCCTAAGAAAAGTTACACATCCTCCAACTTGTGTTCCAATTCTGACACATCTAACAGAGCTGTAACCTGGCATGACAAATTCCAAGTGAGGTCTTAACCACCTTTCTTGTATACAAATAACTTGAGGTACATCATCCAGATCTCCTACAACCTTCTTGAATTCTTGCCCAATAGCCATTAAACCTCTGGCATGGGATCTCTATTGGTCATCTACTTCCAGACTCTCTTGCACTACTTACCACACGTGTAATGATGGATCTGGCAATATCAATTTCCTTCACTTTTTTAACTGCATCAGCATAAGAAACTTGATTTGTTACTTTATGTTTCTGTATTTATCTAGGTTGCCTTTTAAAGAGCATCTCCCAAAAGCAGCACTGTGTTTACTATCTCAGATGCAGCATCTGATTTTTACATCTTGACCACATTTACCATCCACATCTAGCACATCTTAGCTTTCCTTTACATTGACCTGCAGTGTGTCCCATTCTTTGACACTTGAAACATCGCAGTGGGTCTGGGATATACTCACTAACATCATAGCTCAAATATCCCATTCTTTCTTTCTTGGGCGTAACATTTTCAAACTCAAGGACTACTGACAGGCTATCAGTTTTCACCCCCTTTCTTTGTGTTTTTAGTCTTGTAACTTTCATCACCTTTCCTCCTTTCACTTCCTGAATTACCTCATCCATCGTCATTATCAAAGGTACATCATAAATAATGCCTCTAAGTTTAGCTGCATTCCTTGGGATA
The DNA here is from genome assembly GCA_032164185.1 of Moxostoma hubbsi. Taxonomy (NCBI): domain Eukaryota; kingdom Metazoa; phylum Chordata; class Actinopteri; order Cypriniformes; family Catostomidae; genus Moxostoma; species Moxostoma hubbsi. The sequence continues at coordinate 8,188,530 of JAVLUX010000011.1, read as the reverse complement.
TGAAGATTGATCCTCTCTCTGTTCAGTATTTCCGCACTGAGAAACTTATCTCTTTACAGTAAACTTGATTTTACCAATTTTTTTTCAATAGCTTTCATCAATTTTAGTGGGTGAAAATGCGGCCCTTCTTTTTTTGGATGTTACCATCACTTTCCATTCAGTTTGTTCATCCTCCTCCTTCACACTTGTCTTTGTAGCCTTTGTTTTTTTGACCATGTGGCCCACTTCCAAACCAATAGTTGAAATTCCAGAACAATTGATCCTATCTTTCCTCTTTCTAGTTACGTCCTGCCATGACATACTATCACTATCTCCATCTATACTATCCCCCATGGTAGTTACATTCATGGTACAGTTGTTGCTAATCCCGCTTCTCAGTTCAAAAGACCAGATATTTCCTTCCTCGTAGTCTACAACGTGCTATGCTGCTACCGGTTACCCAGCACCTCGCAACGTGATCTTCTTTATGGTGTGTTAGAGAAATACTCAATTATTATAACTCATAAAGTTTAAGTTTACCATCCACCTATGAGTAAATCGCAAACATTTCAAAATAAATGTCCCTGGAGTATTTCAAAATTAAACGGCCTTTAAAGTTAAAAGTTCCACACTATGAATCAAATCTGCCATTTGTCCTCCTTGGAGTTGAGAAAGTTCACATCAGCCAGATTTGCCGTCACTCTTCTAATGAATTTCCCTCTCACTCTGCCCCACCCCCCATCCTGTGCAAACTCAACAACCACCCCCAGTTGCAGATTGGCTGGAGTTGTGTTGTGTGGATCGGTCTGATCCACTTTGTTTTTGTCCTATTTACAGAGCCAGGGCTGTGTACAAATACTAGATTTTTTTTTTCCAGCTCACCCACAGAATGGACAGCTAGCAGACTGTGAGGAGAAAATTGCAGAATTTTACAAAAAAGTGTTTTGGATTAGAATTACTGAGTGCACCTTTAATACCAATTGAAAAAAAAAAAAAAAAACGATTGGCAGATTAACTGGCATTCTTTCAACAAATTATCGAATCAGCACAATCCAATATTGGTCGACCTCTAATTTGTGTGTATATATATATATATATATATATATATATTATTCTTTAAAATATGTAAAGGTATATATATATACACTCACCTAAAGGATTATTAGGAACACCATACTAATACTGTGTTTGACCCCCTTTCGCCTTCAGAACTGCCTTAATTCTACGTGGCATTGATTCAACAAGGTGCTGAAAGCATTCTTTAGAAATGTTGGCCCATATTGATAGGATAGCATCTTGCAGTTGATGGAGATTTGTGGGATGCACATCCAGGGCACGAAGCTCCCGTTCCACCACATCCCAAAGATGCTCTATTGGGTTGAGATCTGGTGACTGTGGGGGCCATTTTAGTACATTGAACTCATTGTCATGTTCAAGAAACAAATTTGAAATGATTCGAGCTTTGTGACATGGTGCATTATCCTGCTGGAAGTAGCCATCAGAGGATGGGTACATGGTGGCCATAAAGGGATGGACATGGTCAGAAACAATGCTCAGGTAGGCCGTGGCATTTAAACGATGCCCAATTGGCACTAAGGGGCCTAAAGTGTGCCAAGAAAACATCCCCCACACCATTACACCACCACCACCAGCCTGCACAGTGGTAACAAGGCATGATGGATCCATGTTCTCATTCTGTTTACGCCAAATTCTGACTCTACCATCTGAATGTCTCAACAGAAATCGAGACTCATCAGACCAGGCAACATTTTTCCAGTCTTCAACTGTCCAATTTTGGTGAGCTCTTGCAAATTGTAGCCTCTTTTTCCTATTTGTAGTGGAGATGAGTGGTACCCGGTGAGGTCTTCTGCTGTTGTAGCCCATCCGCCTCAAGGTTGTGCGTGTTGTGGCTTCACAAATGCTTTGCTGCATACCTAGGTTGTAACGAGTGGTAATTTCAGTCAAAGTTGCTCTTCTATCAGCTTGAATCAGTCGGCCCATTCTCCTCTGACCTCTAGCATCAACAAGGCATTTTCGCCCACAGGACTGCCGCATACTGGATGTTTTTCCCTTTTCACACCATTCTTTGTAAACCCTAGAAATGGTTGTGCGTGAAAATCCCAGTAACTGAGCTGATTGTGAAATACTCAGACTGGCCCGTCTGGCACCAACAACCATGCCACGCTCAAAATTGCTTAAATCACCTTTCTTTCCCATTCTGACATTCAGTTTGGAGTTCAGGAGATTGTCTTGACCAGGACCACACCCCTAAATGCATTGAAGCAACTGCCATGTGATTGGTTGATTAGATAATTGCATTAATGAGAAATTGAACAGGTGTTCCTAATAATCCTTTAGGTGAGTGTATATATATAATGGTACATATACCAATATTTATGTGGAAAACATGTCCTGAGTATTTTAAACTTGTATACTGTATAACCTACCGTGTTTTACTGATAAGCAATGTTAAGGCCATGTTGAATGTGTGCCCCTGCTTCTTTAAATAAGAGTCTGTGATACATGATTTATTTTGAGATTGTGTTGGTTTGTTTTGGTATGGGGATCTGGTATTCATTTGATCTGTTGATTTAAATAAGACTATGTCTACATTGCATATTTTATAAGCTTACATGGTTACTTTAGGTTTTGTGTATCTTCATAATGAAAAGTTCAATTTAAATAACAGCAAAAGTAAAAAAAAAAAAAAAAATACATTTGGCCTATTTTGCTTGTACAGTATGGAGGCCCAAACCTGTAAAAATAATAAATAAATAAATAAATGTAATAATAAAACATAACTAAACGAAGAAATATCTTGATAAAACAAATATAATTAGCTTTTAATTCAATTTATTCCTGAATTTATTATTGTATGACTTTATTCCTTTATTATTTTCTATATTTATTTTTAACTTTTTTTAACTTATTCATTTATTTTGCATTGTTTTTAATTTTTTAATGTATTTTTTATATTTATTTATTCACACATAAAGTGATTTCCATATTTATATATTCCCATATATATTTATTTATTTATACATGTATTTATTTTTACTTTTCTGTGTGCAACATGGAAATGAGAGAGGCGGTCCTTACGTAGCTCCAGTGCATCATTGGTTGAGAGCTCAATAGTACTTATCAAAAGCAAATAAGATAGACGTCCCACCTTAGCACCCTCTGACTCGCACAGATATAGAATATGCTGAGAAACGTTTTGCAGAGAGTCTAACAATCCAGGATGTGCTGCGACATTCACACCGCCCTACAACTCTCCTAAAACATCAATAAGCACCTCTACTCTAAATGAAACATAGTCATTTGATGCGTGGTTATCGACTTCATTCGCTAAGTTGTGCAACTCTAGATATATGTGAAGCATCAGCTATAGATTTTTTTAAATATTTTTTTATTGCAGAACTTATATACATACATACATAAACGATCAGGGAAATGAAGCATGGTTGTATCTTTTACAATGAACAATCATAACAACAGAAAACAATATTATGGATTTCCAGACATCAAAATATGAAGTTATATACACAGAAAAAAAGAAAAGCATGAGGTAAAATCATATCATTTATGAAACTTGCTCATTTTGTGGTTTTGTTGAAGAAACAGCTCCCCATTTATTTTGTGATTGTAGCATAACCAATAAATCTTGGATTGACTTAAGCTCTTATGTTTTTAGCCCCACAAATAGCTATAGTTTACATGATATGGCTATGATCTAACGTCACATCAAAACAAGACAAGAGTAATCGAGCACGCTTCAATCTAAATAAACCAATGGTAAGCAGGACCAGCCCACATAATTATTATACACGAGACAGAAATGTAAGAATAAATATATATATATATATATATATATATATATATATATATATATATATATATATATATATATATATATATGTTTAAATATGTAAATAAATACAGGTGGGAATAAATACATATAAAAATAAATGAATGCATATATATATATATATATATATATATATATATATATATATATATATATATATATATATATATATATATATAGAAATGAAAGAATAAAAAAGTTTTAAAGAATAAAAATAAAAAGAGAAAATAATAAAGGAAAAAAGTCAACAAAAATAAATTCAGGAATAACTTTCATTTAAAACGAATTATATTTGTTTTATCAAGACATTTATTCCTTTATTTATTTTGTTATTATTACATTTATTTATTTATGTATTTATTATTATTTTTGCAGGTTTTGTCCTCCATAGTACTGCAGTAGCCTGCCTCAATAATGGTCGTCTGATTGTGTCATGTTGTCATCTGCCGGTAGAGGATGCAGTTGTATGAGCCTCCCGCTGAATCAACGCGCGAAGAAGACAAATTAACATCCGTTTGGAGGACGAAGAAGTTGAAGTATTTACAGTTTTTATTCAATTATTGTTTACAGTTTTGATTGCGCTTGACTGTTTTTTAGATTAATCAGAGAGATGAAATATAGCAAAATAATGATGGGTTATTCAGGAAAATCGTTGTATTTTACCGGTTTGTGAAGTTAAAGCGTTACTCGGTACGTAGTGATAGGAGCAGCAGCGTAATATTTGTTATTTTCTGAGATGTTAATGATTTGATTTGTACGGTTTACACAGAGATTTTTGTTTCATAACTTCTAAATTTGAGTATATTCTTACATATCTGAGACGTTAAAACCATGTTTTGTTTGGTGTGTACAGATAATGCAGAAGAATATCTCATATATTTAATTAACGTGTAATTTAGGTTTTCGTTAAGTTGACAAACTATGAGAAACTGTTCACTTAGTGCTTGTTTCTCTGTCTGGCTTTGTTTTACAGGATGCAGAGGATTCTGTGATTTATGAACAGCCGAGGACTTACACAGGATCCCGCTAGTAAATCTTAACTGTTGTTGTATTTGTTATTTTCCATCAACGATGGATCCTTCTAATATCTTTGGTAGACCACAAACTACCTTTCAGGCACAGAGCAACACAGCTCAGACTGGAAACCCGTTTCAATCCTTTGCCCAGCAGAACACAATGCAGGGTGTTGGCTTTGGACAGCAGTCTGCTTTTAGTCAGCCCGCTTTTGGCCAGCTGACGGGACAGTCTTCTGTTTTTGGCCAGACTCCCGCTTTTGGCCAGACGCCTGCCTTCGGTCAAAGCAGTGGGTTATCCCAAGGATTGGGGCAGTCACCATCGTTCTCCTCTTTGGGATCCACCCTGGCCTTTGGACAGTCGACTTTGGGTCAAGGGTCTCTGGGTTTTGGAGCACCGCCACCTTCATATGCTCAATCTACAGGGCAAACTGCGGTGCCAGCATTTGGTCAGGGCTCTGCTTTCGGTCAACCATCTGAATTTGGTATTGCCTCCGGTGTTTCGCAGTCTTCAAGCAGCTTCAGCAACACTGCTACCATCCAGCACAGTTTTGGTCCGCTTTCTGCCCTCACAGCAACATCAGGCTCCTTGGTTGGGAGCAGAACTGAAAATCCCACTGCTGGCAGTGGTAGCCAGTTTAGTTTCAAGCCACCTAATGAAGCTGTTTTCAAACCTATTTTCAGTGTAAGCCCGGAACCTCCTAGCTCAAAACTGTCTTCTGCTCCAGAACCTTTTGTGACATCCAAAGCTGTCACTAGCAGCATGGACAGCAATCCCTCTGGTGGGTCACTCTTCTCATGCGTAAACACAAGCACTCTGGGTTTCAGCTTCTCCCAGCCAGCAGCAGCTCCCTCTGTGTCACTTTCCAGTGGTCATTTTTCACAGAATGAGACACTTGGTGGTGGCACCAACATTCAGTTCACCTTCTCTCAACCTGCCAACCCCTCCAGCAGCAGTACTCCTGTTTCTCAGCCCACCACTCCCTCCTCCTTCAGCTTTACCACAAAGACCCTTCAGCCTCAAGCAGAGACCAAAGTGTCTGCATTTGGTGGGACTCCCATTGGATCTTTTGGATTTGGGGCCTCAAAATCTGAAGCCACACAAAGATCAGAGGAGAGGGAGGGTGATGGGCAGAACAGTGGAGGAGAAACTACTTTTGGGAGTTTTGGTGTAAAGCGTAAGGAGGAGCTGACAGATGCAGATGCTACACAAGGAAAAATGGCAAAAATTGAGAGTGCTGAGATTGAAGCAGACAGCACAAGGCAACAAGCCAAACGTCCGCTGCCAAGAAGCCGGGGCCCTGCTGGAGGGCTCTTCCGTAATGCAATGTCAGATCTAATGAAATCCAAAGTCAGCCCAGTCAGGAGAGAAGATCATCCACCAGACAGACCAGACCCTCCTGGTCCAGTTGGCAAAGTACCCCTTGTACCTTCTAGAATCCATGTTCCTTCAGTTTTGAAAAAAGTAGAGGAAATTTGTAAGTTTCTATACATTTTTTCTTTTTGAGGTTCTTTCATCCAAAGGTGTTCTGAAAATATTTTCTTGCTTATGTTTAGAGAGTGATGATATATCAGCTAGGTCAGTTAATTATTTTGGCAATTCTATTATTGTATCGGCCAGTTTCCATGCTCCGAATAAATAGAAGTGTTAGTTCCCCCTTTCGAAATCTACCTACCATATTTATTGGATGATGCACATTTTCTGTTTCTGTTGTAAATATAGCATGAAGTAAATGTTCGACGAAATTGTAGACGTCTTATCTGCTGTCTTTAAATTATTATCTGTATATTATAGCACCTGAGGCTAAATCTCAGACACACTCTCCAAGCAGACGTGCCTGTCGCAAGGAGAGCACAGACAGTTTGGCTGGTCTATCTCCCACTGATGCCACTGTCATCCAGTGTAAGGGGATACCGCCTAACCTCAACAGGAAGGAACCCATAACAAAGCATTTTGGTCACTTTGGAAAAGTGCTGAAAGTGTTTTGCCGACCTCAGAAAAACCTTGCCATTGTCCATTTCCAAGATCATGTGAGCTAGTCTAGTTAAATACTGTATATAATACTAATAATTATGTTCTAGTAATTATATTTAATTAATGTGCTCATCTTTGTCTTGTCTTTCAGGCATCTGCAGCCAAAGCCAAAAAGAAAGGAAAGATGTTCCAGAGGAATGAAATTCAAATATTTTGGCAAAGAAAAAAACAAAGTGAGTAATGGCACTGATTTGAAAGCCACTAATGTAAGTGATATGACCTTGTGCGATTATGTAAATGCAAAAGGCTGCAATATGTTTGAATTAATCTATAGTCTGCATGAGCTGTGCATCAAAGTGAAGGGGTGGCACTTATCTAATACGCATTAGGGCTGCACCGGTACAAAACATTCACAGTTCGATATGTACCTCGGTTTTGGGTTCACGGTTCAGTGTGTTTTCGGTACAGCAGGGAAAACAAAGAAGCTTTTTTGTATATTTATTTTGAAAACACAGTGGCTGATGGGCAACAATTATTTTTTGTAAAGGCTCATTGATACATGACTGCACTATTTCTTCAACAAAATACAATACAAAACTTAAGAGCCTCCTGTATGCACATTGTATAAACAAATAATAATAAAAGTAAAAAAAAAAAATGAAATTATAATAATTGTCACAAAATTAAGACATTATCAGTGCATCTCAAGTATCTCTTTTGTAAGTCGCTTTGGATAAAAGCGTCTGCCAAATGAATAAATGTAAATGTAAATCTGCAGATTTTTGTCTTTTGCCTTTCAGCTCACCAGTTGTACTTATCACAAAATTTTCAAGTTTATAACGTGGCTCAAGCACGTTAAGTAGATGCTTAAATCCTGTGTTCTTGACGACTGAATATGGTCGCATATCTACAGCAGTAAATACTCCTATGGCATTCGTTATAGCTTTAGCTCTGTCTGAGCTTGCAGCGAGATGCTGCTTGAATGCCGTGGTGAGATTGACTTGCACTTATGCTTTGCTTCCGTAAGCTCGAGACACGTGTATCATGTCGCCGCAAATGGGTCTTCATGTAAGATATGCTTATCGAGACATACCCAACATCAGTTAAACAGAGCCGACACACAGCCTTCGTCCTTTTCATTACTCGTTGCCCAGTATTACTGTAGTTTACTGCAAAATCATAATGCTCACAAACAATAGATATGAGGGAGACGGCAGTGGGTCCTCTATATCTGGGTTAATTAAGTCTACCACAGTTGGGAGAAATAATGAGCTAGCTTGTATAAACTTCACATGCATTTATGTGATCCGCAGTTTCTAGTGTCCCGTGTGGCGCTCTGTTCTATTAAGTTTTGGTTCTGTGCAGTCACATGTTGCTCCGCAATCTTTTTTCATTTTAGTTCTATGCGGTTTGTGTTGTTTGTTATATGTTGTTTTAATATTGGTTTAATGCATGCTCAGATATGTATTTGTGTGATTGGTAACGGATACATGTACCGTTGCATCCTTAATACACACATTCCAAACAAATTTGCTTATAATGTGTATTGTGGATTCCTTCAGGTTCACTTTCGCATAATTTGTGTAAAACATTTTTGGTCACTACAAGTTACTATACAAATATAATGTAACACATCACCAGATGACAAATAAGGAGGAGATGACTGAACTTTCGAACAGAAGAGCATATTAAAAAATATTTTGACTTGGTCTGGAGACACAAGTCATTTTTTTTGTCAGTTTTTGTTCTTTTAGCCTCAATATCTAAGCAGCAGCAAAATTAGATAACAATATGAGGTGTCAGTTCGAATTGCGATTATAATTTAGAGTAAAATTCACCCAGTATTAAAAAGGTTGCGGTGAACAAAATCTGTCTCATACTGTTATGCTCATGAAGTGCTTCTCATTTACAGGTCCAGGTGAAAACGCCACAAGACCTACAGAGGTCAAAGATGTGAGTGGGGAGACAGAGTCTGGGGTTGGATTTATGCAGTCCTCCCCTAATCGCAAGGCTCTACCCAAATTAGTAGCCATCAGCAACACTAGCTCCCTCGTTAAAGGGTAACTTAGACATACAATATTAAAGAATCTTTATGTAACTGTATGCAAAGTGCTGGCAGTTTCGTAATGAATATATAAAATGCTTATCTTGTTTCTCCTATCAGAAAAGCAGTCATTTGTATTATAGTTTTTACTATAGCATTTTGGGCTAATTATTTATTGCTGTTTGTTGTTTTTCTGTTCCAGCTCTCCAGTTAAGAAATCCACTGTTGCTAAAACTCTTCAGTTTGACAATGAGTCACAACTAGATTTGATTTCAGAAGAGCAGAGTGTAGACCGTCCCGTTAGCAATCTGCCCTCAGTACTGCAACCTCTGATTGGTCAGGTGGCTGAAACAGCTGAGGAAAGGTACCGCCTCCTAGAGCAGAGAGACAAGCTCTTACGGCAAGGTAAAGCTATATGTGGTTATGAGCTTTTATATGGCTTGTACTGTGTTTTTGCAGCTTCTATTAGTGATTGGGATATAATTTAATTTTTGTCTCTGAAGCTCGGCCCAAAAGAACAGACCTTGACCTGTCAAAAGTTTTTGTGGGAACGTGCCCTGATATGTGCCCGGAGAAAGAACGGTACATGAGAGAAACACGTAATCAGCTGAGCGTCTTTGAGATCGTTCCCGATACAGAGAAGGTTTGTGGCAATAGAGATCAGTAATACAAATCCACATTTTTGTGTGGGTATTAGGACAATGTTCTTGTGTGGGTCATATTACAAGGATAATTCACTTGGTGATTTAATAAGCCATGCTAATAAAAGGTGAAGTGTATAATTTCTGCACTGCTTGTGTCACTAGGTGTAATTATAAAAATAATAAATAAAATAAAAAAACGTAGGCTTCCTCAACACTTCCCCATCTGCCATTGGTCCACTTCTAACACATTCCTTGCGAAAACAGTACGCCATGGATTATTCCATGTATGAAATGTCTTTACCATGGTTAACTTTGAGTTAATCCTTTTTAATAATTCTTCCCATTCTGTTCAGGTGGACCATTTTGCTGCCATCAAAGAGTATAGCAGGTCATCGGCTGATCAGGAAGAACCTCTTCCTCATGAACTCAGACCACTTCCTGTGCTTAGCATGACTATGGACTACCTGGTGACTCAGATTATGGACCAGGGTGAGGGTAATTACCGTGACTGGTATGACTTTGTCTGGAACAGAACCAGAGGAATTCGGAAGGTGAGCATAAAAGCTTTCATTGCTTTGATTTAAGGCCTAATTTCTAAGGTGTTATCCAATTGATTCATATATTAAAATAATGATTATCTTTAATGTTTCAAAGTTGCCATTGTTCTTTATAGATATCTGTCTGATCCCCTCTTACAGGACATTACCCAGCAGCATTTATGTGATCCAATAACGGTATCACTCATCGAGAAATGTACCCGTTTCCACATTCACTGTGCCCATCACCTGTGCCAGGAACCCATGATGTCTTTCGATACCAAGATCAACAATGAGAATATGACAAAATGCCTGCAGAGTCTGAAGGAGATGTATCAAGACCTAGCCACCAAAGAGGTGTACTGTCCCAATGAGGCGGAGTTTCGACAGTACAACGTTTTGGTTAAGCTTAATGATGGAGATATTCTTCGGTAAAACCTTGAAATTTAAGCTGCCTCTTTTTTTCTGGCTGTATCTCTTACCAACTAAAAGAGTAATAGCACTAATTTAAATTTTACTTTGTTTGGGTACATGGAGGGGTTTGACTTGGTTGGACCTTAGAGGCCATTCCCACAGAACACATTTTTGCATCCTTCTGTGCTGTTTTTTTTATTTTTTATTTAAACATGCACAAGAAGGATGTCTTCTTGCTGTTTATTTCAGTGTCTTGCAAATGAGCTCCTTTAACACACTGTGTCAAATATAAACTTTTTCAAACGTGTCTTGAGACAAGACAAAGAGTCAAAAGTCAAAGGTGTCTTGTCACCTTTTTTGTGACAAGAGCACGTTCTGTCTGAACTGCCTCTTGGAGAGTGAGCAGAGGTCTGTGTAATAATGAGCTCCTTCAGGTAGGGAGGATCCATGCCACTTAAGGTAATTTGCACTAGCAGGAGCCCTTTAAACTCCTGTTCAGTTGTTGATATGTGAGCTGTACATTTTTCTGTGGTTAGGACACCAGTGGTGCTGTTTTTTAAAGGAATAATTCACCCAAAAATGAAAATTCTTTCATCATTTACTCATTCTCAAGCATTCCAAGATGTGTATGACTTTCTTCTGCAGAACATATATATATTTTTTTTATATATCTCGGCTCTGTATGTCCATACAATGGAAGTGAATGGTCACCAAAAAGCACATTAAGGCAGCATAAAAGTAGATAAAACTCCAGTGGTTTAATCCATGTCTTCTGAAGCAGTCCAATCAGTTGTTTGTGAGAACAGACCAAAATATAACTAGTTTATCACAATAAATCTTGTCTCCTTGGGGATCATTAATTCAAGCTCGATTACTCTTCCTAGTGCCATTTAGCACTCTGCACATGCGTCAAGCGTTAGGAAGTGTAGTCAAGCTTGAAATCATGATCGTGCCTAGAGACTGCAATGGCAAGCTGTACAATGAAGGAGTTACATTTTGGTCTTCTCACCCAAAACCAATTAAGCTGCTTCAGAAGACATGGATTAAACCACTGCAGTATGGATTACCTTTTATGCTGCCCTTATGTGCTTTTTGGAGCTTCAAAGTTTTGGTCACACTTCACTTACATTGTATGGACCTGCAGAGCTAAAACATTCTTATGAAAAATCTCCATTGGCATGAGGGTGAGTAAATGATGAGGGAATTTTCATTTTTGTGTGCTTGTTCAGATGGTTTATAGGCAGTTCACTAAGGATTGCATTGCAGTAGTCAAGGAGAGTGGGTACAAATGTATGAATGAGTTGTTGGTCTTAGATGTGATGCTTTAAGGTTTATAATCTATTAATCAGACTGCCTACTTTGTTTGTCGATGCAGTGAGGTGCAGCAGTTTCGTAAAGAGGTACGAGAGTCTCCAGAGGTTGACTTTGCTGTCCAGGCCTTTGCAGCACTCAACAGTAATAACTTTGTTCGGTTCTTCAAATTGGTGAATGCAGCTTCCTATTTGAACAGCTGCATACTTCACAGATATTTCAATCAGGTCAGTGCATCTTGGCATGTGATTGGGTAATTTTGTGCCCAGTAATTTAGCACTCAGTCTTTACATCTCTTTGTTTCTTCAATTGCAGTGTGTGTGTGTCTTTTTGTCGTTATGTTTAGGTGAGAAGCAAGGCTCTGAAAATCCTCAATGTGGCCTTTACTGTTGGGTCACAGAGATCCACTATTTTCCCAGTTGACGATTTTGTAAGAATGCTTATGTTCCGGAGTGCCACTGAAGCCACAGACTTCATTCAGCAATACGGCCTTAGTATCAGTGATGGGTAGGTCCTAATTTGCTGAGTCCTTTTTTAATGCAGTAGTATCCAATGTCACTTTAAAGAGGCTGAATTCTTAAAGGCATTTTAAACTAATACTATATTGTGTCCATCACCCAGCATGGTAGAACTAAGTCGGACAGCCTATCAGGAGCCAGATTTCTCCCTGCCGCAGAAGAAATCAGTGGCCATCGAGAGGAAGAGAACCGTGCTGATTGGGGAGGTGGTGAACGGTGGACCGCTGCCCAACCCACCCCATCACACCCCCGTTTGCAGCTTTGACTCCAACAACAAGTACACTGGAGACGGTCTCTCCCTAGATCCTCCACCAGCTGCCCCAAAGGGTTTGAATGCATTTCCTTTCTTATTATATCAGTGACATTTTTAATCAAGTATATACTTGTTTTAAAGACCCTGTGAATTTACTTGATGAAGACAATTTTTCCTTCCTGTATTGACCTATTTCCCATTGGAAGTTTGGGTGGGACATATCAAAGGGCTCGCCCCTTTTTTCTTTTTTTTCTCAAAAGGTTTTAATTGCATAACCATAATTCATGAATTGTGAGTAGCTTGCTGTTGAAGTTGTTATTAAGGAGAGGGTTTTTCTCATTAATTTAATTAAAGTCTGTACAGAGCTGGTTGAGTCATTAAGATTTAACCGTTTTCCCGGACGATTGAGATTGTACATTTTAAATGCATATATCTGTGAGTATAGTGAGTTTTGTCATCATTTAGGAGTACACTAGCATAGATTCCCTCAAAGATAACACACATGCACTAAAAAAAAACCTCTCTCTTTTTTTTATGGGGTCTTTAAGGTTGTATTTAAAACAACATTCATCAGTGGATGAACAGGTGTGTCTTGTTCTTTGCAGTTTATTCACAGAGGCAAGAGTTGAAGCCTGTGATGGAGACTGACTCCAAGCCTTTGACGAAAACAAGGCTGCTGGCTGAAGCACGGCTGTTTGTTGTGCCCACTTCTATGGCAGAGCCTGTGAAATCCACAGACACTGAGGAAATGGGAGAGAAGTCAGATACAGCAGAATCCACTCTGCCTGTGGTGCCTCAGATGCTCTTCCAACCCATAGCACCTCCACAGCCAGCTCGACCCAAGTCACCTCCGCCCAAACCAGAACCAGTCTACACAGATCAGGTGAGACACTCATGTCAGGGCTATCATTGGTTCAAAGTTGATTTATCCCACAGCTTTCCTAGCGTTCTACAGTAAAGATTTGTCTGACTGACTGAGCCAGCAGTACAGTTTTGTACTTGCCCTGCCTGTTGTTTTTTTTTTTTTTTTTTTTTTTTTACTAGCCCTAACAAAAGATTTTTTAAAATTTTTTTTTTTATATATATAGTTACATTTTTCAAGTTTCTGATCAACAAAAAAGAAAAAGTGGATTTATTTATATATATATATATATATATGTATGTATGTATATTTATGTGTATGTGTGTGTGTGTGTGTGTATATATATATGTATATGTATGTATGTATGTATGTATGTGTGCGTGCGTGCGTGCGTGCGTGCGTACTAGTGGCCAAGAGTTTGGAATAATGAAGATTTTGCTCTTATGGAAAGAAATTGGTACTTTTATTCACCAAAGTGGCATTCATCTGATCACAATGTATAGTCAGGACAATAATAACATGAAATTACTATTACAATTTGAAAAAAATTTCAGAGCTTCTTAAACTACTTCAAAGAGTTCTCACCAAAACATCCTGCACGTGCAGCAATGACAGCTTCGCAGATCCTTGGCATTATAGCTATCAGTTTGTCCAGATGCTGAGGTGACATTTCGCCCCACACTTCCTGTAGCACTTGCAACACTCTTTTCCAATTATCTGTTGTCCGATGTCTGTGTTTCTTTGCCCACTCTAACCTTTTATTTTTGTTTTTCTGTTTAAAAAGTGGCTTTTTCTTTGCAATTCTTCCCTTAAGACCAGCACCCCTGAGTCTTCTCATTACTATTGTAAATGAAACTGGGGTTGAGCGGGTAGAATTCAATGAAGCTGTCAGCTGAGGACATGTGAGGCGTCTATTTCTCAAACTAGAGTCTCTGATATACTTATCTTCTTCTGGCCTTCCACATCTCTTTCTGTCCTTGTTAGAGCCAGTTGTCCTTTGTCTTTGAAGACTGTAATATACACCTTTGAATTAAATCTTCAGTTTTTTTTTGGCAATTTCAAGCAATGTATAGTCTCCATTCCTCAAAATAATGATTGACTGATGAGTTTCTAGAGAAAGCTGTTTCTTTTTTGCCAATTTTGATCTTATATTGACCTTAAGATATGCCATTCTATTGTATACTATGGCAACTTAAAAACAAACACAATGTTAAGCTTCATTTAATGAACCAAATATCTTTCAACTGTGTTTGATATAATGGCAAGTGATTTTCTAGTACCAAATTAGCAATTTAGTATGATTACTCAAGGATAAGGTGCTGGAGTGATGGCTGCTGGAAATGGGTGATCAACAATTACTTTTATACAAATAGTGATGGTGCTGTTTTTTACATCAGTAATGTCCTGACTATACATTGTGATCAGCTGAATGCCACTTTGGTGAATTAAAGTACCAATTTCCTTCCGAATCCGCAAAATCTGTACATTTATTCCAAACGTTTGGCCGCCAGTGTTTATATAAATGTATTTTTTATATAAACACGGCACGGAACAGTGTGGTTTTGCTACGAGAACTGTTCGGTCCGATAGTGGAAAAGCGACTTATGATATTCTGGGGCCTAGATATGAATGAGACATGTTGCTGGATGGCTGCTAGGGGAGTTCTGGGTGGATTCATATGGCAAAGATTGATGACAGAGAAAAAGAGAGAGCGAGATCAAGAACATTCCGAGCCAAATGCACTTAGCATTTTTTGTGATATTTGATCATCCCCTACAAGTAAACCTTAAGTCTGACCAGTGAGAAAGGACATAACACACAATGTCAGAACAGTGTAAAGGTCTGTGCCGAGTTTGGAAAATGTAACTTGAAAGCTCTGGGACGAGTTACAATTTACAGTCATTTTGGTAAAATGCTGACCTAAGTATGTAGTATAATGGTATGTTGTTAACTAGAGCCTATACAACTATAATAAAACTCAGTGAGGGCTTTTAAAAATTGTAACAACATTTGCTGGTGGTAAACAAGCGGATTTTGTTTTAAGACTCCAACAATTGATGCTTTCAAGACTATAACAAATCATTCTAACAAGACAACTTGTTGACAATTAAGTCAGCTGAAGTCTGATCTTGTCTACACTGTGGTACATCCACAACCGCACTGATGATACTGTTGATCTCTGACAGGATATGATGGCAGAGGTAGAGACAGTAATGAATGAGGTAGTTGAGGCTGAAATCTCTGATGTCACCCGTGCAGCTGCTGAATACGTGTCTGCAGCCCTCAGGTAGGAACTCCAGATCTTTAATTGTTCCGTAATTTAGATTTGCAATCATTCAGTTTTATGATAAAGAGAGATATGCTATATTGCGGCAATATTAAAATTGGCACTTATTTTGCACAATATTTACGCAGTATGTGAGAACAAAAAAAATGTATATTTATAGACAAGACTGATGGTAGATTTTGAAACTGGCACATGGGATAAATAGCAGTTAATTGGCGAAGCAGGAACTGTTATAAGCCGATGTTGATAATCTTAAAGTGACCAAATATTGTAAAATAATTCAGACTAGCCAATGTCAATCTCACTAGTCAGTACTGACATAAAGAATTGACCTTACATGCTTCAGTTTTCCTAGTGCAGCCTAACACAGCTCATCTAAAATCTAACATTGCTTTTTTGCATCTAAATTCATCCTGTGTGCTCCTGCAGTGTGAGTGACAGCGAGTTGAAAACAGTTGTGAGTGAAGTCTTACAGCAGATGTTGAGGGAAGTTTCCACCTCAGAGATCAAAGCTGAGAAGGAGAGAATCGCTGAGGAGAAACGCAAGATTGAAGAAGCCAGGTATGTGAAAGACCCTCGCTATTCTTCTTTGTTTTTTCAGTAGAGCTTTGTTGTATTTAAGTTTTTCGACCTTTCTTCCCTTATTGTGTTTTGATGTCAGGCGGAGAGAAGCCTTCCTTGAGCAGTTCAGTGGTGAGCTGTGTGCAAAAGTCACTGAAGAGGTGCTAACAGAGAGCATCAGAGAAACCGCAGAGGATGGTATCAGGTATTTTATCCTACCGTAACACATTCACTTCAAGTCATCGTCTGTCACCCTTGTCTTTTTAACTGAAGGTTGTAATGGATTATTTTTGTAAAGCTTCTAGGAACCGCATGCGTTTTCAAAAATGCTGTGCGCTTTAATAAATTGAAACAATTGGAATAAACTGTGAATAGGCACACAACTATTAGATAGGGTCCTCACATAACTTAAATAAAAGTTTGGCAATAAATCTCACAAAACCTGTAAAGTAATTTGACCAGGTCATATTTCACCACCACCATAAAATGTTTATATGGGTCATTCAGGGGATTCAGCAATATTTCAACTTGGAATTATAATATATCATATTTCCTACTGCCCATGTGTCACATGTTCACAAATTGAATGACTACACATATAACATTTATAATTTATTTTCTTAACTGTACAGTGCTTCCGGAAAGTATTCACAGCGCTTCACTTTTTCCACATTTTGTTATGTTACAGCCTTATTCCAAAATGGATTAAATTAATTATTGTCCTCAAAATTCTACAAACAATACCCCAAAATGACAACGTGAAAAGTTTGTTTGAAATCTTTTCAAAATTATTAAAAATAAAAAAATCACATGTATACAAGTATTCACAGCCTTTGCTCAATACTTTGTTGAAGCTCCTTTGGCACCAATTACAGCCTCAAGTCTTTTTGTTTATGATGCTACAAGCTTGGCGCACCTATTTTTGGGCAGTTTCTCCCATTCTTCTTTGCAGAACCTCTCAAGCTCCTTCAGGCTGGATGGGGAGTGTCGGTGCACAGCCATTTTCAGATCTATGCGCTTTTTGGAGCTTCAAAATGTTGGCACCCATTCACTTGCATTGTATAGACCAAAAGAGATGAGAAATTCTTCTAAAATCTTAAATGTGTTCATAAACACATTTCTTCCTAAATTCTCAGTATTATAACGTGTCTGCAAATTTTACATCATAAGCTTAAAGCACTACAGCAAATACTACCAAGTATTTATACCATGATGTATAAATACTTTAAATGATTAATAAGATAGTATTACAGAAATGAGATTTTTTTTTTTTTGCATTACATTATTGAGAAATTTGGGCAAAAATTTCCTTGATTGCCATGAAATTGTTTTAATGCAAATAACATTTTTTAGGTTTTTAAATATTGACAATTTTCTTTAAACAAATGAGCTTTTCTTATTTTTTCTTTTGATTTTGTGGTATAATATGATCTGGAAAAGGTTCTTGACCGGTTTTGTTAAGTTCAAGGTGTTCAAAGGCGAAAAACTGGATGATGCTGTGCTTTTCTTCCAGGCTTGCATTAGAGGAGAAAGCTGCTTTTATTGCACAATGCTCAGAGGAGGAGTGTACCAGTATAGCAGAGGAGACTATAGCTGAGGAAGTGGCTATGATGGCACAAGAAATCCTGGACAATGAGTTGAGATGCATCCACAAATTCATCAAGAGGTTTGAGGATTTTACTTAATTATCTTTGTGTGTGTTTCTTTGAATGTCAGTTCCAGACTGTGACAAATCCTAATCCCATTCCACTCCCTTTACCTGAGTAATGTATTGCATTCTCTTCACTGTACTTCCAAATCAAAGAAAACAAATCCCAAAAAATAGAAGGTCTTACATTTGTTTTTCACACTGTTTTTAAATGTCTTTTGAAAACATTTTGATTTTGAGTTATTTGGGTGTGTGCCCTCCCCCTCTTCATTAGAACCCTTTAAAGAACGAATGTGTTTACTCTAGGTGGCGTGACGTGGTAGCCGTGCGTCGTCAACTGAAGAGACAGATGCGAGGTTTCCCCGCTGCTCCAGGCTGTGTGGATCCACTGTTCAAATTGAAGGCCCTTGTCCCTAGTGCCCCCTCCACCCCCTCTCTGGACCTCCTGGCTCAGGGGATGGTTAACCTGGGCAACTCAGGGAACATGGCAGTTTCCTGCACAAGGTCTGCATAACATTCTGGAACTTAATGCTATACAGATTAGGATTTGGTTATTTATGTGCTTAATTTAAATTCTTATTGTAATTCATTGTTTATTGATACTAACAGTTAACTCTAATTGATATTATAGATTGCTGCAACTGAGACAGGAAACGGTTCATCAAATGAAAGTGTCCTACTACTTCAATTTCTTACTGAGGTAAGAAGAATGGAGAACAGACAGTTTTGTGAACGAACAACTGATTGTCTTTATGCTTGAAGGGGTAGTTCACTCAAGAATGAAGAGTCTGTCATTTGCTCACCATCATGTTGTTCCAAACCCTTATGTCTTGATTCTATTTTTCCATACAATGAAAGCAAATGGGGACTGAAACGTGGACATTCTGCCTAACATCATCTTTTGTGTTCCAAGGAAGGAAGAAAAAGTTATATGGTTTGGAACAAAATGACGGTGTGGTTATGATGACATAATTTGATTTAGGTGATCTAACCCTTTATTTGTCTTTTTTTTTTTGTCAGTGAACGTGTATGGAGACCTCTTGATCTGCCTGCACTTGTGGCGGAAAACACTCCTAATGCACCTGACAGAATGTTCTGGAAAGCCACTCTTTTGTTGCCAAGCAACTACGACAGTGAAACAAGCTTTGCCAGCAGGTACTGGAAGAAACAATGGGAAATCTGTGAGCTTCATAGACCATGTAAAATTGTGACTCACTTCTATTTGCTTTCATGTAGCATTCTGACAGAATGGCTTGAGGTGAAATTTGGTGGAGGAAATACAACTGAAGAGTGTGAGAGAGAACCGGAAGGACAACTGCAAACACTGTGCATCAGTCACAGCCTGACAGACGTTAGGGGAAAGACTCACAAAGTGCACATCTCTATAAAGGTGAGCCTCAGATGTTAAGCACTGTCCAATAGATGTCTGTCTGTTTTTTTTTTTTTGGTTTTAAGATGTGAAATTTGCTGAACGTTGTATGTTATATTGATGTAATCCATTCCATTTATTATTAAGCAGACACTTATCCAACAATGTGCTAACCAATCAGACTACCAGGTCCCATAATGGCATCGTAACCAATTACAATAATGAAACAAATTTTTCAACCAGTTGTTTAAAGTCATGAAAATCACATGTTGTCATGATCAACTGATGCTGCCAATTCTGAGAACTGTAGTACTTGGTTACTTGTGCCCATACCTAACCTGAATGTCTTTGCTATTGGAAGTGATAAACCCCTGTGTGTGTGTGTGTGTGTGTGTGTGTGTGTGTGTGTGTGTGTGTGCAGGCAAGTCATGGGCCCCTGAGCACAGAAGATCAGTGTCTGCTGGAGGAACAGAAGGAACTCCATGGTACCAATTCTCTGCTGATGCTACTGCCCCCTATAGCAAGTGCTGGAGAGGGGCAAAATGAGGATGTGACCCTTCTATCTGCCCTCCTCCAGCTGAGGCAGGTGCAGCAGGCCAGCTGCTGGCACTCTCCTGTACCCCTGGTTGTGGTGGTGCCTGGCAAAGATGAGGGTGATACCAGTGATCGAGGTTTGGAGGAAGGCAAGTACAATGAAAGCAATGAAATGCAGTACTTTAATAGCATATTTTTGCCATGCATAGTGTGGTTTAAAAGCACTTGAGTCCTATTAATGAACAATCTTTTGGAATATAGACCTTTATTAAGCCACATAAAATATCGGAGCAAACCTCACACATTGTTTAAAAAAAACTAATACTTCCAGGCACATAAACAACACTTTCTGTTCCATAAATTGTATTGATTCCAGACAATTAATCAGTTTGGAACTGCCCTTTAGGGTTTGGCTTCCATTCAATGTAGGTTAATTACCACGTAGATTTAAATGCCATCCCCCTCTTCATTGTAAATTAGATTTTTACCACAATCAAGTTTGTAATATTTCTTCACTTTCTAATGAATGGCTATAAAAAACAAACTCAATGTGATGACATAGAAATAACTTTATTTTCTACATGAAGCCACAAAAAGTTATCTTAACATTTACTCACCCTAATGTCATCCCAGATTTGTATTCGGTCCTCCATAACACAAATGAAGATTTTTAGAAGAATATCTCTGCTCTATAGTTCCATGCAATGCAAGTTATTTGTGGCCTGGTCTTTGAAGCTCCAAAAAGCAAATAAAGGCAGCATAAAGGTAATACTTAAGAATCCAGTGGTTTAATTCATGTCTTCTGAAGTAGTCTAATCAGTTTTGGGTGAGAACAGACCAAAATCTAACTCCTTTTTCACTGTATATCTTGTCATTGCGGTCTCTGGGGACAATCATGATTTCAAGCTCGATTACACTTTTCTAGTGCTTGACTCATGCACTGAGCGCTAGAAGGGTAATCAAGCTTGAAATCGTATTTGCCAAGGAGACTGCTTATGTCAAGATTTATAGTGACAGAGGAGATAGAATTTGGTTTGTTCTCGTATAAAACCAATTGGGTCACTAAAGTGGAAATGGATTAAACCAATGGATTACTTTGTTCTACATTTATGTGCTTGTTGGAGCTTCAAAGTTTTGGCCTCCATTTACTTGAATTGTATGGACCTACAGAGCTGAGATACTCTTCTGAAAATCTTAATTTGTGTTAAGCAGAAGAAAGAAAGTCATCCACATCTGGGATGGCATGAGGGTGAGTAAATTTTGGGAGAATTTTAGTTTTTGAGTGAAATATGCATTTAAGCAGTAAAAGCGCTGCTAGTGTGAAAGCTCTATGCATGCCACCTTACATGTTCAGTGTGAAACAGGCCTTAGTCTGTAATCTGATTGTTTATCTAATTGTTTTGTTATCTCACTTTCACAGCACTTATGTTGAATACATTGGTCAAAGATGGTCTCATCTCTGAATACATCTTTAGTCATATACCAGCAACCCTCACTGACCTGCAGGGCTCAGAGCAGGTCAGACTGAACACTCAGCTAGTTAAAAAATTAGGCATCTTTAAACTGAGAAGGAACATTTTAGAATACAAAATTTAAAGTTATATTCTCTTTGTTATTGTTCTGCTTCTGCTTCAGATGAGTCATGTGGTGAGGTGGCTTGCTGCCCACTCTCCCATCTGCCCAGACCTCACCTCTCAGACCCTGCTGCAGGTTGTCGAGTTAGGCCTGTGCCGTGAGTTCCACTCAAGACTCCAGCGAGACAAGCAGGAGAGGAAATATGCCGATCTTCCTTCTCAGCACCCAGAGCCCATCTTGCAGCTCTGCAACAGTGTGCTGAGTTTCCTGGCAGGTGTGGTCTCATCTGAGCACCTGTCCGGTCTCTGCTGGCCACCACCAGAATTCTCTCTCCCTGAAAACATGGAGCTGATTCCTCATCAGGAATGGAACTCTCCAGAACACCTGGACTGGTTGAGGAGGGCCGTTCTCAGCCGGCAGCTTCCTGAGTGGGATCTGCCTCCCATTAGTGGTGAGTTCATCAATGCCAAAGCAGAATTTGCATACAGACAGTATAGATCAGGAGTATTCAGGTTTCAAGAGCTTCGGTCTCTAAATGTCTTTTTTCAGAATATAAGGAAAAGCATAATTTTTTCATGACTAGTTTCTCATTTCATGTGATTCACAATCACTCTCAGTGAAACGAAATCTATCTTGTCCCTTTTTCCATAGCCACATGGCCACATTTATGTGCCTCTATATTCAAGTATGTATCCCAGATCCCCAGCTCTCCCTTAAGCCAACCCATTCTAATGTCCCGCCTGGAGAACCTGCTTCGAAGAGTCAACTTCCAATATCGTTATGAGAACAATGCAGATGAGGATGACTTTGAGATGAAAGGACCATCCTTTTATGATATTCCTTGGGATGAGGTCATATGTCTATGTGTGGAGCATCGTATGAAGGACTGGATTTTAGATCCTCTTGTGGAAGAAGGTGAGAGCCGCTGACTTTGGGCTAGACTAGTAGCAAAATACCAATGGCTATTCTTCTCAGTAACTTAACTTAATTAATTTTCGGTTGTTATTAAAATGTCAGTTTTAACTGCTGCTGTCACAGATGCCCTCACAGATGATGGTGAGATTCTCGTGTACTTCAACAAAGACAGCCTGAAGGGTTTCCAGCCCCCTGACATTTGGATAGAGGCTGTGAAACAGACATACCAGGAGAAACAACAGGCAACAGAAGTGTAACTATGATGTTTAATTCATTTGTATTATTTTCTTAAAATATTTACATTTCTCTGAGGAAAAACTAAAACAGAAGTTCAATTTTAACATTTCAATGTTCATATATGTAGGTCTAAAGTCAGGCCGCCCCCCATTGCACCCAGACGTCTCCCGAAGCAGAAGTTGTTCCAGAGCCAGTTGGAGGAGCGGCCTTCTGTTCCAGACACTGAACACATTCCCATAGAGCAGAGATTTGAACACATTCTCTCTTACATTCGTGAGATGAACACTGAGGGCCAGAGGTTAGCTTTAACATTTTTATATTTAAGGGTTAACTGTGTGTTCTTTTTTTTTTATATATACACAGCAGTTGCTTATTGGTTGTTGAATGTGTGCAGAAACAGTTATTTTGCATGTATCTGTAGGACTAGAGACCATATGCAGCATCGGATTGAAGCTGATCCTTTGGACTCTTTTCCATTTGCTCTGCCCTCCACTGTCCTCTCTACATCTCCTCTGGTCACGACATCCTCCCGCAAACGCTCTGCTGCTGGCACTGTCCACATACAGGTACAGCTTAACCAGATTCATCAGTCATTTTAAAAAGGTAGTGTATTTTATAAATGCTTTTAAATTTCTATTTTGTGTGTTATTAGAAGGAAATGGAAACAACTGACCCTGTTGGGAAGATATCATCACCTTGCAAAAATAACAAACCCTTTGGTCCAGACAGCACACACACTTCCTTAATGGAGCGACTGCAACGTACTCTCTCTACTGTTCACGAGATGAACGCTGAGGGCCAGAGGTTAGCTCTAAATTTTGTGTGGGGGTTATTGCTTGTGCTTATACATTTGCCAAAACTTCTTTCTGTATTAGTAGCAGTTTCAGAAACGTTCTTTTCCATTAAAGGGTAGTAATTGCCCCCTGGATTTGATTCTTTTTCTATTGTTGTTGTTTTTTGTTTACTTTCATGAGTGCATATTTCATTCTAAATATAATAAATATGCACAGTCATCCTTATTTTTCAAATACTTTAATTATTTACATAGTTCTTCATCTGAATAAATAGACTGAGTATGTATGACCTCTTAACCATAACGTAAAATCAACGTCATAATATGGCATAAAACATGGGCCTAGAATTAAGTATTTAGAACTACATCAAATGTTACAAATAGAAAAACAAAGAAATGCTTTATGGGGGAATCTTTTGCCCCACATTTTGAATTTTTAGGGCATTTTTGTCACTTTTAGTGGCACTTTTGCCCTCAGCCCCCCCTTAATTTCTGACCCTGATCATTAGGATTGGTGAGCAGATTCAGCGTCGGATTGAAGCAGACCCTCTTTACTCTGCCACTTTTCCTCATTTCCTACCCTCTACCCTCCTCTCTACACCTCTGGCGATGACCCCGTCTTACAAGCGCCCTGCTGTTGCTACCTTCCACAGACAGGTACAGTTATACTGGAAGACTAAAGATAACTTGGTTCTTGTCATATTTTAAAAGTAGTGTTCATCATAAATGCTTTTTTTGTGTTGTTTGAAGGAAATGGAGTCAGATGACCCAGTTGAGAAGATGGCATCTCCTTCCACAAAAAGCAGACCAGTATCTCTAATTCAGCGTCTGCAGGACTTGAAAAGAGAGCTGTCAAGTCAACAAGAGGAGGAGCGTGTGTGTGATCTCAAACTGAAGTGTCTTGTAGACATTGTGGAGGACTGAAGGTGGTGTTTCTGTTTTTCAGCAAATGCTGAATGCCACACTACCTCCTAAATTGAAAAAAAAAAAGGATTTTATTGACCTATTGCTCGTTATTGATCTGCAGTTTTTATTTTGCTTTGTAATATTTTTGACTATTAAAAGAGTTTGCTAAATAAGTCATGTGCCTCCATTCTGTTCATTTTAATTTCAATAGAATTAGAATGTACATTTTATCGTACAAGTTAGAATTTGTGCATTTTTCTTTAGACACCTGAAAAACACCTAAATAACAATTGAGTTTAATGTATTCATTAAAATATATCTCTGGTGTGTTTAATGTACAGTATATTTTTTTTTTGTCAACCATAAAATCAGTTTTTATGAAACTTCTGTTTGGCCTTTTAATTGGAAAATCTTTCAATTATTGTGTAAAGCATACTGTAAAACGTGTTTTACATAAAAGTTTAATATTTCATGTTTGTGTTTTGTTGTAATTTAACGCGTTAGATCACGAAATAACATGTGGTTTGTTAAGTATTCATGGCGTTCTTAACGTGATTGGTGTAAATTGTAACACCACGCCTATTTTACACATGTCTAAATTGTGATTGGACAGCCCGTCCTCTGGTCATATCTCTCCATGAGATAGCTCACTCGGAAGGCAGCGCTATGTGTTATGGGAAATATAGTTTAAGCGATTAGCACTTCTTTAGTTATTTTAACGTTTTGAGCGCGATCAAAGGAGAATAAAAACTACAATCCCCATGCTCATTTAATAAGGCGTTCAGGGTCCCCATCAGTTGAAATATGACAGCTTTTCTCCAGTTTGCGGAGTGTTTTGCATATGAACTTCAAAGATGACAGAGGGAACGTAAGTATTACCTTGTCATAAATTCGTGCAGACATTAAATAAATATTTTTGCCCGAAATACATGTTAGATTGGAGCGTATTGTATTATTTTGAATTGGTGTTATACAGACAAAATACATATCAGTAGATGTAGACTTTATTATAACACAACATGTGTTGTAAAAGTTTTAAATGGCATTTACTTAACAGCTCCAATGTTAGATTATATTTAAAATTTAACTAGCGTTATTAAACATTGTATACATTAGCAGATCATTTGTTAATGTACATTTAAATGGCAGTTTTATTAATATATTTTCATAAATATAAATTCACATTTTAGTGCCATTTGAACTGGTTTGATATGTGAACAACTGATCTGCATTATGCACGTTTGTTAATGATTTGAAAGGTAAAAGTGCCTTTAAAGTATAACATATAAATGTTGTATTCAGGTGTTTGAGGAGAAGGGGAGGGCCTTATAAGACTGAGCCTGTGACAGATCTCATGCGCTGGAGGTTAAATAATGTGGAGGGCAGACAGACCTGGAGGTACATCGAGGAAGGAGACAGCATGGACAGACAGCAGAGCATGCTGGAATCTCACTCACTGGGACTGGACACGGTGCATGACATACCTCCATGCTGGTCTAAGCTGTTTTATGTTGGTTTGGTGCTGGACTAGCTGGTGGACCATTGCCATTGTTGTTCATCAGCAAAAAAAATTTTTTTAACCAGCATTCTTTCTAATAAAGTTGTTTGTCCAAGGAATGCTTGCATACCAGCATCCAAAATACAATATGCAGAATGTTGGTGACCAACCATGCTGGTCTTTTGAATGGGCATGTGTACATTGCAACACATGGCATGCATTACATTTTTACATTTATATTATAGGCAAACACTTTCTTACCAAAGCAAGTTACAATACACAATAAATGATAGAGAAAACATCTAAAACAGAGGCATTTGTAGATTTTGTTTAACGTAGATGCTATAATAATTTTGTCTTTGACCTTAGAGTGAGTTTATCTCAGCCTCTCCTGCTGCCCGCTCTGCAGTAGATGCTGCACTGAAGGGAATGGATTTCTACAGCCGACTCCAAGCAGAAGATGGACATTGGGCTGGAGATTATGGAGGACCCCTTTTCTTACTTCCAGGTATTGAGAGATTCATGTATTAAAGGGATAGTTCACCCAAAAACGAAAATTCTTCTCTTTGCCCAGAAGGGGGCGATATGCATGAAGAATGTGAATCACAAAAAACACAAGAATAAGAGTGTGAACATGAAAGTTAAAGTGGAGACTGACTGAGCAAGGAGTATTTATAGGAAAAAAATAATTCAATATTGATCTGTTTCTCACCCACACCTATCATATAATTTCTGAAGACATGGATTTAACCACTGGAGTCTTATGGATTATTTTATGCTGATTTGTGTGATTTTTGGAGTATCAAAACTTTGGCACCCATTCACTTGCATTGTATGGACCAAAAGACCTGAGATATTCTTCTAAAAATCTTAATTTGAGATTAGCAAAAGAAAGAAAGTCATCCACATCTGGGATGTCATAATGGTAAGTAAATAATGAGAGAATTTTCATTCTTTTAATTTCCTATTCTGTTTAGTTGATTGGAATGTATTTATGCATTAATTTATTAGATGAGATGTAAATTAATATACAGGAAGTTAGTACTACAATACTATAAATAATATCATCATATTTAGTGGTCAGTCGATATGGAGATTTCAATGACTGATATCTAATGAACTGGCAGATGACCAATATAATCCCAATATACTGTGCCTTTCAAAAGATGAAAATTTTTCGCATTAAAAATTTGGGATTCAAAATCGAATTTATATCTGAAAATAAAAAAGTTAAACGAAGAAGATGTGTAATATTTATATATTCAAGATGCACTATTTCCAGGTCACTAATCAAATGAGCAAATTTGTCTTTTGTACAAAAAGTGTGGGACACCTTTTTGTGCTTATCAGTTTGCGGTAGACAAGATTTAGCAATTGTTCAAATGCATAACACGTGTCTGATGGTTTTCAGGTTTGCTCATAACCTGCCATGTTGCTAAGATCTCTCTCCCAGAAGCATGGAAGCAGGAGATGGTTCGATACCTGCGATCTGTGCAGCTGTCTGATGGAGGCTGGGGACTGTGAGTGTTATTAGCAACAATATAACTTTTATTAAATGTGAGTGAATCTCATGAAGCCTGTTAAGAACATGTCCAGATCATATGTCACCCCAAATGTAAAAGAAAGGAATTATAAATTAAATTTAGTTTAAAGAAAATGAAGCAGTTTAGGACAATTGAAATTGTTTGCGTTGTGACTGTTTTCATTACAATCAGGCTTACCCCCTCCCTAATTCTGTTTGTTGTGATGCAAGAAAAATGTAATTCTCATTACTGTAATGCAAATGAATTATGATATACACTATATATTGTATAGTATTTCTACATCATGGTAGTTTAATTTTTTTTGTATGTTTACTGATTAAAAATGCAATGACATTACAATGTAATACAATAACAATAATTGTATTACAGACAGTATTTTTTGCAGTTCAATAAAAAATACTGTATTACAGTAATGGAAGTCTAATGAGAGTCACTGTTAAGAACAATGGGAACTGCAAACAACAACAAAATAATAATTAATTTTAATTACTAATTTAATTACTGTTATGATAGTTTGGGGGTTAAATGTGCTTCATAGGCAGACTGTTTGACCACCATTAAGATTTTTTTCTTCATGCAAAAATTTTACTTTCTTTTTTCTTTTGATTTTGTGGTGATATTTGACCTGGGCATGTTTTCATGAGGTTCACTCATGCGTTAATAGGCTAATATTAATCATTGTTTGTCAAGTGCATGAGGTACAATTTTAAGGGAATTATTTCTATGTTCATTTGACAGGCATATTGAGGATAAGTCTACTGTTTTTGGAACGGCTTTAAGTTATACCACATTGAGAATTCTGGGAGTTGGGCCTGATGACCCAGATATGGTTCGGGCAAGAAATAATTTACACAGCAAAGGTCTGGGATTGCTGATATACAGTCACTGAGATATATGTTTTTCTGTAATGCAGCCAGATTAAATGCTCTTCTGCTTCAGTATTTTCCTACTCATTTACAGGGGGTGCTGTTGGCATACCTTCTTGGGGTAAATTCTGGTTGGCCATCCTCAACGTGTACAGCTGGGAAGGAATGAATACACTCTTTCCAGAGATGTGGTACACAGGAAATTCATTAGTTCACACATTTAGTGAGTTTTTTTCTTTGTCCATGTACTTAGTTGCCTTTGTTGCATTTATTCTATCAGGCTATTCCCTACCTGGGTACCAGCACATCCCTCTACCTTGTGGTGCCATTGTCGTCAAGTCTACCTTCCCATGAGCTACTGCTATGCAGTCAGGCTGTCTGCTGATGAAGATCCTCTGGTGCTCAGCTTAAGACAGGTGCAGTTTCACAATTTCACCACTAGAGGCCATGCCTGTTTATTTGGAGTAACATGTAACCATACTACTCTTAAAGCAATAGTTCACCCATAAATGAAAACACTCTCATCATTGACTCATACCACTCCAGATGTGTATAACTTTCGTTCTTCAGCAGAACACAAAGATTTTTAGAAGAATATCTCAGCTCTGCTGGTCCATTCAATGCAAGTAAATGGTGGCCAGAACTTTGAAGGTCCAAAAAGCATATTAAGCAGCATACAACCCCAATGGTTAAATCCATGTCTTCAGATGTGAATTGATCAGTGTGGGTGAAAAACAGATATTTAAGACCTTTTTCTTTTACTATAAATCTCCACTTAAACATTCACTTTCACATTCTTCTAATTTTGTTTTTGGCGATTCGCATTTTTCGGGCATATCACCACCTACAGTACAGGGAGGAGAATTTGTAGTAAAGAAGTCATGGATTTACCAACTCTATTATGGATTACTTTTATGCTTTTTATGCTGCTTTTATGTCCTTTTTGGAGCTTCAAAGTTCTGGTCACCATTCACTTGTATTGATTGGATCAACAGAGCTGAGAAAGCTTTTGTTCTAAAAATCTTTGTTTGTGTTCAGTAGAAGAAAGAAAATCATACACATCTGGGATGGCATGAGGGCGAGTAAATTACGAGAATTTTCTTTCTTGGGGGAACTATCCCTTAACAATGTCTGCAGTGTACAGTAATTACAGTATGCAAATTTTCATATGATAACATTGTTGCAAAATGTATCGTTGCATAATGATAATATAATGATAAATAATTTAATAAAATAGTATGCAGTAAACTTTATACTGTATGCTAGCTAGTATTCAGTAAGTAGCAATAGTATTCCATTCCAAACATGGCTGTTGATTGATTAGACAAGAATTTCTAGAATTTAGATTTTTTTTGTGTGTGTTTTAAACAGGAGCTTTATGTCCAGGATTACTCCACTATTAACTGGCCAGCTCAGAGGAATAATGTTGCTACCTGTGACTTATACACACCACACAACACCTTGCTTAATATCGCTTATTGTAAGTGAAGTGTAACATCTCTGATGAAAGAGAAAATGTCAGATTTCTTTTCTTTAGTGTTTAGTTAAATCACTTAACACTCTGAAACATGATATTACAGTGATCTTGAATGTGTATGAAGCTCATCACAGCACTACACTAAGAGAAAAAGCAGTGAAAGAGCTCTACGATCATATCAAAGCAGACGATCGCTTCACTAAGTGTATCAGCATCGGCCCGGTGAGAGAACAGTGAAGAACTTTTATTTGATGTATTTTAAGATCTTCATATAGAGTTTGGCTGTAATGTATATAGTGGATTTAATTTGTTCTAGTTATGCTCTGCTCTAAAAACACAAGAGTTCAGTTTGTTGACTTCAGTGTTACACAGAGAAGTCAACACTTTGACCTGCTTTCTCAGATCTCGAAAACAATCAATATGTTGGTACGCTGGTATGTGGATGGACCCACATCACCTGCCTTCCAGGAGCATGTGTCCAGGATTCCAGATTACTTATGGTTAGTGATATGATTTTTGTTATATACCTATGCTCTGCGTAATATTTTGACTTCTTTTTTGTAACATTATTCCAATTTTCTAGGATGGGTCTGGATGGTATGAAAATGCAGGTGAGTTGTCATCATCTAATGGTGAATTGTACATTTTGGGTCTTAAAGTAAATTTTATCTTACATGTGGGGAAATATAAATTGAGACTAGCACTGTTTTAATTTCTAACTTCTTTTTAATATTTTCTTCGTTCAGGGAACAAATGGATCACAGCTATGGGATACTGCCTTTGCAGTGCAAGCATTTCTTGAGGTGCACAGGACTTTTTAAACATATCTTCATTACCTAAAGTCATAAACTGGCAAATAATAACTAATATATTTTTTTTTTCTGTTCAATTGGGCTTTTTACTGAACAGGCTGGTGCCCAGGATGTCCCCAGGTTTACAGAGTGCCTCAGACAAGCCCATCATTTCTTGGACCTCACTCAGGTGAGCATGATTAAATGTCAATTTTAAATGTCTTATTCTTCACTATTAAAGCTTATTTAACTTTCTTTATTTTTTTTACTTGTCTGTGTTGTGATTAGCAATTCTAGATATTTTATGTTAATGAGGAATCTCACAAAACCTGCTAAGAACATGTCACATTGCACCCCCACGTCAAAAAAAAGATTTTGCAAGACAAAAATGAAGCTTATTTTTTGGACCGTTAAGATGTTTTGCATTGTGACATTGTCTTAATAACAGTTAAGCATGTGGGCCTGGGTAGCTCAGCAAGTAAAGACGCTGACTACTAGGGGTGTCCATGGTTAACCGATTAACCGATTAACCGTTAAAAATTGCGTAACCGAGTGAAACATTTTGCTCGGTTAAGTGGCGTCAATGGCGTGCATTGAATTTAGTTGTAATACATTTTTGCACCACCAGAGACTGAATAAACGAGGAGACACTGATTAGCAAGACAACTCAGTGAGTGTGCTTTCCATTAAATGAATCACACACACAGTAAACAAATCCTTAACAAACAAACAGGGCTATTCTGGTGGGTGCGGTGACGCGCTCATGTAAGGGTGGCGCGTGGCGCTGCCAATAAAGCTCCTAAAATCTGTCACAAAGAACCGGCAAAAGTAATGATTATGAATATGTAAAATATAGCAAGGAGATATTTTAATTATTTATTAATAAACAAGTCTTTTCTTTGTCCGTGTCATTTGCAAAGATGAAGTTGACGATGCTGACTCGCGGTCTTCGCAGTAACGCACCAGAGAGAAATGCACATTTCTTACGGATTACATAAGCAGAGAGCAGTCTGTGTCTGTTTTCTTTAGTTTTGAATTATTTGTGAGGCAATGCTACCTTATACACTGAGTTTCGGTTCATTTATGAGACGAGCTCCAGTTCACGCGCCGGCGCCTCCGCGATTATATCGTCTGCTATATTTAATTATTATTTATTAAATCCAGGCAATTGGTTGATGAAACATTGATTAAAATTAAGACACAATTAATACAAAACGAAATTCACTTTAAAGAAAGGTTTTGTGCTTTCTGTTTGATGTCTCTGTGGAAGTTTTAAAGCATCTTTCAGTGCCGCTTTCAGAGCGCTCACGTCCGTAACATTGTGTTTTCCTCGTATGCGAACTGAAATGAATATCAGTTCATGGATTGTGTGTGTAGGCTATAAGAGAGAAAGAGAAAATGCCAGTATTTCATTGAGACTTGAGATTAAATAAACGGCTTAAGTATTGTAGATCTTGTAGTATTAATTTTCACATGCAGTTACACATTGTCGGTTAAAAACAAGAAAGTGGCTGGTAAAAACATTGAGTGGCTGGTAGATTTTGAAATCCACAGTGGCCGGTGGACAAAAAAGTTAATTTCCATCCCTGGCGCACACTATGGTTAACCGAGTATTAACCGTTAAGGGCCTCGGTTAACGGTTAATGAAAAACTTGAAAACGTGCAGCCCTACTGACTACCACACCTGGAGTCGCAAGTTCGAATCCAGGGTGTGCTGAGTGACTCTAGTCAGGCTTCCTAAGCAGCCAATTTGCCCGGTTGCTAGGGTGGGTAGAGTCACGTTGGGTTAACCTCCTCGTGGTCGCCATAATGTGCTACTCGCTCTCGGTGGGGCACGTGGTGAGTTGTGTGTGGTTGCCGTGGAAAATAGCATAAAAGCCTCCACATGCACTATGTCTCTGCGGTAACGCTCTCGACAAGTCACGTGATAAGATGCACGTGAGGAATTCGAGCACATTGGGAATTAGGCATTCCAAATTGGGGAGAAAATAATAATAATAATAATAAAAAAAACAGTTAAGCACGTTTTCCATCAGAATTCTCATTATCTTAATGCATCCAAACGATTTACTTTACATTTTTCCAGAATTCCTATAATTCTCATTAGATTATCATTACTGTAATACAGTTATTTTTGCATTATTATTGTAAAAACTGCTGTATATAATAATTACAAAATTGCATAAGTTACAGGTGGAACAACAAAAGCTACTATGATGTATAAATGTATTTAAAAATAATTATATTACGATGTTACATTTTTTTTTTTTTTTTTGGCATAACTGTAAGAAATATTTTTTTTGGGGGGGGGGATGCTTAATTGTCATAATATAATTGTCATTAAAAGCTGAAGTATGTAACTTTTTCTGTGTTAACATACTTTCTCCTATCCAACCATAATATGCAGACAACTATAAGGCATTCATTGGTTGAATGACCCATCTACACAAACACAACGAAACTGACTCAACCAATGGCGTGATTTGGGGGTGGGACTATCTCTTTGTTTGAACAATGGCAGATGGGGGTCATATTCGGAAAGCTGTTTTAAAAACGAAGTTTATTTTTGCAATTCCATTAGGTGGCGCTAGAATCACAGGAATTACATACTTCAGCTTTAATTACTGAAATAGTCCTTAAAAATATGTGCAATTTTCTTGCAGCAAAATTTCTTTTGATTTTGGTGTGAAATGTGACACAGACATGTTCTGTTTCGTGAGATGTGCACTGATGTGTTAACTGTGACACGAAAACATTTTTGACTTTGTGTGTGGCCTAACTATTTTCTCTTTATTGTAGATCAAAGATAATCCTCCAGAATATGAGAAATATTACAGACAAATGAACAAGGTTAACATTTGTCTTTTGCATTTCAACATTCAAACTGAATTATTTGCTATTTTTTAAATCTGATATAAACGCATGTTAACAATCAAGTGTGTGTGATTCAGGGAGGTTTTCCCTTCAGCACACGTGACTGTGGTTGGATAGTTGCAGACTGTACGGCAGAAGGCCTGAAATCTGTGATGTTATTGCAAGAGCAATGCAGTTTCCTTCAAGAAAAAGTTCCCACAGAAAGACTCTTTGATGCCGTCAATGTGGTAAAAACCTTACATTATATACAAACATATTTAAGATACTGTCTGAAAAAATTATCCCAAAAATAAAACCTTTTTATAACTCGAGCCTCATCAACTCACAAACTGTCAGATCAAACACGCTAATCATATCATTTCTGAGTGTCCGAGTATTCTGCATATCTCTCACTCTGCTTTAGCTTCTAAGCATGAGAAATCCCGATGGAGGGTTTGCCACATATGAGACAAAACGTGGTGGTAAACTGCTGGAGCTGCTCAACCCATCTGAAGTGTTTGGTGAGTATGCTGTTATTCTAAAAGTAAGGAGTTGTTCACACGGGACATGTTCTTGCGTTCCATCTGTGCTATTTTTAAATTCTTGCTCTATGTACACATGCTGCAGACGAATGGCCTTGGCTATTCAGTCGTGTCTCACTGTTTTTCAGCGTTTTGTGCCATGAGTGCTTTGTTTTTAAGACCAGTGTGTAAAGTTAAATATAGTTCACCTTTTAGCACAGTGCAGTGGCTCAATATCAGTTATTAAACAAAGGAACAATCAGATAAATCTGGGGACAGGATAAGGATATCTACATGTGGACATATGAGGTCATGCTCATCACCTTCTTTTTGCACCTTCTTTTAATTTCCGTTGCTCACCATCTAGTTGTTTGAATCGTAAGAATGTATTGTGTGTGAACGTCCCCTTACATGTCTTGTAATTAAGTCGTCAGTGCATTTTCCCATCAGTCTTTGACACGTCCGATTTCTCTCTTAGGTGACATAATGATTGACTACACATATGTTGAGTGTACATCAGCTGTGATGCAGGCACTGAAACACTTTCATATTGTATATCCTGAGCACAGAGCAGAGGAGATTAGGTATGCTCAAACACAATATTTCAGCAGATAGAGGCTGAAAAAAAATGGTTTGTTTAAACTAAATCTCTTGAATCATACAGGTCAACTCTTCAAGAGGGGCTGGACTACTGCAAGAGGGTTCAACGATCTGATGGCTCATGGGAAGGGTAAGCCTTCATTTTTTAATTAATCATAATTAAGGAAATTATGATGTTTCTGTATATAGTCTGTTGTATGTCCAGTAGAGATTTTTGTCTCTGGACTTTGAACAATGCCTTTTTTCTTTGTCTTAGATCTTGGGGAGTCTGTTTCACATATTGTGTTTGGTTTGGTCTGGAAGCATTTGCATGTATGGGCCACACTTTTAAGAATGGGTATGTTATTTGTTTTCTATCTTCCTGAAACTTTGGCTAAATCAGCTTAGCGGTCTCTATAAATGCAATCAATGTTTGAATGCTCAGTTAGTTTAATAGTCTTGGTTGCACTTTGCAGTATCTCATTGGCTATTGGCTATTTATTTGTCCTTGCTGAGCAAAACCTGCTTCTTAAAAAAATTAAAACCATTTAATGCTAAATAAAATGTTGAACAAAATTCAACTCCAACATTTTTTCCTCTTTGAGGTTGTCATTTTATAAAAGAATGTAGAAAATGAAATATTGCTAAGATTTAGTTGCCAGCTTGATAGTTATTTAATATTGGCAAAGTATCTAGAAGCATGCTTTTGATATTTTATGTCTTTAAAATAAATGATAAATAATTGTTAAATGGTCTGCACTCATATAGCGCCTTTTTTAACCTTAGCGGTTACCAAAGCGCTTTACATTGTGTCCCATTCACGCACACACTCACACCAATGATGGCAGAGCTGCCATACAAGGCGCTAGCCTGCCATTGGGAGCACCTTGGGGTTCAGTCCAACCTTGCGATTAGTGGCCGACCCGCTCTACCACCTGAGCCACAGCCTTCTATATCTATATATAATATATAAAATAATACGTATCCATAGGAAGACTTCGCCCCTCTGTGTTGCTTTCTGCCACTCAATGCCGGGCTTTACGCTGGGTTCAGCCTCCAGAACCCAATTAAAAGTGCCACGAGAAGTCGTCCATCTGAGGCAAAGACGCAAAATCTAATAACAATAGCCTCAGCATCAGTCTCCCTTGATGAGTTTGATTGCGCACAGGCGAGCACCCCGTTTAAATCAATGTGGACGAGGAGGAAGGTTTGAGTTGTCGATTGAGTTCTGTTCATTTAATTTTTTACGTTTTTTGCTCATATTTTAATCGTATTTGTTTTTTTGTAATATTGCGTCGTTCATATGTCGTGTTTTAGTTGCGCCCGCTGTCACTGCGGGGGAAAAACATTAATCTGCTTCGTGTGGTGTCTCTGTTGTTCATCTGTTCTCTTCATAAATAAATAAATGCATAATCTGCTATATGCTCGTCCTGTAAATTCATGATTAAAAATGAAAATGTGAATGAAAATAAAAGCTATTAAATGTCTTTTTATCATTAAAATATGAAAATTCAAATGACGAATAATAATAGATTATGATGGAATATGTACGACCCTGTCCGTCAAATTGACGGACGATGAGAAAGTCTAACAAGTAAACATGCTACTAAGATGGACAGAAAACATGGACAAGTTCTTGAAAAGGAAAAATATTGATGATGGTTAGCCTATGTGGGATAGTGGTGTGCCATCTAATTTTTTTAGTTGTAGAAAGTGCCAAGGTTGGGGAACACTGTTTTTGCACAGTGCAGTATCAGTTATTAAACAAAGGAACAATCAGATAAATCTGGGGACGGGATAAGTATGGACATATCAGAGGTCATGCAGATCACCTTTTTGCACCTTCTTTTAATTTCCGTTGCTCACCGTCTAGTTGTTTTAAACGCAAGAATGTATTGTGTGTGAACGTCCCCTTACATGTCTTCTAATTAAGTCGTCAGTGCATTTTCCATCAGTCTTTGACACGTCCGATTTCTTTGGTCCTTTGTGAACACAACAAAATGTTCCCTTAAATGCCTAAAAAAAGGAAGACTTTGGGAACTTTACAGTCAGCTCAAGCCCTGTACATTTCAGCCATGAAGTCATGTACCTAGTTGATTGACTAATGTTCATTATATCTTCAATAAACTTCACACATTATGTGACCTTCTCATTCCTTTCCTGTGCTGCAGGTCTGTTTGTATGGAGGTGAAGTGTGCCTGTGACTTCCTGCTGTCTAAGCAGATGGAGGATGGAGGCTGGGGGGAGGACTTTGAGTCATGTGAGCAGAGATGTTATGTTCAAAGCAAGAACTCCCAGATCCACAACACCTGCTGGGCTTTGCTGGGGTTGATGGCTGTCAGGTAACATCATCACCAGAGTCAGATTTTAAGTTGAGCAATCATCTTTAATTTCATTTTAAAAAAAAACCCATTTGTTTAGATACCCTGACATCAGAGTGATCGAGCGGGGCATTCAAGTTTTGATTGACAGGCAGCTTCCCAATGGAGACTGGCCACAAGTGAGCAATGTTTTTGTCTTTAACATTTACGTTTTGCCAGATCTACAAAATCCATTCATGGTCTTAGTTTCTGAATCTATCTAATGAAAGTTTTTTTCCCCCCTCTTTGCAGGAGAACATTTCTGGAGTGTTCAATAAAAGCTGTGCCATCAGCTACACCTCTTATAGGAATGTGTTTCCTGTGTGGACACTGGGCCGCTTCTCACGGATTTACCCTAGCAGCTCTCTTCCCTCTGGGAAGCTCAAGCTGTGACTCAGATACTATATATCTGACATAACCTGATCAAAGACAATTCTTCTTTGAAACAAACCTGTTTGCTGCTCTTTAGAAAGTAGGGCTTATTTGTCGAAGTCTATAGTCTATATATATACAATTTTTGTTTTTCTTTGTACATTTATCCAAGGGACCAAGACTTTGCATTCTGTAGATGACTCTGTAATAAAATGTGATTTTGTGTACTCTTCTATGAAATAATGTTTATGTTTTGGCTCTGTTTTGGCGTAAAACTCTTTATTTTCTTTTTTTGTCTATAATTCGCCCCCATATGGTTTACAGTGATTAAAAACAGTGTGGTTAAATACTGTACAATGCAAACAAGCTCTTGATTTTACTGACAACAATTTGAATATTGTCAGGGTAGCTCCTCTTCCTTTGACATTGTAAAATGCAGAATACATTAGAACTAGAAAGACTACAAATGCAGGCTCTTTTCTGAAATAAATACTAGGATACTGCACCGTATGTACTGCCTACTTTTTAATATAATATATTATGTGAACCAAATGCAGAAATAAACATTTCAAACATTAGCATGCTACATGGTTGTCACTAGGGATGGGCATTCAGGGGAAATGTTGTAGTCGGGTTCTCTAGAATTCTAGATTACCACCCTAGAATTTACTATAATAACACTAACTGTACTTTAGGCAGAAATAGATTGATAAATATTACCATATCAGGGATTGAATGTGTTTGGGGTGCGTGGCAACAGCCTCTCTGAGGGGGCACCCTAGGCTAACGCCTAGTGTACCTGTGCCTAGAAACGGCCCTACACGTTATTTAAAATAGAGTATTTAAAAGTTAAGAGACTGCGACTTTCAGGAAATCCAAAATGTCCGACTTCCTATTGGACGGAGCTAATGACTGAGTGTAAAAGTAGTTCAGCTTGATGAGAACTACCAGTTTTGGTGCCTGTAGGTGAACATGTGGGTGCTGCAGAGAGGCCCCTTAAATGCCCATTTTCAAGGGGGCATGTAAGTATTGTTAAGTATGCCAAAAGTATGAGAAAACTTCAAAAAGAATATTAATTATGTGAATAATAATAATCGTCGTATAATATCTACTTCATGCTGTGTTTTTAAGGGATGCGGACTTTTATTAAGACACGTTGACACATTATTTCTGCGTTTATATGTTCATGCTGCCCTGGGTTTATGGGTAAAGCCGGTTTAGTGAAAATCTGATTTGACTCCCCCATGTAAAATATTTGCATTTTCTAGGGTGTCGAGGGGATTTCGGCAGCAGGACAGAGATATGCATGTTAAAATCATGAATAATGGCAGCAGGCTGGATCAGTTAGAGCTGCTTTACACTTAAACACCACCATCATCATCTTGATCTTTGTCATCTTCAGCACCGTCGCACACCTGTGACCATAAAGTGCCAGAACATATAGAGGTTAGTCCCTCATATCTGTCTTTTTTCTGTTTGACTTTCTACTGAGTTTAAATCTATTTAAAGGGACAGTACCTGTTCAATCGTTGCTCAAACAGCTAATGTCTTCAAACTCTAAAATTTAAACACGCCCATTATAGTGATCATATTGGATTTAAACCAGAATCTGTGACTGCCCTTTTTCTTTAGAGTTTGTGTGGTTAAATTATAAAAACATTAATATAAATTGTTTGATTTTTAGGAGACATTCACCCTGCTAAACAAAAAAACACAGAACAAACTAGCCTTTGTGGTTCCGGTGGTCTCCACCTAGCCACGCTGATGTTTAGCTGGTCGGTCAGCTGGTTTACCACCCTGACCAGCAAAAAAGTGTCCTGAACCTCGCTGAAACCATCAAAACTGTCCAACCTAACCAGCTGATCTTTATAGACGTTAGTTTTTTCAGCAGGGCAGGAAGGTTTCATTTTAAGTCTTTACACACACACTACCCACCACTGATCAATGCAATGTGTTGATTTTTGTTGGGCCCTTAATCTTATTAGTGAATGTTGTTTTATGTAATATTATATTAT
The DNA here is from genome assembly GCA_032164185.1 of Moxostoma hubbsi. Taxonomy (NCBI): domain Eukaryota; kingdom Metazoa; phylum Chordata; class Actinopteri; order Cypriniformes; family Catostomidae; genus Moxostoma; species Moxostoma hubbsi. Next base: position 8,149,412 of record JAVLUX010000011.1, on the reverse strand, counting down.
TTTTTATGAGTAGACAATGTGCAACAAATTAGTACCTTAAAAAAAGAGCTGACCCACATCGCTACTGTTAGGGGCCATGTGCAGACATCAAGTGTGGCCCAGTTATTGTCCCTGAACAACATTTGCAGGTGAGGCCCATTGTGACATTATTTATACATATTTTGTCCCTTTGACAGCAGGATTATTTAGCTGTTATTCCCTAACTGCATAGATAATTGTCAGTCGCAGCATCAATGTGATGAAGAGATGAGCCAATCTATGGTGAAACTGCACCTGCTGTCACAAAAACGGCAAGATGTGTTGTGATTTTGTTCCTCTATTTTTAGCTTTGGTGGCTTAAATGAATAGTTCGCCCAAAAATTAAAATTCTCTTATCATTTACTCAGCCTCATCCCATACCATCGCAGATCTGAATGAATTCCTCTCTTCTGCTGAACACAAGCAAAGATTTTTAGAAGAACATCTTGCCTCAGTTGGTCCATTCAATGCAAGTGAATGGTGACCAAAACTTTGAAGCCCCAAAAAGAAAAGAAAGACAGCATAATAGTAATTCATATGACTCCAGTGATAAAATCTATGTCTTCTGAAGTGATATGATAGGTATGGGTGAGAAACAGATCAATATTTATTTCCTTTTTTTTTAATATAAATTCTCCTCCCTGCCCAGTAGGTGGAGATATGCACAAATAATGTAAAAGTGAAAGTGGAGATTTATAGTAAAAAAAGGACTTAAATATTGATCTGTTTCTAACTTTCTTCCTTATTTAACCACTAGAGTAATATGGATCACTTCTATGCTGCCTTCATGAGCTTTTTGGAGCTTCAAAGTTCGGGTCAGCATTTAATGGACCAACAGAGTGGAGATATTTTTTCTAAAAATATTTGTGTTCAGCATAAGAAAGAAAGTCATACACATCTGGGATGGCATCAGGCGAAATTATGAGAATTTTCATTTTAGGGTAAATTATTCTTTTATTAGTAGTTATTTTTTTAAATAAGAGTATTTGAGTTGTGCTGAATTCTTCTTCTTTAGCAATGTAGGGTATGCAGTGAGTCTGGGAAGTCCTGTGGCCCCGCTGGGCCAACCTGGCGGTGAGCGGGTGGAGAGGGCAGATTTTGTGCTGTATATGAGTGCCATGACCACAGAGCATTGTGGACAAGAGAACATTGTGGCCTATGTGTATCTTCTCCTGTTGTGTTCCACAGAAGAAAGTTTGTCAGATGGGTTTGGAACAGCATAAGGGTTTGAAAAATTAACATTATTTTCATTTTGTGGTAGATTGACTACATCAGTGCTCCTTAATCATTAACGGAGCTAATTTATTTGTTTTGAATGTTTTTTTTTTTTTCAGGAGGAAGCCAGGAGACATTTCAGTTGCCCCATTCTAGAGGGCATGGAACTGGAGAACCAAGGAGGTGCTGGCACAGAATTCAACCACTGGGAAAAACGTCTTTTAGAGGTACTTAAACAACATCCTTAGGTGTGACATTCACTGGCACAAAAGGGTGAAGTATAAAATTTCTGTGTTACTAGTGTCACCAAATGCCAGAGTGTTTAAATCAACATTAAGCCTGGGTAAAAAAGCATTATAACTTGGATTTTTTAAAATGTTACAACTGTTTTTATAGTCGGTACCATTGTTTTTATTATTTTTAATGTAATTGTTTTTATTTTATTTTAATGCTTTTTTTTTAATCAGAATGAGGCTATGGCAGGATCTCACACACAGAACAGAGTATTTTCCAGAATTACTTTGGCTATAATGGAGGATACAGGGTAAGATAACTGCTGCTGTTCCTGGGTAGAGCAGTTTATTCACTAATAAATATATAAATTATTCACTGATGTGTGTGCTGTCATTTTTTAATTATTAATATAGTTTGTTAGTCACAAAAGCACTCATTTAGTAATTTAAGATTTGATAGAATTGTAAGTCTGTCTTATCGATGACATCTCTCTGCTGTTGCCTGTGTTTAGATGGTACAGATCCAATTACAGTATGGCAGAGAATCTGGAGTGGGGAAGAGGTTTGGGCTGTGACTTTGTGATGAAAAGATTCTGGAAAGACCAACATCGGCATGCGTAAGCTTTGCTACATGAGATGTGTTATAAAACTGTGTGCATTCGTGTCTCAATCTGTCTTCCAGTTTTTTTTAATGAACTTGTTTTCTTTTGCAAGTATCACTATTACGATTGTACATACTTCGGGTTAGGCATTTGAACATAACCCTTTTAAGACCCTTTTAATAGAGATTTAGGGTTGATTTGGGCCAGTAAGTAACCTCCTAGAAACAACTGAGAACACCCTAGCTGCTACTTAGCATTTCACTGAAAACCACTCTGAACACTTTAGCAACCGCATAGCAACACCCTGGCAACCAACCTGAGACTCTAGACTTTTACATTTAACCTGTAAAAAAACTCTAATTTATTAATCAGATTGGACTTCATCAGATTATGAATGTTGTACATCTACAACAGGTCTTTATTTTCACATCTTGAATCCAGTTGGCCCCCACTGTAGTATTTTATATTATCTAGAGAATTGGCTATGGAAAAGACTTTATAGGTTTGGTCCGATTAGGTTCTTTCGAGTAACTTGTTTTTGAAACAGGAGGCCGACACTGAGCCTGTACTGTGATTCTGTAAGAAGCACAACTCTGCAGCTCACTTGCAGGCAGGACCAGCTGGCAGTGGCTGAGTGCAACCTGCAGAAATGTCCTCAGGCTCTTCCTCAGGAGTACCAGGTTAAAGCACAAATCATACAAATGTTACAGCAGGTTTTCAAGTTAACCTTTGGGAAATGCCGTGGACATAATGTGCTCTATTCCTAGAAATGAATAAATACAGATCCCAGTACAAACAAAGTAGAGCAAATAAGATACACAGAGTAGTAGTGGTAGATTTGACTGCAGTATAAAATGTTAAATAGTGTCTGATTGTTAATTAAGTTTGATTTAAATCAGTTTCAACATGATTAACCCTTCCGTTCTGTAGTACTTTGACTATCCCTGGTGTCCCTGAGGATGATTTATCAGCGTATAGAGGGGCTGTGGAGATCGCAGACTACTGTCCCTTCAGTCAGGAGTTCAGCTGGCACGTGGGTGGCGAGTACCGGTGTGGCTCTTACTGCAGGGTACAGGAAAACTAGCCAGGTGATGAGCCACTCCCAACATCCCCACCCAACTTTCTTTGTTTAGAATCAGAATGGGAAGTGTCACTTGCTTTTACCCTCTTTGTTATTGTTTTTTTTTGGTTGTGAACTCTACTTCCTTTCCATCATAGTTAAGGTTATATTTTTATTTTTATTTTTTTTAGCCACATGGAGGAACTATGGGGCAGAACAGTATGGCCCTGGGTCAGCGTGTCTGTACCAGAAGTCAGTGTTTGTAATGGAACTGTGCACCAAACGCATGACCTATCCTGACTGGGGCAGTGGGTGTTATAAGGTAATGATGTTGAACTGTGATAAAATGTTATTTCTCATTTTGGGTTTTGTTTTGTGTATAGTTTTTTTTAGGTCTAGGGATTTGAACAAATCCATAACCCTTTTAAGACTGGTGGAAAAAAATCTCGTAGTCTTGCATTAAAGGAAGGACCCAAGCAGTATTTGGGTACCAGATTATCATAGAGACTTGGGGTTGACTTGGGCCAGAAAGTGATGAAAACATCCCAGCAACCACTTAGCATTTCACTGAAAACCACTGTGAACACCTTAGCAACCAAATAGCCGTAGAATTTTTATGGGAACGAGTTTTGTAAATTTTCTTCCAAAATTATAAAGGTATAGTTTATTTGTTTGTACTTCTAGTTCACCAAAACTCAAAAGTACCTTTGTACATGAATTGAAGAGTATGTGAATTGAAGCTATGTGATTATTTAATTTTTTTGCAGGAGTCTTGCGCAGCCCAGGGCTTGTTGGTTTGGGTCCAGAACAAGTCTTATCCATTTGTTCGTGCTGGTCAGGTGATCAACGTGAACATCCTGATGAATGGGTGGGTATACAGCGGGCAGCTCATCTGCCCTGCCTGCTCTGACTTTTGCACTGACGATCCCCTCTCTGAACACCACCAAGAGTACTCGCTTAGGTAAGTTACTGTATCACCAACACCCATCATATCACAAAAGAGGTGATGTGTTTCCTTGTAGGGTGAGGCCAACACCAAAATGATATCAAAACTAAAGCGGTATTAGGCAACAAATAAACAGCATTGGGTTATTGATGAAATGAAACAATATAGCTGTCAACATATTCCATAAGTCAGATTCAAAAATGTATCTTTTTTTTTTTTTTAGATTTGTAATTAACATGGTCATGCCTTTTGTTAAGAAAACAAAATGATGTGTAGTGTTAGATTTGGAAATTCATTTGGATGATCTACGTAGCTGAATATATGTACATATTCATTGCATGTGCTGAAAATAAAACCGCCGAACAGAGGTAGATTTTTGCGACAATTCTCACATTCTTTATTTCATTTTGCAGCTGTCATCTGATGCTGTTCTCTTTAATGTGTGTACAAAAATTAGATATTAAACAAAGTGTGTATTTCATAAGAGAATATAATTCTCTGCTTTTCTCAGATCCTTGATCCGGCTCTTCCTACTTGGTGGTGAACTTATGGTGGCTCCTGTTAACTCTTACTCCAGTGCTGGTGGGCTTCCTCCTCTGTGTCAGGGACTGAATTTTTAATCTTGATTGTGACAGTTGGATACAGGCGCCTTGCTGCCATAGGCTTCCCTTGAAGTTTAGTTGCCATGGACAGCAAAATGAAGATCACTTCCGTAGTGTATTCTGCGATCAGATAACCCTTGCGGAGATGTGCACTCTAGAAGTGATGAAAAGCCATTAATTGCACTCCTGTGCCCACCCGGCTGTCAGGTAGATCAAATGAGAAGCCATAGTCATGCAAGCTGCAGTTGTGCAGCATGGTTATGCAGGTGCTAATTAACATTCTCTCTGATGGACCTGTTGCATTTTTGGTCATAAAATAAGCATTTGGTTGAGAATGATGGGAGATTTTGGTGCTCTTATGTTGTTCTGTGAAATTACTTGATGGCAATCATTTTGATAAGCGTATTGCAGGATATGTGACTAAATGAAGATACTTGTGAATTTGCATGGAGTCCTAGTGAGATTTCTGTTAAGGTCAGTGCAAGCACTGACTTTAAAGATGCTGCTATTCTGTCTAAGTTAAGTACTTTATAAGAGGTTTAAAAGTGATTTAATGATTTTTGTGAACATGCAGTGTGGTCCAAAAGCATGAGACCACATGAAAATGGGTAAGACTTACTGATAAATTACAATTGCATTTGTTTACATTAATTAAATGCATTAGTTAAAATACACTAACAATAAACAATACTTTTACAGCACATATTAATCTTGATTAATGTAATTTAAACATGTACTAATACATTTTAAAATTAAATACTGTGACTACCACCCCTGGAGTCGTGAGTTTGAATCCAGGGTGTGTTGAGTGACTCCAGCAAGGTCTCCTAAGCAACCAAATTGGCCCTGTTGCTAAGGAGGGTAGAGTCACATGGGGTAACCTCCTTGTGGTCGCAATTAGGGGTTCAACTGAGACTTGCACTCTGCCACTTGGATTGAGGTGAGTAAATTCGCCACCACGAGGACTTACTAAGTAGTAATTGGGCATTGCAAACTGGGAGAAAAGGGGATAAAATAAAATAAAAATAATAATAAATTAAATACTGTATATGTTAGCATTATTTAATGCATTATGAACTAACATAAACAAATAACATTAACCAAGATTCATAAATGCTTTAAAAAATATTTTTCATTGTTTATGAAATCTAATGCATTTACCAATAGAACCAAATTGTGAAGTGGTGTTGATAAATGTAAAACAAAGAGAAGTGATATGAGGAAATATTTAAGATTCTGCACAATTTCTAGGTCAATAATATAAAACACTAATTAAGCACTAACTGAATTTGTGGCATTGACCATGCTAGCAATGATTTGAGCAAACCTGTGCAGTGCATGCTTTGATTAAAGCTAAAGGAGGCCCACTGAATACTAAGAAATTCTGAAATGGGGAACTTTTCACTCAAACAGTTATGCTGATTATATAATTTGTATTAATATATAATGCAAAATATAGGCATTTTTACATGTGGTCGAAATCTTTTGGAGCCTATTATACAACCCCAATTCTGAAAAAGTTGGGACAGTATGAAAAATGCTAATAAAACAAAAATGAGTGATCTGTAAATTATATTCACCCTTTGCTATATTGAAAGCATTACAACTAAACATTGTTTTATCCTGAGAATTTCCTTCTTTTTTTTTTTTAAATGTACAGTAATTTCAAATCAGATGATTGCAATACGTTGGGACAGTCGAGTGTTTACCACTGTGAAACAACCCCATTTCTTCTAATAACACTTTTTAGCATTTGGGAACTGAAGACACATGTTTGTTAAGTTTAGAAAGTTCATCCATTCTGTAGGTCCATTCACAGTTGTACGGGGTCTTTGTTGCCATATGGTGTGCTTCGTAGTGTGCCACACAATCTTGCATCCACACTCCCTGCTTATACAGCCATGCACTTGAAATCCGGGCAGTAAGTGGTTTGAAGTTGTCCTGCTGTAAAATGCAGGGACGTCCCTGGAAAAGACAGTGCTGGATGGCAGTATATGTTGCTCCAAAATTTGTACATATCTGTCTGCATTAATGGATAACACAATGGCTGTGTTTTCAAAGACTATTTGAAATGTGGACTCATCGGACCAAAAAACACAGTTGCACAGTGAGACTGAGCCCAGAGAAGTCAGCAGCACTTCTGGACAGTGTTGATGTATGGCTTCTGCTTTGCATAGGAAGATCTTAACTTGCATCTGTGAAGGGGTTTTCGTCTTGCCCTTTACCCCCCCAAATCAATAAACTGAAAATACGACTTAAAAATGTGCACATGCATCAAATTATATTTAGGGCAGAAAATTATATTTTCAACAGGGCTTTAGAGGAATGGCAGAGCAAAGTGTTAAAACACTGTGACAAGGATGTGAAACCCTGACTGGAAAATAGTCAATTTAATGTTAAAAAAAAATCAAGCTCAGGCAAGTCAGATGGGCATCATGTCACACGTTATCTGATAATGGCAATAACAGACAAATAAAACTATGTGCACACTTTTTGTATATTTGTATGGCTTTTGCGTAGTGTGGAAAACAAATGAGGGGTTATGGAAACGGGAGCGGTTGGGAAGATGATCACAATGGGCAGAGAGCAGGTGAACATGCAGTAAAATTCAGAGGGAGCATTCGGGTACGGGATGGAAACTTGCGAGAGCGGAATGGTAAAAAAAACAGTCCCACGCAGAGCTGTGGAAGTGAAAGTGGATATTCATAGTATAAAAGGACTTAAATATGTATCTGTTTCTCATTCACAAGTATCACATCACTTTTGATGATATCAATCACTGTAGTCGTATGCTGGATTACTCATGCTGCCTTTATGTGCTTTTTGGAGTTTAAAATATTTGTTACCCATTCAAATGCATTGTGAGGACCAACAAAGCTGAGATATAAAACTCTGTTTGTGGTCAGCAGAAGAAAGTCATATCTGGGATGGCATGAGGGAGTAAATGATGAGAGAATTTTCATTTCTGTGGGAATCAGCTTTGAGGTTCATTCAATAAAATGAATTCAATATATCAATAAAAAACACTTGACTTCAGGATCCCATAAATGGATTCAGCCTTCTAAAATCTTTTATGGGGGTCTATGTCACCGCAAAAAAATCCACAAGTTTTTGGTTTTGCACATGTTACGTAATGGTTACTATCTAGTTCCCCATTCCTTATTTTCAATTAATTTGTTGAATGTAAAATAATATATCTTTATTCTTTTCTAGACCACCCCCCATCACAAACGGAGGAACAAGAGCTCCGCCTGGGACTTTTATTTAAAAAATCTCACATTTCAAATTAAAACATCGCAAAAAAATACAATTGAATAAAAATTTAATAATTATAAGTTATATTTATTCTGTGCACCGAATAATTACAAAAAAACTTTCTGTTAATGTTTTTGGGCTTTTAGTATTTTGTCTTTACTGTTGTCACGTGATGCGTGTCCTGACGACTTCACGCTCTGTCATGGCTGCGCGAGACATAAATGTCTCAGTAGGTCTGGAAATCAGAACAGAAAACTGTTGCGATGATTAAAACAGCGGGCATAACAGATAGTTTTGACTTGTGTTTCGCTATATGAAATCAGTTGGTTGGTGTTTTGTTCGTCAAGTGTAGTGTTAGCTGTGTTGTAGCTCACAGGAAGGACCTCATCATGCAGACTGAAGCCATGGTGGAGCATCATAGCGGCTCTCAGAGTTCCTGCAAGACGGGCTCCAAATCTTGGCAGTACAGGTACTGTACATACTACATACTGTCATTGTGATATCTACGTTCTTCATAAGGCTTCAGCTCTGTGAACAATTTTATTATAATGCTTTTACATTGCGAGCACTGTATTGAAACCACTCACACTCCTTTTTTATTTTTTGTTAAGTCAGCCCTTTTACCTCAGACTAATTCCAGACTATATTTTGTGATCATTTTAGTCTTAAAGTGTTCACTCAAAAATGAAAATTGTCTTATCATTTACCCACCATCATGCCATCCCAGATGACTGACTGACTTCTGCAGAACACAAATGAAGAATTTTAGAAAAATACCTCCGCTCTTGCATGTAAGTGGTGGCCAGAATTTTGAAGCTCCAAAAAGCACATAAAGGCTTCATAAAAGTAATACATATGACTCCAGTGGTAAAATCCATGTCTTCTGAAGCAGTGTGTGTGAGAAACAGAACAAGATTTAAGTCTTTTTTTTCTTTTTTTTTTTTTTTACTATAAATGTTCCTCCCTGCCCAGTAGGTGGTGAAATGCACAAAGAATGCAAATCACCAAAAGCAGAAGAAGAAAGTGAAAGTGGAAATGTATAGTAAAAAAAGAATGTAAATATTGATGTGTTTCTCACCCACACCTACATGGCTTTATTTAACCACTGGAGTCAAATGGATTGCTTTCATGCTCCCTTTATGTGCTTTTTGGAGCTTCAAAGTTCTGGTTACCATTCACTTGGATTGTATGGACCTACAGAACTGACATATTCTTCTAAAATTCTTTGTGTTCTGCAGAATTGGCCCTGCAGGGATGGCCTGAAGGTAAGTAAATTATGAGAGAATTAAAATATTTGGGTGAACTATCTCTTAAGTGTGTAATATATCTTTTGGTTTGATTAATTTAGTATTTTAAAACTTCTATTTTGGCTCTGCTATTTGGATATCACACTCTCAGGAGCCTGTGAATGGTTTGTTAGAATGTACAGTTTAGTATACAACTTTATAATTGTAATGCAGTGATCTAATCATTTGGTCATGGTATGGATAACTGGCACACATCATAAAAGCGTAATGGCTTCTTTTTTTTTTATGAACTAAAGCGATCTGATGGAAAAGGTGGACGGTTATTTGATGAAGTACACCAATCTTGTGACTGGATGGCAGTATCGGTAAGTACTGCTTTTATCCATCTCTTATAAGCAGGCCCTCATGGCATCTGTAGACTTTTACCACGCTGATTTTGGGGTAAAATCTGCAGAATGGATTTAAACATGGGGGAAAAAAATTAGCTTAATGCACCGTACTCTTATAGGTTGCTTAAACCATAATCAAATAACCCCAAATATTTAATAATCAAACCTGAATATATAGGACTTCCAATGATTGGAGTTTTAGATTGAAGGCACAGTTTTTTATGGGTCTGCTTGTAAGTGCTTTTTATGTATGTGCAGAGAAGAAAGGGGCAGAACTTTCTCACCTTTGTCCCAAACTGTTGTATTTCCCCATTCTAGATATTTTGTCCTCAACAATGAAGCAGGGCTGCTGGAATACTTTGTGAATGAGCAGTCCAGAAATCAGAAGCCCCGTGGCTCGCTGCCATTAGCCGGTGCGGTGATATCACCGAGTGATGAAGACTCTCACACCTTCACCGTCAATGCCATCAGCGGAGAGCAGTACAAACTCAGAGGTTGTCACATGACTCAATCTCTTTGACTCTTTCTCTTTCACTGCTTTTTTTTTAAATTTCAGATGTTTCACTTCCTTTTTATATTGTCTTTGGGTGGATGGTATTGGTTAGTATAACTAAAATGGCCTTTGTAAAAATATCATATTAACATAGGTGGTGCTGGTCAAATCTAAAATAAAGTGATTAAAATAATTTGGTGTATTAAAGCTTATGTGCTGAAAGTGGATTGAATGTACCTGTTTGTGTAATTTCAGCCACGGATGCAAAGGAGCGACAGCACTGGGTCAGCCGCCTGCAGATCTGTGCACAGCACCATACAGAGGCGATGGGCAAGGTTAGACTTACAGCAAGATGTCTGCCATACTGTTAGTTCAACTGTAATGCTCATGACTTCTGAAGTAACAGGGGCCCATAGGCTGTTCAGGACAATCTGTTCATCCATAAAGGAATAGTTCACTCAAATTTAAATTTCCCTCAGCATTTACTCACCCTCATGCCATCCCAGATGTGGATGACTTACTTTCTTCTGCAGAACACAAACTAATATTTTTAGAAGAATATCTCGGGTCTGTAGGTCCACACTATGCAAGTGAACTTTGAAGCACCAAAAAGCACATAAAGGCAGCATAAATGTAATCCATACAACTCTGTGTCTTCTGAAGCGATTCATTCGATTTAGGGTGAGAACAGACCAAAATATATCTCCTTCACTGTAAATCTTGACATCAACAGTCTCCTTGGTGATAATGATTTTAAGCTTGATTACAATTTCTAGTACCATCTAGTGCTCTGTGTATGCATCAAGCGATAGGAAGTGTAAACAAGCTTGAAATCATCGCCTCTGAAGACTTGGATTAAACCACTGGAGTCTTATGGATTACTTTTATGCTGCCTTAATATGCTTTTTGGAGCTTCAGAATTTTGGTCACCATTCACTTGCATTGTATGGACCAACAGACCTGAGATATTCTTCTAAAAATCTTCATCTGTGTTCTGCTTATGAAAGAAAATCATACACATCAAGGGTGAGTAAATGATGAGAGAATGTTTATTTTTGGGTAAATTTTCCTTTAATGCTTCAAGGAATAGTTCACACAAAAATAAAGAATTTGTCTTCATGTACTCACCCTTGTGTCATTCCTTACCTTTATGATTTAATTTCTTCATTGGAACACAATTGGTGATATTTTGCAGAATGTCTGAGCTGCTGTTTTTCATACAATGAAATTATGTACTGAAAGTAAGTTATGGCAGAATTTTCATTTTCAGACAAACTAACGCTTATGCATACCTCAACAGACAAACCCACCTCTCCAGACTCGCAGTCTCTCTATCGCATCTCAGGGCAGTGGCAGTTCTCCAGGAACTCAGCATAGGATGAATCAGAGCTCGAACGCTCTGTTGGGCCTATCCCAGCTGCAGAGGGGCTCCTCTCTCTACTCCAGTAGGAAATCCCTGCTGCCCGATCACCTGCTGGAGGCCAGAGAGGTGAGACTGGGAAAATAATCTTCCTTCTTTCAGAGGACTCAGTAGCACATTTGCTATGTAACTTTATGAATTTGTAAATACATGAACTGTTTGTATGTTACATCATAATACAGAGAATGAGGGTGAGTCATGTCTGGGATATATAACGAAAGAAATTATATTTTGTTTATAGAAAAAAATACATATATATATTTATTTATTTATGTATATGTATATACACATAGAGTATTGCATTGTGACATTTGTTTTCTTGAGATATTCGTGTCATGAAATATGTACATTTTGGCATTCAGTTATCTTTACCATAATTAAAAAAATCGAATTGCTATAATGGGAAGAAAACAAAAAAGTAATGCTAAAGTTAATACATATTTATACTTCATATACATACAGTTGAAGTCAGAAGTTTACACACACTTAGGTTGAACTCTTTTTTTTTAACCACTCCACAAACACCATGTGACCTCGCAGCCATTATACCACTCAGGAAGGAGATGCATTCTGTCTCCTAGAGATGAATGTAATTTGGTGTGAAAAGTGCAAATCAATCCCAGAACAACAACAAAGTACCTTGTAAAGATGTTGGAGGAAACAGGTAGATGGTTATCCATATCCACAGTAAAACGATTCCTATATCGACATAACCTGAAAGGCTGCTCAGCAAGGAAGAATTCACTGCTCCAAAACCACCATAAAAAAGACAGACTACTGGCACATGGGGATAAAGATCTTTCTTTTTGGGGAAATGTCCTCTGGTCTGATGAAACAAAATTTTTTCTGTTTGGCCATTACAAAGCCCTGGTCTCAATCTGATAGAAAATTTGTGGGCAGAACTGAAAAAGCGTGTGTGATCAAGGAGCCAACAAACCTGACTCAGTTACACCAGTTCTGTCTGGAGGAATGGGCCGAAATTCAAGCAATTTATTGTGAGAAGCTTGAAGACTACCCAAAACATTTGACCCAAGTTATACAATTTAAAGGCAATGCTACCAAATACTAACAACATGTATGTAAACGTCTGACCCACTGGGAATGTGATGATAGAAATAAAAGCTGAAATATATGAATCATTCTCTCTACTATTATTCTGACATTTCACATTTTTAAAATAAAGTAGTGATCCTAACTGACCTAAGACAGGGAAAGCTTTCTACTATGTAAGGTGTATGCAAACTTCTGACTTCAACTGTACATACGTTCAAATTGAAACAACATATTTATTTAGTTATATAGTTTTTGAATACTTTTTTAGTAATACAATTTAAAAACAAGTCATGGCAATTTATATGGCGAACAAACATTTCTAGTTGCTTGGCTCTTAAATATTTCATCGGTGAGAAATGACTCCGTCTGAGAGCTTTTTCTGTAATATTTTTTCGCTTAGCTCAGATTATTGCAAAAGTCATGAAAATTCATTGGTCCAAATGTATAGGAACCCTGAATTACAGTAATGAGAATCTAATTAATGGGAGCGATGCATTAATTTAATGAGGATTTGCAAAATAAGCAAATACTAAGCCACACTCTTCCTAAATATGCTCCATTTTCTTTAGGCAAAATATTATTTATTTTCTTTGGGGTGAAAGGGTTATCTGATTAAAAAATAAATACAAATGTTTTCATGAGATTCACCCAAAAAGTTATTCAACCAATGAAACTGCTGTTTCTATCTTGTTCCAGATGATGATCCAAGCGCAGGGCCAGCACAGAGAACTGATCCAGAGCATTGAGGGTCTACCATCCTCTCAGAGACCTTCTCCACTGGACCAAGACCTGTTGCTGCTGAAAGCCACCTCCCTGGCCACCATGACCTGCCTCAGCGACTGCCTGCATATCCTGCAGCTCCAGCAGGTGGCTCGACAGAAAGTTCCTTTTGGTGGTGAGTCTTTACTTCTCTGGGATCTTACAATCTGCTGATTGTAACTGGAGATAAGTTAAATATTCAATTGTAGCATTTCCCTCCCAGAAATCCACATATAGTGTAGCTCATACCTGCAAAATTAATAGCACCAAACATCACAAGCAGCCTCAAGAATGGACACAGAGTGGCCGTATAACACTTTTCCATGAGCAGAATGTTGCACTACAGATCGCTAAATTTGTTCAAAGAGGAAAGCCAGATAGCGGGCCACATTAAACCATGTGGAAGGCCTGATCCAATTGCCCATGTCTGCTTTAGCTATTTGCGAGATTATCATTAAATCTGCCTCAGCAGTCCTAAATATTCGATCACTTAGATGGCCGCTGAAATATCTTCAATGGGAGAACCATGGTGTTGCTCTTTCCCTGCTGTCTGCGACCCATTCCGAATAAACCACTTGAGAAACACTGCTCTAACTCACATACACTCATGTCAGACCCCCCTCGCCTGGCTTCTCTCTGACATTTTCTCTGTATGACGCAAGTTGATGAGTCTGACAGGCAGACAAGGAGGAAAGGAGATGCGCAAGCGCATGTGAGATTCTGAGTCAGGTTGCATTTTTTTCTCAATACCATAGATAAGCAAATGTACATTGTACATTTACATATACATGGTATGATAACCATCAATTTTCAAACCGTGGTATACCGTGAAACCGTGAAACCGGTATACCGCTGCAACCCTAGTCTTCATACAGGACATGTGAGGTATATTTCGTCATCATTTTCGTCACCCAATTTTTAAGGTTATAGCTACAGGCTGAGTTTCAAAAAGGCTTGAATTCCAAACCACCAGCAAATATATAAGGCCCTTCCCCAGCTACAGTCCTGGTACTTTTCCCTTAGAAACTTTCTAGATAAGATCTCTTACGAGGAACAGAACACCCGAGGAGAATTTTCCTCTATTGCACTCACATTCCCAAAGTAGCCACTGTAGTGACTTCATCTAGTATCAACCATTTTTATTCAGACATTATTTGCACACGCATTTCAATACCAAAAACAAAATCAACAATACTCCGGAGGATGCCGGGATTGGTGCTTCTCTTTTGTTTTTTAGGGATGTTTTATATGAACTTTGGCTGTATCTGAAAAAGTAGGCAGCTGCCTAATCAGTTAATAGTTTAAAACGACTGTTTTTGGATGATTGAAACTCTCTGAACAGTTTTAAAGGCACCTTATTTCGTCCTACCTTCATCCACCTTTATACAGCCTCTGAAGGCAGCATTTTCCAGTTTTCGGACACAGCCTGTGTATTCAGGTTACAGTTTAAACCGGGGTGTGAGGTGCTGCAGCCGGAGAGATGAGACTTTAACCACGGAGCTCACAGTGGACAACATGTTGAAAATGCATTATAAACCTATTTATCAACACGATCTTTTACGATAAAGGCTTTTATGACTCAACATAAATTACTGTACTGAAATACTCATCTTTGACTCAAGACATTTTTATGCAAGTTAACCACGCAGTAGCAGGCACGCAATATTTCCCTCATGTAAACTAGATTTAATGACGGTTTAGTGGATAATAAAGTTAAATTACCCACTCTCGATAAACATCTGATTATTTATATCCATCATCCCAGGAAAAAGTTGATGTAGTAATCCAGAAATCACTTTATTTTCTATGTAGTCACACAGTACAGATGCGATGAAATCTCAGATCATGTCACCCCATTAAGTCACACACATGTTTAACAGGTGATTCTCTTTGGATACTTTGTTTGTTTTATGTTATTTCTGTAAAAGTAATTGTAAAATTAGCGCAATCCTCGGAGTAGCAGCTAGTTTGTTTACTAACGGTGGCTGTGGAGCTCCTCTCCTTTCTCAATGCAGGTTTTTGACCAATCACAGGCTGCAGCACCTCCAACAGTACCACAGTCCCTATAACCTCCAAAGTATCTTTGGAGCTAAATTGTCCCCAAAAATGGCGTTGAGGAACTATAAGATGAAAATGGAATGAAAAGCACTAGTCCCAGGGAAAAGTACCTAAAACGGGCTTCAGTACCGCCAGTGGGAAAGGCCCTATAGAGAGCCCCTAATCTAACCTTTTCCGTTACCCTAATGGTGTGTTGAAGTGATGCCCCCTTTTGAAGTTGGCGCGACCCCCTTATGGAGTAGCCCCGCCCTCTTTTGGAGTGTCTGCCCCGTATGGCTGTCTCCGGGCTGCAGCTATACTAACAATTTTTCTAACCGCGCATACGCTTAACGTGCAGCGTGTGCATGTGCCTGAAATGTTTTGCGCTAATTAGTGGGTCCACTCACATTCACAAAAGTGCCAGGAGATGAAGGTGGAAACAACAACAACAATGGATGTGTACATCAGGAGTACGTGTGTGAGGACGTCAGGAGATGCCTGCATTTGTAAAACTTGAGTCTAAAGGACTATAAAGACAACTCTATGTGTATAACCTCCTGTTGCGAATGCATCAACTGCCTGTGTATGCATGCTTGAGTATGCTGAGTATACTTTGAAAGGCTGAGTGTTCAACTGCAAGTATACGCTAAGCATCTGCATCAAAAGCAAATTATACTTTAGGCTTTAGGGTCATGGAGAGGGTCGGAAATGGGAAAACTAAATTATGTTTTTGGTGCAAGAAACCTTGACTCATTATAACTGGACCTCAGGGTGAAAAGATACAATATTACCACTTTAAAATAGTTTTGGTGTTTATGCATGGAAGATAATCTAAAGTCAGCAGGACGTTTAAAGTGCAAGAAGTCTGGCAGATTTCTGTCAAACTCTTTAATCCTTAGACTTCGCTGTATAGTTTGACTCATGCTACTGTAGTCATTAGATGTTAAGTGAAAGCATTCCTCTTCCAGTAAAAAGGCAGTAAGTGGTTTATTTATAAGCACTACTTTATCACAGAATATTGTTGACTGGTGCTGCTCCTATGTGCTTTTGCTTTATGCAAGTCTTTGGGATCTGTTACTGCTTTTCTCTTATTGAAAAGATTGTCAATCAAATTTGGTAGTATTTGTTGGATTGTTTGCTAATTGTAAAATATAATTTTTTCATATACATAATTTCATACATTGTCATATCTTTCTCTCTGAGGTCTACTTATAATGAGCCAAAAACAGTCATAATTAAATGTTTATTACCATTTTCCACCCACAATTTAAATTAAACCGAATAAAGAAAAAAAATCTGCGCCCATTTGTATGTAAATGACCTCTTCGCTTATGAAATGAGAAATTTTTAGTTCTGAAAGTTATAGTATAGCTGTATTGTGTAGTATATTCTGAAAGCTAAGGCAGCTGACTTGGTGCCTTGCTGCCAAATCAGTTAATGGTTTAACCAACAGCATTTTTGTATAAATTGAACTTTTAAGGAAACAGTTTGAAAGGCACCTTTATTTTCATATACCTGTAGCCTCCGAAGCCAACATTTCGGATGCAGCCAATGTTTTTTTAGTACAAACCCAATTCTGAAAAAGTTGGGACAGTATGAAAAATGCTTATAAAACCAAAATTTCTGATTTGTAAATTATATTCACCCTTTGTATATAATAATAATAATTAGTTACATTTATATAGCGTTTTATCAGTAACCTCAAAGCACTTTACAAGGAAGGGGGGAATCTCCTCAACCACCACCAATGTGCAGCATCCACTTGGATGATGCGACGGCAGCCATATTGCGCCAGTACGCCCACCACACACCAGCTTACTGGTGGAGAGGAGACAGAGTGATGAAGCCAATCAGTATACAGGGATGATTAGGAGGCCATGATGGACAGAGGCCAAGGGGCAAATTTGTCCAGGACACCGGGGTTACACCCCTACTCTTTTTCGAAGGACATCCTGGGATTTTTTAATGACCACAGAGAGTCAGGGCCTCGGTTTAACGTCTCATCCGAAAGACGGAGCTCTTTTACAGTATAGTGTCCCTGTCACTATACTGGGGCGTTACGACCCACACAGACCACAGGGAGAGCACCCCCTGCAGGTCTCACAACACCTCTTCCAGCAGCAACCTGATTTTATCGTGAGGTCTCCCATCCAGGTACTAACCAAGCTCAGCCCTGCTTAGCTTCAGTGGGCAACGAGTCTTGGGCTACAGGGTGATATGGCTGCCGGCTAATATTGAAAGCATTACAACTAAACATTATTATATAATGTTAATTACAGTAATTTCAAATCAGATGATTGCAACACACTCCTAAAAAGTTGGGACAGTCGAGTGTTTACCACTGTGAAGCATCACCATTTCTTCTAACAACACTTATTGCGCATTTGGGCACTAAAGACACAAGTTTAAGTTTAGAAAGTGGAATTTTCCCCCATTCATCCATTATGTAGGTGTTTAGCTGCACAATCGTACGGGGTCTTCGTTGCCGTATGGTGTGCTTCATAGTGTGCCACACATTCTCAATTGGAGACCGGTTAGTACTGCAGGCAGGACAATCTTGCACCCACACGCTCTGCTTACCCAGCCATGCACTTGAAATCCAGGCAGTATGTCATTTGAAGTTGCTTTGCATAGGAAAATCTTAACTTGCATCTGTGGATGCAGCGGCGTGGTGTTAACTAACAAAGGTTTGCTAAAGTAATCCCAAGCCCATGTTCATGATATCCATTACAGACGAATGCCGTTTTTTTAAGACGAGAGTCTAAGTGAGGTCTAAGGGATCAGAGATCAGTTTTCGTCTTGCCCTTTATGCAACGAGATTTGACCAGATTCCTTTAATCTATTGAAAATAGAACTATATTGTGAACTGTAGAGGGTGAAAATGCCCAAAATCCTTCCAAGTTGTCTTTGGGAACATTGTTCTCTAAGTGCTGGATTATTTGATTAAGCATCTATTGGCAAATTGACAAGTCTCAAACGATCCTTGCTCTTGAAGGACTAGGCTGTTTTTGGAGGTTTTTCTACAGTATAGAGTACTATGACACAATTGCCACACCTGTGTAACATCTGTTTCACATTGCCTTATTTCAACTCATCTAATTGTTTTTGTCTTAAATTGCCCCTGTCTCAACTTTTTTGGAGGGGGTTGCAATCATCTGATTTTAAATTACTGTACATGTTCAAATAAACATAGAGTTTATTACAGTATCATATACTCTCCCAACTTTTTCGGAATTGGGGTTGTAGTTATGATGCACTCTTTCATGACAAGATTGAGGAAATTTTCATCAATATGTTTTTCCCCATTTTAAGTTAGTTTGTTTTAAGATAAATCATTACTGAGTAATTATGGTCTGCCTTTGTTGAATACCCTCATGGTGGAGAGTTTGTGTTACTCTCTGTTCATCAATTGGCAGCTGAAACTAAATCTGAAGATTGATAATGGGGTCATTCCATCTGAAAATGTTTTATTTTACATCTTTGTGTGATGGAACATGACAAATTTTGGTTATACAGCTGTTTACGGAAACCTCAATATCTCTGCTCAGGATGGTCCTAGCTCCTTGGAACAAAAACTGATGTCTAGAGCACATTACAAGGTACATGAACACACAAATATATATATATTTGTTATATATATATATACACACATACACACATATACACACACACACACACACACACACACAGTGCATCCGGAAAGTATTCACAGCACTTCACTTTTTCCACATTTTGTTGTTACAGCCTTATTCCAAAATGGATTAAATTCATTATTTTCCTCAATATTCTATAAACAATACCTCATAATGACAACGTGAAAGTAGTTTGTTTGAAAGCTTTGCAAATTTATTAAAAATAAAAAACTAAAAGAAAAATTGCATGCACATGTGTATTCACAGCCTTTGCTCAATACTTTGTTGAAGCACCTTTGGCACCAATTACAGCCTTAAGTCTTTTTGTGTATGATGCTACAAGCTTGGCACACCTATTTTTGGGCAGTTTCTCCCATTCTTCTTAGCAGGACCTCTCAAGTGTAATTAGGTAGGATGGGGAGCGTCGGTGCACAGGCATTTTCAGATCTCTCCAGAGATCTTCAATCGGGTTCAAGTCTGGGCTCTGGCTGGGCCACTCAAGACATTCACAGAGTTGTCCCGTAGCCACTCCTTTGTTATCTTGGCTGTGTGCTTGTCATGTTGGAAGATGAACCTTCACCCCAGTCTGAGATCCAGAGCACTCTGAAGCAGGTTTTCATCTAGGATGTCTCTGTACATTGCTGCATTCATCTTTCCCTCAATCCTGACTAGTCTCCCAGTTCCTGCCACTGAAAAACATCCCCACAGCATGATGTTTTTCACCAACATGCCACCAACATGCTTCACCATGGTCACATCCCTGACTAAGGCCCTTCTCCCCCGATCACTCAGTTTGGCCGGGCGGCCAGCTCTAGGAAGAGTCCTGGTGGTTCCAAACTTCTTCCATTGATGGATGATGGAGGCCACTGTGCTCATTGGGACCTTCAATGCTGCAGACATTTTGAATTCTGTTCTTGGTCCAGCTGGGTATAAGAATCAGTTTTTTCCAATGATGTGTCTTTAACACATTGAGTTTCTCAGCCAGAGAAACAGAGAATTCATCCCTAGGTAGAATGACAGTGATCAAATCTGCTCTGTCAGTCATAATCCACTGCTTAAAGGTGATGTTATTAGGAAGTGTGTCATCTTTGTCTGGCTCTTCGAACAGCTGCAGTAAGGCCCCCATACCTAGATAGACGCTGGTCACACTTGTTGAGCATGCAGTCATAACTGTTTATGTCACAGACTAGAAATTCCAGCAGGTCCTTATAGTCCACTTTTAGCTTTGCTGACTCTTTGCTGATGTTGTGTGCAGACACAGACAGTGTGAGTTCCAGATGCTCCTGCCAGCAAACACCATGTCGGTGATTTTTAAACTCCAATTGCAGTTCATTAAGGTTACTGAAAACTAAAAGGTTTTTTTTGTTTTTGCTTTTGTAAAAGTTTTGAAGAATATCATGCTTCACTATTGCCAATATCAAAATTAGTGACATTTTAGACCTCATTGACAAGCATAAGCTAGTGTATGTCAATCATAAACGTAATTACTGTTTATGTAATTCTATTTATGTGTTATGCTTTTATTACATCTGGTTATTTCTAAAAATGTGTGAATAAAGTAGGCTTATCTCAGATTTCTACTAGCCCTACTAGCAAAATTTCTGCAGAAGAATGCTAAAATAGAGGACTTATTTCTGTGAAAATTTCAGGTTCCTGTCTGGTCCCCCACCAGGTCTATTCAACTCGAACCCTTCCCATTATAAATTGACCCTAAAAGCGGAACTTTGAGCAATCTTGAGCATTACATTAGGACTTAAGTTCTGAGTCTAAGGAACAAGAATGTTCAAAATGTATATGTTCATGTACCTTGTAATGTGCTCTAGAGGTCAATTTTTGTTCCAAGGAGCTAGGACCATCCTGAGCTGAGATATTGGGGTTTCCGTAAACAGTTTAAAAATGTGTCATGTGTCATGACACAAAGATGGCCATCATGGTTAAACCGAGTAAAATACAAATAAAAAGCTGGTGGTTTTGCAATACCAATACATAGAGGTAATCACTCCAAAAAAAATTTGGAAAATTAAAATTGGTCAAGCAAACAAATTTACTATTATTGGACTACTTGAGATGGACTGACCCAATGTGGACACTTTTAGATTACAAGATATACTCATCCTCTCCAAACTCGCAATCAGACAGTTATTGAATACTTTAAATCAGAGATTTTCAGACTATGCCAAATGACCCCAAATATGATGATCCCCTTTGCGAGAGATCCCCTTCCTAAAACATTACAGCAGCTACCAGTATATATTTTAACGACTTAAGACCAATTTAGAATGTATGACTAGAATAGCAAGTGTGATATTATAAAGACAGCATGTTGTTTACAAAATTAAATAATTGGCTTTCATATTGTCACTTAAAGGAATAGTTCATTCAAAAATTGGAATTCTCTCATCATGTACTCCCCCCCTCATGCCATCCCAAATGTGTTTTGACGTTCTTTCTTCTGCTGAACACAAATTATGATTTTTAGAAGAATATTTCAGCTCTATTGGTACTCACAATGGAAGTGAATGGGTGCCAAAATGTTGACGCTCCAAAAAGCACATAAAGTCATCTTAAAAGTAATCCATATCACTCCAGTGTTTTAATCCATATATGCAAAAGTGATATGATAGATGGGGTGAGAAACAGATCAATATTTAAGTCTTTGTTTCAAAGAAATTCTTCTCCCTGCCCAGTTGGTGGCAATATGCTTGAAGAACGTGAATCAACAAAAATGCAAGAAGAAGAATGTGAAAGTTAAAGTGGAGATTGACTGAGCAGGGAGGAGAATTAATAATAATAAAAAAAAGGACTTAAAAATCGACCGGTTTCACACCCACACCTATCATATCTCTTCTGAAGACATGGATTTAACCACTGGAGTTTTATAGATTACTTTTATGCTGATTTATGGGATTTCTGGAGCTTCAAGTTTTTGGCACACATTCACTTGCATAGTGTGGACCTACAGAGCTGAAATAGTCTTCTAAAAATCTTTTGTTTTCTGCAGAAGAAAGGAAGTCATCCACATCTGGGAAAGCATGAGGGGGAGTAAATGATGAGGGATGAGAGATTTTTGGATGAAATATTCCTTTGTCAAAATAAATTATTTAAATATTATATAGAAATGTTTAACTTGTATTATAGTAACTAGAATAGTGTTCTTGTATAAACCTGAAGAGGAATGTTTTCAATTAAATTGTATTTGTGGTCCTTAGAATCCAGAAAACAACAATAATGTTACATTTTATTGACGCTTTCCTTTTTTATAGACATTTTTCACTTTATTTTTCTCAGAAAATTTGTGCCAGCCCCCTAGCATCCTCTTGTGCCCCCATAAATCATATTCACTGCAGCTCACTGAACCTTATGTGTAATCCACATTTATACAGTGAGATCAAAATACACACCACAACAAGCTTTTTGGCTCTCATTTCACTCCGGCATGCACCAAAATAACCAAGAGCGGAACAGAGAAAAGGCAGCTCATTTTCCAATTCATTTTAAAGCAAAAACTGCAAATGTTTGTGGTTGCAAATCCAATAATCTCAGGTCATGTTTGTGCCTGTAGAATTTATGACCTGTGGCCCTGCTCAGGGAGTGGAATATTGCTTTATAATTAATGAGGAACTTTATCCCCAACTGATAGACTACTGCAGGTAACCAGAGATTTTCTTAGGTCACCCAAGCGCGGCGGTTGACAGACTTCCAAAATTGTGTTGCCATACTGCTGTCAGTTCCTGAAGGAACTTGTTTCCTGTGTGATTTGCAAACATCTACTCTTCTAGCTCAAAAAGCATTGGACAAAACTGCTCTTGCGAAATCTAAACTTTTAGTTTAGTGCTTGACTTTAAGTCCTTCCTAGTCATGATGCATATATACTGCAATACATTCTGCCTAGAAAAGAAACATGTAAACCTCAGACAATTATGAAGGATTGCCTTCTTTTTCATTGATTCTGAAGAAGAGACACCAAAGTCACCTTGTGAACTTTTTTGAACTTTCTAATTCCCAAAACAAAGCAGAAACCACCACATTAGTCTTCCTGCCATTAAGCAAATGAGTAGACAATGGGCAGGGCTGCATGCAGACGGTGAGAACCTGGGCTCAGGTTTCCACTGAGAACTGTGTGTCAGTTGTCAGAGCACTGGACACCCACAATTCCTGTGGTTTTAGAGGCTGTTTTTGGCTCGGGGGCATTGAGGTGGTGGGCCAGCAATATAAGTACCTCTGAGCCAGATTTTGTGTGCCCTGTAGGCCCCGCCATGGATTGGCTGGAGCCAAAACTTCCTGACATCCTGAAGAACGGAGGGACGCTGCCCAGCATCACCAAAGATGATGGTAAAACAGAGGGAACAATTCTAGAACCACTAGAAATGGACTCTTGTGATATTACTGGGGTAAGATAACCATTATTTCAACTTTTTATTTTTTAAGAAACATCCTTGTTCTTGCAAAGTGTATAAAGTTTTCACAAAACTTGCTGTGGGGCATTGCCAATTCATTTAAAATTCTCATGAATTGAAGATTCATGAGAATTTACATTTACATTTACATTATTCATGATGTTAGCCAGAGGGGAACTGGCCCCCCACAGTGAGTCTGGTTTCTCCCAAGGTTATTTTTCTCCATTAACCATCATCTTTTGGAGTTTTGTGTTCCTTGCCACAGTCGCCTTCGGCTTGCTCACTGGGGTTATTAATACAATTATTATTATTTAATAATTTTTAAACACGATAAAGAATCATATCTTATCTAATTCCACAACAAGGCTCCAAACAAAAAATCAATTAAGGAGCCACTGGCTCCTATAGGGGGAAAAACAGGCGCCAAATATTTTCATTTTTAACTCCTTCCATTCCTTTTCGTCCCGCAGCTCGCATGCAAGAAAAACTGCACATGCTAACAGTGTAGTCTGTGGAGCATTCTTCGCAATTATGTGATCACGTGCATTTTTTATGCTTGTTACTGTCACCGTGTTTTCTCACAGTCTCTTTTTTGAAATGGTTAGTTCCTGCAATGAACTCCGTTTTCCCCGCTATTTCTTTGATATAAACTTTTGTAATGTATTTCGGGAAATGTAATTCAAATTTTAAAATCAAACAAGACCTTCACTTTTCTAGTCCATTTATTTATTTAGACTTTTAACCAGCTGGTGCAAAGGTCATCATTTTTAGTTCATGTCAGTTCTCACAGGTCTAGTCCTAGCAGAATAACCACAGGTGTAGTTTATATCATAATCATTAAAAAAAAATGTGTTTGTGCTATTTTTCATTAAAATAAATGACACTTGGTTTTATATTTTGGTATCTAATGCAGTGACATTCATGCATTTAGTGTGGTTTTAAGTGTCCAAATATGGTTGGCCTCACGGTATGTTCACCCCAGTGTTCATTTCCATGTTTATGTTCTAGCATTCTTAACTTAAATGAAGAATATTCAAATGACTGACATTGTAGATTTGGAGAAGGCTCTCAGTCTGTGTATCTCAAGTAATGTTTAGCTTCATGTAAACAAACACCTTAGCCTCCCCGAATGTCTATGGTCCCCTCACTGTTGCCGCCATGTTACGATCATGTGACTAGCCAAATATTACTAGCTTAATCTGAGTAACCGCCCTGTTATTGGACACTTTCACTCATTTGAAGCAGTATTGCTGTTTTCAGCACTTGCCAAATTGTAAATCTTTCTAGGATAAATCTATATTTTAATTCCAGAAACCATCATTACAGACAGAGCAAGATTTCAAAATCCTACAATTTTTTTTGTCTTGTATATTAGTGGTGCTTACCCAGGCGAGCATCTCTGGTACTCTTGCTCATACTGAGGGTTAGGGATTTCAACAAAACTCCTAAACCTTAGTATTTGGCCTGTAACTCATCCTGTACAGTGTTTGCTATGAACATGAATTATACAGTACCTTAGATTGTGCAGATTATTAAGAAAAGTTGCTCGAAGCGATCAAATTTACGTTTTTCACCTAGAGCAGGGGTTCCCAAACTTTTTGTCAGCTGAACCCCTATGACCTAAAGGATTTTCCTGAAGCACCCCCTGATTTATGTTCTCCCTTTTTTTTAATTAATTACATTTTTGGCTTCGCAATTGTATTTTTGTTATTATTGTAAGATTTGAACATTTATTGTTTAGAATATTTGTACATTATACATTTGCATTGTACACTGGATATTTTGACATGATATAGACAATAGTACATTTTTTGTAAATAGTACAAGATGTAAATAGTACAGCCCAATGAGGTACAGCCATCACCTATTGCTTTTCAGGACTACTGGGCAAACAAGTCAGGTTAATAACTCTAAGGTTACTTTTAAATCATTTTGTTACTCATAATGAAAGATTTGAATACTTTGATAATTTTGTAAAAATATGAACGAACCCCCAGGTGTTTGTGAACCCCCTTTTGGGAAACCCTGTCCTAGAGGATGAACAAACAGGTGAACAAATTTCATAGACGTACATCATAGGAGGGACCCGAGCCATATTTAGGGTACAGAATATCATAGAGAAGTAGGGATGGACTGTTTTGTATTCGACCAGTAAGCAACCACCCAGAACATCCTAGAAGCAACATTGCTATCCCCTGGAAACCACCTTTTGTCATTCAGATAATGTAAAAATCTAGTTTTACCTTTTGATGTTTTAGTATTTTATTGTTTGAGTAAGATAATCCTAGTGGTTGGTGTGTGTCTCAGGAGCAGGAGGAGATTGATACCACACAGGAGGTGGAGGAGGACTCTTCAGCTGAAGAGAAGGATATGGGTGCTGTAGAAGAGGAGCGAAGTGTCATTCTGCACCTCCTCTCTCAGCTGAAACTGGGCATGGACCTCACCAGGGTATATCAGCTCCATCTCATTAATGGCTCTCATTTCAGCTGTGTCTTTCTCAAACCTCAGATAAGCCTTTCCAACTTACAGTTAGAATTTAGAGGAAAAGTTTACCCTAAAATGCAAGTTCTGTCATTATGTACTGTCCATCATGTCATTCGAAACCTATATGCAGTGATATTTTTCTGTTGAACACAAAAGTAGAGATTTATGAAATATCAGCATAACATTTCTTACATTTAAGTTATTATTCACTGATAATTTCCACCACTGCCAAAGTTTGTCTAGCCCACACCCACATTCAGAATTAAAAAATGGCTAATTTCTTTACTACATATGCCAGAATCAATGCTGTTTTTGCATTGATGATACATATTGGCCATTTTTTGAACTTCGACATAGGTAAAGATTATCAGTGCCTAGCTAAGTGACTTAAATAGAAGACATGGAATAAAGCTACTGAAATAGTGTTTTAATTAGGTTTTTTTAAGGAAATTTACAGATGTTGTCATTAGAAACTGTTGTTGTGTGGAAAAGAGCCATTTAAAGATTCTTAAAGGGATAGATCACCCAAAAATGTTAATTCTCTCATTAACTCCTGATGACTCTGGTGGTTAAAAAAGGGACTTAAATATTGATCTTTTTTAACCTTTGGAGTCATATGGATTACTTTTATGCTCCCTTTATGTGGATTTTTGAGCTTCAAATTTTTGGCACCCATTCATTTGCATTGTGAGGATCTACAGAGCTGAAATATTCTTCTAAAAATCTTCATTTGTGTTCTGCAGAAGAAAGAAACTTATACACATCTGCCAAGAGGGTGAGTAAATGATGAGAGAATTTTCATTTATGGGTGAACAATCCCTTTAAAAACATTTCTACTAAAGTTTTGCCAAAGAAATAAAATAAGAGCATACTGGTTTGGATCAACATGAGTGTGAGTAAATAATTACAAAAGATTCAGTTGTTGTTAAATGATCCCTTGAATTGTAATATGCAATCTAACACAACTTTCTAAACCTTAATAAAATGGTGTTCCACAATGGCGTATAGGTGGTCCTCCCTACTTTCATACTGGAGAAGCGTTCCCTGCTGGAAATGTATGCAGACTTCAT